>OY856344.1:7500000-8125000 GCA_963693475.1 Ectropis crepuscularia | reverse complement strand
TGAAGCAAATAATGAGACTAAAGCCAGAAAAAAGCCCAGGACCGGATGGAATCACCAATGAATGTATCAAGGTTGCAAAAACTCTGCTAATTACACCAATCACTATCCTATGGAATAAAATACTAGGTGAAAAAGCTGTACCACAACAATGGATGGCATCGGAAATTATACTACTATATAAAAAAGGTGACCCAGCCGATATAGGCAACTACCGTCCTATAAGCCTAATGCCTTGTTTTTATAAACTTTTTGCATCCTGTCTACTTGAAAGAATAGCCCCAGGAATTGATGCTCACCAACCTATCGAACAAGCCGGTTTCAGAAACGGTTTCAGCACGATGGATCATATCCAAGTGGTTGACCAAGTGATCGAAAAATATTCAGAATTCAATAAACCTCTGTATTTGGCTTTTATCGATTACAAAAAAGCTTTTGATTCAATTTCACACGAGAGCATCTGGGAATCGCTGAAAGCACTAAACACAAATGAAAATTATATCAACATCCTAAAAAATATTTACTCTAACAGCACAAGTAGAGTTAAACTGGATAGAGTTGGAGAAGTAATCAACATAAAGAGAGGTGTACGGCAAGGAGATCCGATCTCACCAAAATTATTCATAGCCGTCTTACAACACGTAATGGGAGAGCTGCCATGGTCCAATCAAGGTATTAATTTAAATGGGACATTTTTAAGTCACCTTAGATTTGCCGATGACATCATTTTGTTTTCGGAAACCCCTCACCAATTAAACAAAATGGTGAATGAATTAAATCAGGCTAGTATAAAAATCAAGTGATCAATGCTCTGAAAACCGGGAGTGATCACCGAATGGTAAGAGGCACATTGAATCTAAATGTGAAACTCGAACGATTGCGATTGATGAAGTCTACGCTCCGACCAGCACCTATCCAGATCCAAAATTCAGAGATCTTCCAGCTTGAACTCCAGAACCGCTTCGAATGCCTAGGTGAGTGTGTAGACGTGGACGATTATAACGACAGAATCGTGGAAGCTGTCCACACGATTGGATCCAAACACTACAATATCCGTCGTGCAAAAAGAACCAACAAGATCTCAGACTCTACCCTAAAGCTAATGGAGGAAAGACGCGCGATAGTCTTGCAATCCGCAGGTGACGCTTCTCAGTATCGAGCAATCAATAGGCAGATCTCAAGATCATTAACTCGCGACATACGCCGATTCAACACCAAGTGTGTCGAAAAGGCTATCGAGAAAAACAAAGGCTCGAAAGTGTTCGCGAGGGATCTGTCTATTGGTCAAAGTCAACTGATGAAGCTGAAGACCGAGGATGGAAGGATCGTATCGTCCAAATCCGAGCTGATGGGAGAGGTGGAGAAGTTCTACGGACAGTTATACACTACAACACAGCAACCTGTCATAAGTCTGGCCCATGACCCAAGAGCCAAATTGACCCGACATTACACCGAAGATATCCCGGACGTTAGCCTGTACGAGATTCGAATGGCCCTGAAACAGCTCAAAAATAACAAGGCGCCGGGAGATGACGGAATTACAGCTGAGCTCCTTAAAGCAGCAGGTTTACCTATGCTAAGGACTCTGCAAAAGCTTTTCAATTCCGTCATACTCGAAGGCAAAACGCCAAAGGCATGGCACAGAGGTATGGTTATACTCTTTTTTAAGAAGGGCGACAAGACCTTGCTAAAGAACTACAGGCCCATCACGCTTCTGTATCATGTTTATAAGCTGTTTTCGAGGGTTATTTCAAACCGTCTCGCTCGCAGGTTTGACGACTTTCAACCGCCCGAACAAGCCGGATTTCGTAAAGGCTTCAGCACCATAGACCACATACATACGCTGCGGCAAGTTATACAGAAAACCGAAGAGTATAACCAGCCCCTATGCTTGGCGTTTGTGGACTATGAAAAAGCCTTTGATTCGATCGAGACCTGGGCTATGCTACAGTCGCTCCAGCGGTGCCAAATTGACCATCGGTACGTCGAAGTGTTAAGGTGTCTGTATGAAAACGCCACCATGTCAGTCCGTCTCCAGGACCAGAACTCGAAACCCATCCAACTGCAGCGAGGTGTGAGACAGGGGGATGTCATATCCCCGAAACTGTTCACCGCTGCACTGGAAGACGTTTTCAAACTCATGGACTGGAACGGACTCGGCATCAACATCAACGGCGAGTACATCACCAACCTCCGATTTGCCGATGACATTGTAGTCATGGCTGAAACCCTGGACGACTTAAGCAGGATGCTGAATGACCTCAGTAGAGCCTCTGAAAAAGTAGGTCTAAAAATGAACATGGACAAGACGAAAATCATGTTGAACAACCATGTTATACCCACTCTTTTAAAAGTAGGAGACTCTACGCTCGAAGTTGTTGACGAATACGTCTACCTAGGACAAACGGTCCAGTTGGGTAGATCCAACTTTGAGAAAGAGGTCACTCGTCGGATCCAACTTGGTTGGGCAGCGTTCGGGAAGTTACGTTTTATCTTCTCATCCAAACTACCGCAGAGTCTCAAGACGAAAGTCTTTGACCAGTGCGTGTTGCCAGTGATGACATATGGAACAGAGACGTGGTCGCTTACTATGGGTCTCGTAAGAAAGCTCAAAGTTACCCAAAGGGCAATGGAAAGAGCCATGCTCGGAGTTTCCCTGCGTGATAGAATCAGAAATGAGGAAATCCGCAGGAGAACCAAAGTAACCGACATAGCCCACCGAGTTGCCAAACTTAAGTGGCAATGGGCGGGGCACATAGCTCGCAGAACTGACGGCCGTTGGGGCGGAAAGGTTCTTGAGTGGCGACCACGTACCGGAAAACGCAGCGTTGGCAGGCCTCCCACAAGATGGACCGACGATCTGGTGAAGGTCGCCGGAAATCGTTGGATGCGGACGGCGCAAGACCGGTCTTTGTGGAGATCCTTGGGGGAGGCCTTCGTCCAGCAGTGGACGTCCTTCGGCTGATATGATGAGTATAAAAATTGGTTTGGAAATGAATCTCGAAAAAACTAAAATTATGACTAACCGCAGTGCAACGCCAATCTCAATAAATAACACTCCCCTCGAGTTTGTCAACCATTATATATACTTAGGAAAACAAATTTCCTTTAGTAAGGAAAGAAATAATGAAGAACTTAACCGAAGAGTGGCGATTACCTGGAACAAGTTCTGGCACCATAAGGAAATACTAAAATCGCAACTTCCGCTACCAACCAAGAAAATAGTCATGGATACTGGACTTCTACCATGCCTCACCTATGGTTGCCAAACTTGGACCTTCGATCTCAAAACCAGGAACAAACTCCAGACTACCCAGAGAAGAATGGAAAGGAGTTGCCTAGGTATAAAGCTGAAAGATAAGGTAAAGAATGTTGACATTCGGAAGAAGACAAAGGTAAGAGATGCTTTAACTTTTGCAACGAAAGCTAAATGGAGGTGGGCGGGCCACGTAGCCCGTTACAAAGACGATAGATGGACTCTACGGGCAATAAAGTGGTCTGGGCCGAAAGGCAACAGATCAAGAGGTAGACCAAAGGCCAGATGGGCTGATGAAATTGTAGCGTGCGCAGGCAGAAATTGGCTATACAAAGCTAATGACAGAGAAGGATGGCATTCCTTGGGGGAGGCTTTTACCCGAACGGGGTCCATGATTTAAATAATTAGGTAGGTTATATAAAACAAATATTAATTAAACTAATTAAAAATAGAATTTATAACTATAAACCAAATTCATCTAAGCATAATAAATGTAATTGTATAATAGATTAATAAGTTACCAATTGTATCGTTTAAGTATGTACTAATCATGGAATCAAATAAAGCTTTATTATTATTATTATTATTTTACGTGATTTTTTAATTTTCTCTCGTAGAACGAGGACTATCCACGTTTCGCGGGCATTATTGCCAAACGAAAAGTGGGATGAAAATTTACAACAATGTATGCTATTGAATATAATATAAACTCTTAGGGTATGCTATTGATTTAGCGATAAGAATTTGCGAACAATCCGGCAGGTATTCAATACTACTGCTTTTTGGAGTTGAACAAATGTGTAAGAGTGCATGTCAAGAGTGTTGAGTGAAGTGTGTAGTGTATGTGGGATGGCACCTGTAGACGATATAACTATAGGTACTGTTCTGACAGTCTCTACTCTCCACTGGGTTTTTAATTCTATTGCTAGGTCAGTATATTTAGCAATTTTTTCAGTGTGTGTGGTTACAAGATTATGAGTGTTTGGCACAGCTATATCTATCAAGTATACAATTTTATTTAATTTATCGTGTAATGTTATATCTGGTCTGTTACAATGAATAGTTTTGTCTGTAATTATTGTTCTATCCCAGTAGAGTTTTATGGTGTTTGAATCTAGTACTGTTTCAGGTTTATATTTGTAGTACGCTGTTTTTTGTTTGATTAGGTTATATTTGAATGCTAGGTGTTGATGGATTATTGCAGCTACTTGGTCATGACGATGTTTGTAGTCAGTTTGAGTAATAGATCTACAGGCTCCAGTTATATGTTGAATAGTTTCTGGGCTACCATGACAGTGCCGACATAGATCTGACTGTGTAGTGGGGTCTTTGATAATATATTTCCGGTAATTTCGAGTGTCTATGATCTGGTCCTGAATGGCCAACATAAATCCTTCCGTTTCCGGGAACAATTCACCAAACTTAAGCCACGCGTTCGATGAAACTTTATCAATGTTTGGGTCCATCAAGTCTCGACGATGTCTGCCATGTAACGATTTTTGTAGCCAAGCACTGGTTTTTTGTGTTTGCGTGATGATGTGTTCGTTTTTTTGAGTGTCAAAGTTGCTTAAGTTGAGAGGAGTATACTTACAGTCTGATTTTACTATTGCGTTGTGAAGAGAAGATGGGTGTGTTTGGAAAAAGTTTCGCAGTGTTGTGATTTGTGAGTTATGTAGGTTAGTAATATCTATTATGCCCCTCCCTCCTTCTGATTTTGGTAACGTTTGCCGTTCATAACATGCCCTTGGATGATGTTTTCTAAACTTAGTCATTGTTGTGTTTATGTTTCGTTGCAGCTGTTTTAAGTTTGTTTGTGACCAATGTATTACGCCAAAAGAGTATGTTAGTATTGGAATAGCATATGTGTTGATTGCTTTAATCGTATTTTTTGCGTTAAGTTGCGTGCTAAGGATTTGGTTAAGTCTGGATTTAAATTTTCGCTGAAGTGTTTCTTTGGTTTGTCTTTGATGTATTTGCTGTGTTTGCTGGAACCCTAGGTATTTATATCCAGACTGCATATCAACTGGGTCAATCAACTCACCACTGTTTAAAAGAAATGTATTTTGTTCTATTTTGCCTTTGTTTACTGATAATATTTTACACTTATCAATACCGAAGTCCATGTGTATATCAGAAGAAAATATCTGCGTGACATCTGCTAGTTTGTTTATTTCATTGAGGTTGGTACCGTAGAGTTTGATGTCATCCATATACATCAGGTGCGACAGGGTATATTGTACGTTAGCACTTTTAATCTTGTATCCATTGTTACTACTATTCAATAGATTTGAGAGAGGGTTTAATGCGAGACAAAACCACAGTGGGCTTAAAGAGTCTCATTATTATTATCTCCTGTCATTATGATTGTCGCGGACCGGCCGTATGTGACCGACCGCTATGCGTTGACGAGCCTGGTCTGCCGGCAGCGAGAGGGGGAGAGACCTGTTGTAAGTAGGTCTCTTGGGTACGTGCCCTCTCGTTCCGACGGGCGCTGGTAGACTCGTCCCTGGGTTCACTTTGCGACCGCTGTGGGACAATCCTCGAACTCGTCCTGGATGTGAACTTGACTTGACCCCCCGGCGTGACACTCGGCGTGACCCCGGCGTGACACTCGGCGTGACACCCGGCGTGACACTCGGCGTGACTCCCGGCGTGACACTCGGCGTGACTCCCGGCGTGACACTCGGCGTGACTCCCGGCGTGACACTCGGCGTGACACTCGGCGTGACACTTGGCGTGACCCCCGGCGTGACACTCGGCGTGACACTCGACGTGACACTAGACGTGACACCCGACGTGTCCTTGGCGATGACACGACGTGACACTCGGCGTGACCCCCGCCGTGACCCCTCGACGTAACACGTCGGCGTGACCCTGACGAGCCCTCGCTGTAACCGCCGAAGTACTCTCGGCGATGACTCGGTGCGGACACGATGACAACTCGACGAGATCCTCTTGGCCGGACCTTGTAGGGGAGCAGGGAGCGGGGTAGTGAAACGCTGGTGTTGCTTGAGTCTTCCTTTTATTTTTCTTCCTTTTGAGTCTTCTTACTGGAGCCGCTGAGTAGAGCATGCTCCGAACAAAATCGAGATCGCTAAGGTACCCCCTTACCTTTACCTTAAAGAGAGCCCCGTATATTGTGCCCTCTTTTCGGTTCATTTTCACTATGGCATTACCACTTTTTTGACCATAACTTTGCCATTCCTGGTCGTGGGCTAACGAATGACCACTCGAAATGTAGCCCACAACCAGGTCTATAAACGAACATAACTTTCTAGGGGGTACCTTAGCTTACAATTTAGTAATTACCAATAAACTACCTATTTTTTCCAAAATTGCCTAATGTTCAGTAAATAAATGGACACCCTACCTAATATTCGAATAAAACTGAATAAAACCCATATTTATTTGGTGTGTCCTACCTAATAATACCTATATAAACATAATTTGCCACAATGTTTGCCGTTATTTTAAACCAAATTACAATTTTAGCAAAGTCTCATAAAACTACTAAAACTAGCCGTGTTTACAATTGTATTGATCGCCAACATCCTCCCCTTCGTGCGCCAGCACCATCCTCTGGCTCGGCGATCTCACCGGTCGGAGGCCCGTTGTTCGTCGTCTCGACGTCGCCGTCGCTCGATGGGTCGACTTCTGGGACCGCCGCCGTCGCCGCCCCATGGAGGCACCAACAGCACGGCCTTAGAGGTTGGCCGCCGCAGAATTCCGCTATTCATGCGGACCTCGATGTCTTGTGTTCCGCCATCTGGTGCGTGGTTGGTGCGGACCACTTCCCTTTTAGGTGGCGTCTCACTACGCAACGTGGAACCTACAGCGAGGACTGCATCGCCACAGTGTAGGTGCGGCAGGCAATCTTCTCGCCGAAATAAGGCTCGCCTTCGCTTCTTACGCCGTCGACTCGCCTTGACAACAGTGGGGCCAAGGTAGTCGACAGCCGCTCTCGATGAAGGCGGTTCTCTGAAGCGATGCCTCTCTTTTGGTAGGTCCTTCGCTGTCATCGCGTCGATCCTCTTTCCCTTGGACGTCTCAGGGGGCCTCCCCTTCGTGAGCGCAGTGATATTTTCCCTGTAGCACTCTTTCTGGCCTATTGTTCGAAGAAACTTCTCTGTGGCTTCTTTTATCGAGTTATCTTGAGATTTCTTTTTCTTCTTTTTCCTTGAAGATTTTCTCCACGTAGAATCTTCCTTCTTGAAGTCTGTGGCTTTGTACAGCTTCTTCTCTTTGCCTTTTAACTGGTTCACCGTAGACTTGGAGTCTGAAATTACTTCATCTCGGAGATGCACGCAGGTTAAAAAGTTGACCGATGTTGTAGTTGCCCCCGAGTCGCATCCATGTAATACCCATCCTAGATAGATGAGTGATGCGACGGGCTGATTCTTCTTCCCCTTGTGCGTTCCCCTGGAGACAATCAACTCCCAGTTGTCTTGCCCGATGAGAACCTTCGGCCGCTCTTCCTCGTAGCAAAGTTGATCCGCCATCTTTTGCAAGTGAGGGTACAGCTTGACCTTCTCTTTGTCTACTGTTTGAGGTGTCAGGTGAAGTTCGTCCATGGTTCTTGCTCCGGTGACAGTCTTTTTTTGTGTTTGATGAACTCCTCGAACTTTCATATTTAGCTTCATGGATCTTTTGTTCGACAGCAACTTTCCTCCAACTGTTTCTATGGTAAGTTGCTCTCGAGGTCCCTGTAGCCCCAGTTGTTCGGCTACGGATGAGTCCACCAGTGTCACCGTTGAACCTTCGTCTAACAGAGCCAAAACCTTGGTGCTTCCTTTTGGCCCGTAAATTTCCACTGGTACCATTTTCAAGTATGCCTTCTTGGTTTTCGCCGTGTTGACCTGGAGCACGTTGTTGGTTACTTCTTTCTCGTGTGTAGCTTCAGGTTCTAGATCTTCATGTAGAAGCTCATGGTGCCATCTTCTGCATACTCCGCATCCTGACTTCTGGCAGTCTTGCTTCCGATGTTGACCTTGCAAGCATTTGAAGCATAGCTTGCAATTTGATGCAATTTTCCAGCGTTCCTTGGTTGATGCATCCATGAACTTCTTACATTGATACAGGCGATGGCTTCCTTGACAGTGTGGACAATTTTCCTTATCTTCCCTTTGTTCCACGGCGGCATGTGTGGTTTCTCTCTTCCATCCTTGGCTTTTGGTTACAGCTTCTTGTAGTGCATATTGACTGCACCGGTCTGCCTCCCTGTTCAGAAACTTGCTCAGCTGTAGCAAGTCAGGATCTTCTGTATCCGCCGTGAAGTCGAACCACCGGAACCGTATGACCGCAGGCATCTTATCCACTATGGTCTTCAGCATTTCCGGCGACTGGAGGTACTGAGGCTTTTTCAAACTTTTCACTGTTGCCACGATGTTGCTCACTCGACATGCAAAATCGCACACGTCTTGAGCACTCTCCGTCATCTTTGGCAGCCTCTTCAGTTTCTCCATCTCTGCCAGTACCAGTCCATCCGGTCTTCCATATTGCCGACGCAGAGATTCCATGATGTCTTCAGGTGTATTGTCCGAATACAATAGACATTTGGCCGACTCTTGCGCTGCACCCCTGATGGACTTCCTCAGCCTTATCATGTTCTGGATTGGAGAGAAGTTCTCAGCCGTATCTTCATATGCCCTCTTGAAGGCTAGCCACTCGCTAGCGTTCCCGTCAAACTGTGGGAGATCGAACATGTAGCTAGGCGCTGCTACATTCCTCGTTGACAACTTGACGACGTCCCGTAGTGCTTCAGCGATGCCCTTGATGTCAGCAGAAGCTTCAGTGATTTTCGTGGCTGCCTGTGCCTTACCGGCCTTCTCCGGTTCTGGCACTTTCCCTGGCAGCCTTTCCGTCAAATCGCTGATCCAATTCTGCACCATCTCTTCCCGGTTTACTGGTACGCTGATCACGGAGTCGTCATCGTCTTCTTCCAGTTGAACCATCTCCAGTTCTGCCTTTGCCAATTCAGCCGCAGCTCGTGCCTGGTCTAGCTTCCGTCGAGCTAACTCTACACGTGCTTCCATTTCTATTTTCCGCCTGACTGTTGATGCTACAGATGAGGCCTTTGATTTCTGTAGCCTCTCGGAGATCTTCAAACCTGGGCTTCCCACCAGTGTTCTGACTTCCTCGGTTGTGGCCCCAATCGTAGTCTCGAACGACGTCCCAGACGGGAAGGTACCTTCTGTTCTGGCACCGGATGTCGTGCCGGACTCCATTGCGGTACCACGTGATGCTCTCTCAGTCGGCGCGCGTTCCAGCCGATCACCTCCCTTCTGGCTTCTTGTAACGGGCATCTTGATCTTCGTTTCTTAATCGATGATCACCTCGTCCGTTGTTGAAGCGCAGATGTCTTCATTTCCCTCGACGAAGTCCCACGATGATCGCTATGGCGTGAATCCGGCTCGAAGGACCAGCTGTCGCGGACCGGCCGTATGTGACCGACCGCTATGCGTTGACGAGCCTGGTCTGCCGGCAGCGAGAGGGGGAGAGACCTGTTGTAAGTAGGTCTCTTGGGTACGTGCCCTCTCGTTCCGACGGGCGCTGGTAGACTCGTCCCTGGGTTCACTTTGCGACCGCTGTGGGACAATCCTCGAACTCGTCCTGGATGTGAACTTGACTTGACCTCCCGGCGTGACACTCGGCGTGACCCCGGCGTGACACTCGGCGTGACACCCGGCGTGACTCCCAGCGTGACACTCGGCGTGACTCCCGGCGTGACACTCGGCGTGACACTCGGCGTGACACTTGGCGTGACCCCCGGCGTGACACTCGACGTGACACTAGACGTGACACCCGACGTGTCCTTGGCGATGACACGACGTGACACTCGGCGTGACCCCCGCCGTGACCCCTCGACGTAACACGTCGGCGTGACCCTGACGAGCCCTCGCTGTAACCGCCGAAGTACTCTCGGCGATGACTCGGTGCGGACACGATGACAACTCGACGAGATCCTCTTGGCCGGACCTTGTAGGGGAGCAGGGAGCGGGGTAGTGAAACGCTGGTGTTGCTTGAGTCTTCCTTTTATTTTTCTTCCTTTTGAGTCTTCTTACTGGAGCCGCTGAGTAGAGCATGCTCCGAACAAAATCGAGATCGCTAAGGTACCCCCTTACCTTTACCTTAAAGAGAGCCCCGTATATTGTGCCCTCTTTTCGGTTCATTTTCACTATGGCATTACCACTTTTTTGACCATAACTTTGCCATTCCTGGTCGTGGGCTAACGAATGACCACTCGAAATGTAGCCCACAACCAGGTCTATAAACGAACATAACTTTCTAGGGGGTACCTTAGCTTACAATTTAGTAATTACCAATAAACTACCTATTTTTTCCAAAATTGCCTAATGTTCAGTAAATAAATGGACACCCTACCTAATATTCGAATAAAACTGAATAAAACCCATATTTATTTGGTGTGTCCTACCTAATAATACCTATATAAACATAATTTGCCACAATGTTTGCCGTTATTTTAAACCAAATTACAATTTTAGCAAAGTCTCATAAAACTACTAAAACTAGCCGTGTTTACAATTGTATTGATCGCCAACAATGATTGAGGTGTGATTCGATTCGGAATGGAATCTAGGTATTTTCTGAAAAAAAAATTTGCAACGTAGATTTATAATTTTTCATCTTAGTTAAATAGTTAATAACAAAACGAAAAATTACATTTATTTTTATTTTTCCAACAGGAGTCTAAACTAAAACCTTTGAAGAATAGCTCCGCAAAAGAAAAAATCCTCAGATTAATAGCTTAACATTTATCGCACTTACAATGTTAATACTCGTGCTGCTAAAAAAAATTATTTAACTAATGGATAACTTATTGAAAAATCGCGAAAAAAGTTTTGAACCATGGATTATTGTTCCTTGGTTGCACTAAACTGTCTATTGCAATTTTTCCGAGCGGGCTTCGAATTTTCTCAAAAAATATCTAGTTTCCATTCCGAATCGAATGACACGTCAATCATAATGATTTCTCTTAAAAAATTAACAAAATTGGTTCACCCAGTCGAAATTTCTGAGATAGCTACCATCACAGATTACAGAAATAAAACACAGATGGAACCTTCGTGAACAACACTGTGAAGCCCGTAATTAGTCATGTTGACTTAAAATTGTCGAATCAACGTTCCAAATGACTTGTATAATGTTGTCAGTCTTAAGAAAAAAGTCCCACTATTATTGTCTTAGCTTGGGAAATCTTCACGTATAATAAACACATCAATTGATATTTTAAAATATTAATATTATTAAACCGATTATGCAAGGAGTTCTTGTTATTACTATTTCAATTCTATGAAGAAAATAATTTTGATTTTGCATGCAACTGGAAATTAACTTGAATCGCAAATAATAAAAATAGTGTAATTTACTCGCTTAGATAGGTTAAACAAAAATTAAAACAACCATCTTTACCACCAAACTATTATTGATAAAATGCATATAGGCTACCTGTATGTTATAGGTCCAAAGAACAAACAAAAAAAACTAACTAAATAATAATTTTAACAGTTCACTTATTATTCACCTTTTTTTGACAAAACAAGACTTTAAAATAAAGTAACCGTATAATATTAAAAAACTCAACAATTTAAAAACATTTCATTTTACAAACAACGTTATGCATAATATTAACTTCATAAATATCTTCCTTCAACAAATGTTTTATTTTATAAACCATCATTTTATAACCAATTATATTGCCCCCGTTTCACTTAGATAATATATCGAATGACATTACAATACAATACAAAACACTTTATTGGCACCATAAACAAAGTTGACAAGAAGTAACACATATAATAACAAAACAAAATGGGCACAAAAGGCGATCTTGTCGCTAAAAGCGATATCTTCCATATAACCTTTTTATTCATGAGGAAACAAAATTTGTATTATTTTGGGCAGTGGTGCCACTAACGAAATAAATAAATACACAAACAAATTTTATGATGTATTAATGATTTTGTTTTTTGTACATTTTTATGTCATAAATTACTCATTTTACAAATTTAACATTTACCAAAATTAAATTTGAAATTATATTAAATTGAATAATACAATGCCCATCAATAATTTATTTGGTCTACGAGTATCTAAAAAAATATAAAATCTATATTTTACCCTAAATTCAGGGAAAATAATTTCTATTTAGTATCGCCACACTAACCTATTTTCGTTGAGGTGTTGTGTTCCATTCATCACCAAAATGAAATTGCCTAAATTATATAAATAACAGTAAAAATATTCAAATTTTCCTATGAAATTATATTCCTCTTTCCTTTTTTTGTTTTTGGGAACATTGTTTGCAAATTTTGAAGACACAAGACGGCATATTTTAAAACAAAACTTAAAATCACACGGGACTCCCGTACAACACGGAAGTCCGTTTCATACTGACTGGAGTTTGTATTTGCTTCGGCGTTTGTATTTCCTTTGTCTGCTTCAGTAGCTCTGTTCTGCGCGCTCCATCTGGTTTTATTTCTGTAATCTGTGGCTACCATAAAAAAAAACAGTCAACTTGAGAATTCCTTTTTTGAAGTCGGTTAAAATGTAAGCGTAACAATTCGCCATAAAATTTCACATGTGCACCTTCGACCTCCGACGCGACGGCTTAAACTTGGTATCTATCTATAGGTAAGTATCAGTCCATCAATCTGATAAACCTATTTAATGACATAATATACCGACTAAGATTTTGTAATTATAATAATAATAAATAAATAATGTTGATTAAATAATGTTGATTCGACGATCATAGTCCCGATAGTCGTGTCGGCAAACGGCCTTGTAGCGAAGAGTCTCGACCAACATCTAAAGAGACTTTCGCTAGACGGTTGGGTTAAGGGCCAGATGCAGAAGGCAGTCATCCTTGACACAGCGCGCATCGTCAGGAGGTTCCTCACTCTGCAGCCCTAACCACCGGTAGCTTGGGCCCTGCCCCGCTGCTGGCGGCACCCTAGTTTTTAAGTTTTTTATAATGTTTATATTTTTTATATTTATGTTGTAAAAAACTTAGAGATTAAGAAGATGATTAAATGAGTGATAAATAAATAAATATATTATGTGGACACTTCACACACAACACGATCTGACCCCAAGCCATAACCATTTTCTTATCTGTGCCCAAGCAAACCTAATACTATGAAAGCTAGATATCTGATATACCTATGCTTTAAATTTTGTCCAATGTAACTAAAATACAACTAATATGAAATGTTTGCGTTTGAAAGGGAAACCGGCTATACCATATACATATATACCTACCATTTTTTTTTATTGATTACCAGTGAACGAATGTCAGTGAGAGACGTACTTCTTAGCATTCCATGGATTCACCGTGAGGGTGCCGGGTCCATCGTGTGGCAGAGAGAGAAATCTCGAATAGACCCCAAGACTTGTGACTCGGGCGTAGGTTTAAAAGGGGCCCCTTTTAGTGACGTACGTCAACACTCACCTTCACTACTCGTATTTCTCGCCCAGCCAAATCCGACATGATTCTACTAGTGCAGCTTTAGATACTCGTTCTAGTATAGAACTTACTGCACTTCTGGACAATCCAAGGTCTTTAAGCAGGTTATAGAGAGATTTTGCTGGTATACCTCTCGCTCCTACTTCTACAGCGTATAAATTAACTACATAGCCATTTTTTGTTAATTCGTTTTGAAGGTCGTAATATTACTTATTTTGTTTCATCGCGTGGTCTTTAGGTATATTAGTTTCCCACGTAATTACCTATTATGTTTACGAAGTATGGTGAAAACTAGCGATCGATTCTCTGGTCTGTGACTTAACAACACTTTGTTAATTACCTAGTTTCGATAGATATAATTAGGGCAGATCAATAAGGTCTTTATCAATAAAAATAAATTGAAATTGACTCTAAGCACATTCGATTTTTTATAGTATAGAGTGACGAGACGAGCAGGACATGTGCCTGATGGTAAGCAACATGCCTGCCACACAACAGCAGTGACACGCAGATATTGGAACATGAAGAGTCCAAACCATTACCTAGCACTGCACTGCGCTCGTCACCCTGAGATTTAAGACCATAATATTACCAAATTATCCAAAGACCGACGAAAGTCAAGAGATAATAAAGACTATATCTACTTTAAGTCGGAAACGTGATTAAAATACTTGCGGTATTGCTGTTAAATACTCGTAGCTATGTTTATTATACGTTCAGCTAAATAAACGCAATTTCGGTCACACGTCGCGTCGATCAGTTCAAGTAAAAATAATATTCTACAAACTGTGTTTACTAGATGTTGGTGGTGGGTTTTAGTTACTTCATATACTAGTAAAACTTATTAGTATTTAAGTTAAAAAAATACGGGAGCAACAATTTTTTATAACTTTGGCGTGTTTATGTGTGATGAAAGTAAACAGATAGTAGGATCATAAACGTAACTACTCCCATTAGAGGATTCGATCCCGGTCGATTTTTCTAATCCCGGGATTTCGGTATTGTCTACAGTTAATCCCGGGATCCCGGGATAGTCCCGAGATTGTATTAGTAATGCAAAGTGGTAACAATAATTTATTTTCTCCGAAAATACAAAAACCGACTTCAATATAAAATTAAGTTCAGACACTCGATCAAATTTCAAATGATACCATCACACTTAAATCATGTGGATAAATAAAAGTAAATTTTAGGTTTTGGTTCATATTTCAAAAATAGCCACACCGATTTCTAAAAAAAATATTTGGGACCACCTCTAAACTATGATATGCTTATCGCGTAGGTATTATACACATATACAAAAAAAAAAAGACGTGTGGCACTCGGGGACTGCCGCGGTAAAGCTATTGCATACCATTAAAAAAATTTAAACTCAACTCTTTATTACTGGCAGTTAAGGTATCTACATGTAAGTACATATATAAAAAAAGATAAAACTTAAATAAGACTAAACTAATAATAGTATTTAAATTAATATTATTATTAATAGGCGTTACCGCTCGAAGTGATGTCTTCCACGTAACCGTGATAATTCATGACTGTTTCCACTTAACTCCATAAGGAGCTGATGTACATAGCAAACGCAGTTATACAAGAACAAATTTAAAAACAATGATCTACCCCCGACTACCTCTGATTTGTAATCTGTACACTATTCTACTAATCAAGCCTTTTCATTTGATTTGTTACAGTGTACAGATAGTATTCTACTAGACAAGATCTTTCATTTTGTAGAAATAATAGGCGCTAGTTCACAAGATGTATTTTATTTTTTCAGTAAGCCATCTTTTACGAACAATATGGACTACGTACTACCAACACACAAAAACACTCAGACCGAGCACCAACATTACAATATAAATTAGTATACTACATTGCCATATTCTAACACCACTTCTCTATGTAGTAAACACATTTACTTCAAACTTAAAACAACATAACATTCCTTTTCTTTAAACTTTAAGCTTTTAACTAAATAACAACATCCTTATTACCACATTTATTTAAATGTCTTGTAATCAATTCTTCACTCAAAACCTTAGTTAATATGTCTGCTGTTTGCTCACTAGTGTTAACATAATTAATACAAATCTTGTTCTCTTTAACTAAATCTTTAACAAAATGGTAGCAAATGTAACATGTTTCAAACGTTTAATATTATCTGTTTTTGCATTTATTAGGGCTGACTGGTTATCACAAAATATGTTGACCGGACAACTGTTTTCACAATTAAAGTCTTAATAAATTTATAAGCCATGAAGCCTCACTTGCTGCCATGCTCATAGATACATATTCAGATTCCATAGAAGATAAGCTAACTAATGCCTGCTTCTTAGAGCACCACACAACTAAACAGTTTGACATGAACATGTAGCCTGAGGTGGACTTCCTGTCCTTGAGATCACCGCCCCAGTCAGCATCACAATAACCTTGTAGAGTAACATTGTTGCACTTATAAACCAGCTTAAAATTTACACTGTATTTAACATACCTCTTTAATGCACTTAGTAACTCTTTGTTTCCACATGTCAGGTACCTACTTAACATAGATACTGGAAAACATAGATCAGGCCTAGTACCAGATGCAGCATACATTAAATAGCCTATAATTTGTCTACATAGCTTTTCAATGGTGTTATCACTACATTTAGTATCAACAAATATTTTTGTTTTGTGTTAAAGTTTTGATCCACGGGTGTTAACATACCTTTACAATTTTCCATGTTAAACCTTTTAAGAACATTTTCTAAGTAGCTTGTTTGATCCAATTCAGTAATACCGTTGATTAAATCTTGCATCACATGAATACCGGTGCATCACAGAACTCCCAAGTGTTGTTGTCATTCAAGGTCTGCAACTCAGTATTGATTGCCTCTCTCCACTTACTAGCATCCTTCCTGCTCATAGCTTTTCTGTAGGTCACCGGCTTTGTCTCTACACTTTCAACATTGTTACACTTGTAGAATGATGTAGGTTTCCTTTCTCGCTTAGATCATTCCCTCTGAGGTAAAGGTGTTCCAAAAAGCGATAATGACCCATCATCGATGGATTCATATTCAATTTCACTTATAGATGAAACTACTTTCGGACTACACTAACTAGTAGTGTCATTCAGTGTACTCTGTGAGTTTTCATCCTCTGTAACTTCCTTTTTCGTCCACAATAACTGTGACTGCGACACTTGACAGTACACACATTTTTAGGTCTCGTTTTATTTGGATATATCCAACAGCATCGCCATTTCTCTTGAAAATCTGAAACAAGCAAAACGCTTATTATTTACGCACATAACCTAACTATGTAAAAAGTGATTCTAGTTCAAGTTCTAAACCGAAAATCATCTATTACATATTTATCTACTAGGCTGTTTTATATAATATACATAGGTAAATAGTATTAAACGTGAAACTGTACTTACAGAGATGTTTTCACGTTCCCTGAATTCTGAACCACGAGTCAAGTTAGAACGTTGGAAGCTTGGAACTATTCCCTTTAGTAAATCCAGATTCCATATTGTTATTATTTGTAGTAGGTACCTATTTCCGTTGCTAAAATCGCAAATTATATTAGAAATGCAGAGAACTGAAGAACAGAAGATAAGTAAACAAAAAACAACACAACCGTCGCCAATGTCGCCATATTTATTATTTTTAACGCCGCGCCAACAGTGTTACCATATCCTGAAAATATTTGTCCCTAAACACAGTTTACACAGTATTATTCGAAACTATAAGTTATTCATTAAAAGGCCATTAAATAATCTTACTCATTTATTCCAATTCCAAAAAATGCTAGTAACTAAATTTAAAAAGATATGCAATGAAATATATATATTTTATTTGAAGTAATTTTTAAATACATATTAATAATATAACAAATATAAATACATAATAATAATACATTATTACGCTACCAATTTTACAATATATGATTATTCAGAGATTTCACACATTCAGAAACAATGTAATAAACCTTACTTATTCGAAACTTTAATTTATTCATAAAAAAGGCAATTAATTAATCTTACTCATTTATTCCAATTCCAAAAAATGCTAGTTACTGAATTAAAAAAAATAGATAATCAACAAAATATATATATTTTTTCATTTGAAGTAATTTTTAAATACATAATAATAATATAATACATTTTTTTAAATACATAATAATAATATAATACATTATTACGCTACCAATTTTACAATAGATGATTATTCAGAGATTTCGCACATTCAGAAACAATGTAATAAACCTTACTCATTTATACTTACTCATTGACATCATAATCACCCTACGTATCACGGGAAATCCGTTAAGTTGGCAACACTGCTAAGAGCATTTAGTCTGTATATGTAAAACCATAAGATTGAAAGTTGAATGACCGAGTGGGGAGGACGGCGTGACGGTCTTCCCTCCCTCTTTTTTTGTGAACATAAGAAAGAGATGCACCATTAGTAACATTTGGTCTCCAGGCCCGCGATAAAAGCTATGCAATAGCTTAAAAATAGGCAGTCATAAGGACTGCCGATAAAAGGGAACTAATAGCTCAGAATTTGGTAGCTTACTTTGCAAACTACGCGTGTAAAACCGAAGGGCGTGACCGTAACCATGGCCATCTAGATCATCCGAGTTTTCCCAAAGATTTCTTTCATTTACAAACGTGACGTTTGAACTCAATTCACACCCCACGGAAATCCTTTTTTGAAGTCAGCCAAAAAGATATTTAGTAAAACATATCGAAATCAATCTTTTATTTATCTTTTTTTGCACGGACATAGAATACAAGTATTTAAGTTTTAATTCTTCATAAAAGCGGCGGTTGTTGCACAAAATTAATGAAGAAGATATCAAAACTTACACGGCGTGAAACAGCAATTTTACAGTTTTACACATAGTCCGTTACCTAAATGAGCTGTATAAATAAGATGGCAGTCAAAAAGTCAAATCAAGCACGTGTTTCGCTAAACGCACATTTTTTTACTTTAAAAAAAATCTCGATCCCGAAAATCAAAATCAAAATTAATCCCGGGATATTCGGGACTAAAATGTAACCGGGATCCCGAGACCCGGGATCCCGGGATCCCGGTTACATTTTCCGCATCGAATCCTCTACCCACAATGCATACTTGTTAATTTTTCGACAGACATAATATAACAAACACACTGTCTAAACATACATAAGTCAATCAGTCTAATTTGCTTCGGGGTAACCTTGGATTGGAGTTGGATAAAAAAGAGATCATCAATATTATCTATCAAAATAGTTTTTGAATATTTTTTTGTGTCCCTGAAAACGACTTATTTCACGAATTCAAGAATCACAAAATTTCACGAGTAAAAAGATATAATCATTGAATTGATGGTGGACAAATATCACGTTACTTACACATTACCACCTAGCCCCAAACTAAGCAAAGCTTGTACCACAGTATGAAGAAATACTACCAGTAGCTCATGGTCTTTGATCTTGGGAGAAACGCCGATAATGTCAAGACACGGGTAGGGTTGTCGCAACAGCTCAAGTCGTATGCACCATTTTATAAACGTGGCATTAAAATAAATTTAAAACATACGGAAGTCGTCAGCCCTAAGCCGTGCTTCTGCAATACTAACATTGTAATTTAGGCAATGCAGGAGCGCGCTACCCGCGTCTCACCCTGCACGCCCCGCACGATTGGGACAAACCCGGACGGACGGACGAAAACCCGCGGGGCGCTGCTAGTATTCAATAGACTGGACTTAGTCGGTAGTAACGGACACAGGCAGCCTTACCTACTGCCAGTAAAACTGCGGGAATCGAACCCACGACCCATGGCTCCGCACGCAGTTTTACTGGCAGTAGGTAAGGCTGCCTGTGTCCGTTACTACCGACTAAACAAAGCCTCTGAAAAATGTTGCTTTACTTGTGGTGAGGCGATATGTACAGCAAGGCACATATTAGTGGGATGCAAGGTGCTCCTTAATAGGGGTCATTACTCACAGCGCCATGACAGAGTACTTGAAATCATACGTGAAGCCGTAAGCCTTTCGGTAGCTAGAGCCCAAAAGAGATTGACGATAAACAAAAGACAAATTAACTTTGTAAAAGAGGGCTCAACTTCAAACTCCAAGAACAAGCCTTACTCAATCCTGGGTTCAGCACCTGATTGTACTATTTTAATGGACACGTATGAAAAGCACTACAAAATCCCAGAAGACGTGGGTGTTTCGTCATCCAGACCGGACATTTTCCTTTTTTCTAGGGCTACGAAACGCATAGTCCTGGTAGAATTTACCGTACCGTGGGAAACTAATATACCATATACCTAAAGACCACGCGATGAAACAAAATAAGTATTACGACCTTCAAAATGAATTAACAAAAAATGGCTATGTAGTTAATCTATACGCTGTAGAAGTAGGAGCGAGAGGTATACCAGCAAAATCTCTCTATAACCTGCTTAATGACCTTGGATTGTCAGAAGTGCAGTAAGTTCTATACTAGAACGAGTATCTAAAGCTGCACTAGTAGGATCATATCGGATTTGGCTGGGCAGGGAGAGAAATACGAGTAGTGAAGGTGAGTGTTGACGTACGTCAATATAAGGGGCCCCTTTTAAACCTACGCCCGAGTCTCAAGTTTTGGGGTCTATTCGAGATTTCTCTCTCTGTCACACGATGGACCCGGCACCCGCTCGGTGAATCCATGGAATGCTAAGAAGTACGTCTCTCTAAAAGTTGATTAATTATTTATTAATCTGACAATCAACTCAGATACATATTTTGCAATGCAATCCCAAAATGCAAGCAGTAATGTGCAAACATTACTGTGTTCCGGTTTGAAGGGCAATGTTTCCAAAGAAATTACAGGGCTTAGAGATATAATAACTTAGATCTCTATGTGACGAGCGCAGTGCAGTGCTAGGTAATGATTTGGACTCTTCATGTTCCAATAGCTGCGTGTCACTGTGCTGTTATGTAGCAGGCATGTTGCTTACCATCAGGCACATGTTCTGCTCGTCTCGTCAGTCTTTATTTAAAAAGAAATAATCTTAATGTATATTAATTACGCGTCACGTTGTTTGTCCGCGATGGATTCCTAAACTACTAAACCGATTCTAATCAAATTTGCACGTGTGATCCAACTTTAAAGATGGGATACAGTACCGGCGTTAGGGTAAAGCACGGTAGGGCGACCGCCCCGGGCGCCGGACATAAAGGGGCGCCTGCGCTTGCGGCGCCCTTTCTTCATACGGGTCCATGAGAAGAACCCCGCCGTAGAAATCTTGCCTAGGACGCAGGTAGTCTTAGATAAAGAATAAGTTAATAGATCAGGGTTTTCCGCACGGTTCTTTTATACCAATCGTAAACAGATGAAGTGTATGTTAGCTATGGCAACTATGGCGAGTGATGTGCCGCGACAAAAGTATGACACTTCCACAAGAGTGATCAGACCGGGGGTCTACCGCCGAACGAAAAATGTCATCGCTTTGATGTTTCTCTCTCTTTTCTTTTCGCTTGAAATGATAGAGACAGGATTAGCAAAGCGATAGCCGATTTAGTTAGGTTAGCGCCGTGCTTTCGGTGTAAAGCGTTTGTTCTAACTCTATATGTAGTATATGTAAACTTTTTGCTGGTAGTACTAAAATCGGCACTGACAATATAGTTTTAATTTCGATTAATAGTCTATTTAGGACAATATCCGAGCGAAGCCGGAATGGGCCGCTAGTATCAAAATAATAAGCGAGCTGAAATCAGAGTCGTACCGTTTGTGTTGCCCTTGAGCTAGTGATCGTACGAGATGTAAGCTTCTGCCCATCCTAGTCCACTGCTGGACATAGGCCTCTCCCGTGATACGTTACTCAGCGCTATCCTGGACGTCTACTCTCTTTGTACGAAAAACGTAATTTCGAAATAAACTCGCGAACTTCCTACTCCGATTCTACTGCGATCCGTCGTTTCATCCGTTTAAATGTTTTAAGACAACGATCTCAATACAAAGATGTGCCCTCCCAAACTTCAGGGGACACGGATTCATGTTGTCGGTGGAAAGATTGAGCTCACCCTTTCCGCTCTAGTCGGTTGCAGGAATCGGTGGACGCCGGTCGTTTTTACCTATCACTATTCGTTGACAACAACCAAAATAAGTAGAACCTCAGCAAATCTCGCCGCTAGCGATTGTAGGGTTCAAGTAGATTGGTTGTTTGTAAACGAGTTATGATACACACAGAGACGCAGTTTATTACCAATTTCAAGGTGCTCAGGGCACACCTATTGCTTTATACGAGGGTCAAACTGAAAGTTCTTAGAAAATCAAAAACTGATTACATTAGCCAGTTATTAGTTTTATTATATCTTTTCAAAATATTGTCCATTCACGTCAATACACCGCTGCATGCGATGGAACCACTGGGAAAAGCACTTTGCCCACTCGTCCTTAGGGGTCTCTTCAATGGCATCGCGATACGCAGCCACCGCTTCTTCAGCATTCATAAACCGCTTTCCTTTAAGGTTTTCTTTAATTTTTGAAAATAAATAAAAATCACAAGGCGCGAGGTCGGGGCTATACGGCGGGTGACCCAGTAATTCAACGTTTGATGTCGCCAAATAGTCGATCGTTCGCTTGGCGGTGTGCGATGAGGCGTTGTCGTGGTGAAGGAGGATCCTACTGCGAGGTCGTTTCTCTCGAACTTTTTCCAAGACAAGTGGCAAACAATTGGTAGTGTACCATTCTGCAGAAACTGTTTTTTGATCCTCTAACACAATTGTTGCGAAATGACCTATCCTTCCAAAGAACGAGGCCACCATTTTTTTCCCCGCACTTCGATCTCTCTTCACTTTAGTTGGCAACTCCTCGAAAGGAAACACCCACTGAGCAGATTGTCTTTTGGTTTCAGGATCATAACAGTAAATCCAGCTTTCGTCACCTGTTAGTATGTCGAACACAGCATTTGAGTCACCTCCGTTAAATCTTTCAATCATTTTACGGCACCAATCCACACGATGGAGTTTTTGAGCCTCAGTCAAATTATGAGGTATCCACCGGGCGCAAAGCTTCCTGACCGCTAAATGTTCGTGTAGGATTTTGTGCACTTGACTCATACCGATGCCTAAGCTTGTCCGAATCTGCTGATAGGTCACTCTTTTGTCAGTCTCTATCATACGCCGCACAACACAGATGTAATCTTCAGTCGTCGCCGTAGAAGGCCGTCCCTCACGTAAATCATCAGTGAGATTAGTGCGACCACGTTTAAACTCATTAAACCAGTTGTAAACAGTCGCACGAGATGGGGCTTCATCGTGAAAGGCCAATCGTAGTCTATCATAACTTTCTTGTTGACTTAAATGACATCGAAAGTCATAAAAAATCTTTGCACGAAAATTTTCTCGTGTTAAATTCATGTTGACGTGACACAGACAATTTTCAATTTGCCGCCAAATCGTAAAACAAATGACAAATGAATGAAGTATATACTCAGTAATATTGGCAAAGAGTTCTATTTTCAAATTATAGAATTATTTTTTTATTATATTGTTTATAAGTGGCCAGTTCTAAGAACTTTCAGTTTGACCCTCGTATCGATGATCTAAGTCTATTAGTAACGTAAGCTTAGGACATTTAAACATCAAGCAATGTTTGATCGGACGAAACAAAGTAGAACCGTAGTAGGAAAGTCGCGAGTTTATTTCGAAATTACGTTTTTCGTAGAAAGAGAGTAGACGACCTGGACTTTCTTCTCCACTGATCGGCTGGATGTGTTTCTTCGTGCTGATCTAATAGTAAACTTAGGTTAGTAGGACCCTGCGCCTTCTGCACTGTTCCTTCCAAAAGGTGACCCAAAAGTTCCTTCTATTATTACTCTTGACTACTTACTAATTTAATATCGAATTGTTACTATTTCACGCTCTAATAGCTCAATTCTCTTTAATGAAAATTGGACCGTAATAGGAGGTGGTATGATTTTTTATTCTGAAAACTGTTTTTGTGCTAATGTCGCTACTAACAGACTTCACTAATTGTACCTTCCCGGGCGATGCTACGGGAATAAAAAGGAGGGTAAGTCTGTATAGGAAATGTATGAGGTAAGTCTCTAAAGTGTTAATTTTACTTAGATGTAAGCTTTAATAAAAATAAGTGTGTTTTTTAAATAATGCTAAGGATGGAAAGGGACCAATAATAATAATGATAACAATTGAACCAGCCAGACAGTGTTAAGTAATTTGGTATACAAACTAACGTGGTTATTATAGATTTTTGAATTGAAAACTTCTTTAGGCGCGCCTAGACAAATTTTTTGTGGGGTGTAAATTGATTTCTAGCGTCACGCTCGGGTATGATAAGAAATCTTCGGGTTAACTCGGGACCTTGGCGATTGGGCATCTAGAAATGCGTCAGCCAATGGGAAATGCTGAAAGGGCGTGGCCTCGCCATCATGGCATGGCCATCTAGAAATGCGTAAGCCAATGGGAAATGCTGACGCATTTCTAGATGGCCATGCCACGATGGCGAGGCCACGCCATCCGGTTACACCCGTGTAGTTTCCAAGGTAAGCTATTAAATTCTGATCTATAAGTTTTCACTTCTATCGGCAGTTCCTATGACTGCCAATTTTTTTTTATTAATTGATGGGTAACTCACGAATGACATAGTCGGTCCCAAAAATGTCGGTAACAAAAATATTCGAAATGTATGGTCGGTTCAGTCCGACTCAGCTGCATCCGGCATCCTTTTTCAAGGGGAAAGTACGCGCGCAATCGCTGCTCGTTTGACACTTTCGAAACTAGATCGGCCATATCACACGTGACTTACCCGAGAATCAATGAAAAAGGAGTGAAGTAACAAACACCACCGACCACCGTATAGTATCACAGACGAAAGCTTGCGCGAGCCAAGGACCCGTAAAATTTTCGAGACGACTCAAATCGGATAAATCATCGAAGTTTGTGACGCCAGACGTACTCATCAGATAGGTACTAAATTGGACTTAAATAATGTCTAAGCACGGAGGCTAAGTATACACACATTTTCGGTTTTATAAAATTAGCGAAATTTGTCAGCCACAACGAGGCAATTGTGAATAAATTATCAGGCAGTATGTACATTATATAAAGCTGTATGTACCAACAGCGCCAACAGAGGGAGTAGGGTGGGAAGGGGGCAGACGGGGGTAGATTAAATTTCGCACCGCACCCCCGAGCGCTGTATTCATCACGACGTCGTACTAACTGTTATTTATTCTGTTACCGAGGGCTGCGATTGCTTCCCTGTGTATTTTAGAGCACAAAAGGTTTCCTAGGAATACCTAGTTATATATAACCAGGTATGATTATGGGAAGCAATAGAATTGTTCCA
Source organism: Ectropis crepuscularia (assembly GCA_963693475.1). Taxonomy (NCBI): domain Eukaryota; kingdom Metazoa; phylum Arthropoda; class Insecta; order Lepidoptera; family Geometridae; genus Ectropis; species Ectropis crepuscularia. The sequence goes on along the minus strand of OY856344.1, from coordinate 8,099,932 downwards.
AGTTTTGCGTATTGAGTTTTTAATTTTCCAGGAGCACTAGAGTTATTTAAGCCACAGTTAGAACGTCCAGTTCACAATCATGAGATTGTAGGTTCTAATACCGGCTATATTATTTTTTTCCTTTTCAGCGAAGATGCACAAATTCGTCATAATGACTAGCTTTAACAGTGAAGGAAACCATCGTGCGGAAATCGGCGTGTTTCTAGAAAGATATGTTTCGAGGACATAGATCATCCGCCAATACGCAGAGGACCACCGTGGTGCATAATGGCCTTGACTCTCTCTTTGTGAAAGAACGCGTCTAGTCCCAGAAGTGGGAACATTAGGTGGGCTGTTTATGCTACCTGTTTAAACGAGAGTTTTAAACAGTACCTAGCTTTTAAAGGCGATCATTCGAATATTGATCAAAGAAATTTAACCTTTAACCCGACAAGCGGCAGGGAGCTCATAATGGGCTCAGCGCCGGATATGACTGATCATGTGAAAAAAAAAATTGAAACTCAAGAATTTTGAGGATAGTTTTGACAAAACAAATCATAAGTAAAGCTTTACGTATCATCTAAACATTTTTGCGGCTGCATTATAAAACAAAAAAAACTATGAACCATAGTGAAATCAATTAATAGAATTTGTCTTAAAATAATTATTATAATAGTTTAAAAAACTAAAAAACACGCTTTTGCATTTCAAATAGCCAATCCGCCACCTTGGAACGGCTGCCATGTTGGATTTAGGTTACGTGATTATTTTTTTCGTATCCCATTCAGCAAACCCTTTCATTTAATACCCTTATCATGGGGGTGCATTTCAAATAGCCTGTCCGCCATATTGGATTTAAGTCACGTGACAATATTTTTCGTATTGCTGACAGCAAACCCTTTCATTTGATATCCATATCATGGGGCAAGATTTCAAACAACCAGTCCGCGTTTTCTTTTGGAGGCCGCCATATTGGATTTGTAATGACGTTTCTTAGCTAGTCATGTATTGTCATCAGAACTCAGAGCGTGTGCAAAATTTCATCCTAATCGAAGACCGGGAAGTGGGTCAAATTAAGATTCCAAGATTTTCTTACATACATAGTTACAAGTGAAGCTAATAAAAGTGTGTTAATAACGGATTAATTGTATCGCGGATTAAGTTGAATTGCCTTTGGTTCATAAATAACTACGTGTATCAAAAGTGACGAGAATAAGATTGTCTCCATCTCATCTGATTGATGTTTTTATGACAAATAATAAAAAATATTATTATTATTATCTCTCTCTCTCTCTTACTTTGTTCTCCCTTTCTCTTCCTGTACAAATATCATACATGGTGGTGGAATCACCCTTCCTATTTTTACTTCTCTACTTCGCTCTACCCACATTGTAGAGCGATTACTTAAAAGATAAAAAAACATCTAAGGGCCAGGAACGTAAGGTCTATTTTTGTGTGACAGTGTAGACTATAATTAACTTGTTCAAGGACTTACTTCACTTGTTGAAAAATATACCATTTTTGTAGGAAAATAAAACTTTCCTGTGGGAATATTATAATTTTTAGATCTATAGACATCGAATCTGTTCTTTGTTCTTGATTTCAAGTATTTGTTCTTAGAGTTATTTTACTATTAAATCTTTGGTAGAAATAGAAACGATATTTTTCAAGATCTAAGCTGACTAGATGTACAAGTCAATTGTTTAGTTTTCATTTTATTTGACAATAGTAGGTTTGACTTGACTGTCATCTCGCCTGATGTTAAATCGACGATGCAGTCTACGATAGAGCGTCCTTATTTAGAAGAAACCGATCCACCCTTCATTCTTCTTCGATCAATTCGATTAACTCTGCTGTATTGCGGCTTCTACATTAGCCCAAAGCTCGGGAAGCAAAATCTATATAAAAAAACAGTGGAACTGCGGGAGTGGCGACGGGATTTATAACACAATATATATGTAAATACAGACGTACTTATAATATAGAAGTGTCAAAACACAATATATGTAAATACAGACGTACTTTTAATATAGTACTTTTAAGTGTCATAACACAATATATGTATATACAGATGTACTTATAATATTTTATAGAAGTGTCATTAAAGGTTACTATTACAGTGTCGAAAGTTCACTTCTAGTGGCAGGACCCTTTGCAGAGTCCACCTGGGGAATTAGCACACATTCGCCAGTTCCTATTCTACCACCAAGCAGTAATGTGCATATATCACTGTATTCCGGTTTGAGGGAAATGTTTCCAGAGAAATTAAGGGGCATAGAGATAGCGCGATATGCCCGGGTGACCAGCACAGTGCAATGCTAGTGATTTGGACGTTTAATGTTCCAATAGCTGCTGTGTTGTTATAGGCGGGCGTGTTGCTTACCATCAGGCACAAGTCCTGCTTGTCTCGCACTATTATACAAAATGTTCTTTCGTCTGAAAAAATGTTCTTTGCACCTCATGAAGTGTTTACTACAAAAAGGATACTCTGCTGTGTAGTGCGTATGTATAAATATATAAATGCTTATATCTTATTTTTACCCGACTGCGCGACGCAAAGGAGTGGTAATGTGTTTAACAGTCTATGTATGTATGTATGTATGTATGTATGTTCCTTTGAAGCACTATACAGACCAAACGCCTTGGCCGATTTTTATGATTCACATGTCAATCGATTCCTCTTAATCTGGCGAGTGACACTAAAGACATGACATTAGTGTAAATCCAATATGGCGGTTACCGGACGCCATATTGTCCAAATAAAAAAAATGAAAATCACCAAACTATGTCAAGAAGGGTATCGTTGAATAGGTATTTAAAAATAATGTTTAGCTTTCTCTCAATGTTTTTCGATTTGACTGACTGTTTAGGATGTATATCGATTTAAAGTTGAGTAACAATCATTCTCACATTTATAGGTTTTTAGGTAGCAGAAAACTTCGTATAACTAACTGTACGTGTGAATGTGGATGGACATTATATACTAATGTATCTAGTAGGCATCGATATAAATCAATGAATGTGCCCTGAGCACCTTGAAATTAGTAATAAACTGCGTCTCTGTATGTATCGTAAGTGGTTTACAAACAACCAATCTACTTGACCCCTATAATCGCTAGCGGCGAGATTTGCTGTGGTTTTACTTATTTTGGTTGTCGACAACGAATAATGATAGGTAAAAACGTTCGGCGTCCACCGCGTCCTGCAACCGACTAGAACGGAAAGAGTGAGCTCACTCTTCCCAGCGTTTACATTATTGCGTGCGCCGTGAAGTTTGGGTGGGCCCATCTTGGGTTCTACGATCTATGCTAGTAGGTATATTGGACTACCTTTTTTTCGTACGTGCAGGAAATGTATTTACGCCAGCCGGGTTATGATGCACTCTATGTCATGTATGGATATGGTTCCCCTATCTACTAATAAGCCTCCATGGGGTTTCAACTCTGCCGCTGATAGTGGGAACACGGAACCGCTTTCGGATTGCTCCGCCTTGGTCGCCCATCTCCAACTTCAAACGATTTAGTACTCAACGTCAATCGAAAACCTATACTAATACAAAACTATATGAATTACATGCAGTAGAAAAACCTACATATTATATCAGTAGAAACGAAGACATTTGGTCAACAACCAAAAGATGCATAATATTATGTTGAGCATATTAACATTCACAACATTGTTCATAACTAAAAAGTATAAAATAAAAAAATATAATTTCAAAACTCAAAAACCCGACTGCGTCAAAAGTGAACCAAACTACGTACTCGCATACTAAAAAAAATGAAAAGAATAAAACAAGCACTTAGATTTCTGGTGGTCTAGAATTCTATAATATTTTATGTTATTGTATTAGTACCATTGAAATATTTACAATATTTTCTAATAAAAGAACATTACAACTGAACAGTCGGGATCCATTGAACAATTACATTGTATATCGAATAATAATGGATCCCGACTGTTCAGTTGTAATGTTCTTTTATTAGAAAATATTGTATATATTTCAATAGTATTAATACAATAACATAAAATATTATAGAATTCTAGACCACCAGAAATCTAAGTGCTTGTTTTATTCTTTTCATTTTTTTTAGTATGCGAGTACGTAGTTTGGTTCACTTTTGACGCAGTCGGGTTTTTGAGTTTTGAAATTATATTTTTTTTTATTAGTTACTAGCGGTCCATCTCGGCTTCTCTTGTTGTAGGTTAATATGTAATGTAATGACATAGTAAATATAGCCAGTGGCGTAGCTACCAAGGGGCTAGGCGGGGCAGTGCCCCGGGGCCCTCGAGCTCAGGGGGCCCTCGAATCCTTACCAGAAATCTCGATCGAAAATTGAACTTTTGGAAATTTCTCCCATTTTCAAAATAAATATGATATATTTACATTTTGATTTACATATAACAGATTGTAACCCTACTTTGATCATGACTCAGTTAAGAGAAATTCACAAATTCAAAAGTTATGGCTACTGGCTAGGGAAATCCCCAAAATTCTTTCTGTAGGTTGGCATTATTGTCTATTTGACGGATAGTGACATGTGCGTTTATTCATCGATAAGCTTTTTATTGTGAATTCGAGTTAAGATTTTTTTTCGAGAACGGTTAAAAAATAATTTGGAAATAAATTAAATGCCGAGAAGCGGGAAAATTTAAAAGGACGTAAATATTTACGTGAAGCGTTCCAAACTTACGTAACTAGGAACGGATAGCATGGGAAAGATAAGGATAGGGTACATCTCAACTTCTCAACGTGAGTTTATAGACAAAGCAAGAAAAATTCAAAAAGAGAAAATTAAGATGATACACGTTTTATTGGTATGAGTGCAGTCTGTCATACTCGATATCATATTCGATTTTCTAACACCAACATTTTTATTATATGTTGATGAAGCAACTTTATTACAAAAGTGTGACGAATTTCAAAGAAAATATTCAGATATAGTAAGCCCTAGTTTTTCACTTATTATTGTTATCACTTGTATTGTGTGTATTTCACTTGTTATTATTCTTTACAATTCCAGTCACTTCTGCGGCAGCTAAAACGTCATTTAGCAAATTAAAAATAATAAACAAATATTTTATGAATAATATGGGCCAAAATCGACTCCGACATTTATCGCTAATAGCAATTGAAAACAAAACCGCGTCAAGTCTGGATTTAAACGAAGTCATTGATACTTTTGCGAAAACTAAAGCTGGGAAAAAAATATAAATATAATTGTTGTTTAGGGCTCACTTAGGCACAAAAACACGAATTCGCATCGCATTGCAAGAACTTCCGATTTGAATCGCATCGTGCGTTCCTGCGATATTACGTTATACTTGGTGACACAATTTTAGTCAGTTCTGAGACAGAAGAAGAGAAAGATGCTCTTCAAATGAAAATAAGCTCATTCTAAAATATTCAAACAAACTATTTTCTTCTATTCTCAACCCATAATACTTGCGAGTAAAATAGTTCCCATCAGGATTCATAATTATTATAAATGGAATACGCTTCCGAAAAACACGTCCAACACGGCTGACGACCGTTGAAGGTTACCCTAACTAACGGTTTGCCGCACAAAATCGCACCGCAGCAATTCGCATCGCAGGTTCCTGCGATGCGGCGTCGTATCGCATCGCATCGCAATTTTGTATAGGAGACCTAAGTCTGTTGACAGGCCGACCTTTATATGTATAATAAATCCTTGAATCTTCCCTGTTCCGTTTATTAGCCAAACCTACACCAAGTATTCATTGTAATTTTTGTTGTTACTGTTTAATATTTTTATTACCTGCCCTGCACTGTAAAAAAAGAGCTTAAGACGCTGAATAACCCTAATCGAAATTGAGATATCGGCGCTTGAAGCGCCACTACAATACATGCGGTCAAGGTGGTCATGATTTCAGAAGATCATAGGATTCACTGCTGACTCGATAGATGGCGCTATTATTGTCCACCACCACCAATATTATTAATTAATTCACATAATTTTTTAGCATTTCTTACCTAGACTCCGCGCCACCACTCGTGACCGTTGGCGAAAGGAGCCACTGTCGTATTCCACAATGACAGGTGAAACCTATGATATTATAGTGGCTTAGTTCAATCATTTCGCCAAAGGACTTCAGTGATGGCGCAGAGTCTAACAATAATTGTACATTTTTATTTTGTGTTTTTTACTCTTAATTTGTGGTAATTGTAAGTAAATATAGATTATTATGATTTTTAAGAACAAATGTTTATGCAAAACGAATATTAATTGACTTTGTAACAAATAACTTAGGTTCATTTATTTGTCTTTGATATGAAAATCAATTTTTATTGTCAGGCTAAATCGCAAAAAAAAGAAATAATCAGTAAATAGGTACCTACTTACTTTTTTTTTACATTAAAGAGTGACGAGACGAGCAGGACATGTGCCTGATAGTAAACACCTAATGCATGCCACATAACAGCACAGTGACACACAGCTATTGGAACATGAAGAGTCCAAATCATTACCTAGTACTGCACTGCGCTCGTCACCCAGAGATCTAAGATATGATATCTCCAAGCCCAGTAATTTCTCTGGAAACATTGCCCTTCAAACCGGAACACAGTAATGTTTGAACATTACTGCTTGGCGGTAGAATAACTGGCAAAGGTGTGGTCCTTCCCCAGGCGGACTCTGACAAGAGTCCTACCACTACTACCTAGGATTTGATGCCAGCTTATTTATTTTCAAGGTTGTGTACCAATAATTTCTGGTTACCTAGGTACCTACCTACTTAGATGCTTGTAAAAAAGTCGGACGTAGCCTCGCTAAAACGAAAACTGTGTCTATAGAGTCGGCCAGTGCGCTGTATATGTGTGGCACATAAATTTGCGCGCGTAATGGCCGACTGGTGTGTTTTTGTGTGCGTGTCAGCCTGCATGTGACAGCGCACTGGCCGACTCTATAGACACAGTTTTTGTCTTAGCCAGACTACCTCCGACTTTTTTATACGTCCTTGGCCTAAACATTATATTTTGAAATGAATTATTATTAGATCTGATTAGGTCCATCCACGATTTGGTAACAACAAACTTACTGAGGTATTATAATTATGATTATTTGCACAATATTATGAAGAAAAATTACTGTGGTAGATATTAGGCTAGATACAACTCAATTCAAGGTATAATAAAAATGTGAAATGACAGCCAAGTTCAATACTATAATATATGGAGTGAATTTCGATGGAGTGGTGCAAGGTGCAAATGTTTTGGAGTTCAGCATTCCGAAGTGTTCCCAAATGTCATTTAGTCGTAAGAGACATCCGATTTAATTCCGTTACAGGCTGGGCCGTGATTTTGTACCTCGAAATGCTAATGTGAGAGGTTTAGGCGTTAATTTCGATTCCAAACTAACGTTTCATGACCTTTTCGCAATTGTAGCTGCGAAATCCTTTCGAAGATTAGGTTTCGTACTCAACGCAACTCCCGCGATTTCAAAAACGTTGGCGTTATTGGGTTGATCTTCAATACTCTCGTCTGTACTAAGTTGGAGGCTAGTGCTTGTGTGTGGCACACGTATGAAATTACATATTTATACACTGTTGCTTGAAAAGGTTCAAAAAGCATTTCTTAGGTACCTTTACAAGCGAGTTTACGGATATTATCCCGACATGTACCCAACCAATTTTCTCTTGGGTGCCCTTGGGTACAATTCTCTGGAGGTTAGAAGATGTCATGACCAAATTATGACAATGACAATGAAATGGCTTGATTGTTGACTTCAACAACAAAAGGAGTAAGATGTAAATGGGTGCCAAATTCAATGATCTGTGCTGCAATTGATCATTTTATTTTATTTATTTATTTACATATTAGTACGGCTTACAAAACAACCAATTACACTAATACAAAGTCAAAATTCAAGCTTTTAAAATTAATAGGTCATAAATTTAAGCAGACAAATTGTATGCTCTTTCTTTTGTTTTTATTTTTTATTAATTGACGTGTAAATTGTACCTTCATTTATGAATAAAGTACTTTGACTTTAGTATGATAACTAATCATTCCAATACAAAAAGTAATGAAATCCCATCAAAAACATGAATGTAAAATAAAAACCAACTTCAATACTATATAATATAACTGCAAATAACTCGTACGGGAAAACTAGCCAAGTAAGATCTGAAGCTTTAATACGTTAAGTTAAGTTATAAGAAAACAACAAATGTTAAGTTCTTACAAAATATTCTATGGGGCTTTATTCAATTGCAAGACTGATCATTGAACTTGGCACCCATTTACATCTCACTTCTTTTGTTGTGGAAGTCAATAATCAAAGCCTTTAAGCCATATATTATATCGAATATAGTATCGAACTTGGCTTTTATTTTACATTTATGTTTTTAATGGGATTTTGAATTCATCCCCCATTTCAACCCCAATTTCACCCCATACAGTTCGAAATTACAAAATTAATAGAACAAACATTTAATTTCTTAGTGTCAAGTGTCTAGATACAAAATTTGATAAAGTTGAAAAATTACGAATTTTCATACAACCGTTCATCCCTTGTTTCACCCTCTTAGAGGTTGAATTTCGCAAAACCCCGTCTTAGTGAGCGCCTACGTGCTAAAATACACCTCCATGCAAAATTTCAGACTCCTAGCATTTGTAGTTTCTGAGATTTCGTGATGAGTGACCTTTCGCTTTTATATAATATATATATATATATAATATAGATGTACAATTTACACGTAAATTAATGAAAAATAAGAACAAAAGAAAGAGCATGCAATTTGTATACATTTTCAAAGTTTGAAATAACTACTTTACTGTACTATTATAACTATTGCACAAAAAACTGTCATACATTATATTATGAGTATGTCGGCGGACATAGTCTCGCCATCATCATCAGTAATCACATTCTTCTGTTGTGGGCGTAGCCGATGGGTAGTGTTGGATGAAAACTCGCAAACACAATAGGATTTATTAAGTACAGGTAACAAAGTAGGTATCACAGGTAGTTTAACAAAGTACGTATCGTAGAACGCGCGATGGTTCAAGCTCAACCGCTCTGGCCGCCCGCCGCACAAGAAGTCCCGTGCGCTCGGCTCGGCCGGGGGAATGTTGACTCATCGAACGCCGACAGGTGACGCTTGCGTCCCGGACACGACTCGATTGTAACTCGATTGCGACTCGATTCCGACAAGTATAATATGTTTTTATTACAATAATTGTCAAAGTTTTTCTTTACATTTTCTTAATACAGCACATTGGCACAACTGGTCCAAAGTGGGTTGGTAGATGACACAAGACCTTGAAATATTATGGGTACTTATAGGTTTTCGCATTATATTTTACTTCACCTTATTTTAAGTAAGCGGTATTACGCATGTGACTGAGAAAACAGTGGTGCACGTGTGGGATTCAAACCAAGGGCTCCGGATCGGCTGTCACCATTCTGCCGACTACCGACGGCTCGCCAGTTTTCTTGAATGAACTTGGCTGGCCACACTGCCGTGTATCTAGATACGATTATTTAAACGGCAATATGATTAGAATAAATAATATAAGTATTTATAAATAAATATTTATTTATATAGATTTGCTAATATATTTTTTTTAAATAAAGAGTGACGAGACGAGCAGCACATGTGCTTGATGGTAAGCAACATGCCTGCCACATAACAGCACAATAAATACAATCTTGAATTAGTTAAATATTATATTTATGTGTGAAAAATATATATATATAAAATTTATAATATTTGTAAGTATGTAGGTATGTTATGTTGTATGAATGTCCACATTTGTGAGTATGAATGCTTGGATGTTTGTTGCTCAATCACGTCCTAATTTATGAACGGATCGGGCTGAAATTCGGAACACAGATAGATTATAGTTTTATCCCGAAAAACAACGGGAATGGGAACTACGCAAATCGCAATCTCTGCAAACGGAACTCAGGCATTGCAACAAAATAGGTAGGTATAGCTTTTTTCTTTGAATAAAGAGTGACACGAGACGAGCAGGACATGTGCCTGATGGTAAGCAACATGCCTGCCACATAACAGCAAAGTAACACGCAGTTATTGGAACATGAAAAGTCCAAATCATTACCTAGCACTGCACTGCGCTCGTCACCCAGAGATCTAAGTTGTTATATCTCTAAGCCCTGTGATTTCTCTGGAAACATTGCCCTTCAAACCGGAACACAGTAATGTTTGCACATTACTGCTTACTTAGCTCGCATCAGCGAGCGTTTGACCCACGTCGATTCAAACAAAGTTGAACATCTGGATTATCTGTAGACCTTCATTGGTCTATGGATAATTCAGGTGTGCTTAGTGTAAGTAGTTAGTTAGGTATGTAGCGTAGTGTAGTTCTCATTGTATTTTAGTTTTGTTAAAAAGTCTCTGCCTGTTTTAATGAATATCAACTCAACATTTTACAAAAAGAACGGAGGTATTGAGACGCGAGCCGACGTCGACGTTCGCGTCGTTTCATACCACAAGATCTCTGACCACTACACTACAGAATCCTATACCTGTGTATCGAAAATAAGAATCACTGTCCATGTTTTCAATTGCAGTATAAAATAATCATACTAAAAAATATGGATAAAATTAAAATAAGTGGTCTCATCTCTCATCATTGATAAAATTAATTCCACTTGATATGAAAGCAAAAATACGAGTAAATTGATTGAACTGTAATTTTACTTCTTTGTTAATATTTCAAATATTACGGCAAACGATTTCGATAATACAGACCTATGTTTATGACGTACCAAACAAAAAAAACATCAAAATCGATTCACAATAATTGGCGGAGCTAGCGCGTATTAAGATCCATAAAAAACATATAACCGTACCGAGGACCTCATCTTTCTTTGAAGTAGGTTAAATACATATTTTATAGTCTCGGTCAAACACAAAATTTATTAAAAACTGCAAAAATAAATCACCCTAGCTGGGACACGAGTCTGAAGCTTTACGTTATTATACCTAGACGCTTAACGAATAGGCTAATAAATGTTACATCTGTATGCCCAAATTAACAATCAGTAACTGTAGTTTGAAATTTCGTTTGATGTGTAATAGAGATATTAGAACTGTTTTATCGACAGTTCGTTTTCTATTCGTAATTTCCTAGTCGGGGACCGCATTCGAGCCGGCCGTACGTCTGTTGTCCTTGACGGCTCTGGACATACTAACCGTCCATAGCGAATACATAAATAATTATTTTTTCAGATGAAAATCAAGATATATGAAATATTTTTCTACCAACACATCAATTTAGATGAGGTGCATCACCTGTATTTATTTCATAATGATAAACTAGTGAATAACAGTGTAGTAGATGTGTGAGTTTTTTTTAGAGACTTTTTCGCGATTTTTTTCTATCGAGAATTTTTTTCTCAATCGTGTTTTGTAGCCAAGCAGAACATCAGAAATATAGTCAAAAATGACATATATTTTATTCAGTGCGATTTGTTTAACAGATTTCCCAGTCCAGGCATTCAAAGAAGTCGAATTAGCATCATTCCTCCTCTTAAGTAGCTTTTTTAAAGTATTTGTATATTTCATATTTTTATTTGATAAAACCTAATCAGTTTACATAGCAGTGGGGCCCTATTTTTTAATTTGCCCCAGGGCCCTTGGTTACCTAGCTACGCCACTGAATATAGCTCATAGCACTCAGGGATCACGTACCTACATAGGTAGCCAACGCAACGGTTTAAGATTTATTGAAACCGGTCCAGTTGTTCCTGAGATTAGCGCGATGAAACACACAATCTCTGTAGCTTTATAATATTTATATTTAACCATAATATTTTATATTACATATGTAGTGGTATTAAGTACACACTTCCGGTAACACATAAATTATTATATCGATTAAATAAAATCTACTTATAACGAGTACCTTATGACTATTTCTACAAAATTGTTATCATCCAAACGACTTACAAAATATCACATTATTGACGATTTCATACATTATAAACATAGAGAAAATATCCTCTTTCTCCATGCGTATAAACCACCTATATATTCAAAGGAATACCTAACCTAGATTGCTCAAGGAAATCAAACAACCTATGTAGGTAACACTTTATTTTCTAGGCGTGCTTTCATTAATTATTGGTGTTAATGACTCCTAATAGCCACGTAGAAACTATGACGGCCCAGAGTAGCACCATATTCTGTACTACTGTAAGAATACCCCGACTTCCATGTATGTGGTTGTAGGTTCGATTTACGAAAGATGAATATGTCTACGATGCGTCGTGACGACGCCGACTCTAGTAAATGTAGCTATGGGAAATTAGCCTTTAATAATAAATAATGATTCCTTTTATTAATAAATACTATTAAAAAGGAACCCTATCTTTTTTATAAACCGACTTCAAAAAAGAAGGAGGTTCTCAATTCAGTTGTAAGTTTTTTTCGTATGCATGTTAAGCGATAGCTCCGCCAATTGTACACCGATTTGGATTTTTTTGGTAGGTAGATATTTAAAGAGATGGTTCCATATACATTTTAATGAAATCGGTGTGGGGTGTGGCGGTGTTTGAAACATGAACAAAAAAACTAAAAATTACTTTCATTTCTCTGGATGACATAGTGATAGCTTCTCATGAAATTTGGTCGAGTGTTTGGATTTAATTTAAATTGAAATGGGTTTATGTGTTTTCGGAGAAAATACATTAATTATTCTTAGTAAGCTTGCACTACGATGCGCACCACGGCGGACTTTGTTATAGACTACAGGCCCGTGAACAAAATTTACGGGTCAAATGAACCACCAGGAGACCTATGTAGGATGATAGAAGGGTGTAAAGTATTAAGATTCAGCACTATGCCGTCACTTGTAAGCTGTCCAACTGAGTATGATTGAAGAGGGGGGGTTGCAACCCTCTACCATTTCTCCTTGTCGCATGATTTTTGTACGGCATTGCGTAATAATGGATTAGAAGAGGTATTGAAACTGTATGAAACCAATGCCGTACTTAATCAAATGACCGAATTTGCTCTGTAAATTACTCGTACTCTGTAAATTTTTCCGGCAAACTAATAATTAAAAAGTTAAAATATATATTTTTTATAGTTTCAATACCTCTTTTAATCTATTATTCCGCAACGCCGTACAAAAATAATGCGACAAGGAGAAATGATCGAGAATTGCAACCCCCCCCTGTTCAACTGCACTAAGTTGGACAGCTTACAAGTGACGGCATAGTGCTGAATCTTATTACTTTATACCCTCCTATCCACCACCAGGAGACCTCCGAGGAGGAGGAATATAGGTCTCCTGGTGGTTCATTTGACCCGTAAATTTTGTTCACGGGCCTGTAGTCTATTAACCTAGATGAAATCGACTAATGCCCGAGCTAGCGAAGGTGGTTTTTCAGGGTAGGATGGCAAGCTAGTGTTAGCAAGCTAGTACTTTTAGCTTCGTGTAGACAACGCTACGCAACGCTAGTTTTGTCTACACGAAGCTAGAAGTACTAGCTTGCTAGTTTACTCGTACTAACACTATATTGCTATCTTAGCTTGAAAAGCTAGCCTCGTATAGCTCGGGCATAACTGTAGACTTCAAGACACCCAAATTAGTAGTGGTAGGACTCTTAGCAGAGTCCGCCTCGGGAAGTACCACACCTTTGCCAAATATTCTACCGCCAAGCAGTAATGTGCAAACATTACTGTGTTCCGGTTTGAAGGGCAATGATTCCAGTGAAATTACAGGGCTTAGAGACATAATATCTTAGATCTCTGGGTGACGAGCGCAGTGCAGTGCTAGGTAATGATTTGGACTATTCATGTTCCAATAGCTGCGTGTTACTGTGCTGTTATATGGCAGGCATGTTGCTTACCATCAGGCACATGACCTGCTCGTCTCGTCACTCTATGCTATAAAAAAAAAAAAATATCCATCAGGAAATCTTATCTTCTTGTAGCTGTGGAAGATTCGTGTTTACATAACGTTAATCGAAGAGGTTAATATGTACACTATGTACATCGCCACAAGGATTCAGTCATAGAATAGATAATACCCAGTCTTGGGTCATGTATACCTATGTACTCCGTTACAGAGTAATGACTGTGAGACAGAGGTTACTTAAGAAGCTAATTACGATACTGCAGATGAGCACTTAAAATCGCTATATTTCCTTCCACTGCTTAAAACAGCGATAAATGATCATACAACTGCTTCGTGCTGGCTTCGTATATGTATTTAGAAAATACATATACGAAGCCAGCACGAACGAAATATAAGTACTCACTTATATCGGTCACCAAACTACGCTGTCATAACTTACCAAGAATAGCTGAAATGGAGATAAATGATACGTTGGGTACTCAATGTAATGAAACAAAGCACATAGGTACAATACAGTCATACACTGTACGTATATATAATGATGATTCACGGTAGATATCGACCCACGATACCGCCGCCCCGTCCGTCTGGGTTCAACGCCGAAACCCACTACGTCATGTTTATCCGATTACAGTCCCGTTGTTTTGGGTGATTTTTTTTGTCCGAAAAACAAACAGCGTCTTCAATTTAAAATTAAACTTAGACACTCGGTCAAATTTAATCAATTGTGTGAAACCAACTAAATACAATGTTTCAATGAGACAGAAGGTTTTGGAGCCAACGAAAATATCATCGATGTATTTTTATTTTTGTTGATTTTTCTAATAATAAATTGTGTGAAACCAACTAAATATAATGTTTCAATGAGACAAAAGGTTTTGGATGAAACGATGATTATCGTTGTATGAAAATTTTAGATTTTTCCGACTTCGATAAAATCTATATGATACCATCTCTAAAGTATGATCTACCACACAAAAAATTAACATCATAATCGAATAGCAATTTTGGCAAGTATCGCGTCATTCAGGAACCCGTATTGGTCCAACGTGGTGGATTACGTTCATTCTATCTTTATGAGAGAAGGTCCTGTCCCAGCGGTGGAAACATTTTAGTGGGCTGCTTATGGTATACATACGGTTCACCTGACGGCAAACGGTAGCTGGTCTTTTTGAACATCTGCAACATTACACATCCAGAGTTCTTCTTAACCCCAGATCAAAAAGAAAGCTTTATAAGTTTGATTTCGATGTCTGTCTGTCTGTCTCTGTGTGTGTGTCTGTCTGTGGCACCGTAGCTCTCAAATGGATGGATCGATTTCGATGCAGTTTTTTTCATTTGAAAGCTAGTTTCCTTACGGTGATATGTTTGTCTAGTTTGTTTGTTACGGTGTTTGTTTGGCAAGTTATGTTTTGTTAATATCGAGTAAACTTAAAACGGTGACGGGCAACATCAAGAGGAAACCGACATGTATCTAGAACCTTTTAAGTTCATGTGTCATTTCTCAACCCGAACTGGGCCAACGTCAGTGGCGTAGCGTGCCTTGGCGGGGCCCCGTTTAAAATTTTGTTTGGGGGCTCTCGTGAAGGGTACAGATTACTCGCAAAAGAAAAAAATGTTGCCATAAAATTAAAAAAAAAATCATCTCTCTGTCTCTTTTTCCAAACTTTTTTCAAACAATTCAAATTCAATGTTGTACTAAGTATCCTTGCCT
Organism: Ectropis crepuscularia; assembly: GCA_963693475.1. NCBI lineage: Eukaryota > Metazoa > Arthropoda > Insecta > Lepidoptera > Geometridae > Ectropis > Ectropis crepuscularia. The sequence goes on along the minus strand of OY856344.1, from coordinate 8,084,384 downwards.
TTTTTCGGCAAACTGCTTTATTAAATCATTTTATTTATATCTGATGATGAATTTAGGTTTTCTCAAATTTCTACCTCTATGGGCAATAGTGACAGCGTTCATGTCCCATTCTTCAATGGGACATTCTTGGGTATTTTTTTACAAGTTTTAAATTAAAAAAAAATGTTACATTTTTATTAAATTTACTAACGCACGTCAGGGGCCCCCGTTACTCGGGGGCCCAGTATAATTGATACCATATATACGGCGGTAGCTACGCCCCTGGCCAACGTGGTGAATTATGGCTTAAACTCTTTCCTAGTGAGAGAAGGTCGCGAGTCACAGCAGTGGAAACGTTTAGTGGGCTTATGCTTATGCTATATTCTACCTTTATACTAAAATTATAGCACTACTCACTTCTGCACAAAGAACGATTATGTTTGATTAACTATTTTTCAAAGTGGCTTTAATTTCACCGCAATAAGGCATGTAATGAGACCTGTAATAAAACTGTATTTTTCATTACTATTACTCACTAGTGAGTTATAGATTTTATTATTGGTTCAGTTGCTAATTAAATAAAAAGTTTAAATACAAAACAGATCGTATTTAATTGAACAAATGAATTAATGTAACTATTGCTTACCTGCTTGCTTACTTCATGCAACTTTGTCTTCAAATAAATAATTTGAACTTGTATGTGTCATAAAATATAACAAGCACTCAAATATAACTTTGAGTTTTTTGTAATTAAGAAAAAAAAGAAACTGGCAGTCATAGGAACTGCCGATAAAAGTGAAAACTTGTGACTCAAATGTTTTCACTTTTAATTGAACTATCCAATGTATCTACGACCTTGTAGCAACACAAATTATTTGTTAAACCATCGTAGGTCTATAAATATGTACATTCGCATAATTTCAACACCGCCAGCTAAATAGATGGTTGCGCCATCTAGTTTTATATCAACGTAATTATACAGAATATTGCAATTCTTTACTGTTTCTGTTGCCCTGGTACTGGTACCTAGGGGCAAACGCAACTCTTTTATATTTCTGTTGTCCTGGTATCTGGAGATAAACGCTGGGCTGTTGGAGGTAGGTAATCGAAACTCTTTACTGTTTCTGTTACCCTGGTATCTACCTGGCCGTTTTTACCGAGTTTACCCGAAGATTTCATATCCGATCCGATCCGATCCGATCCATTATCATATCCAAGCGTGACGATTGATGAATCCATTTCACAGCCCACGAAAATTCTGTCTATAGCACGCCTAAAGAAGTTTTCACTTCAAAAATGAATTCCACATTTTGTAAGTGGCTAAAAAAACGCTATCCACACAGAGCAAAAAAAAGGAATCTTATTTTTTAGTCTGTGGCTTAGTTGCGCGTGCATAGGTAATATGACAACTGATAAATTTTTCCCGCCAAAAGGATAAGTTTTTCATAGCCCTTTCCCTGTTGAAATGTTTTTTATTGTTATTTTATTCTCTTCTTCTTCTTTGCCGGTATCACTCTTGACAGAGTGGTCGTGGTCATCACTTCAGGTGTCGGTGGCAAGCTTCACAACACGTCGCCACTCCTCTCAAATGGCCGCCTTTCTTGTGCATTCATGTACTGATGATGAACCATTTACCACCGCTTTTATCTGGTCAGTCCATCTCATAGGCGATCTTCCTCGTGGTCTGGTACCCTCAACCTTCCCCTGGACCACAAGTCGCTCAATAGCTACCGCCCCACGACGGCATACGTGACCAAAAAAGGTGAGAATACGAGATTGCACCAAAGATGACAAACGCTGCTTGATGCCGAGTTCTCGAAGTATAGACTCGTTGGTGCGGAATTCAGTCCACGAGACTCCGAGCATTTTCCTCCAGCACCACATCTCTAGGGCGTCTATCTTCTTCTTCTCTGTTTCCCGCAAGGTCCACGTTTCTGCGGCCTACAATTATTATTCTCAGGTGTGTTGAAATTTAAAAACGTCATATGATATACCTGTGTATTGATGATTACCGTTTTCGGCTCTCCTAAGGCCCTCGCCTTCGGCTCAGGCTTTAATGGCGCCTCAGCGTACCGCTGTAATCGTAATCAACAACATTACACACTTATAGCATAATCTACTATTATAAATTGGGTAAACGGGTAACTCACGTGTAATGAGGTCGGTCAATCCGACTCAAGTTTCGGCCGCGTCCGGCGGCCTTTTTCAAGGAGAGTGTACGCGCCCGATGGCTTCCCGTTTGGCTCATGTGCCAAACGGGAAGTCATCGTCCGCCGGACGCGGCCGAAACTCGAGTCGGATTGACCGACCTCACGTGCGATACCCGTTTACCCAATCAATATGTGTAAGGCCCTGACCACACATGCTACTTTTTGCAGCAAAATCGCGTGATTTAGCAGCTAACGCGGAAACGCGCGCTTTAGCAGCTGAAGCGGAAACGCGCGATTTAGCTGCAAAAAGAAGCTGCATCGCGATGCAGCGACTGTTTGCGGCAGTTTGCGTCTGTCGCGGCCGCCGAGCAATTGTTCCGTTCAGTGTTGCTAACTTGGATTTTTAAAAAGTGTAGACAGGTTTAAAAATACGTAGAGTAATATTAAATTATGTAAAGTTTATAGAACTGCGTACTTTTTTTTGAAATAGTAAGGTAGTAAATGTAGTGTACCAATGTAGTTAGGTGCAGGGTTTTTAACTTGTCTGTGTAGGATTTACGTCGAAGAGTATATGGCCATATTGTCGCTTTTCTTTGCAGACTTTCAAGTAAATCGATATCTTTTTTGAAGTAGTCCTCACATATGTTTCATAAATTTTAAGAAACATTTCTACAGTTATAGATTGAAAGGAATCAGAATAACGTAAAGAAAATAGTTTGCTTTCTGTACAATTGCAGAAATGTGTTCTTCGCATTTTAAATTTAATATTTTAAAAAGCCTTTATTAACAAAACTTAAATACAATGAGAACTACACTACGTTACATACCTAACTAACTACTTACACTAAGCACACCTGAATTATCCATAGACCAATGAAGGACTACAGATATCAAGATAGCCAAACCCACTACCAATCGGGAGCGTACCCAGCATACTTGCAATAGTCATGCACAAAAGTCATGCCGTCAGGTCTTCTGCCATCGTCACGCCCAAGACGGTTCGAGTACGGCTGTTGTATTTAAATGTAATTATAACACCGAGGTCTTTTTGCTAATTGATTGAGGATTTACAATTATATAAATTTATAACTTTACGATCATGGACGTACGCTGGAAAATAAATACCACTAAAGTGCATAACAACTTTTAATTTATTCCCGAGAATATTTTTATCCGTGTTAAGAACAGACATTAATAATTGTAGATATACGCTAAAAGCAAAAACACGTAAAGTTGGCCACACTGAATCGAAAGTGTACTTTTGTCAAACTCTAGAGCAACCACAGTATAACAAAAATACCAGTAGGACGACTAGTTTTTTTCATTTGGGAGAAATGCTAACAATGCTATCTACTAGCGATAAGGCCACCGCTTGTAACACTAGTTTTATTGTTATTCTCTCCTGTATACGTGTTTTTTATTTATGGTGTACAATAAAGAGTATCTATCTATCTACTATTCGTAGCTACTTTTGGCTCTACTATAATAAAGCTTTAATTATTATTTAATTATTTATTGAGCGATTTACTGACCCAATAGGGATTTTAACAATTTTTCGGAATTGCTTTTATTTCTTAAAGATTATAGCTTGTTTACTAAAAAAATTATGTTTAAAAATTTGTGTATTTTTGATGAGTATAAATACAATAGTAATGTAATTCAGATTTTTCCCGCTAAAATACTAACGACTGACATGACGTCACTAACCGCAAAACATTGGAAATGATTTGTGATTGCATGTCCAGTTTATCTGTTTTCGTAGGTACTTTTACTTGAATACACACAATCAAAATCGTCGTCGCTAAGATCGCAAACTATAATAAAAATGCAGAGAAGTAAAAAACTACTTAAAAAGGATACTAATTATTGCCTAAAATATAATAGACATACATTCTAACATATGTCAATGACCCTTCTTACATATACTAATACGAAGGCAATGAATTCCAAATGTTATGTAAAAAAGATGTACGAGCTTCAATCAGATTTTAGCAAGCTTTCGACATAATCTACTGATTTTTGCCTTGAACTTTAAATACGGAAAGTGACGGAGCTTGTCTTATTTCCACGGGCATGGCATTCCACAACTCAACTGCTTGGAATGCAAAAGATTTGCCGTAGAATGTTTTGCAACGTGCAGAGGGCGCTTGCAGAGACAAATTATAGGTTGATATAAGATAACATGAGTGTACGCTACTGTAGAATGTAAAGCAGTCTTTCAGATATCGTGGTGTGGCAGTGTTAAATATAATACTGTAAAGCAGTGAAAGAAAATGAGCATTCCGAAGAAAGCAAATGGGGAGCCACTTGAACTGTAGGAAAAAAAAAAACAGTTACAAATTAGGTATTTGAAAACTAGCCAAGTCAGATCTTAGTTTTGAACCAATTATCCTGAGAGTAGTTTCATTTATTATGAAAATATTTCAGGATCGCCCATTAAACTTTTCACTCAACCACCCATTTAGATCTCACTTCTTTTGTTGTTCTGTAATAACTTCTATAAGTAATATTTAGTTTCATTTTAATTTCATATTTATATTTTTGATGGCATATTGTCGTCCTACTGGGTTTTTCATTATACTGTGACTGAGTCGCCTGCAGCTGCCGCTGCATCACGCTTCCGAAAAACGCGAGTCGCAGCTACATTTTGAAGCGAGATGCAGCGACTAGATGCCTGTCGCAGCTTCTTTTTGAAGCAAGATGCAGCAGCTAGACGCCTGTCGCAGCTACTGAAAGTAGCTAGTGTGAACAGGCTGTAACAACCACGTTAATTTTTATACTAAAGTAATCTACTATTATTCCGAATAGCGTCAGAGAGACAGAGTAGTGCGATATCACCTCAGGGCCCTGTAGTCAGGTTGTCATCGGCGGGAAAATACTCCCCGATATAGAAAATTAATTGGCCGATTTCAACTCGCTTTATGTAAGGCTGCTGTATGAAGATTATTCCAATTATACTTTTTGGATTGAAATAATTTGTTTACGAGGTAACGCTAACCATCTGCATATACTATGCGGAAAGGGGAGTCAGGGTGTGTTGTATTTTTTATATACATAAACTGTATATAAACTGTATATAAACTGTACTATGGGAAGAAACAACATGGCTTTCAGCAGGAAAAATATAGTCCCATAAGTACTAAGTACGTATTTAACGCAAAAGGATAGGAATAAATTTCATGCCAACAACAGATTGGTCCGTGAATTTGACGTGTTTATCCATGCTAATATTTTAAAGCTGAAGAGTTTATTTGTTTGGTCGCGCTAATCACCAGAACTACTGCACCGGTTTCAAAAATTCTTTCACCGTTGGATAATAATTATGTTCGTGGTATGTGCGTGATCCCTGAGTGCTATAGGATTTATGTACCACGGGCGAATTCGGGACGGACCACTAGTATTCTCATAAATGTATTTACTAAAACAATTACCTTATTGCAGAGTGAAAAGGCATATTTTTGTAAAAGCATTTAATATAATATGATTGTGATTCGCGCCAGAGCCACACCAACGCCATCTTACGGAAACGACGTGTACTACAAAAGTAACATTATAGCTCCAAATTAAGGGTTGCTTTACTTTAGGGCAACAAGGCGTTTTCATGATGCGAACAGACATGTCATAAATAGTTCTCAATTTCACCAAGTGTGGCGCCAATGTTTAATTTTGAGGAATTACTAAAACAAAATGGAGCCACAGATTACAGAATCTAAATTTTTGAGGTATCTTCGAGAGGTTTATTTATATGCTGAAAACGCCTCATCCTAATCCTAATATATTATAAATGTCAATGTTTGGATATTTGGATGTTTGTTGCTCAATCACGTCGTCGTCACTTTTTATCTCGGGAAAAGAACGGGAACTGCACGAGTAAAACCGCTGGGCTCCTAGAAAATTATATGTCTAAAACTTTGGATGTTTGTTGCTCAATCACATCGAAACGTCTAAACGGATCGGGTTGAAATTTGAAACAACGGCACCGTTAGAATTATAGTCTTCAATGGCACATCGGCTACGCCAGGGCCGTGCCGCCCCTGTGTGCGAAGTGTGCGGCGCACACAGGCGCCAAAACAATATAGACTACAGGCCCGTGAACAAAATTTACGTAGTAAATGAACCACCAGAAGACCTATGTAGGATGATAGAAGGGTATAAAGTAATAAGATTCAGCACTATGCCGTCACTTGTAAGCTGTCCAACTGAGTACAGTCGAAGAGGGGGGGTTGCAACCCTCGATCATTTCTCTTTGTCGCATGATTTTTGTACGGCGTTGCGAAATAATGGATTAGAAGAGGTATTGAAACTGTATGGAACCAATGCCGTACATAATCGAATGACCAAATTTACTCTGTAAATCGTCGGCACATCATAATTTTTTCCGACAAACTAATAATTATTAAAAATCTAAAATTTATAATTTTTATAGTTTCCATACCTCTTGTAAAAAAATCATGCGATAAGAAGAAATGATCGACGATTGGAACCCCCCCTCTTCAACTGTACTCAGTTGGACAGCTTATAAGTGACGCCATAGTGCCATAGTGCTGAATCTTATTACTTTATACCCTTCTATCATCCTACATATAAGTCTCCTGGTGGTTCATTTGACCCGTAAATTTTGTTCACGGGCCTGTAGTCTAATAGGGGCGCCAGCGCCACCACCGATTTTTTTTACGCTTACGCAACACCATGTTCTTTATAGTAGAGTATTATCGATTAGTGAGTATGTAGAATAGACGCAATGAATTGTTATAGTGTATTGTAAGAGTCGAGATAATGTTTACATTTGTGGTTTAATTTTACGGTTTATCCCGGGAACGGGAACTGCACGTATAGAACCGTAGGGTACTAATTGCTATTAAATGCCTACTTAAGACTATTTATTTTATTAAGCCTGCATATAACAGTGTCACCAGGGGTGCTATAAGTATGTAATGTGCAAACATTACTGTGTTCCGGTTTGAAGGGCAATGTATCCAGTGAAGTTACGATATTAGAGATAAAACTTAAAAAAAAAGATAAAAATCTTATATCTCAGGGTAACGAGCGCAGTGCAGTGCTAGCTAATTATTTGGACTCTTCGTGATCCAATAGCTGCGTGTCACTGTGCTGTTATGTGGCAGGTATGTTGCTTACCATCAGACACATGTCCTGCTCGCCTCGTTACTCTATTCTAAAAAAAAGTATATTTTGTGTTCTCCTTTCACATTATTAATTTACTAGCGTCACGCGATTAATACCTACTCGTTGGTAGGTAGGTACTTACTTTCGTGATATCCAATGATTGTACAAAATGACGCAGAACGATGTAGGTAGGTATTTAAATTATGATCGACGTTTGTTAGGATTGTTTGTAACAACTCTGATTATAAATTAAAAAAGAGATTATGAAAAATTTAGTTTAATTAAAGACATACAAACATTATATTGGAAGTCCTGGGGAGGTACCACGCCCTTACTTTAGATATTCTACAGCCAAACAATATTGTTCACACAACTGTGTTCCCGTTTGAAAGGCAATGTTTCGAAATAATTTACTGGTCATGGTGGTAAATTATCGTTATGTCCCGGTAACAAATACAGTGACTGCACTGCGTTTTTTGCCTAGGCAGTGATTTAAAATGTTCGGTCTTATACATGATAGGTAATCTATTGCAATTTTAAAATCAATAAGATTAATACGTATGTAGGTACCTGCTTAACAATATTACGAATTCGTATGAACATACAATTAAGAAATCCTTGATTAGAGTTTAAACCTTGATTAAGCAAGCAAGGTCAAAGTTCTTTTATTATTATTTTGACAGGAAAATAAAAATACGACAAGTTCATTTTGTTTATTTCCATAGATCTAATTAAAATATAGTTTGCAACGAAATGACACTCTGGAACCAAAACCTTACGCTTTAAAAATGTTACCTACAATTGCGTAGGTGTTTCACTGCTTTTGTTTTTATCCTTTCTTATAAAACCTCTATTACGAAGGATTAATACATTTTAATAATGAGCAATTTACAATAGGTGTTTACTAAATTTAAAGTTATTAATTAATGAAATAATAAGTTATAAATTAATTTAAACACTACATTTGAACTTAAGTAAGCTACATCTATATTTGGAAAAATATTCATGACTTTTTACAATCTATGTCTATAAATATAAAAGCGAAAGGTCACTCATCACGAAATCTCAGAAACTACAAATGCTAGAAGGCTGAAATTTTGCATGGAGGTGCCTTTTAGCACGTAGGCACTCGCTAAGACGGAGTTTTGCTAAATTCAACCCCTAAGAGGGTGAAACAAGGGATGGACGGTTGTATGAAACTTCCGTAATTTTCAAAGTTATAGGTATGTAATTTACCAGACGGGTTTTAATGAAATTTGGTACACATAATAGACATATAAGCTGGATGTCAAGAAAGAGTATAGGTTACTTTTTATTACGAAAAAAACGGTGAAATGAAGGATAAAATTTTATATGGAAGTTCGTTAAAGTTGAAGTTAAAACCATGAAACTTCGTACCTAGACACTTGGCACGAAACAAATAAGTTTGTTCTAGCAATTTTGAATTGTACGGGGGTGAAATAGGGGTTGAAATGGGGGATGAATGTATGTATGGAAGTTCGTAATTAACAGATTTTGATGGAATTTGGTGCACTGATAGACTAGACTCAGGAAAGAACAAGATCGACTTTTTGTCACAGAAAAAGAGTTGACGGTGTGGAAGTGAGGAATGAAAGTTTCCATGGAAGTTCGTAAATGTTGAAGATAAACCGTAAAATGTTCAATTGGAATCCATAGGTACCATATAGTATATAATTTTAAATGTGAAACTCTGTATGTCTGTTACGATTGAACGTCTAACCGATTTTGATGAAATTGTATAAAATTGTTTAAATATAAGCTGTTTTTAGTAAACGTACATTAATATGGGTACAAGTACTGCCTCAGTTACATTAATGTTTATTTCGCGCGGACGAAGTCGCGGGTAAAAGCTAGTAAATTATATAAAAGCGAAAGGTCTATCTCAGAACTCATCACGAAATCTCAGAAACAACAAATGCTAGAAGTCTGAAATTTTGCATGGAGGTGCCTTTTATCACGTAGGCGCTCGCTAAGACGGGGTTTTGAGAAATTCAACCCCTAAGAGGGTGAAATAAGGAACGGACGGTTGTACGAAAATACCGTAATTTTCAAAGTTAGAAACGTGAAATCCACCAGACTGATTTTATCGAAATTTGGTTCACAGATGGACTAGATCCCAAAAATTGACACGCACCACTTTTAGTTCCGAAAAAAGGGTTGAAGAGGTTTAAATGGGGGGATGAAAGTTTTATGTGGAAGTTCGTCATTGTTGAAGATAAAACCACGAAACTTCGTATCTTGATTCTTGATACTTGACGTGAAGCCAATAAATATTTGTTCTAGCAGTTTTGTAATTTCGAACTGTACGGAAATGAAATAATGGTTAAAATGGGGGATGACAGTTTATAGGAAAGTTCGTAATTGTTGAAGATAAAACCAAGAAACTTCGTATCTTGATTCTTGATACTTGACGAGAAGCAAATCAAAATTTGTTCTGGCAATTTTGTAATTTCGAACTGTACGGGGATGAAATTGGGGTTGAAATGGGGGATGGAAATTTATACGGAAGTTCGTAATTGTTGAAGTTAAACCATGAAATTTTGCAACTAGACACTTGATATCCATACTAATATTATAATTATGAAAGTAGCTCTCTTTATCTGTTACGCTCAGAACCAATTTTGATGCAATTTGTTACACAGATAGACTAGGCTCAGGTAAGGTATCTAAGGGCGACTTTTTATCACAAAAAAAGAGTTTGTGGGGCAGAAATGAGGATACAGAGTGTATATGGAAGTTCGTCAATGTTGAAGATAAAACCGTTGAAAGTAGACACTTGAAATCCATACTATTTTATTATATTATAAATTTGATAGTGACTCTGTCTGTCTGTCTGTTACGCTTTAACGCTGAACTGATGTTGATGAAATTGTATAAAAAATAAATTTATATTACCCGTACCCGTTTATTTGTAAATTTGTATGTACACTACAAACGACGATTTTATAATGGGCGTACAAATGCAGTTAGTCAACAAACAAATTACCATTGGTCATGAATTAGACGAATTGCGTAGGTACAATTTTACAGTTTGTTCTTTTAGTTTATTTGCTGTAAATAATAATAAGTCTAAACAAAACTTTTGTTTTAAAAATGTGTCACAACACTATTACTTGATGGCATGATGGTGGTATGGTTTCGGACCCACCCTACCACCAGGGGTAGGGCTAGTGGTATGGTGGGTCCGTCACGCAAATAAGCACTGTCTCAGTTACCATAATATTTATTTTGCGCGGACGAAGACGCGGGTAAAAGCTAGTATTTCTATATTCCAATTACAGACGAAAGTAATATATGGCCATTTAAGCGATGAAAATTATGAATCACAAAACGTGAAAGAAATTGTTTTACAAAGGGTACTAATGTGTACCTACTTAGGTATGTAGGTACCTATAAGCATCCAGGAAAATATTCAGAGAGAGTGACATATAGAGAGAGAGAGAGCGAGAGAGAGAGAGAGAGTGAGTAAGAGACTGAGTCAAGTCTAAACCAATTAAAGTTAAAAAAGTCTATAAACAAATTTCACCTCCATCGTCGAGGTTTTCATCGTCGGGCTTACTGAAGATTGCCGGAGAATGAACCTATGATTTCTGTACATTGTAGAGAAGACGAGGTCGAAGAGCAGATCTGTGTAACTTTTAACTAATCGAAATGCATAAAGATAACCGCATACTTATGGGTAAATACAATTTTACCCAGGCTATTTAATCTATGCTTATGGGCCATCACTTCTACTGATCAAACCTGCACAGGTCCGCTCTTCTGTCATTTTCGCTACAATAAACAGGCTGCCTGAGGTGACCTAACAAACACACTACCTAGGTATCTCATTTTATTGGAGACGTAGTGTCATAGCTCCCATCCTTATATATTTTGGAAACAGCACATTTTGTACGAGCAAATCCCGAATTATTCCCTACAATATCACATTCTTTTTTTTTTTTTAAATAAAGAGTGACGAGACAAGCAGTCTATGTGCCTGATGGTAAGCAACATGCCTGCCACATAACAGCACTGTGACACGCAGCTAATGGAACATGAAGAGTCCAAATGATTACCTAGCACTGCACTGCGCTCGTCACCCAGAGATCTAAGTTGTTATATCTCTGAGCCCTGTAATTTCTCTGGAAACATTGCCCTTCAAACCGGAACACAGTAATGTTTGCACATTACTGCTTGGCGGTAGAATAACTGGCAAAGATGTGGTCCTTCCCCAGGTGGACTCTGTCAAGAGTCCTACTACTACAAAACATTCAGTCCAAAGAAATCGTAGAGACCAGAATAGGAATAAGAATAAGAATATATTTATTGCTCACACTGTGTAAAAAAGGTCTTAAAATATATAAAATGTACAACAGTATACCCTTGACGGGCGTGCAACATTAACAATTTTACATAGGTAGTACTACGAGTATCTTGTAATTTTGTTTTTGATAACAATCATTTATATTTATCAAATCAGTTACAAATTAAAATAGTTGTAAATAGTCATTTCTCCCGTCGTTAAAATACTCTTTTAAATCGTAAAATGCCTTAGTCAGCAGCCATTTCTTTAATTCTCTTTTGAATGTAGAGCCATTCAACAATTTTATTTTAGAAGGAAGATTATTATAAATTTTGATAGATGTGAAAAATGAGTTTTTGTGATAGAGTGCGTTATTTGCCTGCGGAACAAAAATATTATTTTTATATTTAGTTCGCAACAGGTCGGATCTGCTTGATGAGGTAAAAAAATGACTTCTATGCTGGTTTGCAAATATACTGATATGGTAAATAAATAAACAAGTGAGGGTTAACAAATTTTGTTCTTTGAATACATCTCGCAAAGTATCAAGACTACTCATGTTGAAAATTGCTTCGGCTGAATTTCCCCAAAAAATAACTCCATAACATAAAAGAGGATAAACGTAACCATAATATGCATTTATTGCTATTTTCTTCGATGACACATTTGCTAAAATGTATAATGAATGTATATATCTGTTTATTTTGCTGTTCGTTTTAGTAATGTGCGCTTTCCAATTTAAATTTGTATCGATAGTGACTCCTAAAAAATTTGCCTCTTTTGCCATGTTTAATTTAATACCTTTATGCACTACATTGAGGTCCAGTGGCTGCCGTTTACAGTTTTTGAATTCTATTAACATTGTCTTTTTTATGTTTACTTGTAAATTTAGGTTTTCTAAATAATTTACAACCTTTTCAAGTATCTCAATAATTATCTTTTCGAAATCGTCACGAGTCATATTGTTATCTTTGGGTATGTAAATAGTGGCATCATCAGCGAACATAATGCATAGATATTTGGTTAGAAGTGGTAGTTCGTTTATGTATATTAAGAATAATAATGGACCAAGGATACTTCCTTGTGGTATGCCACATATAATATTTTTACAATTTGAATATACTTTCTCGACCGTTTTTGTTTTCATGTTGTAGGTTTCGATCAAGGTTGTTTGAGACCGATTTTGTAAATAAGATTCTAATAATTTCAGTGGTTGCCCTCGTATTCCGACATGTTCAAGTTTGGCTAATAGCTGTGAAAATTTCACGCAGTCGAACGCTTTTGACATATCAAGCAGCAAAGCAACTCCTGTTTTGTTACGATTTATTTGATCCCATACTTGAGTTAACAATTTAAAAACAGCTATTGTGGTATTTTTGCCTTTTTGGAAGCCATATTGACAATTACTTATGATGTTATTAGAATTGAAAAATGAGATAAGTTTGTTAAATATCACTTTTTCAAAAATCTTCGAAAAGCTTGGGAGTATTGCAATGGGTCGGTAATTATTAACATCATCCTTACGATCTTTTTTATGAAGGGGTTTTATAATGGCCTTCTTAAGTTCATCAGGAAAACAACCAGTAGATAACGTCAAATTTATAATATGGACTAGGGGATCAACTATAACATGAATGCATTCCTTAATTACCTGAATAGAGATCCCATCGTGACCTGAAGATTTTTTATTTTTTAATTTATTTACTACGTTTATAATTTCGTTTTTATCAACCGGAGAGAAAAATATTTATTTATTATTAGAGTTTGTTAAATTTTTTGTAGTTATAGATTTGTTATTAATAACTGGCAAGTGTCTCTGACTCACGTTAATAAAGAAGTCATTAAATGTTTCAGCAATTGTAGTTGGGTTCAATATATCCTCGTTATTTACTTTCAATTTTTGTATGGTAGGAGGTATGTTATTTGTGCAGGATATATTCTGTTTTATTATACCCCATGTGGCTTTATTTTTGTTACTGCTTCTGTTTACGTATCGTATATTAGAGATTTTTTTGGAGCGTTTTATCACTTGCTAAAATACTTTGCAGTATTTATTGTATGTACCTATATTTTTCTCAGATTTATTTGCCTTATTTTTTCGATATAAGTGTCTTTTATTTGTACTAGATTTTTTTATTCCGGGAGTTTTCCAGTTCGTTTTTTTGTGAAAAGGCATTGTAATCACTTGGCAAAGATTCCTCTCATGGCTAAAAGTATAATATGTATGGGATCTAGCATTTACAATCATATTCCAAAAGACATTAGAGATCTGAAGACTTCTTTCTATGTTTAAGTCACAATTAAAGAAACTTCTAGTCAAAAAATGTTATTACAAAGTTGAAAACTTTTTAATGGTAGATTTAATTAGGTAGATTTAATTATCTTAGATGTTTAGTAATAAATATTTTTTTGTTATTTTGTAACTTAATTTGATTATTGTTGATTTGATGACATGAATTTGTAAAGTTTTCTATTTTTTGTATCCATATAGTTGAAAACTGATTTTAATATAAGTAACGAGTCACAAAATCAGCTTAACAGTAACGAGTTGTTAATCTAATTTTATGACTAGACTTATAAACCATGTCATCAATCATTCAAGTATTGGAAATATTTTTGTATGTCTACCATATCAAGCAAAACATGACGACAAGCCACTTTGAAATTTTGTGATCGTATATCATGCAATATGTGTGTTTGTAATTTACTCATGTTTTGAACAAATAAATTATCTTTTATCTTTTTTATAACTAGGTTTACCACACCCGGTGATTTCAGTAGCAATCATATGGGTGATAAAAATGTTAATAATAGTGAAAATAAGACCTACATAGGTTTAGCTAGTACTACCTAACTAGCTGCGCCCAGCTGTCCTCCTTATTGTTAAATGGCTTATACCAATAATCAAGAATTGGTTTAAGAAATGCTAGAAATCATTTTTTGTAACTGGACTGATACTCAGAAATTGGCGTGTTCAAACAAAAAAAAAAACAAGCTCTTCAGGTTTATACTTGTATATTAGTAAGTATAGATTAGTGACGTTATCAGTAATTACATCTATCTCAGAGTATTTGTTTATTCACTTTCACTTCATTTTGAGCACAAGAAAATCAAATATATCTCTACAACACCATTTTATAGCTGAGCTGCAATATGACTTATCACAAAACTTAAATTTATTAATTACCAATATTAAAACATACAAAACTAGACTGATAAGACGAATAAGATATAGGTAGGTACATCCGATGGTAAGCATCACTCCTAGACTCCTACCCATAATATCACCATACTACGCATCTATTTTTGCATATGAAGAGTAAAGTTATAATCATTGCTTAACAATACTGCATTCGTCATCTTGTTTTAAGACGGTCCATCCCTTTGGCCTGTATTTTGTTGGAAAAATTGTTCTTCAAAACAGAAATGTTTGCACATTAATGTTTTGCGGTAAAATAACTGGTAAAGGTGTGGTACTTCCCCAGGCGCACTCTGCATCTTCTACCACTACAGAAATTGGTAGAAACATATCTACATTCTGAGTTGCTATAAAGAAATCGTTGAAGGATATTTATCCTTCAATCGATTTTATCCTTAATAAATGAACATTCCTCCTCAGTTGGATATTCCTCTTACAACACCATCTAGCCCCAAAACTAAACTTGTACTAGGGCAACTAGATAGCTGATACAATACTTATATAAACACACATATGGACTTATGATACAGAACAATATATATAGTCAAATTACATTTTCAAATTCTCACAATTTTTTTCAATAATACTCGTATTTTGTTTGAATTTGAAATCTTTTGTAGTCAAGCCCCAAGAGGCCAAATTTGGGCAAAACCGGTTTTGGGACTTTAAAACCTTATTTTTTCATGATAAACATACTCGATTATTAGTTTATTTTGATGCCTAAGAGATAGGTGATAATATTTATCAGTACATTGTCGTTTACAGACACACAAAATTTGGTTTCATTTTTTAGTAATGATTTTTTTGTGTGACGTCACGACGCCGGCCGCGTCGCGAGTCGGGCTTAATACCTATTGATTTTAGCGATGTTACTAAGCATTGGAAAATAAGTTTAATGCAGCAAAAAAAGAAGATATTTCGAAGCAAAATCCATCCAGCCTCCTGTTTTTTGACGTGATAACGTCTTATAATTCGATGAAGCCGGCTGCACGCCCGCAAAACATGACGTCATGTAACGTTACCGACGGTAACAACCGACGGTCGTTACCTTGTTACAGTTGTATTAATTATTTCGACCAGTAGTTTAAGCGAGGATGTAGAGCGTTCGCTTTGCATGTGAAATGCCCCGGGTTCGAACCCCGGCATCTAAAAGCTTTTTTGCATTGTTTTGATTGAAAATGACTAAATTCTACTGATTACTGTTTACATACAAATCTATTAAACAAATGAAATTAAAATTTTCTTTTGAAAAATGCTACCATTCCATCAGTATTTTCTTAAGACGTTGTCACGTTGAACTATCGTCAGTAAACCGACTTTACAGACAACAATTTTTTTTTTTTTACTAATTACAGGTTTCCGCTTTACTTCTCCCTTGAATGATGTTAAGCGACGATGCGGTCTACCATGGAAATCGCTTATCTAGAAGAAACCGATTCATTCTCAATTTGAGAACCCTCACAACACAGATTATGTTCATTAGGGTGTACTCAATCAAGCATTGCATTCCACAGTTTATATTTTCTTGACCAACAATCAGACTACCGAAACTGCAGAAAATAATTTACAGTATTATTAATTAATAAGACGCAAAAGACACATTTATTCGTGAATCACACAAAGATAAACTCACACAAATTGTATGCTAAAATGACTAAGTAACTATAATTATAGTCTTAATTACTTTTATTATTAATACTATATGTTAGACATAAGTATATTAATTTACACTACTACATTTGGCACGTGGATCCACAGTTCTCTCTACAGTACTTTGTACAGTACTTTGAGAGAATAATTATTGCTAATTTAATAACCTACACTATGACTGACTTATCTTAATTAGTAAAACTTATATTATTTTTATAACTTATGACATAATATTCTTCTGAACAATTTATCTATGAATCTAAATTAATTTCAGAGGTTTGTCTTTGCCGAATTCAAATCGATTTCGACTGTCTTCGCAAAACAAATCTTAGAAATAAATTGTCCTCTTTCGGCCTTGTTTTCCCTACGCTATAATACTGTTCGGTAAATCTCCATTTAATCTAACATATGGAATGATAATATCACATTCAAATTAAAAACGTAGACAACTAGACAGAGACATTTGAAATCAAAACAGCACTGTTAAGGGTTCTTATTCATCCCGGGATTTTTTTCAAATTAGGTATAAAAAGAACGGCATGTCTATAAACTCCTCCTTTTTGGAAGTCGGTTAAAATGTAACTGTAGCAGAACTCAATTTATATTCTAGTATTTTCAAGCAATTGTTGCATATTAGCACTTAATATATATTTTATGGTACCCAGAAACGGTTTACTAATGATGGTAGAGTTTACAAATAAGTAGTATTAGTATTTTTAATCGTTTCACTGGTAGGCGTTCTATTTTAAAGTTATGTTTCATGGAAACGTGGTATGACATTTGTAATCCGATTACAGAATGGTCCATTTTGTTAATTTAATTAAATGTGAATATTGAAAACCGTATCTCAAGTACAGATCGCGCTAGAATGCTCTTTCTCAAAAAAGTTCCGAAACGTTACCAGTGCAATAACCTGTGCAATAACCTATGTGATTTTGCATTCCGAAAGGTACACTGAACAAAGATATTAATAACATATACTACGATCTACATACATGAACGTAGGTCTGCGTTTTGTTTCAAATGTTCTCTGTGGGCCTAAATCTAAGTAACGCTATACTTGTATTAGGTACATCAATCTATTATCACTTGTAGTACAGACAATAAAGGCGTCTACAAAAGCTACGTACACTTAAATAACTGCTAATTTTCAAACACCCGTATAACCTAGGATTGCGCAGAATCACAGATAATCTTGTGCTCAAGTTATACCGGGAAAGACACGCGTTTTGGTTAGTAAATACGAAATAGACACGTTATCTTTAACGTTCCGTTTTTTTTTCTAAAACACACACTATAAAACACATTATAATCTACTTAGCCTAACACATGGACAGACTATATATGAGCTGAAAATGTACAGTCAATATCACGACTATTCGAAGTTGAAAACTGGGAAGGATTCACTGGGGTCGCGGTTGTAGGGTTCTTCCTTGACTATTTCTCAGGAGGGGGGGTCCGGGACTGGTGGTGGACCAAGGGGAGCGTGCCCCAGTAGCTTAGCTGCTGCCGGCAGCCCGGCTATGTCGAAGCCGGGGGGTGGCACGATGCCCGCAGCTGTCATCGTGCCTTGTAGGTATGCTACTAATCTGGAATTGAGAATGAACGATTATATCAACCATCTTGATTCTACCAAAGCTTACGAAATCAAACATTGTTTAAGATAGGTAATTGATGATTGAAGTAGTTCGGCTAAAAAACAGAAATCAGACGTCCAGGTCAGACGCCTAATGATAAGCCATACAACCACTACAACACATTAGTGGCCATAGTATTCTGTTCAAAAATGCTCTAGTTATAAAGTATACAATGTTAAAGTGTACAATGTTGCCAACATAAGTTGGCAACATTATTTGATCAGATTTCCCTTAGTGTGTTTTTTAACCACGCGTCAGCTAATTTGTTTAAAATTGTGTAGTAGTTTTTGTTCAAAAGTTTTCCTTCGAAAATAGTTGTGCCTATACAAAATTCATAATTTAATTCTAAAATTCATCATATTAAATAGCCTAATAAAAAATGGGGTTGGATTTTTATCAAAACGCAACGAGTTGATTTTGTTTTGTTCTTTTTAACATAAATATCTTAAAATCTAAAGTTTTTTATTATTTGTTTCATTTATATTTACTATAGATTCCGCAGCAGTGACATATGAACTCTGCCTTATGTTGTAATTGTTAAGTGTGTCGCTAATAAGCAAAGTCTTTCTATATGTAGCTTAATACTAGCTTCATCAAGAAAGACTGCTGTTAAAAAAGGGTTAGAAATTAATAGTAAAAGTGTATGTACCGTGAAACCGGCCAACTTTACCCGAACACCAAAAATAACTTAAATTATGAATTGCTTTTCTCCATAAAAAATCCACTTTTTGTTATTTTTTAAGGAAAGACAGATATATCTGTGTTTTGTCAAATGAAGATATATATCTACATTTGACAAAACTGACCGACCGGCGTATTTTTAAATTCGTTCAGTAGACTCAGTAGACAAGTTGTGCGTGAGTGGTGCCAACATTTATGATTATTTTTTCAACTTACTGTGGCTGAACTAGTTTTCGGAGGTATGTGATTTTTATAATACAATAATGACAGATAATTACACATTGTTACGAACCTACTCTTATAATTTTTATTGAGTTAACATTGATAATTGAACTATTACTAAGATAGATGACGAGTACAATTTTAATTACCAAAAGTTTAATATTTATGTAACTTATGTAAGTTTTTTTTTTGAAAAATATAGTAAATAGATATGCATTTTCCACTCCTACTGATTATTTTATTTAATTTGGTAGCAATAAATAAATTGACAACCCTAGAGGATCATCTACATATATAGTTTGAAAATGTATGTCGTAATGGAGTTTAAAATTGCCACCTCCATAGTAAAAAAGTAAATATTATTCCGATACTGTGTCGCTATGTAGTGCAACTTTACGTCGTATTTTATTCCCAAACACTTTGATATTCTTGCAGAGATTTAAGCTAAGCAATGTTGGACGGTAATTTTGCTCATTTCTTTAACCGTGACTTTCGAGATATCATTACGAGCAGCGGTGCTATATTTTGCTGTTTAGACCACTTTATAGTAATCAATACAATGAAAATGTTTAATTTGTGTTCTAGTGCATATTTTTTCAAATGTCTAATGTAAAAAAGCGGGCAAAGTTAGCCGGTTTCACGGTAACTTAGAAAGCGGTAAAATTGAGTTAGTAGTTGTGTGTGTGTATTTGTAAGTGAAAGCGATTATGTATATGTGGTCATATACACGCACATACTCTTTCACAGTATCGATATAGAGATCTATACATACCTCCTAAGTTCTTCGAGTGCGCTGGCCTGCATCATGATGTAATTTTTAGCGAGCAATAGAGTGGCAATCTTGGACAACTTCCGGACAGACGGCGAGTGCGCGTACGGAATCACCCCGCGGAGCTCATCCAGTGCGTCGTTCTGAAATAACCAAACCATGACGTCACTTCCTTTCGACATCTAATCTTGCTATCAATTCAAAAGATTTATTATTAACTCCTGGCTTTTTATTGAATCGTATTAACCTCGGAGTAATTTTAGCTGCGGTTATATTTATTTTTGTCACAATTAATGGTTTTAATTTTAGTAATGTAACTACGCCAACCGGCTATATTTAAATTCTATTCGGAATGTTATCAAAATGAGGACAGATTTTGTGATATAAATATAATATCTGATCTTATTTAACGGGTAAATTAATATTTAGGTTTAATCTAGAGATTGTTTGAATGATGTAGGTTACCAATTTCGTTGTTCCTGGTCAATCTACTGTGATACGAAAAGGAATCTTCGGAATGGTAAATGTTATGGAATTGCCTACACGAGTTCCTATGATGTGTTAGACATTGATTCAATGTCAATTGTTACATAACAAGATGGTGTTCTCGATGCACTTTATACCCAGCGACGTAAAAATCAATTAAATGTTGCATAATTATTTTCCTCTAAAAGCGAAACAACCGACTTCAATTTATATATAACAACAGTCACGGAGCTCACAAATTTTAATAGAATAGAGATGCTAACACTAATCACAAATTCATGATTCGTGGTAATTTTATGATAGTAATATCGAAAATCATATTTTTGTAATTTAATATTACATTTGTAAATTTATTATAAATTATTTTTAATGCTATATTTTTAATCTGTTGTCACGTCACTGCAAACACCAGTATAGCTTATTACGTCACTAACCGCAAAACAAGCCGTCGAAGGCTGACTAGATTGTTTACTTCTCTGCATTTTTATTATAGCTTGCGATCTTGGTGACGACGATTTTGATTGTACAAACAATTCAAGTAAAATTAAGAAAACACATAAATTGGACATAGTGACGTCATGTCAGTCATTAGTGTTTCAAATTTCAAAATTGCTCTATATTAGTATAATTACTCATCGAAAATACTAGTATTTTTAAATCAAATATATTTTTATGGTAAACAAGAGTCAATCTACAAAATAAAAACAATTCCGAAAAATTGTTAAATAACATCCCTATTAATATTAAATGAATACTTGTATCATCGATGTATATATTTTTGTTTTTATTACAAAAACCTTTCCTCCGATTTAGATAAAAATTAAATAGGATCATTCGGTAGTTCATAGTTCATAGTTTTTTATTAATACCAAAACATAGATACAAGTCAACAGTATAGGTACATAAAATGAATAATTCAAATTATAACGTAATTAAAATTAAATCATTGCAAATGTCAAATTAAGTAATAATATTGATAAATAGAAAATAAAATTGATGAGTATTATAATATTTTGTACCATTTTTTTTTTACATTTTAACTACTAAGTATATGGTTTATGTACTTTTAGCATTTCAAAATCATAGAACAACGGTATGACAAGCAACACGCCTGCCCTTAACAGCACAGTATCACACAGCTTAATAGCTGAACATGAAAAGTCTAAATAATTTCCTAGCACTGTATTGCGGTTGTCACCCAGAGATATAGGTAGCTCTTTGCCCAGTAATTTATCTGGCAACATTGAATTTCAAAACAGAGATACATATTTGTAAATTACTGCTTGGCGCTAGAATAACTCGAAAAGGTGGATTCCTGTGGTGGTGAATAACCTCCCCAGGTGGATTCTGCAAAGAGTCCTGCCGAAACAGTAAACTAAAGTTTCGTAATTTTGAGCCTAAAAATTACTTTTTTAGGCTTTTGACTAGATATAACATTTAAATATGACATTCAATGTTTGTAAAAGGTAACTGCTAGTTGCTGAATATTTATGGTTGTTTCAGAGTATGGGTTTTGTGGTAATAACGAGTACAAATGCTTGAATATTATTTTTGTTATTTCTTACACGAGTATGACAGATATCTTACTCTTGCGGAGCACTTCTAGGCATGATTTTTATTAAATACCTAGTATGTTTGTTCGGCGTCTAATTTTAAAAGTATCGAGTGTGCCAGAGACTTTATTCTAGCCAGAATGTGTCACACGGTTGTTACTGTTCCTAGTACGAGAGTGTTTACCAAAATGTGTCAGACTCTTACGCAGAGTTCAGTGCGCGTTTCAATGGAGTGTTTTCGCACGATCTTAGTGATTAATGGACTCGAATCGGGAATTGTTTTCACTTTTTAGCTTATAATTGTTGATGTTGTACTTGGATATTCGTCATTGTCCTTGTAAAAAGGAACGGTAGTCGGTAGAGACCATCTGAGGCCAACTTTACTGCCGCCCCTTCTTCCCCTTTAGAAAAAACACTGATATCATAAAGAGATATTGTTGGAAACCCCAACGTGAAACTGGACGGATACGTGAACGGAACGTAGATGGGTGACGTGTTTGCAGCTGCGTGTCTATGTATTTGTGTGGACCGATTTTTTGATGCGTTTTTAGTCTATAAGCTGACGTAATCGCGATGATTCTATGCTGTTTTTGAATGATACATCCATTTTAAATGTATTTTTTAATTTGTTTTGAAATAACGAGACGTGCAAAGACGGTCCGGAGTAAATCACCAGTCATAATTTCATTGCACAATGTTTGGAACCAGCAATAGCAGTTAAACATAAGTACCTGGGTTACCGAGCTTTGCTCGGTTTAAATACTAAAAATACTTAGATATTCTTAAAAAAATAATATTTGAAAAAAGAAGAGAAGCCATCTAGATTCGAACCCGCAGCTATTAATTCGTGACCGCCATGAACGCCCGACTTTCCGTCTGAGCCAATTATGCTGTCGCGTCATGCGGCGGAATTTACCTTTGCATTCTAATGTCTATTGTGACAGTTTTTCATTGTCTAAAACGCGCATAATATGCGTTTTTAGACAATGAAACCTAGTTAGATCGATTTATCGTCCCTGAAACCCCCTGCATACATAATTTCATAAATATCGTTCCAGCCGTTTCCGAAATTCAGATTCTATATATATATACATATATAGGTACAAGAATTGCTCGTTTAAAGGTATAAGATAAAATAAATGTGACAAGTACCTATACATTAAATTCAAAATTTTAAAATTCCCAACTAAAAAAACTAAAAAACAACAAAAAAATATAGTTTCCCATTTTATGCAAGTAAAACAAATACCCTTTAAGATTCCTACCGCAGCTAACAAAGTATTTGAAAGGGTTGCACCAATTTTGATGAAACATGGACTACCCCGATGCGCCATTAAATCCCGATTTCATGAAACCACGATTTCAAACAATAATAACATAATCTAAATCTGTTCATTAGCTCGGAAGCTACGAGGCCACAGACAGGCACACACACAGAGAGAGACACACACAAACAAAAAGACACGTCAAACTTAAATACTTGAAACACGTCCGTTTTTTTTTGCGGTGGTGGTTAAAAACATTATTCTCATCTGCATTTGAAATAGAAGGACACTGTACAGCCGTTTGTTTCTTCTCCGAGCTTTAGGTATGCAAAGGACAAGGAAAGGGCTGCGCAGTAGACTATACACGCGCCGCAGTTCTGAGAACCATCTACGGAGTGATCAAAACCGTCAAACTCTTCACTTTGAACGTAATCACATTGACTGAAAATCGTCTTCGTATCAGTCGGAATACGGCTTTTGTACCACGATTGATTTTCGAAGTGAAAACTTCTTACTCACGTTGAATACTTTTTGGTAGAGGAAAATCTTGTAGATTCACGTCACTGACATCCTTATGTAGTGCCTTAGCGCCAGAGCGGGACGTACGCATTAAGGTCTGCGCTCACTTCTACGACTCCGCTCCTTCCCGACAAATAAAATACACTCAAATATGGGCTTCACGTCATGTAGTTTAAGATAAAGATTACATTGGCAACATTTACTAGACCGACGGCTGTCAGCGAGCGGCGTGCTAATTTCTGTTGTCAATGTAATCTGTATTTTAACGTTCGTGGCATAAAGCCCATATTTGAGTATATTTTATTTATCGGCTGGTAGTAGAGTCGTATACTAAGTTGGAGCAGACGCTTTCGAATGGATGGAATCTTTTTAAAAGGTGATGTATTGTCCAACATTAGTGCTGTTTTTTTTAACACTAAAATTTTAAGTTTTTTTAGTGGTTAGTAATGTGATGGACTAGCTCTGCACTCGTCACCAAGCTTTTTATAGAATAGTGTGACAATACGAGCAGGACATGTACCTACCTGATGGTAAGCAATATGCCTGCCCATAACAGCGCAGTGACACGCAGCTATTGAACATGAAGAGTCAAAATCATTACTGCGCTCCTCACCCAGTGATATTATTATTAGATGTTTTGTCTCTTGGTCCTGTAATTTTACTGGTAACATTGTCCTTCAAACCGGAACATAGTGATGTTTTCACATTACTGTTGGGCGGTAGAATAACTGGCAAAGGTGTAATACTTCCCCAGGCGGAGTCTGCAACTAGTCCTACCACTACAATTTATCTTTTTTCCTACAATCAACCTACCGTTGGCGGTAGAATAACTGGGAAACATGTGATACTTACCCAGGCGGACACTACAACAAGGACGGATCCAGATTTGGCTCCAGGTTGGGGTCAAATAGCCGTAGTCAAGTCACAAAACTGTGTTCTAGGTACATAGCATGCATGCTTTTTGATCAGTGGTCCACCTAGGTACTGGACCCAGCCCAGATACATCTGTAGTCAGAGGACCCTCTGTATAGCAAGCGCGGATCCAGGGGGGCTTCGTGGGGTCATGACCCCCCTGGGCTGGGTCCAGTACCTAGGTGGACCACTGATTAAAAAGCATGCACGTTATGTACCTAGAACACAGTTTTGTGAGCCCCTGGAGCCAAATCTGGATCTTATTGAATATTTATTGCAAAACAATATTGTTTTTAACTTACCAAATCGTGCATTCTTCTTCTTTCTCGTGCATTTATGTTGAGTCGTACAGTTTTTCCTTGTCGCATTTTCTGCTTGCCTTTGCCATCATTTAATGGCCTGAAATCACATAATATCGCCTTTAATAAAATAAATAACAATATGTGGACTAAATAAAATTAATTGGTTAGATATTTTGTTCAGTAAATAAAAATTCGTTTTTTTTTTTGCTTCTTTACATAAAATTTCAAATCGTGCTACGTAGCCGCTTGCGTATTATAGTTATACAAATAATAAGTACGTTATGGACCTATCTCTGTGTTTTTTTTTTATCTCAAGGTCCTAACTAATCTAAACTTCACAACTACACTTTACAGACATACGTAGGGACATTAAACCTATAGAAAGAGTATTTTATTGTAATTAAGAATATGGAATGTGAACGCCATTCATCATACCATAGTAGGGTTAGCTTTTTTAAACCCTCCGTAGTTAGATAAAGAGTGGTTTGAGGAGAGCGGAACAAGTGGTTAGTTGAGAACAATGGTCGTATAGAGCTTGACACTGACTGCCGAGCCGGTTGGACTGGATAGTTAGGGTAGATTGTAATATGACTCGTTCTATTATTATTTTTATTGCATTTCCTAAACTGTTAAAAGTGAGAACAACTTTTCATAAATTGCTACCAAAATTTCATGTATTTTTTTGTATTTTTTCAACTTTACTATGGTTTACGATAGATAATTTGACATCAAAAAATTTGCTCATTTTAAGTGTTGTCATAGAATAGATAATATAGATAGAACGGACACTCCCCACCCCCCGCCAATTTCAAGCTTCCTCCCCCTCGCGGACGCGAGGCGGACTCAACGAAGGGTTATTATATCGGACGATAATTTTCTATGAGAATACGACATGATGCTGTATTATTTAACAAAATGGTACCAAATTTTTCGTTTATTATACGAAACAAGAATAAGAGATTTTTAATTTCATAAGAATTTCTACAAAGATTGAATCATTTTTATAAACTGTGTTAAGCTATTCTGGTTAGAAGTAGGTACGCGCCAACACTGAAGTCCTGTGACGAAATTATTAAACTCGTTGTTTTTAAACTGCGGCTTTCGTTAATCGTTGTGAAATATGTCAGTGGCGCCAATAACTTATGGTAAAGAGTGATGAGTATAGTGTACTTAACTAAAAATCAATTCGTACATGGTACCTTTATTATCTCCTATTTTGTTTTAAATCTTCTCCCTTCTGATTGTTGATGAAAGTTATATTTACCTACATTAAAAATAAGATCGAACACTAACTAGGTAAGATTGTAAGCCACTTAACACAGGCAGGTGAACTCACAGGTCACAGCTATTCCATAAAATAATTTAGTAACCCTAGATGACACGCACACATGCGTAAATGTGTTCGAACGACATATGCGTAGTTGTGTGAGTGTAGGTATGTCGACTTCACCGTTTGTTAGGAGTTTAGGCCGAGTGTCCGGGGTGTGGTGTTGTACTCGTGCCTAAAAGTATAACTGAAGTTTTCTTACAGGACACAATTGTGTTTGAGAATTAAAATCTACGTATGTCACACATATCGATGTTTGCATTAGCTGTTATAAAGTCGTGTGGTTAAATGTAAGCGCTCTATGGGTGCAGATCTGAGAGAATACCCATTGTTTTGTTCTATTGTGCACAGATGGTACACTGCACTTGGAGTGCAGTTTTTGTTTTGCGCCCCTCGGAGGGAACATGTGGACTAAGTGCGTGGTTGTTAGTGAGAATTGGGATTGCATCGATTTCAAATAAGTGTTGTAATGGCATATTTGAGTTTTGGTGAAGTAACGTTTCTAGTTTGAACATTTTGATGAGGTTTCGAAACGAAAACCTCAGTAAAGTTTGCTGAAGAATGTAACTACAGTGAATAAATAATCTAGGAACGATATCGCTTTTTGTTTGTCGATTTGGCAAGAATAGTAGTATTTTGATAGTTGTGATAGTTAAATAGAAAGATAAATATAATAAGCCCAGCAGTGAGATAATTCAGACTATGGTTGATGATGAAGAGTAAAATTGTAAATTAAAACCATGAATTTCTTTTGTACCTAATAATTAAAATGTCCGTAAATATTACATTTAGGTATTACAGCAACACACTTGTTTGATACTGTTGATGATATTGTTCAATTCGAAAAATAATGATAGGCATGTATGTAGTTATTATTTATACTAATGTAAATGTAAGCTAGTGCACGATTCTGTTAGACGTTGAAGAGCTATTTAATTTTGTAACTAGCGTGAGACAACATATCACGCATAACAACAAGAATTACAAATGATACAAGAAAAAATGTAGTCCATTTATTTAAAAAAGTTTTTGAGTAGGAAAATTACTGAAGTAATTTACGCAAAAACATGTCATATTATTAGTAAGAGACATCCTACTAATACTAAACGTGAAAGTTTGCAAGAATGTATGGATGTGGATGTATGTTTGTTACTCTTTTACGCAAAAGCTACTAAAGGGATTTGGATGAAATTTGGTACATAGATAGATAATGGTCTGGAATAACACTAAGACTATTTTGTATCCCGGGAAAATAACATGGGAACTGTGCTGAAGAAATCGCAGGGCGGTGCTAGATATCTAATATAAACAAAGCATGTTTATATAAGTAACTTCAAAGAAAGAAAATAATAGATATATGTTTAATACAAACAAATTACATAAATATGTTTCTATAAGTAACTTCAAAGAAAGGCAATAAAACTAACTCAATGAAAGAAGATTTCTAAAGAGTGTGTCAGAACTGACCTTTGAGCGTAGCTGGTCCCGGGCTCGGGCTGGTTCTCATCCGTGGGGTAGCAGTGCATCGGCGGCGGCGGGGGCTGCCCGCCCTGCATGTAGAACCCGCCCAGGCCCACGGCGCCCAGCGGGGTCCTGCGCCCCGGCACCGACTGCGGCGGCGAGTGGCTCTCCCCCACCGGCACTCCTTCCCACGACCGACGCCCCTCCATCTTCAAAAACTATAACATTCCAATCTCAAAAAAACCTCAACGCTAGAACACGTCCGCGGCGTTTGATGGTGTATTGATAATGCAGCGTCGCCTGGACCACGATCGATCGCGACACGCAGCTGGGGTGCGCACCCCTCTCATCTCCCGCTCATTGTCCCTGATTTATTCCGTTTGTTCGCGTGCCGGCGACACAAAATCGCGATTATAAACGCTCGTCAGCTGATAATTAGGTTAGCGCTAACTCTAAATATCTTTTTTCAGATGACCGGGACGAGTTTCGGCTATAAATAACGAGACGGGCAACAATATTTCGAATGAAAATAAGACGCCAGGTAGCACTCTCTGAAAATTTATCTCGCGACTGCCTTAAATGGAGCAGGGTTCGTTGACTTCTCTATGATCATGATCCTGAGTGTGCTACTTTTAAAGTTAAAGCGATGTTTACACTTGCGCATTCAAATTTTCAGATCTCATACGAGGAAAATGTTTGATATATTGATCATACCCTACTTGATTTTGTTTTTTTGCGAGTATGTATTCGTTATTTTTACCATCCTAATGGTATTTCGTCACATATTCGCATATTTATTGGTTTGAAAAATAACTGTATTTAGCCAAATGAGGCACTTGTCTTAACTTATTCCTGACCTAAAATTTTAAAATTTGTGAATTATTTTATATTTACTAAGTAGGTAATCAAAATACTTTACGTGTTCCCTCGCTACCGTTAAACCATCCTAATAATATTATAGATGAGAAAGTTTAAATGTTTAGATACATAATTATGTGAATGTGTGTTGCTCAATCACGTCAGAACGCCTAAACGGATTGGGTTGAAATTAGGAACATAGGTCTGGAATAATAGCACATATGCTACTTTTTATCGCGTTAAAATTACGGGAACGGGAACAAAGCAAGTAAACCCGCGGGCCACTGCTAATAGTATTGTCAAGGTCTATAATGTCCAACACCGGCGTCCCTAATACTTCTACTACCAAGCACTAATAAAATAACATTGTTATTTTGTCCCCTTTAGTAATAAAATTTTCAAATAAAAAACTGGTTGATCGCTAACTCTGAGTTTTAATAACCTGCCTTATCTACGGATCATATGAAAAGGTTAGATTTAGTAACTAAGTAGTAATTAATTTCTTAATTAGAAGGATTCAACTTGACTAATTTACCTTACCCTCCACCTTAGTAAAGAATTGATTGTTTTTTTGACTACTATAAATAGTAGGGGAGCCCAAGCGGGGATTTCGGGATTTACTAAAGCGCGGCAGATTAATATACAGGGGGATACCTTGTACCCGGTTAAGTACCTCCACAAAACATGAGGCCCATTTATAAGGTCGCCCGTGAAGGATACAGGATCAGATTAGTAAAAAAAATGACCATCAGAAATTCTCGAGCGCGTCAGATTAAGGTAGGGTGAGTTAATTACATCCTAAAAAGTGTATATTCCACTAATCTGACAATTTGAGAGTGACGTAAAAAAAGGGGAGGGCAACAAAGTTGTAAAAAAAAACGTCATCTCGACATTCTCGAGTGTAGCTAATTTTTTTTTTATTTTGAAGGAAATAATTCACGAATAATGAAAAATATATAATCTGACGATTTCCGCAAGCCGAAATAACAAAACGTTACAGAAACGTTACAAAAAAAATGTTACAGATACGCAATCTTAGGATGAAATTGAGCCAGAAGAGGAAGATGATGATTAATTAATCAATTAATTATAAAATATTAAATTGTTTTAAACTTTTTTTTAAGTATTTTTTTATAAATACACGTATTCTACTAAAAAAGCATACACTTATTTATTTGCATGCTATTTCCTGAGTTTTTCAATTACTTAAGTTTAATGATTTAAAAAAATAAAAAAATAATTTTTTGACTTCCAGCTAAGAAAAATTAAAAATTTTAAACAATTCGGGAAGTTATTGGTTTTACCCCGTTTTGCGAAAATCGAGTTTTCATCAGATCTTGACGTTTTAAGGTCATAAGAAGCTTCCCTGACTCCTGACCCCCGCGAGGTTGTCACTATGTCTGTATGTATGTGTGTGTGTGTGTATGTGTGTGTAAGTATGTGAATCGCTTATAACTTTTGAACGGTTGAACCGATTTCATCGCGATTGGTCCCATTCGAAAGGGCTTCGCCAAACTTAGATTCCCTGTTTATTTAAATCGATTCGGACCGGATTCTGAGAAATTTTGAAAAATCTCAAAAAAATAAGAAAATATTTTTTTTTTGTTTGATCAGGCGAACCCCTCTAGATAATCGTCAGATTACGAGACAGTACGTTTAGAACATAAAGATGAACCATATATATCTTAATCTGACGCGCTTGAGTATTTCAAAATGGCGAATTTTTTTGCACATTATGATAATGGCCGCAAGTTTGCGTCCCATCGAAATCGTCAGATTAGTGAATGAGAGCTTTTTTTTGGTGCACTCAACACTCCCTTAGAAAATTTATCTCTATAAAAAATTTTTTTTCACTTTCAACCCTTAAATACAACCACCCGCATCATGCAAACGATCAGCAGGTCTACTACGAAAACAAACTCCGAACAAATCGGATCTGACCGACAGCTGAATCAGATTGTAGCCTACCACGAAAAACATTCGGATCGATACATTTCGGGTCGGAAGTTATAGACTTAGGTCGGATGAGGGTCGGATCGAACGAAACGGCCGATCTGATTAACCGACCGATTGTCTTTCGTGGTTGGAAACTTCCATAAGTTCGGCCGATATATCGTTTATCAGACTTCGTAGTAGACCTGCAGATTAACATACGTACATTATTAAAAATACGTAAGGCATTGATGCTATCAATATCTGACGCGCTCAAGGATGTCCATGCAACAGTTTTTTTACATATTTAAAAATCTATAGCCGCTTCCCCCACCTTTGTAAAGGTATATATCATTTAACATTCTTTTCTTCTTATCATCTAAGCTTTGCATCCCAATAGGTCTCTACGACGCTCGAGTAAATCCCCATTTAGCATCGTGGGCTCCCCTACCAAAATTAGGACAGACAGACAATAGGTAATTTGTCCTGTAATATATCCCGTTTACATTATTCCAGTCCAGCGACCGAATCTAGCGCTGGATTGCTTACTGAATAATGTAAACCGGCACTGGAAAGCATTGGCACTGGATTAATGCTTTTCAGTGCCGGTTTCCATTTTTCCAGTAAGCAATCCAGCACTGGATTCGATCGCTGGACTGGAATAATGTAAACCGGGTATTACAATAGAGAGATTATGATTTAGGACATATTTTGACCATGTCCATTTATAAACCTACTAGCGGCCCGTTCCGGCTTCGCTCGGATCATAACCTAGACACTGCCTGCAGCGACATCTGCTGGGCTTATTTGTGAATCTAAACTATCCTCGAATCCACTTGTACACACACAAATTATTCAAAATTATTCAAATCGGTCCCGCCGTTTAGGAGGAGTTCACTGTCAAATGATTAAATTACTAAAATGGCTATTAAAAAATAGGGGTTGGTGATAAAAGGGTAAAATTGTAGGGTTGTATGTATTTTTTAAATTTAAATTAAATATTTTTTATAAAATAAATAAAAAATATGAGTGAACAATATTATCACATAGCTAGTAGCCAGCCCCGGATCTTCAATATTTTTTAGGCGGGGCAAAATCTGAAAAATGCCGCCCCCACCCATTTATCTTATAGTTTTTCTTTCTTTTGTTTGGAGGGGGGCCTCCCCCTTCAAACAAAAGAAAAAAAGATTCGCACACGCACGCCACACTGCTAATGATAGCCGCGGTTCCACCTCTGTCGTCTGGAAAACTTAGGAATTTTACTTGACCGATTAGAGTATCAGCTGAGTAACCAGCCCCAGTATTCTAGAATACTGGGGAGAAAACCCCTTTCCCCTAACTACACACATTGCTCAAAAGAGACAGTACCGCGTGTAGAAGCCCTCTCTCCCAGCCAGGGTTATCACACCACAAGATGCCACCATGGCAATTTGGTAATAAAACAATATACTTTTTGAATAACTTCAAATAGATTAATGGATTCTTAGCATGATGATGCAGAATGAACACCTGCAAGATGTTCGCTACGGTTGGTTAAGGTTCCTTTTTAGTATCAGAGGGGAGCCGGCGCCTCGAAGTAATACGGCCCATTCTCAGAGAGTAATACGGTCCAGAGAAAACATGGTTTTCTCACCTTCCGGACTACACAGATGCTCTCGGGATATGGTTGTTTCGGGAGGTATTTGTGTAGGGTTGCCGGAAGGGAGGAGACCCCGGTATGCCACCGATGCGGTTGCGCGGAAGATACTGCGCAACATGCTCTGGAGGCATGTCCGGGGGAGGAGGAGCTGCGGCGATCCCTAGTCGCGGTCGTGGGGACGGCCCTCTCATTGCCGACCATCTTGTCCAAAATGCTCGACAATGAGAGGTCGTGGGAAGCTTTTGTCTCCTTTTGTGAGACTCTCGTCTTACGGAGGGAGACGGAGGAGCTAGAGAAAGAGGTCGACCCTCTCGCTCCCCTCGAAGGAGGAAGCGGACACGGGGGCGAGCTACTAGGGCTCGCACCCCGTCTCCGCTTGGAGGGCCCGGGCCATCGGGCAACGCCTGATATCCCACTCTCCTGAGGCGGGGACGCGTTGTTTTTGGTTTTCAGCGCGTCTCTGAAGCCAAATGCAGGGGTTCTGACACCCCGCGAGGCGCCGGCGGTGTGTCAGAGTTGCGCGAGCGAGTGTGAAAGCGGTTCCGTAACTCTGACACTGTACCATATCGAGAAACCTTCTGGAGCGTTTTAGTTGGTAAAGCTGCCATCCTGGTACAGAGTCCAAGACTTCGTGCGTCAATCCATTTCCCTCCACAAAAAAAAAGTTTTTTTTAGTATAGAGTGACAAGACGAACAGATCACAAGTATGCCTGACATGCCTGCCCAGAACAGCATAGTGACATAGTTGCTATTGGAACACGAAGAGTCCAAATCACCAATCCTAGCACTACAGTGCGCTCGTCACTCGGAGATATAAAGTGGTTTAGCTCTTAGCCCAGTAATTTCTCTAGAAACATTGTCCTTAAACCATAGAATAGATAATATTACTTAAACCTGTACACAGTAATGTTTGTAAACTTCTGCTTGATGGAACAACTGGCGAAGGTGCAGTACTTCCCCAGGTGGACTCTGCAAAGAGCCCTAATCGGACAACTACTAAACTGGCTCAAACAGGGCACGGACTCAGCCAGCTCATTCCTTTCTGTTATTTTGGCTTGTGTTCTATTGTGGATGCCGGTTATATTGACCACTATCCAATATCTAAATTATAAATTGCCAAATGAAAAAAAAAATTATAAATGTTCTTAATAGGCCCGCTGCTACCTGTTTAATCGCCCAAGTGCAGTACAACTTCAATAGTTGTAAGATGCATTCGACCTTCGGGCTTTGGCACCACCAATGAAAGGAAATAATTTGATCGCCCCTATAGAAGTCATCAGAGTTAGGACGAGTCTAAGATGAAGAAGTCACCTGGCACGATGGTATACCTAATGTTGCTAGTAAAAGGATGCTGCCGATGCTTGGTGTGTCTGGCCCGGCTATTCAAGGTATTCTTCAAACCGGACATTTTCCCCCAATATGGAACATTTGCAATGTAAATAGTAAAAT
The DNA here is from genome assembly GCA_963693475.1 of Ectropis crepuscularia. Classification (NCBI taxonomy): domain Eukaryota; kingdom Metazoa; phylum Arthropoda; class Insecta; order Lepidoptera; family Geometridae; genus Ectropis; species Ectropis crepuscularia. Next base: position 8,050,964 of record OY856344.1, on the reverse strand, counting down.
AGTACTACCAAAACCTGGCAAAGATCCTGTCTCTTTTAGCCAATGATAGCGCGTACATACAGACTCACGCAACCCACAGATTGCAGGTTACAGAGCTTCTCGAACACAGAAACTTTTCGATTCCCAGCCAGGATGGATTGACAGATGGCGCAGCGTTACCCATAACACTACCCATAAGCCTAAATATAATGCATCTTTACCACTTAGTAGTGGTAAAGTAACTTTAACTGTAACTTTGAGAACAGGCCATCAGGTGGGAACGCAGTCAAATAAGCGCCCACATCAATGCAGACTTGAGCATGCACTTTCAAACCAGTTACAATGTCTAGCAAGCGAAGGCGGGTCGAGTATTACTGGAGCCAATCTTGGGCTCCAAGCTACTGCTACGAATCAAACTGGGCATATATATATAAAAAATTGACTTCAAGTAAAGTATAATATCACCCTGAGGATGATTCCAGAAGCCGGCCGTTACTTGAAATGGGACTTTACTATTAAATGTTGTGATCGCCCAAGTTATAAACATCGAAACTGTGGAAGTGTGGTTAGTCTAGCACGCGGTCTGCTTGATACGCAGACTATGGGCCCCATCCACACCCACAGAACATCGCGCTACACCATTCATGCCATCCTGATGTACGTACCAAGGCGAGTTTTGGCGCCCCCTGGACTTGCCGCCCGGGGCACGGGCCCCGGCTTGCCCCCCCTAGATCCAGCACTGCTAGTAGCCGATTCTCAGACCTACTGAATATGCATATAAAATTTGGTAAAAATCAGTAAAGCCGTTTCGGAGGGGTAAGGTAACTAACACTGACTCCAGAATTTTACATATTAGATTTTAAAAAAGGAGGAGGCTCTCAATTCGGTTGTACCTATTTTTTTTGTTTGTACTTGTGTTACGCGATACGAGTAGCTCCGCCAACTGTGCATCGATTTTGATGGTTCCTTTTTTGGTATCATAGTTTAGAGGTGGTCGTTTAAATTTTACCGAAACCGGTGTGGCAGTTCGTGAAGTAAAAAAAATCGGTTGTCTGTAAAGTTACTGACGATAGTTGAACGTGACAACTTCAACTACGCCTTAGAGCGAGGTAACGGCGCATGACGTCATGCGGCGAGGTAACGGCGGTAACGGCGCATGACGTCATGTTTTTTCGTGCGTGCAGCCGGCTTCATCGAATTATAAGACGTTGTCACGTCAAAAACAAAAAAAAAAACTTGCTTTTTCTTATCTGGACGACGACGACGCAACGTAGTGATATGCCAATTTGCCAATACAATCCCACCAATCCAATCCAACCAATGAAATCTGGTCGAGTGTCTAAATTTAATTTAAAATTGAAGCCGGTTTTCGAATGTCTGAAAAAAATATTATTTTGGGTTACGAATAATTATTTTACCCAAAACTTATTTTTGATTTCTAATATCACGTGATTTACCAATCAATAAATATTTCAAATCAATCGAATAAATATTTCATGTTCTCTCTGTTGTAGCGCTCTGTAGGCGAAGTAGGAATGAATCTGTCTCCGTAACGTCACGTAAACGCTGGAAAATGTATGAAAATACGGTTCCTTTTACACCCATTTAGTACGATGTTCTGAAGCCGTAGTAGCCTAGTGGTTAGAATGTTCAATTCACAATCGTGAGGTCAAAGGGTCGAATTCCACTTGTACCTCTGGTACCTCCAAGCGTTTTCACGTATGAATTTGTCGCATGTTGAAAATTACAGGATTTTAGTCTTAACGAAGAAGGAAAACAAAGCGAAGAAACCGACGTGTTCTAAGAAATAGACTTCATTCGAGGACATGGTGTCGTCCGCCAACCTGCACTCTGCACTCTTCCAGAGAAGCCCTCGAGTACAGAGAGTCCAGAGAGGGAACATGAAGTGGGTTGTTTGTATTGAGGACCGTGCTCAAATTTTCTGTACATTTCTAGCGTTCATCCGATATTACCAGGTACTATGGTTCGCTCACTTTGCCTACAAGAAAGTTAATACCGTGTCTAATCAAAGCTACGTCGCAAGACAGGATCCCGCTAGTCGTTCTATATCATCTATACTAATATTATAAAGCTGAAGAGTTTGTTTGTTTGAACGCAAGGATCTCGGGAACTACTTTTCCGAATTGAAATATTATTTCTCTGTTGGATAGTCCCTTTATCGAGGAAGGCTATTTAACATTACGCTACTATCAACAAGAGCGGAGCATGAATAAAAAATGTAACGAAAAACGGGAAAAAATATTGCTTTTTGAGAGCTTTCGTTGCGTGACAGCATGTGTCTATCTTTTAAACGTTGCGTCATTAGAAACTTAGGTAACCAAATTTGTTCAAAATTTGAATTGGTACGACCAATTTACGATAGATGGCGTAGCAACGCGCGCACGGATTAGCTAGTATTAAATAAAAACCCAGAGACATGCTGTTTGTTACCAACTAACTCTTCGCCAAATCAACTCAACCGGTATTCACGAAAGTTGGCATTTATGTGTAATTTAGTCCAACTTGATAGGTAGGGTAGTTTTTATTACGAAATGGCTTGTAATAACAATTTCCAAGCGAAGCCGGAACGGCCCGCTAATTTAAATTAAAATTATTCACCGTATTGATGTTTTGTGCACCTTATTGTATTTTAGAACCGGTGACCTTTCCTAAACAAATATAGTGATCGATTTGTCTTAGCTTATCGCGCTACAATGAGAATGCTTCCTAATCCACACAAGATTTATGTAGCTTTTCAGCGAACGGGGCTAACTGAACTCCTGGCAAATAAAAACATCGGCGTCCATCATTTCGCACTATATTTATTGAGCAATTAGGCATCGTAACATTTGGCGAGTGAGATAACGGGGTTTTCCGACTATGTTGTTACGAAAGTCAATGTTTTCTGTTAGGTATAGACATCACTATATTAACCTTAATATATCTAGCTACATTATGAGAGCCGATGAATTGGTACTAATGTTTATTTCAGATAATATAGTCCAGGTGTGAATGAAAAGTAAACCGGAACGTGTTATTATGTTTATTATTGCGACTTTAGATTGTGAACTTTCTCCTTTAAGGAAAACTTGTTTTAGAAAGAGTTCGATAGATGGCGGTATAAAACACGCCAAACGCCAAGTAATAAAAGTTAAAAACATGTGTGACTTTGAAAGATTCTTTTAGAAATGTCAGTAGTCAAAGTACATCTGCGCTTGGAAAATTACTTAGAGCTGAGATGCTGACGGAATTTGAACTTACGACTTTAAGATTACAGAGGTAAATCACACAACCGTTTTAGGTAAGAGGCAAGTCAAGGCTTATTCATTCGGTTGTTTTCTCGTTTTATAAACTCCTTAGGAAGAATAATACTTATTTAAATTAAAACTGTCATAGCAATATTCGTATAAACTTTGCTTGTGAGACCTGACGTGACAATTTATATAAAAAAATACATTTGCAGAAAGTGCTCATGCTAACTGAGCCAGGAGAGTTTGAAAAATTTCAATAAACCGCCGCGAGAATGAGATTATTATTTAAATTAGGCCATTTACACCAAATTAGGAATAAATTTTTTGCGCAATGTTTTTTTATTTCTAGGACAAAAACTGTACAATAATTGTCAGGAAATTGTAGGTGCCTAAAATTGCCTAGAAATGAAACATTATTCTGGCATGTAGGTAGTTGAGAAGTGTGTAGATTTCACTCAAAGATGGTTTTGTCACATATATTTTTGATGTTATATTGTTTTATATTGAGTAGTACTTACTATAGGTATTGTAATATCTTTGTAGATTACACAATGAGGCCTAATATTAGTAGCCTTATCTATGAAATAAAAGCTTATGTTGGTTGATAATAATACCCATTCTAGTACCAACGGCAAATCCATTATGTATTATGCAAATTCATTGTTATGAAACTAAAGATAAGATGAGAACGATACATTGAATCAAATCCATAAAAGTCTATGAATAAAAGTATTTTAGGGAAATTTGATTTTTTTGGTTGATCTGCTGCCTCAGGCTGATTTTCTTGCTAAGTTTTAAATTTATTATCGGATTGATAGTTCAATAAGGTTTGCGCTGAATAAAGTTAAAGTTTTAGAGGAATTAATTCCATAAAAAACCGTTCATCTAACATGAAAACTAATAATAATATTCCGCTTCATTATTAAAGACCTTTCCACTTGTGCTAAAGTAACCCACTCTATGTTCCCACTGCTGGGTTTCCGGACATATTTTTACAAGGAAACAGTCACTTCACATCCACACCTTCCTAAGGTTGTGGATTTTAGCCGAAATGGAATATGATTGTTAGTTTTCGTATTAGATGAACGGTTTTTATCGAATTAATATCTCTAAAACTTTAACTTTATTCAGCGTAAACCTTGTAGCAAATACTAGTGCAAAATGATTCCTGTTTGGAAATCATCTTCCAAAATGTTTTTTTATTTATTTTAGTTTTCTTTATAGTATATAATGACGAGACGAGCAGGACATGTGCCTGATGGTAAGCAAAATGCCTGCCCATAACAGCACAGTGACACGCAGCTATTGAAAAATGAAGATTCCATCATCACATAGAAAACTACACTGCTCTCGTCACCCAGAGATATAAGACAGATAGATACTCTTTATTGTACACACCAAAAACAAAAAAAAACACTTATACAGGAGATTAGAACAAAAAAAACTAGTGTTACAGTCGGTGGCTACAATAACATGTTTTATCTCTTATGAACTGGAAGCATTGCCCTTTAAACCGAAACATAGTAATGCACGCTTGGCGGTAGAACAACTGGCAAAGGTGTGGTACTTCTCCAGGTTTATTTACTTAATTACACCATAGCTTCGTCTTTCAGCTAGTTTCAGGCCCGTCTATTAGAGCTATCTCATCACTGCGCTCCCGTAATTTCTGTTAATACGAGTAATTATGTTAGACATAATTAAAGGGACTGTTGGTCGTCTACCCACGTAGCATCGTACCACGGTACGTAATTGCTCGATGACGACATAAACCATAGCGATTGCGTTGCTGTTCACAATAAACTTGTCAGTAGCATGGTATCGGCATTACCAAGCATTCAATCTGAGAGTCTACTGATCTACTTTTTAGGGTTCCGTACCCAAATGGTAAAAACGGAACCCTATTACTGATACTATTATACTATTATAGACTTGGCTGTCCGTCCGTCCATCCGTCCGTCCGTCTGTCACCAGCGATACAGCCGTATCACAAGAAGGGTGATAGCTAGACAGTTTAAATTTTTACAGATGATGTATTTCTATTGCCGCTATAACAATAAATACTAAAAATAAAATAAAATCATTATTTAAGGGTCCCATGCAACAAACTTGATTTTTGCTCGATTAGTCCGTCCCAAATAAACTAGATGGTCCCACTAGTAATAATAAAACGCGATATCGAGTTCATCGTCAGAATCATGAGCCAAAAATCAATGTTTTAATATTGTTTTTGCCTGTTTGCGGAAATTGTGACGTATAAGAAATTTCGAATATATCCTAAGAGGTATTCGCCGTTTATTTGCTAATGGTACGGAACCCTTCGTGCGGGAGTCCCACTCGCACTTGGCCGGTTTTATTTTTAACTGTTATAGATTTAAACTCACGCGTATATATCTCGGTGACGAGCGCAGTGCTCGATAATGATTTGGACTCTTCATGTTCCAATAGCTGTGTCACTGTGCTGTTATGTGGCAAGCATGTTGCTTACCATCAGGCACATGTCCTGCTAATCTCGTCACTCTATACTATAAAAATGTATTTCGAGATACATTCTCTTAAAGCATATTTTTGTATTAATTGTATTCTTGCTATAGTTAAGTTACCTTACTTTGAAGAAGGCACCGTCTGGTGCAACGCCCACACTAAAGCTGTATTCTGTGGTTTTCACTTTTATCTTATTCATATCAGTTCTATCTTATGTTGTTATTTACCAATTATCTTCTCGATTTTATGTAATGCTGGTGTTTCGTAAAATAAATAAATGATTGCAACGACAAGGTTGCCTATAGAGGCAACTAGACTCGTAATAGAGGAAAGAGACTTTCAAAAATGAAAAACAGAAGTATCATTTATAAAGGATCATTTATTTTAATTAAAGCTAAATCAATTATGAACTATTTACATCTTATTCCAATCAGTTCCGACTTCTCTTTAGTCTTCATAACATAATTTACATTATTTACAACTTGTCATAGAGTTCCAATCCCCAACTCGTTAACATATTAGAATTCCATCAAATATCCAACTCATTATTATACCTATCTATGGAATTCATTTATAAAAGTTTTGAGACAGCAAAGCTATCATGGATTCACATACAAATTTGTTCAAGATGTAAGTAATATTTATTTTTCTATGGGTTACAAATTTGATTTATCACACTAGCAGATTAATTTAACTACTGTTGTTTTTATTTCAAGGATATTTATCGTGGCTAACTAGTGGAATAAGTTCCCGATTTTTTTTCAACTAATCTGATTTTGCCTGGTAATTTTGCGCGTGAAACTACATTATAATACTGAACATTCTCTCCACTAACGTTCGGTAGTAGAGGCCACTTAAGAATAAATGCCTTAAATGTATGAATGTTTCAGAGAACAAATGCCAAAAGTTAAATAAAACATTCACTCCACCATATAAGCACGGTAAATATCCCATAATTATAAATACTAGTGTAATGTACAATGATAACAAAAACAATTTTAAATTGACTAAAGCTTATATAACTGATAAAGCTTATATTAACTGTGAATGTGATCTCAATGATTCTTATAAATTTATCTATGAATGCATTGCTATCTCAAGAAACAATTGAGATTACTTAAACATATTTAACACTTGTGAAATTTATCACAATAATATTTTTGGTAATTCCATCTTTTGCTTATCGCGTTTCATAAAGAAATCCTGCAGAAAATCGTGTCTTTTCACAGCCCCTTAACCTATGACTAGAAATGACTAATATTTTACATATACATAATACTTTGTTGATACGTACGTGTAATACAATTTAATAACATGAAGCATAAATATATTTGGGTACACACTATAGATTCAGTATTATATTAAAGAGCGTTACAAATGTGTAAAAAAGTATTGAAAATTTGCTCAGTTATCAAACGTTGTATAAAATCTATTGAAGAATCGTTAGATTTTACATGTATTCAGATCTACTATTATTAATAATACTTCATTAGTTAGATACATTTTATAATTCTATAATACTGTGAAAAAGTATAAAATGGTACGTAGCAAGGAGTAGTTATGTACCTTCATGGTACGAAGTACATTGGTATTAGATACGCCTGTTTACCGGGTGTACGGGTAACTTTCTTCACGTATAAGGGACCAAACAGGTTGTAAGTACCTACACAAACATACACTAGCACTGTCATCTAACAATATGTTTAAGTGCAACTTCTAACTACCCAAATGACTATAAACAATTCGATATACGAACATTTTGTTGAATTGGACAATCTACTTTAGATCAGGTATTTTTATAGGCGAGAGTAGGTTCCATTGTAAAAGTTGTGCTATGGTCATTAATACTTTTAAAACTACGGGACTCTCAATCTTACATTTGACGTATATTTATGCATATACTACTCTATTACTTTACAGCATATTTTGAAATAGATACATTTAATTCCCGTAAAATTATGCGCTCTTTAATGGTATGAGTATTGGATGTTGAGTTTTGTACAAGCTCACTAGAATTCTAAATTATTCATTGGTATCATGAAGTTATTTGAAAGATTCACATGTACGTTTGTACGTATATAAAATATATAAATAGTATTTATTACATTTTCATTCATTTTTGATAACGATTAACGATATCAAAATTGGTCTCATTTTCTAAAAATGTTGACAACTTTGCTTGCTTACATTTCTTTACAAAGCCCATTCTGGCGTGATCGACAATTGTCTTTTATTATTTCTCTCTCTCGTAGTTTATTAACGTTTGGTTACAGAAAGAGTAGGACAGAATTTCGAGCGCACCATAATTGGGACAAAGTGGTAAGTCTACAGTGGAATATTTACTTCCATCGCCGCAATTATTGGCACAGACTTGAGTAACATGATAGACAAAGAATATTTATTGTCATCTAAACATCAACAGTCATTCTAAAGATTTCAATAACATTTGCTAAAAAGCATTTGCAATAGTCTGTTTCACTAACACTATCTAATCTTAATCACTAGGTCTTTGGTTAGAGTTCTCGTATGAGTAGACTTCACTATCACCACTCCAGGAAACACCTACAAACGACCAGCTTCACGATGTGAGGATGATATTATATGCTTCAGGATCTCTTGCTTGAACTACAAAATCATTAAGACTTTGAGGAATTATCCGATTCGTCGGTTGAACTGTAGTTAGATATCTTCGTCTAAATTTGTAGTAGCTTGTTAGAGGCAGTCTTTATCGAGCTTGTAGAAAAGAGTCCGTTTTAGATCCGCACAGTTCGTGTTGGTTGTCGTGGTCTATAGGATGGTGACGTGGCTGGTGAAGCGTACGGGCGCGGGCAGGCAGGCGAGGCAGGCTGCGCCGGCGAGGTATCAGCGCGAGCGGTGCGCGGGCGCCGACGCCGGTCAGGGCGCGGCCGCGGCCAGCGGCGGCCGCGACGGCGCCGGCACGCGCGGGCACGCCACCATCGACCCGCTGCGGTTCGTCTGGTTGTTACTCGCACCACCTGTGACAAATACAAAAACTATCTTAGCATGACCTGTGTTCCAAATTATGAAAAACTATACCTTTATTTAAAATAAAGTTTATATACAATTCTTGACAAAATGTTAAAAATTGTAAACGTATGAATGTAATTCTTAATTTGTTTTATAATACGTAATTAAACTTTTGTAGATAAATTTAGAATTACAATAAACAAATGAAAGTATTGCTCACCAATCAAGGATCCAAGCATTTTGGTTACGGAGAATTTTCTCGTGCGCTGTGGCGTTCGAACCTCAGCCAGCAACCGATCCACACATCTGTAGAGATCTCCGGAGTTGTCGGCGACACTAGCTTCACTGAACGACGCGCCATGGGCGGCACTCATCGCCTGCCCTTCCTTCATCGTCACCTGTGAACAACGAAACCAACCAATCAATAATAGAAAACATCAGACACGTGCCTATAAACCCAGTAACCTGAATCTACACCTACAATTATAAATAACTTTGAAACGAGATACACTTAATCCTCTAAAAGCCATTATAGATCGTCCTACGCAAAAGATAACCCCTTGTCAAGTCTTTGACATTCGTCGTCTTAGCTTAAGCTACGAAAGAGTCCTTGGTTTATATGATATTTTACGGAGATAACATTAGGTTTAGTGAGAGAAGTTCGAAAACTCCTTAAACTCGGTTTCGAATGATCAAAGTTGAGCATCAGCAGAAATAGGGCTGTGTTAACTAATTAGAAATTCAAAGCAAACTTTCTAAATCTGGGTTCTGAGGCACGTTGCGTCACTTAACAGGGTCAGGGGTAAGTGGATGAACAAGCAGGATGACTCCTTCAGACCTTCTCGAGAATACGTAAAAGTGTTTTATCCTCGTTATAATATTTCACGAGGTTTATTTCCAGCGCCCGCTTTCTTTGAGACACACGGAATTTGGATGAAAATATCTTTTTATGCGTTAGGTATGATTTTAGATTAACAAAACAGAATATATTTATAATCACAATTTTAATTACAAATGTACAAATTAGTGTTGTTCGTGAGTATTTTATGTATATTCAAAGCACGAAATATATTTCAAAGTTGAATAGGCAAATGTGACTTAGAGATGAATCAAAGAGTATCAAATTGATAGAATGATCTAGCGCTTGGCTATGTCTAAACACATTCACAGAAATCAATGAACAAAAGTAGTCGTTATCTGTCGGAGCTGTCTCCAACCGTAGCTGCATAGGCATTGTAGGCTATATGGAGCCGTTACGTCAACACTTGAGTTTCCCCGAACGACGCCTGTCGTTGATTCTGCCTGAAGCCTATTTGTACTCACTTGCCTACTTAATCAACATAGAGTGTGGTTCATGTTGACCTTTTCATATATAACTCCAGATGACAAAAGAAATGATTAATTACAAGAATATTTTCATTCGTAAGCGTGTTTTTGTCTGTCATTTAATTCGAAGAAAGGTTGTTTGATCATATCCCCAGTTTAAAAAGTGAAATTGGATACCAAGGAATTTTGCGTAATTAACATAAACGTCGTTGTAATTAATTACGTGTTTAAACGTTATATCCGGGAGTACTTTGTAGTAATAAATCAAAATAATCTTTGACCAATTAATCAAGTCTATTTACAAACTACAGAAGTAGCTACAGTATAGTTTCCACCTATATCCTATGCTAATACGAGTGTACTGTGATGACAGATGAAGGATGAATTTAATGGCCAACTGTGAGTGAAGTTCACCAAACAGGTAGCAATAAAATGTATGTAATCAAATATTATAAATAGGTAACAGCTTGTAATGCAATTATATAACAGAATAATACTTTTACGACCCAATGTTTTCTTCGTAATAACTGTACCTAAGAGATTCCACGAAATTTTGCACGACTCATTTTCCGACACCAACCCAATTTTGCGTAATAAGATAAATGGCCATGGAATGGAAACTCGAAGATAAAATATTCCATTATATTACACGCCATAATTTTCTTTCGTAATGAAAACTTACTCAATCATACAAAATGCTTTTGGTATTGGAAAGCTAAGTGGGCGTTGTACGTCGGGCTACATCCTTAATAAAATTTTATTGGGACATTTATTATAACTTACTCAAATAAAAAAATATTGTTAATCCTACTTCGCTGTGGTGACCTACTTAATATTGTCGAGAGCGCCTACGTAGATAATTATCCTCTGGAATTAGAGGTCAAGAATGATGTTATCTGATACCACCAAAAGCGTTTTTAAACAAATTGGAGTTGTAGGTACAATAAATATATACTTAGACATCTTCGCTATGTACATTAAAAATCTAAATAATCTGAGAACGGTGTAGATTCGAGGAACTCCTTTTTTGCATAGACATAGATAAAAAATTGGGCTCTTCACTACGTTTATTTTCTAGAGGTCTGAGTTGAAATGACTTATATTTTTAATGTAAAGCTTACCTGTCTTAAGTGATCTAAGTCGGTCTTGTTCCCTAGCAGAGCTAGAGGCATGGGGGCTGCGGCTCCGGCCGGGCCGTGGGCCGGACTACTGCTTGTAGGAGCTCGCTTCAGCGCGTTCAGGACCTCTGTCGCATATTCAAAACTACTGCGATCAGTCACTGCGTACACCAGCAAACAAGCGTCCGCCCATTGAATCTGCAACAACAGAAAAAAAACCTGCTACAACTGTCTAACACTAATAAAAATGACTAACGCCCAAAATATTACTCGGCGTTTTTCTAACAACATCCAGATTTTTATATTTGTTATTTTAAATTATAACGATGCAGTGCTAATAGGTAGCAGCTTTCGTTCAAAGAGATGATTTATGTTGTAAAATATAAATTTTAGCGCAGCAAAGCATGTCAAATATTTTCGTCAACGGTGTATTCCTGTATAGTCATATAAAAAAGGCTAGACGGAGAAGAATGTATGCGATTAATTACGGCGTTTGAGCCAACATTCTTGCTGAATTTAGCCTCTCGTTCAGGGACGCTCCCACGCGACGCTGCCGAGTCTACGGTCATTGCGAAAGGAAATTGAACTCAAACCAATCATATCACCAAATACCAATCAGTACAGAATTCGATCGCTTAGAACAAAAGGTCAGTTTCTGTCTGACCTTTTGTTCTGATTCAAGAATTTTGAGTCTTATTATCGACCATTATCACACTTGGGCACTTAATAACTACTGTTATAGGTACAAGCTTGTTAAGTCCTTTAGACAAGTGTAAAGGCTAACACCATCTAATAAGCTTTCTTGAATTTTTCTTTTTCATCTCGAGGTACATTAGAAATCCATTAAGTAGATAACTTTTGAATACCCAAACTCTGTTTCGTTTTGTTTTTGAAGAATAATTCCAGTTATCTCAAAATGATACCTAAAAGTCAAAAACAAAAAAAAAAAACAAATATTATAGGTGCTAACACAGTATTGCACGGAATGTACGCGTTATTTGTTTATGTGACTCAATTACCCAACTCGTTTAGGAAAACATGTGGGGAAATCACGTTGCCGAACATTATGGAACTTAGGCATAAACTCGAAAACTGGGGAATGGTTGGCTTCCTTGGCCGTGAAGAATTAAGTTTTGCGTTTCACAAGTGATGAAGAAATAATTCACTCGGTATACACCTAACCAACGATTAATTCTGCTTCTATTTTTTTTACTTGTTATACCAGGTAATACCATCTATTATTTTACAATTATAGACTTCATTAACCTAAGCTTGGTGTTCTCTGAATGTTCGAGTAATTGGATAAATTACGGTTTAATGGTCAAGAATGTGGCATCTTGATTAAATGTTATTAGAATACAATAGAATTTGTGAATACTCGTTAGGCATCTACCTACACGCAATAACATATGAAAGAATTTTAACTCGTTCACATCACGCCCACTTCCGATTTCTGTAGATATGTTCAAATAACAAACGTTAATACGTGAAACTAAAATTGAACGATTCGTCAACAAAGCACTCCAAATTATATTTCCAATAATTTGTAATGTTTCGGGGAATTGATTTACTTTTAGGACATAACTCGACAACAATTACTATCGAAAATGTTGTATTAATGTACAATGAGTTTCTAACGTCTTGCCGAATATGTATGTCTCGTTGAGACTCATTTTCACCCGTCGATGTCATATATCATTTAATCTTCCTCATAAATTGGAAAATTCTATATCATATTACACCTTGTCATCATATAGCCATCATGAGATAAGTGTAAGTGCGAGCGTGCTCAAACAAAAGTGTAAAGCTGAATGGCTGATTGGCAACAAGCTAACGAATGCGTCTGCATTATAGGAATAATACAAAATGATTATTGATTTTATAAAGCAGTCCATCAGTTTGTTTGCCACGCGTACTGTTGTGTAGCTCGTATATTAATTGTGAGAACTGAAAACTGCCGGCAACGAATGGTATATTACCGCGTAGGTACTCCTGCACCAGCGGCGTTGGTAAACAAAGTGAGTCAGAGATCGGGTCACTGGAGCGATGCTAGAGCCATTCCGCGTCAATAGCATCATACTCGTCACGATTAACCCATTTTCTGGAATATAAAATGGTCTCAAACTGCAGCAGATTGTTTGCGGAAGAGTTTAAACTCAACCGGCCTTTATTGCATTGAGGTTTCGGTTTTAGGAGCAATCGAACTTTTATGATAATCCGTCGCTTCAAATATGAAATATCTATTTCATTTTGAATACGATATTTCAGGAACGGGTAAGTAAAATCAATTTTATGGATCCCGTAAATTCGAGACGTGATTTATGTAGCAAGCATCGCGAATGCTTCTAATTCAAATCAGGGAGCGAATAAAATGACGAAAAGAATCGTTTCGATTCGTATCGGAACTCTATTAAACACAACCTTGTTATTTTTTATAGAATGGTATACATTTTTAAGCTTCTCTTGATTTAATGAACTTATTATTGTTTAGAGAACGAAAGGTCGAACCGTTTGTAATGTTTATGTTTTTAATTCCGTGAAGGTGAAGTTCGTTGGGCAGGGAACAAGGTCCGCCCAGCTCCCACCCACCACCATTGTACCTACTAACCTACATAAATAAACGTGTCGACACAGGGATACTACTTTAATACTGCTGTTATTTTAGGACTCCTTTGAAATTGACCGTAGAATCGCCATTTAGAAAAGTAAAGAGAAGGTTATAATTTACGAGAACGTGTTGACTTTTTTATAGTGCTATACTTCGTGTAAAAACATTTTTGTTTCAGTTTAGGATATGATTTAGGAGATGTTAAAGACGGTATGGTTTTGCAAACAGTCATATATTGAGATTGTTTTGAAGATTTGTAACGCATGGGCAGCCTTTTTAGAAATTAAGCGTGAGATCAAAGCTGCAAAAATCACACGAATATTTCAGAGTTATCCCAATATAATGCATACTTTATAGCTAAAAGAAATAGTTATTTGTTTGCAGTGATCCAGAATTTTCGGAGATAATAATTCAGAATGGGTTTACTAGTTCTACGTGTATGAATATTTAGTAAACGTCCCTGTTTGACCCACTTTCCTTATAGGACTTGCGGCTTAGGTTACCAGCTCGCTTAGGTTATGTTTTGATGTGTCAGCCGAAATTCAAAATAGTGTAGTGTCGTTATTTCACTTTTTTAAATAATGATTAAAGCAACAGTATTCTTCAACAATGATCTTTGATATTAATTGTCTTTGTTCGAGATGTAAATTACTCGTACATTTGTACCAAATTTTCCAAACTGCTTTCTTTCCGTAGCTGCACAAATAATAAACATTCATAACAAATCCCTGCTTATTTAAGGTTTACATTGATAATAAATAGCAATAGTACATTTAAGTAATTTACCTGTTCAGTTGGAAATTTGTCGGAATTGGAACCGGAGACATCAATGACTTCCAACTCCACTGGTGTTCCATTTATTGGTACAGTCTGTCTGTACAGGAGATCTGAAAAGATAATCGGGATTAGGTAAACTCTTGCGTTAGGTGAATACTAAGTAAACAAACAACTGTCAGAAAGTGAAGATACTGACCTGTATTTGAATGATATTCTCCGATGTAGCGCCTCGTCAGGTAACGCACGATCAGCGCTAAAACAAAGAAATTACACCGTCAAATTTCAGATACTAAATTTTGATAAGTCAGTTTGAAATTGATCCATCTTTTAATTATAATAGCATAATAGAATTAGGAGTCTATCTAGAATTTTTGAGATGTCTCACGGTTACGAATCACGTATTACAAAAATAATCAGTTTAGGATCCAAAGTCTGACTGAGTACATTGTACAAAGTAGACAATATGTATTAAATTAACCGTGGTTAAGTTATGTTTTTATAATTTTAATGTAAAAATTAATTTGCTGACCATTCATCAACGTTACAATAATTAAGATTGCGCGCGAAAAATTTGTATAAAACACTGCAATTGATTCTCAAGACCATTGGAATGCTGTTAAAGATTACATCACCGAGTCACTGGGATGTTGGCCTGCTCTCAGTTTATGTAATAGAAACTAGGCCGTGCTCTTGATATTCAGTCATCTAAATGCAAACTTTGTTTACATACAGTCAATTATGCGTTCTTTCAGCGCGAAGAATGTCAGTGATCAAGCTTATATTGAGGTTAAAACAATCATCTGAGATACAGAGATTAACCGTACGAGTAATGGAAAAGGCCGAGCTATGTTGAAATTCAACTGAAGTGCTAGAAACGAACTAGAATGTAAATAATGACGGATAAGATGATCTTTGGATTATTGCGGACATTTTTAGGTATGTGGGTTACACGCGATGTTATAGCATATAGAAATCGCCAAATATTTGTTTCGCGGATTGATTATGAAAAATGTTTGTGAGGTATTTTCCCGAAGAACTATATTAAGACGTACCTAATTAAGCGAATTCATTTTAACACTGTATTGATATTGCAAAAATTTATAGTCTATTTTTCAATATCACAACATTCGCTTTACTAAAGTGTGTCGAAATAATAAACTACTTAATTTTGGTACAGCCACCTTCCAGTATTTTAAAGAGCGATAATGTCGCCACTCATCGATGTAAGGGAGAACGGAGCAGACGAAGGGCACGTGATGTTGATTGAGCCAGGTTGTCCCTGGTATAGCTATAGGTTTATAGGTACCTGATTTCCCAACTCGGGAACTGCCGATGACAGCGATGCGGACACGTGGGGGTGCTGCGCGTTCGTCTCGCATTTTGGAAGTTATTTTGAAGTATCTGGAACAAAGAAAGTCGGTTTAAAGTTCGGGAAACGAAACACAAGATACTTGCGGAGAGACATTCAACACGAGCTTCAACAGTTTGTTGAAGAACATTCATACGGACAAAATGTTTTTTTTCCCATCTTTACACTGTTTTAATGAATAGGTAACACTAGTTTGGAATAACATAAAATTATATTAGTTAGGATTAGGTATCGTTAAATTACTCTACGTTATTAATTTGTCTTATTTGTATAATTTAGCAGCTCAATAGACTTGGAATTAATTTGTTATGGAGATATACCGGTCGTTTTTACCTCAGACTATAAAATGTGATAAGAATAGTTGAAAATAAATCCTTAGACGATGCAAGACAACGTACTAAATTGCAAAAATATGTGTTTCATTCAAATCTGATAAAAATCATCACCATTGTTTTAGGTACAGGGATAATCCTGACAAAAACTGGGATGCAAAAAGTTTATTTTCCCTTAAAAAGAATTCATAACGATCAATTTGACTCCAAAGGTTCGTTTTCTTAAGAAATTATGAATAGGAACTGGGAAGTGCCTCTCTGATCAGGAATGAATAGAAGAAAATTACGAATGTTTGCTGTTACATAAAATTTTCAAAATAACCGCGAAAACGCTATTAAAACATTTTCATAATACTTAGTAAAGACGGGTGATTGACACGGGTTTATGACTTGTTACCTTGTTAAAAGAAAAAATACATACAAAAAAACATAGCTCCAAACTAACCAAAGCTTGTACATAATATATGTATATCCTATGAGAGGCAGCTAGCTATAGTACAAATCAATTAGTAGGTACACATTTATGAAACATCTAAACGTAGAAGAAATATCTGAATTTATCAATCAATATTAGTATAGATAACTCTTTATTGTGACACAAAAACAAACAGAAATTTTTCAGTCAAACATATTATAAACTAGGGCCACAAATGGCGGCCTTATTGCTGAGAGCAATCTCAATATTAGTTAAATTTTTAAGTAAAGTATAATAAAAACCCCATACGAGTAAAATACGGAAAGATAGGACATTTTATCGAAGATACCTTAAAATTATAACGAAATTTTGGAAAATATTGTCAACTAAAATAAAACTGCGTTGATAGTCTGTGCAAGACATTTTGAAAGAAAATTATGTTTTGAAAGATAATTATGTTATTATATTATGAACATTTTATAGTCTACCATGAGTC
Organism: Ectropis crepuscularia; assembly: GCA_963693475.1. Lineage (NCBI taxonomy): Eukaryota > Metazoa > Arthropoda > Insecta > Lepidoptera > Geometridae > Ectropis > Ectropis crepuscularia. The sequence goes on along the minus strand of OY856344.1, from coordinate 8,033,824 downwards.
ATATGTATTTTAAGCGTTATAATAAAATATTCCAAATCCAAAATATGCACAGGTCCTTGAAATTCTTCCTGTCGACTTATGCCATTATGTCTGGCTGTTTGCGCAGTTTGGCTTTCGCTTCGCCGGTTCATTCATTAGTCTGGAATGACGCCCGCGCATAGTTAATGACTGTCGGAACGCGTCATGAACATGCTCTCTCGGTATCTGATGGCATTTTGTGTTAATTACCCGAAAATAATGACTCATACATATATTACCATATCTACTGATCATCATAATTATGTAAATTATATTCATAAATTCATGTCTTATTATAACCAAACGTATATTTGATACCACACCATAAAGCAACATTTTAGTAACCATATAAATGATAGACCACAAACCACAATGAAAGAATAATAATTATTACAAATCTGCATAGACAATAAAGACGTTTGTCTATTTTAAAATAGGTACAATGTAACAATATTTACATAATTAACAGTTCCTAGTATTTTGATATTTTTCAACGAAATTGATCGAAAACACTTTTGTTTACTGAACTGCCCACTTCCCCGGTTAGTGCAAGTATAGTTTATGAATGAAAACCGCTGAAAACATTATTATTGCGACATGAGCGAGGGTCGGAGCGGACAAGCCGGTATTTTTAGCGGATTGTTTCACGTCAGTCTGCCCACTGAATGGTTGAATAGCCATAGAAAATAACAACGATGATTCGACGTCCCAAACAATGGTTTACACACCTAACAGAATCTCGTAGGCATATAAGATACCACTGCTATTTTCATCCGCTCACCTCAAATGATTAATCAGCTTTTGTCTCCTCCGTATTTTCGTAGCAACTATTTTTTTACAGCATGTTATTAAATGCTCGTTTGTAAAGTAAACACTGCAAATCTTCATAATTACAAGATTCGTTTAAACTTGGCAAGCGTAGGGCTAAAAACGTTATTTTTTGTAGGCAGATTTATGGTTCTCTCAAGAGAATTATTGTACTTTTCCATCGGAATGAACAACGTGTAAAAATGTGTTTCAATATATTTTCGTTCGATGTCCCGGTATCCGTAAACAAACAAACCCGTTGAGGCGTGTTGCGTCCTACACATTTCAGTTATAAAATCCCACTCGAGAAATCATCGGTTGGAGTATTAAGTATTTACAAAACGTCAGGAAATTTCATATGTTATTTTTCCTCGATATTGCGTAACACTAGCGCTATTGCGTTATATTTGCTAAAAGCTTGACATTTATTGTTTTTCAAATAGATACATTGCGAGTAGAGAGAGATCTTCTAGCATCCGGGCTCGACTTCAAAAACTAATTTAAATGCTATGAAGTAGAAAAAAGCATAATATCCGGCATGGGTGCACACGCAGAGATCTTGGCATGGTGATCTAATGGACGGTCACCACGCTCTCGTCGGGCACTCGCGACAACTCCGACATTTATTTACGTTTGGCGCCAAATAATAACATCATTCAGGATTTCAGTCGCGACTTTGTGTGCCAAAAGAAAAATGTTGCGATTTAAATTTACGTTTCAGTGACGCTCTTTATTTTATTTCAAATAAATAATTTTGAATTTCTTTAAATATTTTGACACGTGCATTAGAAACTCTAAAGCCATCAAACGAAAAAATTACTCTGTGTAACCGATCAATGGTTCCATCGTACATATCTCGAGTTATTGTCAATAAAATCGATTCCATTGGACACCCGTGTCGACACGTGAGACTCACGTTTCAAGTGTGTTTCAGAATATTTATCAATTCCCATGCAAAAGCAAGAATACCTACAGAGTGGCACGGTTTTATCAAGATTCGCGTAGGTGGATGACTGTTTGCCATCAGTTTATTTTTGACTGAAGATTGATGTCGATAGCAAGTGAAGTGAGGTTTTCAATTCGAAACGTGCAAATACCTTTTAAGTTATTTCTCCCATTCGCACTAAACGTTGCTCAGAAATGGTGGAATACAAAGGTTAGGTACGCTCTTGGTTGCGTGGGACTGTAGCTGCATATGGATTACTATTATTTTTGGTGGTGAGACGAGACCGAGAGCGTGGGCGGGTCTCCTAACTGTCGTTAAGGGCCTTTACTTGAGCTTACAGACATTATGTGGGCCGCTGTAACGATGTTGTATTCATTAGGTATGACACCATGAAAGGTCAGAGCTTAACTGCCCATTTAAGCTCTGGTGTATTGTAATTTGCATCGTGCATTTCTTTTATAAGAGACGATACCTAAAACAGTGTATTATAGAAAAAAAACTATTATTAAAGTCAAAATGGCTTTGCCGGATCATGATAAATTTTGTTTTAGTAAAATATGATTCCCATGTAATTAAATGTAGATCCGTAAATTTTCGTGCAATATTTCTAACAACATGATATTAACATTACCTTAAGAAATAACTAGGGATCTAAAACATAAAATTATAGCTGATATTTAAGCCGGCTTTCAGTTGTAGCCTTATCGTGGTCAATTATATCGCCAACCTTCGATTGACGTCAAGGATGTCTCTCGAACTCGTTCCAGTCATGACATACGATGCTGGTGTCAATTTTTCCAAGGCCTGTTGATCCCTCGAGGCTGTGATTGTTAAGGCCGAGGCCTTGATAGTAAGTCGTCGAGTGGGGGTATTAATTTCCTATAGGGTGGTTGTTCGCAAAGAATCGATTGTGACGTAATATTGACACAAAAGCTAAGTGGCGGATAGCAACTGTCCTTGGCAATAATAGGCTTTCAGTGGTAACAAGATACTTGGATACGTTTTTTTGTAACATTATATAAAGAGAAAGAAAGATTTCGCGCCTTCGTAACTAGAAAAAAATCCGTGTTACCTTTGAGTTTGGGTATCTATTATGCATGTCAATAGAGTTTTAATTTAAATCTCCAATACAAGGAATCCTTTGTATTCGTATAAATGTGAAACGCTTTTTACTTATTTAAATAAATCTGACCTTAAAAGAGTATATTTCGTTTATTTCCATTTCGCTCAAAGGAATTTTAACCTTCAAACGTGTTATCTTTTCATTGTAAATGTTCAGTATTCATTGTAACAAAAACGAGAAAAACTTGTTTAAATGTTAGATTTACGTCAGAGTGACGTAAAATCAGTTAACGTTGTATTTGTATACAGTCTGTTGTGAATGCATTACAAATCCACGTTATAAAATTGCTTACGCATGTAGGTTAGATATATCGACTGATCTGTTTAGTTTGGATATTGATTCTATAATAAAAATATCTTGAAACAACAATATTGGCATAACTAATTCCTAGAGTTTTTAGTAAAATACATATGCCCATTATGATAACATCACCGTATGCTTCCGCAATAATACGTAAGTAATGTTTTAAACAATAAACACAATTTATTTTACTGCTACACGCAGTTAAAAATTCTAAAAGCATCATAAAATTTGGCATTTTATGAACAATGCCAACATTCTTCAGAATTTGTACCGACAAATAAACTGGTCACAAAATTGGATCACAAACATTGATGTTACGACAGTAATTAGTTAGGACTTTCTTTGTTCTTGATTACGTGCAACAAAAGCTTCAATAGAAGCACTAGCGGTGTAATAAATCAACCATTATTATATTGTATAACGTAAACAAATATGAGGAAACTCATATTTTGGTTGAGGGTTATATATTATCAAGGTCTTATTGTGAAAACCGATATGTCTACGTAAGGTCTACGTCGTAGCATGTGCTACAGAAGTTGTTTGAAGGCCAACGTTTCGTAACCATTTGTATATATATATAGGATTACGTAGGCAACGTAGAAAACGTCATATTTTTAAATTGTGCGCATTATCTGCGGCTGGCATTGAACTTGAAATAAAAGGATTCTGTTGTCACGATAAATATACGAGCTTACTGTTGTCGGCCCCCTGTTGCGATGGAACGCTGGACATGGCATTGTTTACAGCATAGTATTTGTAGATACGTCAAATAATAAAAATAAGTAATGTGTGAATATAACCACGTTCCGATTTTGAGAGAACTTTTTCTGGAGAAAAGTACAAGGCCAAGATAACTTTTGTCTTCGGTACTACAGTGCTAAGTCGCAAACTTTATATATGTTTAAATAATAGTGATACTGAATTGTAATAGGCAAGCGTGTAAACTAATCATCAGTCTTGATCGTCTCATTATTCTAATCTTAGTTAAGAAATTAAACATTTTCTAAATATGCAAATCGCGGTGATTTCAGTGTGGTTAATGTTGGCAATTGACGTGCGTCAGTTTAGTATTAGGTACATTGTGTTTCATCACTTTTGATTTTGATTGATTACCCGCGAAATTAATTTGCGTACGTAAATATTATTACTAAATATTTCGTTAAATTGTTAAGGTAGAAGTATACAAAAACAAATAGATAAAAAACTACGGCTCTGTGAAATAGCTGAGTACTTCGTTGTTTCAGAGTTTTTCTTTTCCATTTTTGAAAAGATCAGTGACACGTTTAAACGCTTGGCACAATCAGAGACCGAATTCTCAGCAAATAAAAACATTTCACGGCCGTTAAAGTGAGCGCCAATTAATTCAAACGATTTCACTAAAACAATGCTTCATTTTGAAGTCTTACCGACGCGCGACGTCCGGGATTATTCCCAGGTCTGTTAGGATAATTGACCATTAAAATCAGCTTTTATTTATTGGTTCGTCTTCGGAGTAATCAAGATAATAGATCTTGATTACTCCGTAAATGGGAAGTAAGATTTTGAGTTTTTCCTATCACGCGATAATTTTACTTTAAGATGTTTTATTTTTCACCCAACGTCTTCTTAGGCAGTTAGATAGCTTATCTTGTTTTTATGCTACAAATAAACATTTCTATAGGCAAATTTAATTTTATTTCAAGATGTTAATAACTGAAAGAACCTGTATTTCAGACCAAAACCTTAACCTATTGGGACATCCATCTCAAGCACATGATGATAAAATGGAAATAAAGTCGGACCGTATTACATTTGGATTGTTTTTGTCCGTTAACTAACATATTGATATTTTTTGTACAAAACATTTTCGATTGTTTTTGTCATTTCAATTTTTATTTCTACTACGCCACAGATTTTCTCATCCAGTTCAAAGCAAATTTCGGAAACCTTTGTAGTAGCAATTTCTTTGTCCCTTTGTATGGTACGTATATTTGAAATTAATTAGCCTTGCCTCGGGTGTATTTATGTTGGGTACGAGTACTAAGTACCCTCTCCTCGGCAACGGTAGACCCCGGGTTCGGTACAACGTGACCGGGTCACCCCAATGTTAGGACTACCTACCGAGCTAACAATTTACCGCTTTTAACCCGCGGGTACGGAACTAGAGGTTTGAAAAATATTTTACTTGAGAGAAATTTGTGTTTAAGTAAATAAATGTATGTATAGGTGTATGTTGCTGTCATAGTAAAATAAATTACAAACACCGTATGTTATGTATGTATCACATTATTATTAGTATTGAAATGTTGAACAGCATGAGCCAACTCAACTTTTTTTGAATTCATAATTCAGAACTGAATCAATCGTTCTGAAAATGTCCTCCAGAAAACACACTTCGTAAATATTTAACAAGACACTATCAACGGTGGTAATCTAAAAAGTCGAGATAAAACAGCTTTCGGTAAACCAAGCATTAAACCAGCCGTATGGTTGGTGGATGGATATTCCAGAATTGGCGGTAGGATGTATTATATATGTACAGTATTACAGAAACTGAGGGAAACTCAGCAGGTGTAGTGGTTCAGAAGATCCTTCATACATAATGAGAACTAACGTACCAAGCCAGCATTGAGGAAAGCATGTGACGTGAATCGTATGATATTAAATAAAAATCACGCTTACCTATAAAGATCTTGTTTATTTCAAGATATGTCGTTGTTTTTTATAAGATCAAAAAGCCTATAAAAACCTTTAAATCAAAATTGAATTTTTTGAAAATTGAACAATTTTCTGGTCAGTTGTCTAGAGCTCAACGAACATTGGGCCGGCCGCTAGTTAGCCTTCAATAAAAAAGTAAGTTATATAGTTAATAGTGCTATGTTTATTTCGGATTCCAACATAAATTTGAACATAAGACAAATAATGAGAATACAACAAGATTTATGGGCCATTGAAATTCTTGAATAATTTTAGCAATGATTCACACAAATGATTAACTAGTTTCCGAGGGAAACCTAGTTCAAATCTAGTGTAAATTCCAACGTTTGGATATAGTTCAGCTAGCATTCTAGATCAAGTACGAGTAGAACATGTGGGAGAGCTTATCAATCATCGGAAAGGCCGTCGAAAGTTGTACAACAAAAGAACAACATAGTTGAGAATTGATGGATATCGCAATCGCTCTTTTGTTGCCAGTATTACGAGAAAACCACACATTGTTTGGTTTCGTTATTATGTTTACGTTTCACCTATAATATACACCGAGAATACTGCGCGGTAATCTGAAAAATTGCCGTACTTGACCCGATAAATTTTCCGTATTGATTTCGAATTAAAATTAGGGTTCAATGCTGTTTTCGCGACCTTCATTTAGGCGTGGTTTTACTTCGGGGGAATGTGGTATATCTCGTTTTGTGTTTGTTTTACGTTAGTATGTGCCGACGTTGGTTAAACTTGACCTGATTGTGTATAGTATGAACCTAACAATATCGTTGTAACCCAGTTATGAATTGCACAACGCTTGGCTTGGGAGCAAGGTGGCGTCAAATTCACTAATGAGAGCTTTTCAAGTGCAAACCGTCACATTAAAACGTATCTATATTAATTGCCCTTCGGAATTAAAAATACATTGCATTATTTTCATAATAAATTAACTATTGGTCTCATGTAAGAGTTTATGTATTAAGATGCTTCCGCAGTTGGTTTCGTAAGACATATTTTGCGAATCGAAGCTATAAACTTTAACGAGAAAAGTTCTAAGTTTTCGTATTCTAGAAAGAACCCTGATTTTATGGCTAAAGTGTTCTACTCTTATCCATTCCAACGCGATCGTTAGTTTTACAGCTTTATTGGTCAGTAAAATCGATAATATACTTTAACGAGGCTATTTCTAGCGACCATATGACAACGCTCCATTGCCACATTTAATGTGTTATACTCCAATCGGTAAACTTTATCACCTGGATCCATGGACTTCTCTATTTAAAAAAATACATGTAATGTATTTTTCTACAAATAAACGTGTGTGCTAATTTTGTTGAAATATTTCAATGCAAATAGAACATATTTTGCATCTTAAATATGAATAAATGCATTGATGGAGCTGGTTCATCAGTTTGTTCTCATTGCGGTAGAGACAATGGGCAGTTGGGGCAAGCGGCGAGTAATTTAGTGAAAGAGTTGGCCTTACAATCATAGGAAATGGTGGTGACCACACCAGATTTGTACTTGATACAAAAGTTAGCAACCACCATTCAGCCATGTAATGGCGCCAGCGTTATGGGCACCTTTGTGGCAGATATAGTTCATGGCGGGTTATTTGATTATTTTGACTGTAGGTGCGTATCTACTTTGATATCTAAATCATTACATTTGAAATCTCGAATTAAATACCTTTACTACCCAATTTATATATCCTACAAACCAGATGCTAAAGTTAATTGTGTTTTTGTTTAGTAATCGGTAACAAATGGTAAATTTCCGTCCCGAAGTTATAATTCCGCACCTGTCGCTTCCACCGCCCAGCTCGGCACACCTGGGCGGCAGACGCCAGCGGCATACAAACCAGTGATAAACTTTCCGAGCCCGCACCTACCTAGAAGTATTTTCATCGTAAATCGACGAATCAATGGCCAGTGTGCGTCGCAGCGTCACATCCTCATGGAATTATTTTTGGCGATCGATGGTGTCTATTTCTGCATTTTGTTTTGGTTCAATATATAATAATTAAACTATTATAAGCTAAAAAACTCTAGTGTTTTATCAAGTTTAAATATTTCTGTGGATTTCTAAACCAAATAACTAATTCCAATTACCTAATTCATGGTAGGGCTAAATGTTTGTAGGCCCAATTATTATTGATTGCTTAATCGGTCAATTATATTTTTATTATATTAATTCTGAAGTGCTATTAAAACTAATCTATTCTCCATTAAGAATACTGTTCGTTAGTTCATTTGCGGTTGTATCAGAAGCACTAAATTAGTTTTGCAATCAATCATTGCAATTATAATAAATCCGTCCAATCAGTACATTTTTTTTACTTTATGTTGTTGTAAATCATTGATATTTTTATGAGTTCCGTTCTAGAAAGCTTTTAGCATGATTCAAAAATAAATTCAAGTACTTCATCTTTATCATTTTAGAAGAAGTCCTTTTATAAAGTTGAATACGGTATTCTGTAAACGACTAAACTCCTCAACTTTTAATGAGGTCTTTGCTCTAATATAATTCTTACAAAAATCTTTTGTCTGCGTTGTATTTATTTTACAGATCGAAATTTGCATAATAATTTAAAATTAAATAAAACGATGCAACATCACCCTTTCATAGTTTTGCGCACTTAACATTGATCGATTTCACTGCAATGTCACTGAACTCTACACTATACTAGAAAGCAATGTGAATTCAAATAAATTCTACGAAAGAAATACCTCAATTATTTTTGTGGAATCCGAGATGTATATAAATAATCTCACTTTCTACCTGTCTCGAATAAATTATAATGGTGGCATCATATTAAGTTTAGATACCGTTATTGTTCTTATAATACTGAACCTAGAGCTTTTGTTTTGAACGCATAAACGTCTCTGCAGTAAGATTGGGGGTAAAAGCTGCTATTTTCCTCATCTATGTATGCATAACTACGCATTAAGCATCAAACTCATTTAACCCTTAGTTTAGAATCTTCAAAGGGAACGAAACTAGTACCTCACTCTATTTACGTGTCAAATACCAGCTCCAAAAGTATAGTAGGGTCATAAAGGGCTCGGGAAATTACTCGCTTATCTTCTCGAGTACTTTGTTTGGACAGTTTATTTAGATAATGAAAATGAATGGGTCGGTAGCCTTGTACTTGTGTTCAACGCTGTGTGGTTTTATTGTTTCGTCGAAAACATTTTTATTTTTGGAAGTTAATTAGATTTTTATACAATTTTTTACTGGAAAATTAGAATCTGGCTACGAAACTACACTTTATTTCTTATTATGTGGTTCATAAAAGTGTCTTCAGGATATTGTTAGTAGCTAAAAAGTTAAACTAAGTCTTTCTCCTAATTTATATTAGGTAGATACCTATTTGTATGTAGAAGATAAGTTAGTAAGATAAGATAGTATAAGACGTTTTTTTCTTACTAAGATTAAAACTTAATTGTTTGTTTTAATTTGGGTAGTGCAACGCTTCAGATGAGTTTTCAGAAATTTTATGAAGTCAGTTTTAGAGTTTCTCTCTTCTCTTGTAAATTTCATTCCGAACTAAATTTATCGAATCGTTTTTTGATTGACTTTTGTGTATATTCGGTACAAATGGACGATCAATCAGTGTAATACGCTTACCGCTTAGTAACCGTTGTATGTGCGAGAGACATAACCGACAGTTATGTACATTATACTGGAATGTTATAAAATGATGGAGAGATACGTTAAGAGAAATAATGGCTTGTAACGTTGACGGTTTCAGCATGGATATCGCGATTGATTCAAACGCGTAAAATTGTAAACATTTAGAGGTTCTGTGTACTATAAGAATGTTTTTAAAATAATTTCAGTATTTTATAGTCTATCTGGATTCCAGAGCATGAGCTTCGCTTCGAGCTTAGAATCGCTTATTTTGAAGCTAGGTGATTTTGTGAAAAAAAACTATGAAGTTTTTTTTTGTCCTGTAATTTCACTGGCGCCATTGGCCTTTTACCCGGAACATTTAGTAATGTTTACAAATTACTACTAATTACATTACTGCGAGGCGGTAGAATTACAAAGGTTAAGGAAATTACAATCATACGAGTGCAATCGTCAAAAGATGGTGATTGTGTTCTTCTTATTTGATGTTGATTTGTATCGCGGGTAATTCTTACTGTATTTGGCGAATTTGATCATTCATCATTTTTGAATATTTTAAACTATTGGAAGCAAAATTGTGAGTTGTGTGATTGTCAATGTTTTAAAAAAGAAAATAGTTTACACCCAATTTACACCTAAGATTAATTTAAAAACAACTAAATATCATATAATAATAAAAAAAAACACAAAAATACGTAGTTGACAAAAACAACTAATAAAAAAAAACAACACATTGTGACCACAACAGGCGATCTTATCACTAAAAGAAATCTACTCCCGATAGCTTTAGAATCGATATATCAAAGTTTGAAAGATATAAGAAATACCTAACTATGAATAAATAAACTATGCAAAGATCTAAGTACTCGTTACATCAACAACTCAAATAAATGAATGCAAATTTAAAGCTAAATATATTGAAGCAAACGGCATTCTGTAAATATTTCTACAAATCAAGAGCCAGTTGTAATGAAGCTTTCATTCTCAGACAGCAAACCGGGGAAAGTAAAGTTACGATAAATTCTGAATGCACACAACTCCTACACAGCTGTAAACACATAAAATCAATAGCGGCATGCCTTTCATCCTGCAATTACAGACGGAACGTGAACTAAGCAGCTTTGTAGAGTCAACGTAGGAAATCGATTTATGCATATTCCTTTGAAATAACAAAAAAATCAATTTAGATAATTGAATTGTATTTTACTAGTATAATTTTGCTATTTTATTCACAAATTGCTATAAAACCGAAATAAGAAACTGAAGACATGCTGATTTTTCTTAACACAAAACTCACCTTATTGATGTCAGAAAGGAAAAAAACGGCGTGACCACCTCTGCGGCGTCGACTGCCAGTTAATACACGCCACTACAAAGTAGATAAGTCCCAACACTAAACACTGGATATTTGCTTTCACAGTCCGTTATCAATTGCAATATGTTAAGAAAATGTGGTAACAGCAGTAACGAGGAGCTCCGACGTACCGCACGTTTGAGCTTCTGCGAACGACTGGGCGTCGCGCACCGGCGCGTGGCTATATATACGTGGGTAGCAGTCGCCGCCCGCCCTCCGGGCTTTTCGTACATGCAAAAATATCGGAGGAATTCAGCGCCTAATTCCCGCTGTCACTGCCTTTTACCTACACAATGAGAGCATTGATCCCGCTCCTGCATACAGGGACAGCCTATTTGTTTAATTCTTACTGCATGATGACGAATGACCGCTTTTTCAGGCACGTACTTCTCACCAAATACGGTGGCTTCGGTTTACTTTCTTGTGAATAATTAGAACATACATATAATATATGATATATGATTCTAGGCCAATATGTGAATCCTAAACAGCAGGTACCCGTAATGATTAATGGAATGTTTTAGCAGTGGATATGGAAATGTACGTTGACACAATTTTTCCGCACATAATTTTCTAATAAATCATGATACGTTCTACATGAGCGACAGTTATAGCGCATAACTCGTCGCCGTCCAATGTTTTGGAGCTATCAACACTTGCAATAAATAAAATAACATTTTCGCCGAAATGTGTTAGAAAACAAAGAGTAATGTGAAATGAGTCATAATAATCGATGATTTGATGTAAATATTAGTGTTTAGTGCGAAAACTTTGCTATAGCTACAAGCAAAATGAAACCAGATCAAGGATTCATAGTAGAATTGTACAAACATCGTCGGCTTTCCCAAACGATTTTTATTGTTATTGGCAGACGGTTGTTACTTCGCGCGAGGAACCGATGAACGATATTATCATTTATGTTAGACAATTTATTGCAGGCGGTTCGTTTTTCCACAATCGAAAATATTTTGAGTGAATATTACGTGATAGATGACTGACATCTTACCGGGCTAGAATGCATAGCTAAGGAATGTTATTTGTAGTGGAGATTTAAAAACAGCAGAGCTTAAATTAATATAGGTTAAATAAATAGCAAAAAATGATCTCGTCGCGCGTGGCATCCACTCCTCTCACATAGAGACGTATCAAAATTAGACGCGAGAAAGCATCCACATTCCAAAAGTCTCTCTAATGCATTCAGCTATTTTTAGTCAAGTGTTGCCACATAAGAACGCTCGTTGATTTAGTATCGAAATTTCATCGAGATGCTTAGGGTTTCCCGAGCTCGGATTTGTATTGGTTGTTTTCCTTAATAAATATTTCAAATAAATGATTGATTGGTTGATTGAACATTCTTGAATCTTCACACAATATTGGAAAGCAATAAGACCAGTGTAACTGGTGGTAAACATTTACTCAAAGCTTATACGAGCCACCTATCAAACTTATAAGTACTTACAGTCAAATTGGTAATAAAACATTGTTTTTTCTCACGTTTGACGTAAATGGAACTCAAAGAGACGACGTTGAGTTTAATTCATGTTTTGTAAAACAATGATTAGTTAGACTACTTTTGTTTAGCTAATTTTATTATTGTCAAATTAAATTAGTGTACACGCAACAATGTTTTTAAACAGACAGGCATAATTAAAAACAAATAAATAAATAACCAGTAATAATTGTCGATTCATATTTTTATAAAATTACTTAAACCACCCGTCTATAAATTCAGTTTTTCACAATATATTGTTTAACATACAATTTATCTAGAGACAATTCAAAAGCTTACTACCAGTAGGAAGTGCATCCGTTATCGCGTGAAATAATAACTCATAGTTCTATATCTACGATTACCTACTCTATTATCTACTCTTAGTTTTATATCTACGATTTTGGAGCAATTTGGTACTGTCCGGTATGGGAATACAAAGAAAAAAATATTACATAAATCACTAGTCAGTATACTGCGTTATTTCGGAGATATAAGAAATGTTATACCATTACCTACCCAGTCATTACGAAGATATACATATCATATGGCATTGCAAAAATAACAAACACAGCTCGCACTGTTGCCATCATCGTTTGATACACGGTAGCAATATTAGTGTTTACATTACGCACATATTCATTGAAAAATATTTGAAGGTTCAACGTATGAGTCAAGTTCAGAGTTTCTCTCGTACGCCGCTAGTTTTCCGGGAATGCTTCGCGAGACGGCGCCGGTCGCCAAATGTTTACGCTCTACAACTGGCCAGCTGTTTACTGTACTCAACATCTGTTGCACGCAGGAATCTGGGCTGGTGCTAATGCAACCTGAAGAGTGGCCTAAGATCGGACATAAAACGAAAAGAACTCGTCGCGTTAAGTTAACAAATCGCTGGAAAAAACATATGAAGATTGCATAAATAGCTTGCTAAATAAATGTTCCCACTTCTGGGACACGGGGCCTTCTCTCACAAGCAGAGAGTCAAGACCATAATCAACCACGCTGGCCCAGTGTAGATCTGTGGACGACACATGATCTCGAAAGGTTCTAGGTACATGTTGGTTTCCTCACGATGTTTTCGTTCACCGTTTTAAGTAAGCGGCATTACCCACATGACTTCGAAAAGACAGCGGTTCGCGTGGGATTTGAACTCGGGTCTTCGGATCTACAGGCACCCTTCTCCCGACTTGACCAGCTGTAACTTATTCTACAACTAGCAGCACCCCGCGGTCTTACCCGCAAAGTTCCCGTTCCCGTTGATTTTCCGGGATAAAAAGTAGCCTATGTGTTCTTCCAGACTATAATATATTTGAATTCCAAATTTCAGCCCGATCCGTTAATAAGTTAGGACGTCATTGAGCAACAAACATCCAAACATCCATACATTGACATTTATAATACTAGTAGGATTAGTAGGATAAATAATAGATAGGCTAAAATATAAATAGGTTTTTTACAGTTTAGAGTGATGGGAAGAGCAGGATTTGTGCCTGATAATAAGCTACACTGCCGTCAATAACAACCACAACTATACATGAAGTATCCAAATCATTATTTAGTACTGAACTGGGCTAGTCACCCAGGGATATAAGATGTTTTATCTTTATGCCCCGAAATATATCTGGATATATTATCCATCAAACGGGAACACAGTGATGACATAAAACGCTATATTTATACGGTAATAGTATTGTATTTTTGCAAATACAATACCTCGTTTCACTAATCCTGTTCCTTTAGTGCTGTTATAAGCAAGGTTTGTAATATATTGGTCGTGAATAAACTTGCTACTTGTAGATACAATTTTCTCCGCACGAAGAAAAATTGCTACCATAGAATAACTTTATTTTTACCGCTTACCTGTTTTGCACTGCTCGAGTGAATTTTCACTCAGTCTTATGCTGTTCAGCGTATGAATTATCAACTAAGAAAAGCAGCGCTTAAATCGATATAGAGGTATAATTTTCATCGGATTTCACGTTGCAAGGTAAAACTTAAGGCGAGGTGGGCCCAAATTTTAATTTTTTAAAACAATTTTTAGACCTATAAAACAGTGTTTGGTACTCTGAAAAAAATATATGTGTTAGTTAAGGATCTAGTCTAGGTTGATTCGCAGTTAATAACACGATTTAATTAATTTTACTATATAGAAAAAAATCCCAAAGTTACCCCTGTCGTAAAGTTTTGTCAACTTTATGACTAAACTATTGAACTTTTACACTAAATTTTTGTACTCAACGAAAGCCACTAAAAAGTTGTAGGTAAATTCGCAGGATTTGAGTTGATAAAAAGTATCAGTTATTTACTATGTTTAAATACCTAGAATATATATAGCGCGCCGTTCGGCAGGACCGCTCAGTCGCGTTTCGGCGCTCGCGGACGATGGACCTGTGCTTGTTTTTGCAATTTTGACAACCGATAAATTTCTAATATTACGATCGCATTGTCACAGTATAACAACATCTTTAGGTATTACTACTGAAGAGCGCTTTGATCTCGATTACTGATACCGTTTCCATTGGAATTGCAAATAGGTACTAATACTAATTGGTATGCTGTTTACTTTATATAGTAGGCCAAAAGGGCAGCCTCAAAAACTGATGTGGTCTCAGTAATAAATTCTCTTACCAGCGGATTAAACGGAAAATAGATAAGAATAGGTTAAAATGATTTTCATTAAATTAGAAGTTGGGAGAAGGGAATAATAAGAGGGGAAGAACTCCCTGCGAATGCATAAGCATAAATAGCCCACTAATTGTTCCCACTGCTGGGACTCAGGACCTACTCTACTCTCGTAAGGAGAGAGTTAAGGCCATAATCCACAACGCTGGCCCAGTGCGCTTTGGTGGATGACACATAACTTCGAAAGGTTCTAGGCACCTGTCGGTTTCCTCACAATGTTTTCCTTCACCATTTTAAGTTAGCGACATTACGCAACAGGTCAACTCTTTAGTAGCAAGGTACTTACTTAGAATATAAGTCCTACGTACTTAACTACCAAAGAATTGAAAACCTGATAAAGCAGGATAAGATTAGTTTAAGTAGTGGTAGGACTCTTAGCAGAGTCCGCCTGGGGAAGTACCACACCTTTGCCAGTTATTTTACGGCCAAGCAGTAATGTGTAAGCATTACTGTGTTCCGGTTTGAAGGGCAATGTTTCCAGATAAATTACTGGGCTTAGAGATACAACATCTTAGGCCTCTGGGTGACGAGCGCAGTGCAGTGCTAGGTAATGATTTGGACTCTTCATGTTCCAATAGCTGCGTGTCACTGTGCTGACATGTGGCAGGCATGTTGTTTACCATCAGGCACATGTCCTGCTCCTCTTATCACTCATTATTAAAAAAAAAATACGCGTCCACGGCGGTTGGGCAAATCCGTCAGTCGCATCCTGGCACTGGCGAAACTTCTGATTTGTACCCAATTTTGCAGTTTCACGAAAAACTATGTAGTTGTTGAAAGTTATTTAATCACGATGGGTAAAAGATACAAGCGAAAAAAGTCACACCATGTTATAAAAATAACAAATAATGCTCTCTACAGACATGTGAAGAAGTAAGTAATTTATTCTGTGTCTGGATATAATTTGTTTATGATGATATTATGTACATTTTATTGCAATATTTAATTAGTAATTTATAAAAAATATAATCTGTAAATTACGACCACAGTGCCACAGCATAACAATATCAGTTGGGATTTCTATTGAAGAACAATGTGATTTTGATATTTGATACCGTTCCCATTTGTAAAGCAAATTTGAATGTTATATGTGAAAAACTTGTTTTATAAACTCTGAAGACCAAAATGATAAAGATCAAGTTAATATAAATTTAGCTGCCACTAACTACTCTTTTCTCAGTTCGAGGAATTATTTTCAGCTATGGATATTCCGGTTTCAGTTCTAAATACTATTCGAAATTAGAGGAAAAAGTATTTGAAAAGTGGAAAGAAACGCCAAGTGCTACCATGGAAGCTGCAGCTCAAATGGAGAAGGATATTGCTATCGCAGAAGGTCAAACTAAAAACGGCATTCCTCTGATTGATGTCTACGTTGAGCACGCATGGTGTGCTAGATCTTATTGCACAAACTATAAAGCATCATCAGGCACAGCAACCATAATTGGCAGAAAAACAGGTCAATTCTTTACATTGGAATAAAAAACAAGTATTGCTTGGTATGCGCTCAAGCTGAGCACAAAAATATGTCACCAAAGCAACATAGATATTTTAAAAATTATGAAGGTTCTTCAAGTTTCATGGAAACGGAAATAATCGTTGAAGGTTTCAAGATATCAATAGCAATGTACGGCATCATTTATGAGCGAATGATAGGAGATGGAAATGCTTTTACTTACGCTGCAATCCTCATATATGGTCTGGGTCTGAACCATACGAAAATAAGAAAATGAATTGTCCACCAATATTTATTTATTTCTCCACCAATCCTGTGGTTTGTTTGTGATATATAACAGGCATGTGAAAACCTAAACGCCTAGACGCCTAGAGGATTTAATCATTAACATGATTTGAATGTTCTTAGCTCTTTCCAGTTAAATTTGCGATTGACAGCGATCGACGCGGTCTAGGATGCAATATTCTAAAACAGAACGAACTTGTTTACTCTTGATTTGAAGAATTGTTTACTACATTTATGAAACGTGCGCATGAACGTAATGTATGTATTTACAAAATTTTACTTCATAGCGTACTCCATATACGAGTACTAATATTATTAATGAAAAGTACTTCAGTTCGTCTCCGTATTTTGTTCATAGGAACCGGAGTCCCCTTTAAGCACTCCAAAAAATAATTGAAAATTAAAAAGATAGCGTAAGACTACATAAAAAAGACGGTTATGTCTGCACAACCGTCCACAATGAGCATTTCACTTACGAGCCTGTAGGTGAAGTAAGATTATTATCATCTCTATTAAGGCTGTGTACCTAAATGCTACCAAAATGTTAATTAATATAATAAATAAATTAATATAACAAATTATTCATAACAGGCATTTTATTAACTGTTATAGGTTTGCCACCATCTCGCCTGATGTTAAACTACGATGAAGTGAGCTTACCTGGAAGAAACCAATTAATTTCTCGAATTAACACCAAGATTGTAACCAACAGGAAAAATCTACTCAATCAACCATTTCCACAGCCTAGACGTTATTATTACAAAAGTATAGAGTTATATTCAAGTTTTACTCGGTAGGTATACTTGTTGGCAGTTTATTCTCCCATAGCTCGTCTTACCTTACGCAAATCTATTATACCCTGAAAGCCTATTTGATTTGAATACTCCGTATTTCAAAGGTTGTATAAGACCGTCGTAGATCATCTACAACGTAGAGCACGTAGAGCCTACATCGTAGCCGTAAACACGTCGTAGTTTCCGTTATATTGGCTGCCACATCACGTTGGACGAGTGTTATTAGAGTGTATCCTGTCGTGTTTGTTCCCAAACAGTAGGAGGAAAGTCTAGTGCGCAATGCCGCGGGAAGAAATTGCAATATTTATTCTCCCAGTTTACTGCTTCGTCGAAAAGTCCGTTTGAAGTGGGTCGAAGACTTATTTTTCTGATCTATTTTATCTGTTGTTTTCATAATTTAAGTGGATTTATTTTTTTATCAACATTTCAGTATCATACATTTTTAACCGGGTTTTACGTGTGTTATACTATTTTATTGCGGACAATAGTGTAAAAAATATCTGCTTGTCTTTTTAAAAAAGTTAATCTACGATATTATTTTTTTGTGCAGAAAAAAGATGTGGTGTTGTATGTCTTTTCCAACGTGAAGGTACAATCTGGGTTTATTTAAATTTATTGTATAAAAATAATTAATCTACAATTTTGGCAGACATAAAACGAAAACGTACCTATTAGATAAATATCTACTTATTTTGAAACTATATCCAACAAAACTCATTCCCGACAGACGATTCATGTACTAGTACATCCCGCGGCTTCGCTTGCGTAACACCCAATACCGTTATTTTCTCAAAATAATAAGTAGACTATGCGTGTTATTCAAGACTGTTTTTTTGTTATTTACCAATTTTTGGCCAAACAATTTTAGTAGTTATTGCGTGAAAGAGTAACACATATTCACAGTACAGTACATACAAATAGATAGATAAATAAATTCTAATTGCACTTAAATACAAACAAACATTTCGAAAAAAACCTAAAAACGTAGCAACAATTGACGACCTTATCGCCAAAACCGATATCTTCCAGGTAAGCGTGGTATAGAAAAGTATTTCAAAATAATCGGTATAACTTAGCCCAAAGGTTATAGTTATGGTGACAGCATCGCCCTGCTGAGAAGCAATGCCCAAGCTTTGTACCAAGCAGAAATTCAGCTTACTTTCTTTAGTTTCGAAGTCAACCTCTTTTTTTGACTAAGATAACTGTACCATAACTTGACTTTGTGTATTTATTTTTATAAACTTTTATTCTTTGATGTAAGTAGATACATCACTAGTAAAACTGCGATAGATAACTCATAATTACTAATCAATGCTGGTTTCTTGAAAGCAAAAATCTACCACTTGTTCAAAACTGTTTTACTGGAAAAAGATGTTTCATTGTGTTATAGTAAAAAACAAACTATCCAGCGTATACCTAAATAAAATCAATATACAAATTTACAAAACTAGGAGGCTAACTACTAGGAGGCGGAACTAACCTCCTTAAGCCTACGTAATTGGTGTTATTGACGAAATACGGTTGAATATATGGTGTACCACACTTATTTCTAGACAAACCGCCTTTGACCCCCGGTCATCAATGTTGCCCTGAATCAAAAACTGGACCAACGTAAAGGGGTTACCCTCGCACGCAATATGTGTAAGTTAGACATGGCTCAGTGATTGACAAGAGATTGCGTGTCGTGTCCCACAGGCTGTTAAGGTTCTATATATTGAGTCACATATCCACGGTGAAACCGGGACGTGGACAAAACGTGCTTCGATCTCCGATAGCGGCTCCAGTATCGTTCCAGAGATGTTAGGATTTAAGGTCTGTGACGGATTTGTAGTTTAGACTACCCTATGTCATATAGCTACCTACCTAGCTACCTACCTACCTAGCTAGCTACCTTAAACCACTTAGCTACTGTTGTAGTAAGTAACTTATCCTTTACTTTATCGATTAGCACAACCGCACAACCCTAGTACCTAAGTTCATCACTATTGTTACTCTGTCACTCTATGGTAGCATCTCTCAATAAAACCAGGTTCATTAATTGCAAGTTTTCTTTTATCACCGTATTTCATTTTAAATTCAACAGCTGCTCTAGGCCATATAGCTACCCTAGCGAGTCATGTGCCTTCTGCACTAACCCAAAAGTCCGTTAGGTAGTAGAGGCACCCATCATCTGCTACTATTCAGTCTAAAAAAAAAGGTATCCTAGGCCTAACAAGCTCTCCTCT
Organism: Ectropis crepuscularia; assembly: GCA_963693475.1. NCBI lineage: Eukaryota > Metazoa > Arthropoda > Insecta > Lepidoptera > Geometridae > Ectropis > Ectropis crepuscularia. The sequence continues at coordinate 8,014,030 of OY856344.1, read as the reverse complement.
CTCTCTCCAATTTTCGCAAAAACGTGACATTTGTGTATTTTTGACAACATTGATCGCTCCTTATGTTTAGTATTCGTCCCTAAACGGTCCTTGGCGTACAGTAACGAGGCACGGTTAACAGTGCTCGCACTGCCACGGCCCGGATAAGTGTGGATAGTCCATTAACGTCCAAGTATCCGGGATAGCCGCTAGTTATTTATTGCCCGTGAAACGGGCGCACTCTAGAATTGGTTGCTAATAAACCTTGTTTATTAATGACCGTGTTATTGCTACGTTACTCGATTGTCGCGTGATTGACACGGATCTACACGAGCGTGAAACTGTTTGTTAGTTCATGCGACCATTTTGCGTTACTAAATTCATTTTGAAATATAAGGCACCTGAACAAGTACATACAATAATAACATTAAGGTAACTACTTAGAATATAATATATATAGACTCTTTATGCGTCTCACTGTGATAAATAAAAGCTTTTAAAAACAAAAAAGATACTCAGGTTAAGAAAAACAATTAAAAAGCAGAGGTACCTACCTACTAAGAAATTATTCAAATAATGTTATCTAGGTTATATAAAGTCTTCTAATGATTGGCTTTTTTAAAGGGAAGGGCTTGATTGTACCTACATAAGTATTATATCAGCTATTTGGCCGCCATCTCACAAGCTTTGCTTAGTTTAGGGTCAGATGGTGTTGTGTGTGAAACTCACTACTTTTCTTTGAAAGAAATTAACAACCGGCTTCAACTTATCAATTGCACTCACACGCTCAGGTAACTTTTATCTAATTCTTGAAACCGAATAAAATGGTTAGAGTGCGTGTCCACAACAGTAAACGAGTGTCCACACTCAGAATGGGACTGTAAACGAAAATGAGACAAATGAAACTAAAAGTGGCCCGTGAAGATTTCCGTTGCAGCAAGTAACATAATACGAGTACGTATCGTACACATAGTTCAAATTATTCAGTATAGAAAAAAATATGTTAGGAACCTCATTTAGGCATTTTTGAAGACCTATCCACAGACAACCCACACGTATGGGTTTGATAAAAAAAAAATTTGATTGTCAGTTCTAACTATGGGACACCCCCAAAATTTATGTTTTTTTTATATCGGAATGCGATTCACAGAATACATCTACTTACCACGTTTCAACAGTATAGTTCTTATAGTTCCGGAATAAAGTGGCCGCGGCATACGGACGGACAGACATGACGAATCTATACGGGTTCCGTTTTACGGAACCCTAAAAATAAGATCAAAGCGGTTGTTGATCAAAAAGTCCGAGTCCAGGTTCCAGATAAACAATATCAAAGTGTACAATTTTCACATTTTTGTAGTTTTTTTCATAAGCGGCTCAAGCGATTTCGATAAATAAATAAATAAATATTGGTGGACAATTCACACACAACACCATCTGACCCCAAACTAAGCAAAGCTTGTATGATGGCGGCCAGATAGCTGATATAATACTTATATAGTTTTAAATACATACTTATTATACATAGAAACACCCAGACACAGTGCAAACATTTGAATTCATCACACAAATATTTGCACTGGGTGGGGATCGAACCTCGGTTTCGCAGGCAGAGCTACTACCCACTAAGCCACGAGGCCAGTCAATAAAATTTTAATGGAAATCTGGTAAGAGTCATAATTTTCCAAATCAGTTCAATTGTTTTTGAGTAATTGGTGGACATACTTTAAAAACAATATTCCAACGAAAAGAGACCCACGTTTTTGGGAATGTCCCATTAAATTCACAGACAAAAATACATTTTGGTTGGCACTTCTTCACACAACCCAGCCCCAAACTAGGCAAAGCTTGTACCATGGAACCCAATAAGGAAGAAATAATGATGTACAAAAATGCATTTATAATTATGTATCCAAATTCATTACACAAATGTTTGTCCTAGGTGGGAATCAAACACACGGTCTACAGCTCAGTGATCACCCGAGTCACGAGGTCAGTCCGAATAAAATAATAACCACATGAGATTTTGTAACAATAACTCCGGTTTACTAATTTAAGGTACCTACTCCGCAAGCTAAATATCTACTATGCTGATCGAATTATCTAAATATTTCTGAGTTTTGGCCTCATAGAGAAATTTAGCCTTTAAACATCAGTTTATTTAACAATAACTTTGAAACTACTAATGCTATAATATCCTATAGATGCTAAACTAGCCAATATTTTTGTTTGTTTATTGGCTAAAGTTCATGAATCAGCTGCTAAAGTCCACAAATTTCAGCCTGATCCGTTCATACGTTACGGTGTGATCGAGCAACAAACATCCAAAGATCCAAATATCCAAACTTCCATACTTTGACATTTATAATATTAGTGGGATAAAAAATACTAATTGGCAGTCATAGGGACTCCCGATGGGAGTGCAAACTTATAATTTAAATGTTTAGTATTAAACAGCACTAATGTGCACAGATATACAGCTGTTACGCATGATGAAGGCACCTAAAAAGCTTCTAACAGGCACGTTCTGGTATGAAAACTAACGTGGTTATTATACATTTTAAATGAATACATGGGTAACTCATGTTTGATATAGTCAGTCCAGTACTAAACGAGCTGCGAACACGCGCGCGCACTCCCCTTGAAAGAGATCGCCGGACGCGATCGAAACTTGAGTCGGACTGAACTGACTATATCAAACGTGAGTTGCCGTTGTATTTATTTAAAACGTACGTTCTGCTCCGCCGCTACATTAGCATATAAATATTATGGTGATATAGCATCTAACTGCCGCTAACTTAAACCGGCGAAGGAAAACATCGTGAGGAAACCGACATGTACCTAGAATCTTTCGAAGTCACGTGTCATCCACTAACTAGCACTTGGCCAGCGTGGTGGATTATGGCCTTAACTATCTCCTTGCGAGAGAAGGCCCCGAGTGGGCCCCAGCAGTGGGAACCTTTAGTGGGTTGATGATATAGCATCAGTGACGCGAACTGGTAAGATTTTCTACTGCGAAAATGTGCTCAATGCGGCTAAAGAAGAGTTCACTTCAAAAACACTACGAAAACTTTCCTGTCTATTTGAGGTTGTTTGATTCAATAAAAAAAATAGATTTTCGGCTTGCGACAGTGTGGTGAAAAGGTTTGGAATACGTCAGTTAGACTCCGATATCTGCCCACCTATTTATTTAAGATACTCCTTTTGTCATTCGTTCGCTTCTTGTACGTGGTACCTACTTGTTGCAACTTTTGTTCCTATCTGTATTCACTTTTTAGGGTTCCGTAAAACGTGAAAACGGAACCCTTATAGATTCGTCATGTCTGTCTGTCTGTCTGTCTGTCTGTCTGTCTGTCTGTCCGTCCGTATGTCACAGCCACTTTTTGCCGAAACTATGAGAACTACACTGTTGAAACTTGGTAAGTAGATGTATTCTGTAAACCGCATTAAGATTTAAACAAAAAAATTAAAAAAAAAAAAAAATTAGGGTTGCCCCCCATACTAAGAACTGAAACTCAAAAAATTTTTTTTCGTCAAGCCTACACGCGTGGTGTGTCTATCGATAGGTATTCAAAAATAATGTTGAGGTTTCTAAAATCATTTTCGTCTACACTGAATAATTTGCTCGAGAGACTCTTCCAAAGTGGTAAAATGTGTGTCCCCCCCCTCTAACTTCTAAAGTAAGAGAATTTAAAATCTAAAAAAAATATACGATGTACATTACCATGTAAACTACCAACGAAAATTAGTTTGAACTCGATCTGATGAGTAGTTTTTTTTAGTACGTCATAAATACACTATTATTGAAACTTCGATCAAAGTTACAACGAACTACAAGAACTATGTGTACTATGTATATTATGTTATTTGCTACAACGGAACCCTTCATGGGCGAGTCCAACTCGCACTTGGCCACTTTATTTTCTTTTTGTTTGTTTTAATAGTGAAAACTGTATTTGGCTTTAGTGTTTCTACTCGTCTTAATTTTTTGTTTGTGTAATGCTGTTTGTTTTCCATGTAGAATAAAATAAATAAATATGCTATAATAGTAAGATAGTTGAAATTTTCTCACACTATTTTATTACGCTGAGCATATTAGCAAACTGGAGTGGCAGTGGGCCGGTTACATTTGTCGCAGACCTGATACCCGTTGGGGTAGACGGGTTCTAGTGTGGAGACCACGAATCGGTATCGGAGTGTAGGACGCCCTCAGACTGGGTGGATTGAGGATATACGAAATACGGCTGGTGGCTGTTGGAAACGTAAAACCGAGGCTCGGGCTGAATGGCATATTTTGGGAGAGGCCTATGTCTAGCAGTGGACGAATACATGCTGATGATGATCATGATATTATTAAACTGGAAATAATAACCTCTAGAATATATATATATATATATATAAAGCTGAGCTTAGAAGTTATTTGGTATCGCACAAATAAACTTTCTATTGGCGTATGAATTTCAAACAGAATAATTCTAGTACCTAAGTTTCATAGCGGTAGTGTGGAGGCTTCGATGTCAGGAGCCCGAGCAATTTAAAATTAAATTCAGATACTCGACCTCGAAGTTTCGTAATTTCTATAAAAAGTTGTGCATATTAGTTATTTCAAGTTTATTAAAATAAAATCGCTACAAACTAATGTATGAGATGAAATTGAATAGAATTTACCTCTAGTAATGGAAGATGAGCTTTCCGTCTTTTATAAGATACTTATAATACAAATAAAAAAAATATGATTGAAGTTAAAGGGCAATAACCTCTAAAGACTTTTCTTCAATCGACAGGTAAATTCTTAACAGAGCCTGTTTTCGGAGGTTACTGTACGATGTTTTATAAACGTAAAACCTACGATGTGTACCGATATTCTCGCATTTTTCATTGATGTGTATCATTGACACTTTGTTAAGGTCTCTACCTTACCGAGTTCAATGGAATTTGTATCGAAACATCAAAAAAATAAAGATATGAGATACTTATAAAAAAATATCAAAAATACAATCTCAGATACAAATAGATAGACGTGGGTCCATCCATTTGTATGATATGATCCATTTTGGTAAATAAAATCACGCAAATTTTATTGCATTAAGTATCTCAAGAAAACTGCTATAAAGGAGTAATGCGATAAAGGAGCCCGTATAGTAGGTATATCAATCCAGGAAATATTATCATCATTATCAGACGCAAGACGTCCACTGCTGAACATAGACCTCCCCCCTAGATTTCCACAACGAACGGTCCTGCGCAACCTGCAACCAGCGGTTTCCAGCGACCTTTGTGAGGTCATCTGTCCATCTAGTGGGAGGCCGTCCAGCACTGCGTCTTCCAGTTCGTGGTCGCCACTCGAGAACCTTTCTTCCCCATCGCTTGTCAGTTCTGCGAGCGATGTGGCCTGCTCATTGCTACTTCAGCTTGCTTACTCTTTGAGCTACGTCGGCCACCTTCGTTCTTTTGCGAATATCCTCATTACGGATTCTGTCGCGCAAAAAGGCTCCGAGCATAGCTCTCTCCATAGCTCGCTGTGCGACTCCAAGCATAGCTCTCTCCATAGCTTAACTTTGAGCTTTGTTATGAGGCCCACGGTTAATTTTCATCTTCAGACCTACCTGTTGAGCTACGCTACTGAGGTCCCTAAGCATAGCAACGAGGCCCTCCAGCGACTCCCCCACCATGACTATGTCGTCGGCAAACCAAAGGTGAGTGATGCATTAGCCATTGATATTGATGCCATGCCCGTTCTAGTGCAGTAGCTTGAAAACATCTTCCAACGCGACATAGAACAGTTACACAGTAACAGTTAGTCCAGGAAATTTACTGACTACGTATTTAATTAATTGTATTCATATCTGTTCAGTCGTCACAGAGATGCGCAAGACATACGCACTCAAAACACAGAAACTTTCACCTTTATAATATTAGTGTGATGATTAGTTGATTAATGACACAATAACGTTCAAGCCCATAACAGAGCCGCAGCGACCGAGCGAGAATGTCGTGGCTAATACCAGGCGCTACAAAATAAACTAGCGGTCGTAAAGATGTTGAAATTCGGCTATAAAGTAATAATAATCTATTCTTAAGAGATTCTCAATTTGACCACATACTTTAAAAATAAGGAAAAAAAATATTGATGCGTGTATAATACATGACAGTGTGTGAAATAATTTTTTTTCGGATTAATGGTTTTTTGCATCTATACTATCTGTTTTTAATTTTATAAAGCTGAAGAGTTTATTTGTTTGAACGCGATAATCTCAGGAATTGCTGGTTCACATTGAAAGATTATTTTCTTTGTTGGATAGTCCATTTATCGAGGAAGGCTATATATAGGCTATACGACATTAAACTACAATCAATGGGAGCGGAGCATGAATGAAACATGTAACAAAAACGGGGGAAAATATTTGAGATACCTTTTTGAGAGATTTCATTGCGTGCGCAGACGTGGGACAAAGTCCGTGACAGCATGTGTCTACCTTTTAAGATTGCTTCATTATAACCATTTTTATGCTTATCGAATCGCGGATAAGCAACGTGTCGCATAATTTACATATTTTAAGATATCAGAGCAAAGCCGGAACGGGACACTAGTAATTTTATTAAAAAATGTGTGAAATTGTATACTCATTCGTCTGCGCCATTTTCGTAAAAATGGCTACAAAGTTTTTGCGTCACGTAATAATATAAATACAGCAGATAAAAGCTGTGCAAGAATGCTCGAATAAACTGACGTATAACTCCTTTATTTCACTTGAATTTGTTGTTTCGAATTGCTTAAATTAATTTGCCGGATTCCCAATAAATTGAAAATTAGCAACGTGAGCGGAATCTTTGTTTGTAAGCGGTGAAGCATTATTAACGCATACTCGTTTAACCTAATGTTTGCTTGGCGCATCTTCTTAATGAAATTTACTGCCTATTTGATCTTATTTGAGTATAATTAAAGTAAACATCATTCGTTCGGTACAAAGTCTTTGTCCCGAAAGCGGGACAAGGAAGCCGGAATCATGTTGCATCCTTCAGTTTTCAACTCCACTTCGATATTATTTATGAGCGTCGATGAAAAATACCGACAAACAGTTAAGATGCTATTAATCAAACGAAACGAAGTAACGAAGGAATTTTACAAGTTCGTATGTTTTATTGTTCGTACAAAGAAAAATATGGATTTCAGAATTTTTTTTTGTAGTGAAAATTTAATTTGTCGCTTTGTTCACTTTTTGAAATCTTGTGAGGTTGCGTCACCGACATGCGTAACTTTTTCACTTCTAACAGCAGCTCTAAGACACATTTTTTTGGTCTTATTGGTCTAATTGGCTTATAACGAATAAATGCCGCAGAATACGCTTCAACAGTTTACGGTGAGCGTCAGAACCGCTGGACCAGGTGTGATTTTTAATGTTTGAAAACGTTCAAATTTTAGTACCTTTTTGGTACTTTAGTTTGGTACCTCGATGAGCAATGAAAAAACATGAAAAGAAAGTGGCCAGCCATTCTGACGTCAGGTTGGCTGGACCACTATCATTTCACCATCATAGTTAGAGACCAAAAAACTTAATTATATCTTTTCAAATATTTGGTACCTTTTTGGTACCTTTTAATTTAATTTTTTATTTGAGTGTCCCAGAAAAAAAAATATGAATGATTTTTGTTTCAGCATATAAACCTATTTTATTTACTAAATAAATATAAGTATATTTATTTGTACCATACACATAATTGTAAGTTAAATTAAACATTATAAATATATTGACTTACTTGAAAGAACGAAAAAAAAATTTGAAGCCCTTACTTCTAGTTTAGTTTATAAATAAACGTATAGTTTGTACTAAGTAGCTAAGTACTACGTTTAATAAGTATGTGTTTAAAACTATATATATATTATATCAGCTTTCTAGCCGCCATAGTACAAGCTTTGCTTGGTTTGGGGTCAGATCGTGTTGTGTGTGATTTTGTCCACCAATACTTAGTTATTTGATTTAGTTTGAAAATAGGTGTATTTTTATTATCTACTATCTAAAAGTACAGGGAACTATTAACTGTTCCACATTTTCTAATTAACAACACTAAACTTAAAGTAGGTACCTCTACTTAAAAATTATAAACGTGTCTAGAAATACTTTTACGGAATGTTTACAATTCTATGTTCGGAATCCAAGGCAATTTTTCAGAGAAATTATTAGTGACAAAAAAGAGAAATCGTTGTATTTATCCCGGTCACAAGCGTAGGAGTATATAAGGTAGTATATTTTTTTCATATTGAATTAGCTTTAAGGCACTTTGCTGTTATGATCTAGTTTGTTGTTAATCATTGAAAAAACGTTTCCATTGGTTTTTCATGCATTTTTTCAATTCTGGCAGGCAAGCAAATATTTGTATGGAATTAATGATAGCTGATTGGTGGTTGTCACGTTTTTTTTTTCAATTTCAAAATCGTTTTAAATAATTTCAAACCTACCATTAAAAAGCTTAGAAGTCGAGAATCGAGAGAAGCGATTGACTTCAGCTTTGAGATTTTTGTACATAGCATAGTTTGTTTCCACTAGTCGGACGCGGGGACCACTTTCACAAGGAGAGGGCAAAAGCCGTAATCCACCACGCTGGCCAAGTCTTCAGTTGCCACGTATCCTCGAAAGAGTTTTTCTTACAACATACCGGTTATCTAAATTGGAACATTACATACTATAGAGGTGCATGGGATTCCAACCTACCACTTCACGAGTGTGAGTCACATGTTCTTGTCATTATGCCTCTACGACTTTTCTCTCTTCTTACACATAATGTTAAGGAATAAAAGTATAAACAATAAGCAAAAGAGTTAATACCCTTGATAATTTTATTAATAATTCTACTATAATATTATATATAAGTTACGGCTGGTCTAGTCGGGAGAACGGCACCTGTCGATCCGGAGACCCCGGGTTCAAACCCCACACGCACCACTGTCTTTTCGAAGTCATGTGCGTAATGCCGCTAACTTAAAACGGTGAAGGAAAACATCGTGAGGAAACCGACATGTACCTAGAATCTTTCGAAGTCATGTGTCATCCACCAACCCACACTGGGCCAGCGTGGTGGATTATGGACTTAACTTTCTCCTTGCGAGAGAACGCCCCGAGTCCCAGCAGTGGGAACATTTAGTGGGCTGTTGATGATAATTGATGATTATAAAAGAATAAGCGAAAGGGTGGATGTATGTTGCTCAATCACTTCGTAATGGCTGACGGATAGGGCTGAAATATGAAACACTTAAATAGAGGCTGGAATAGCACGTATATATGCTACATTTTATCCCCGGAAAGTTAAATAAACGGGAACTACGCGGGTAAAACCACGGAGCGCTGCTAGTTTAAAATAAGGAGCAAAAAAGTGAATGCAAATAAAATCACGAAAGTAAAAATAAGACGAGTCCAAGCCGTCCTACTCCCACGGTTCCAGCTGCTAACCCACACAGGAACGGTAAAAGAAACTTATGTGTATTCTAAAAATATCTTATTGTCAATCACTGTATGTTTTTAGTGCCATAACTCTGGTAAGATAGATGGAAGAATTATATTGTGTACATAATATATCCTGTAGGTATGTTCGTAGTGAACTAAATTTTCACTTCACTACAAAACTTTAAATAATTATAGACTATTTTCTTGTATATCAATTCGACTTCACCATCTAATACAATAGTGTAAGGTACGTCATACTTTAAATTTTATCGAATACATTTCAGAGAGTATGAAACTGATCTGCATGATCTAAACTCACATTGCCCTCTTTCCTATCGGAGTACTCGTAGCTCGAAAAAGCGACATCGCTTCATGGTGGACGTTCCAGTGACTCGAACGGGGAGGTTTGACTCCACTTTTGTTATAAGAACGTCAAGGCTGTGGAAAACGTTGCCTGTTGTTACAATCCTAGTGTTCTCAAGGCGAGAATTATTCGAAATTTTTTATACCTAGTAGGTAGTTTTGTACCTAGTAGAGTGACAAGACGAGCAGGACACGTGCCTGATGGTAAGCAACATGCCTGCCCATAAACAGCACAGTGACATGTAGCAGTTTCTTTTAGGTAAACGCTCTCCATCGTAGACTGCATCGTCGCTTAACATAGGCGATATTGAGGTCAAGTGTAAACCTATAATGGTTAAAAACAAAATTGACAATTATTAGATTTTATTGTGGATGTCAACAAAATAGCTTTTTATAAAAACCTACGTACGTAGTGCGTACTATTTAGAGATTTACGCACTGCGCACTATTTCTGTTATCGATGTGTATCGTATATCAACTACGATAAAAACGGAATCGTCATTGGGTTAAGTTCTGTATCAAATGGATCCAAAAAACATCGGTTCATATAAATCACGGTAATGTGTCAATTTGCAATAACAAACTGTGGGGCGAAAGGTCGCAGGTAATCGTTTCACCTATTTTTGTACCAATATATTTGAATTTGACCGAAGATATTTTTATGTCCAAGAACATCATAAAGTTGCACGTAGCGTTTCTGTCTTTGGTTTTGCCTGAATTTTACGACGCTACTGTTTCCGAAGACTCTATAGAGAACTTTTCAATGTTATTTAATAAATTGAAAATTTTCATTTTACATTTTGTATCATATGTGAGAAACGATTTCCATTGTTAGTATAGACTGATTTTATTACTATTAGAGTGAAATATTCACACCCGGGCAAGTTTCGACACACATTACTTTTGTGAAAAAAAACATGATTATTGCAATAACTTTTCGTTTGTATATTTTTTTTGATAATAAGTGATTTAGACAATAGGCACAGACATTGACCACGATCGTGCCTGATGCGCGCTAACATAAAAGGAACCGATTCACTCTACGCTTGAAGATACCTATATAATATTTATAAGCAAATACCAACTCCAGAAATGCATTCCAAAGTTAAGATTAGGTATTCTTATTACGAAAGCGGAGTCAAAGCTCTTCGTTCGAGACTTTGGAACAGCAACCACGAACTGATATCGTTGGAGCTTCGAGCAGCCCGAGTGATAAAGAGCAAGGTGATATTAAATCATGCAGATCAGCTGCATACTTCCCGAAATGTATCCGATAAAATACCGACAAATTTATTTTTTTGGCTATGGCAAGGCTTAGAAGTACCACTAATCCATGTCACCGTCCATATGTCAAAACATGTAAACAAAAAATTGTATTGAGCTATATTATGACGCAAAACTATTATATGATTAGGTATATCAGAAACTTACATGACAGGTATCAACTTCGTTATCTCATTATTTTATGAGTTTTGTACATCACAGATGCCATCAGACTTGTGATGCTCTAACATATTATTCAGGATATAAAAGCGCACGTAGTTTGTTCCAAAATTAGAGTTCTATTGAATCAGAAGTTGTTCGTGTTGTTGTAAAAATAAAGCAGATTACTCGTCGCCCACGGGTTCGCCCGGTGCTGAATCACAGGGTCGCGTGTCGCGCAGTGGAAATGCTTTCCCGGGTATTTGGCAATTTGCGTTTGAAGATTCTGAGGAGAACTATTATTTTAGAACGTGTTTTCATCCCCTATTTTTATACCGGCAGATGATGACATTTCAAGATTCATTGTTTAGTGACGATTTCGGTTTTTTTAAGTTATTGTATAGCTTTAATAAAAAAAAATACACAAATACAAATAACCCTATGACAGTGAATCTACAAAAACGAATATGAGAGCTAATGAAAAATTTAATAGAAAAAATAACAGATCAATTTAGAGAGATAGTAAATAATTCTTAATGTGAGCCTTGAAGGACTCTAAGCTCTACGCCCGGAAGTGCATTCCAGCGAGCAACAGGTCTCACACAGAATAAAGACTCTCAGAAGGAAGTAGAGTGAGAAAGAGTTGACAAAAGAAGATTATAGATGACCTAAGACTACTAGAGTGAGTATCACAAAGATATATGAAGAGGGAGCTGAGATAGATACATCATGGGATTAATAGTTGGTTAAGTAGAAGAGATAGTATTTTTGTATCCCAGTGAAGCTTGGTCGGGAGCCACTCAAGCTTTTTAAGATACTGAGAGATATGGTCGTACTTTTGAAAGCCGAAAATTAATCGTATACAGACACTTTGAAGACAAGACCTTTTATATTTCATTTTGGACCCAACTCTTCCGGGTGACGTACCGGTGTAGGTTAACGCCTTCTTCGCTAATTTGATTTGAGTACAATGTGAAACAATATCCTTAAATGTTATCTTTTTGGAAGCTCGCAATAAACAATTTTATGTTAGGAAAACATACATCAAGACTAAAGTGTCCGTTTTAAGTTTATTGTGGACTAATTAAAGGTATATCCAAACTCGTAATTCTTGTTCAATGAATTTACGAATAATATAAACTTTCGTAATAAGTGTCACACTGTGTGCCAGTGAAGCGAATGTGCATCTAGCGCGAGATGCAAGACCAGTCGTATCTGGAGGGCAACTCGGGGTATCCGCTGCGGCAAACACCTGCCGAATGTGTCGGAAGTATAGTGTGTTGAAAACATACTCGTACATGTCCCACGTACTTTAAGTTCCCTTACAGGATTAAACAGAAATCGTATATTAATCCGAAATAGATCCTTATATTTACGTCCTGACATTCCAGAATAATCAGTAATTAGGTATGTGGTCATCGACCTGACTATTATGAATAAATTAATAAATATTGGTGGATATTTTACACACAACACTAAACTGAGAAACAAGAGGTTCTTTCTTTAGCATAATATAATTTAATTTAAAAAAATGTAGAAATTAATTAGCAGTTTTAATTTTTTAAGTGAAAACCTCTTTTGGCGGGCCACAGACAGATTTTTCGTGGGCTGTGAATTGAATTCGCGCGTCACGCTCGGGAATGATAAGAGATCTTCAAAATACACAACCACGAATTCGCATCGCATCGCAAAGATCTCCGAATTCGCACGAATGCATTGCAAGAACTTCCGATTTGATTCGCATCGCGCATTCCTGCCATATTACGTCATACTGGTCATAATGGTGTCACCACCATTTTAGTCAGCTCTGAGACAGAAGAAGAGACTTCGTTTGAAGAGACGCTCTTCAAATGAAGACATGCTAATTCTTCTTTCTAAAATAATCAAAAAAAATCTTCTATTCTCAACCCATAATATTTGCGAGAAAAATAGTTCTAAAATAGTAATATGTGCATGAAACCAATTTTTTTTTCATATCTACTTAACAATAACAGCAGTACAACAATATTTTTGCGATCCATGTTACGGTTCCGAAAAACACGTCTAACATGGCTGACTACCGTTGAAGGTATGGTTACTCTAACCCACGGTTTGCCGTACGAACTCGCATCGCAGCAATTCGTATCGCAAGTTCCTCCGATGCGGCGTCGCATCGCAGTTTTGTGTGGGAGCCCTAAGAGTGTTCGAGGTTTTGCGGCTCGGCCCCGTTGAGCTGAATATCTACCTGACAACTTAAATCTTCGCATCCGAATTTGTTGGGCGCCAACTTACGAACAAAGTTACTACAGAACAATAGCTCTAAGAGAAATCACATGAAAATAAAGAAACCTGAAAAAATTTACTTTAAAAAATAATGTAAATTATACTATATTCTAATAACTATACAATGTTCATCTAATAACTATCTTAATCTGGTGGAACTGGTCTAAAATAAAATAGAGATGATTAAAGTAACGATTTGTGCTATCGCAAATGATTTGATTTGTCCTTTACATCTATAATGGAAATCATCTATATAGAAACCAGCTCTATACTGCGATAGATCAACGTAGGCCTCCAACGTTGGTAAATATTTTCACAGACAGAAAATAAACCATACCACACATGTCTTTAAACGTTTTTAATTTTTGTTATGTAATTGCACTGAGGAGATGATATCTCAATTTCGTCAGTTTTGGAATGTTCCTACAATTCTGGATTTTATTGTTCGTAAGCGCCACCACGGTATTCATCGTTAAGGTATGTCAAGTGCGCGGTCAACCACCTGTACTGAATTTCACAAACGAGCTGAAATAAGTCTTAATGGCCGAAGACAAAGGTTATAATCGAAAGACGATTACGTTAATGTTATTTGTGTTTGAGTAGACGGAGGTTTTAGAATTCTGTCTGAATCTATTTCTCCGTAAAACCTTTATTCGAATTAAAGGTATTCAGCACATTTTTAATAGAATCGCATGTTAGTTATATGTATGCTACTTTTACCGAGTGGTGATTTTAAGCCATGTTAAATATCGTATAGCCATGCAAATTGACACCTTTTGAGTTTGGCTTTGTAGGTAATTTACGGTTATATTTTAGGTGTAGCAGTGTCCTGAATATATTACAACTGACCGCCTACCTTTTTGAGTAGCAACAGGGATTCCCATAGGGAAAATAAAATATAGGTAAGTACGTATAACTTAGGTATCATATTTTACGTATTCCAGAACATATTTAGTTTTTCGTAGTTTTTAGATTTGTCATCGAAATCGGATTGAAAAGGAGGCTTGAATATATGTATTTGTAAAGAATTTGACGTTTTAACCGTTCTTTCAATCGAAACCTACAAGACATAATAACGTTATTATTTTTCTTTTCGTTTATTTTATTATACCATATTGTGTTGTTGAAACGTGTTTGGCTACCATGTATCAATTTAAGTATATTTCCAAAATCTAATTGACCATTTCAAATGTTTTTATGTAATTTAATAAACCACCTAAAATATAAAATATCTGATTGCCTTACCAATCAACAATCTTCTGACAACATATCGTTGAACAAATAAAGATTTGACTAGTATAATATTTGCCATATTTATGATAAACTGTACTAACATTCGCTACAAATAAATCATTTGCATTTAACAGTCTGCACAAAAAAAAAAACATACATTTAAGCCGTTAACTATAGCTCTTTAGCCATAGTCTAAAGATTATAAAGAATACTAATCACTGTCCGCGTTTCACTCTTTAAATCCTGTGTAAACTGATTTGTAATTAGAGCTATTATTTCCAAATAGTATTTTCAAATCCCAATTATTGTTTCAAAGAAGAAGAAGCGCATCCATAAAAATGGTATCCGTTCTTTTGAAAAACTTTTTTTCACAAACCGACATGTGATAACCAACGTTAGACAAACTCACGGGTAGTGAAATGATCATTATATAAAAAAATATTTAACAAATTGGTTATATCTCAAACTAATTATTTGACAAATATTCATTCCATAACGTATTATTTGACAAATATTTTAATATTTTTGTGAACTACCAAATGCTTAAATACAAAACCAACGTTTAACAAATTTTCATTTTATAATGTGTTGTTTGGGAAACATTTCAATTTATAAAACAAACATTTATTAAATTGCATAAAAACTATATTGTAATTTTTTAATATCTAAGTAACCACACCGGTACGATTAGGTTACTTAGGACTCAAATCCAACTCGGAGCACCCCGACTCCATCTAGTCTTGTCGCTACTACCCCTAGAGTGTATATAAAAATGCGGGAGCCAGAAGCTTAAGGGAGGTCCTGAGTGGAGCGAGCCATGCGAGGCCAAGCGCAGCGAAGGGGGGAGGTGGCGAGCGAAGCGAGCCGGCGACCTCCGTAGTGGAGCGCAGGCCGAGTATGGAGAAGCGACACTCAGGGCTGACCGCAGAGCTTCTGGCGGGAGCCCACCCGGAGTCAAATCTCAGTGATAGACCCTAATCGGAGCGGTAGTCTAAAGTAAATGACAGAACCAAATCAGAATTGATAATTTATATAGACAATGTTTCGGGTACTTTTGAAATATTTGTTATAAATTATATTTTGGTAAATGACAAATTTGTAAAAAGAATAATTTATGAAATGAAAAATGGACAAAAAACAAAATGTCATTCGATACATTGTTTAAGTGAAACGTTTGCCATGCAATTGGTTATAAAATGATGGTTTGTAAAATAAAACATTTGTTGATGTAAGGTATTTTTGAAATAAATATCATGCGAAATGTTGTTTGTAAAATGAAACATTTTTGTGTTGTAAAGTTTTTGCAATGAATATTATGCGATTCGTTGGTTTTAAAATGATGTTTTGTCAAAAAATGTTTGTGAAACATTAGTGAACCCATAAAAATACATATGTGTACATAATATTTTGAAATTTACGTAAAGGTAGATATGAATTTATGATACCTTGACAGATAAAGCCAAACAAGAGCTGAACAAAACAAGTCCAATTTAAACATCCACTGTAATTTCTCCACGTGGCCACGTATCTTAAATTAACCCTGAGCTACATAAAAGGAATCTATGAAAAATACTCTGTTTTTTCACTGTTCCTCGAAGTTATTCCGAAGTTGATTGATCAACATAATGACCGATACAAATTAACTCGTGAGGAATGTTCGAGTTTGTGGAAAAACATAATTTAGCACGTGCCCTCTGTGTCGTTCACCGACTCACAAACAAAGGTACGAGAGGTAAATAATTAGACTAAAGACGAAACACGAATACAGTTTTGTTAAAATCAAAGACTCACAATGAAAACAGCCCAGTTCAACAAAGGTTCTATAACTTTTGTGCTTATTATTGTAACAAAATAACGCCTAAATAATTAAAATGTTAACAATGGATACTTAAATTTGACCCGGTGAGGTTTCAGTTAAGGATCGATCTGGCGGTTTCTTGGAAATTTCAGTACGTTGCCGTATCTTAAAGTAGAATAGCTTTTCACTTATTAAGATTCCAATGATTCAATAATTGAAAGTGCAATAACGGGGCGGTAAACGTAAGTAGGCGTGCCATTCATATTAATATTATACGCATGCTGTGTCGTAGGAGAGGCTTTTGTTCAGTAGAACAAGCGATAATAATTATTTATTGATTAATAAAAATCACTAAAGCATTCAGCATTCAAGGTAATCTTTACTCATGCTGGTATTGTAAATGGTACAGATTTTGCATTTGCTGCTCTGTTATTCAAAGCAATACGAGGAAACTACTACTTCCTTGCTGTCACGCTGAACTCTGTTTTACGGTAAAAATAACTTGGAAAGGTAGACCTTCCCAGTTTGATTTTACAAATGCCGTTAGATAATGTTTTATATCTGCCATGGTAATGTTACAAATATGACACTGTAAAATTGTTAATACCGTTAGATCACATTATTACAAAAATCATATGACTATAAACCTGCAGTAGGTTAGGTTACTATACAGTAGGTATACATCGATATAAACCAATGGATGTGCTCTTAGCACCTTGAAATTGGTAATAAACTGCGTCTCTAGGTGTATCGTAAGTAGTTTACACACAACCAATCTACTTGACCCCTAGAATCGCTAGCGGCGTGATATGCTGTGGTTCTACTTATTTTGGGTGTTGACAACGAATAGTGATAGGTAAAAACGTACGGCGTTCACCGCTTCCTGCAACCGACTAGAACGGAAAGAGTGAGCTCACTCTTTCCAACGATGACATCATTCCGTGCGCCCTGAAGTTTGGGAGGGCACATCTCTGTATTGAGTTCGTTGTCACTTTACAGTCTAACGGCATTAGATTATATAGCTACTTCTGGTTAGGTATATACATCACATAATTTTACAAGGTTTAACCTTACCTACCGTAGATTTATAATCTCTCGCTTTTTATTATAAACATCGTTAGATTCGTCAGTCTAACTGACGGTATTTTGAATTCTACAGTGACCTACTCGTATTTTACATACCGACATTTGGTGGTCCCGTTTCACCCAGCACCATAGATATGGATGACGCCTACCTAGCGCCTACATTCGACCTTAAGTAGAGCTGCAATAACTTAGACCTAGTGTAGTCTATGAACTTCAGATACGTCTTGCTGGTATAAGCTCACCTCTAGTGAAATTAATTATCTGAAAGTAAATAACCAGAAAGGTCACGGATCTTGCCCACGGGCTGTATGACCAATAAATACGCGCAAACAGTTTGTTCGTTGGGATTGTTATTATGTTAGTATTATTTTGTTACGAATGTTTTATTTATTTTCCCGACAAAAATTTTTAAGCTATTGCATAGCTTTTATCGCGGGCCTGGAGACCGATTGTTGCTAATGGTGCATCTCTTTCTTATGTTCACAAAAAAAGAGGGAGGGAAGACTGTCACGCCGTCCTCCCCACTCTGTCATTCGACTTTCAATCTTATGGTTTTACATTTACAGACTAAATGCTCTTAGCAGTGTTGCCAACTTAACGGATTTCCCGTGATACGTAGTGGATTTGAGTACGTAGAGAACGGGAAAATAACTTTCTAACGGCTATTATCATAGCATATTTTGGAATAGGTATATCAATGAAGCAATAATGTCAGCGTAAAAGCTCACTAGCTCACTATTTAATCAATTTTAGGGATTTTTAATTTAACTTCAGTTTAGGGATAAATATTTTGAGTAGATGGAACACTGATTTCGCGACGTTTAAAATTTTTGGATGTACATGAATGTCAATGTCACTAAATATGAATAAACAAAAAACAAAGTGCCATAAAAGCAAAATATAGTGAAAAAGCTGAAAATCTTCATGTTCCAAGAAGCGTGCTATAATTGAGATGTTTTGGCTTAACAATATGGAATCTGGATTTACTAAAGGGAATAGGTAGTTCCAATTTACCAAAGAAGGCAAACTTTTTTGCAATCAAGAAACAAAGACTTTTGTAGTTCAGAATAATTCATGAACGTGAAAACATCTTTGTAAGTACAGTTTTACGTTTAATACTATTTACCTATGTATAATACATAAAGCAGCCTAGTACATAAATATGTAATAGATGATTTTCGGCTTAGAACTTCATCTTTAACACTGACACTATACACTATAATAAGCGTTTGTTTGCTTGTTTCAGATCTTCAAGATTATCTTATGCGATGATGTTGTTGGATATGTCCAAATAAAAAGAGATCTAAATGTGTGTACTATCAAGTGTCGCGTATGTCCTGAACACAATAAAATATGAAACAGCCTTGGATATGGGATAAGGAGCAGCTTCATCTGAAAATACCTGTGCCTATGATAAATCTGTGGAAGAAGTTACAGCCAAAGGCTGCGGACAGGAACTATGTTTTCATATTGCAAAAGAAAGCAATCCATGGTTTATATAATTTATCAGCTAGAGAATCAGTACGGGAGATTTTCACCACATAACAACTTTAGTATGATAGCAATGAAGGGATCATTGTACATATATTTATCAATGTGTTCAATAATTTATCCAGAAATTACCGTCTCGGGGCCCATAGCGAGATCTAAACATTATTATTAAGCTTTTATACCGATTTTAATATTTACCCCCTAATTGCAAACAAAGTACCGAAAAGAAATCACTTACGTAGGGTTCCCGGCGTCGTCCAAAGCCCAGTTTGGTCGATAGGAATAAGGAACAGGGTCAGCAAGGGAATTTGGAATACCAAACCAGGCGGCGTCCGTCGTCTCGAATTCCCGTTCGACGATCCCGAATTTTAGCGTAGTCCACCGGCACTACGATCCGGCGTTGGAGAAAAGGGGTCCGTCCAGTCGCCCACTTTTACACAACGATAGTAGCACTAATCCAGTAGTAATTAACACTTTTATCCAGAAAAGCAAACCAGGTTAGAAAGAAAACGTGACTCGTCGATCCCGCGAACAAAGACAACGTATCAGTGACAACTGTCAACCATAGATCCGCTATGATTTCGATGGCCGATATAATGTTGCCCGATTATACGGAACAAAACCCCCGACCAATTGAACTCGAGGTCAATTCTAGCAATCAGTATTTAGCAGTATCCGGACCCCAAATAAAGCGAAATTCCCAACTTTGACCCGAAAGTGGAAATCAAACCAAAAAAAAAAAAAAGAAAAAAAAAAAAAACTTTACCAAAAATAGCAATAAAATTAAATAAAATTTTAACCATGAAAAATACGTATATCTAATAAAGAGGCAGGCGTGCCAGAGAGGACACCGCGCGCTGAAGTCTGGAACCAGAAACCAGAATCTCCGCCACGCGGGGTGTGCCATCAGTACCAGATATCAATTTTAAAATACGTCCCCTACGCCAGAGTAGGGGGGCCAAATTTGCCTCTTTTAATAATACTAAGTCCCCTTCCCGAGGGGCCTCCGTCCTATCTGTCCATTTTACCCGTTGTTGCAACAGATGCAAGTACTCGGCCGACCAGCGCCTCCAGAAGTCTTGACTTATTTGCTGCAATAACTGAAAACGGGACAGGCGTCCGGGCCGCTCATCCTTCCAGGGATACTCCGGCAACGCGGTTAAGGGCTGACCGATCAAGAAGTGACCCGGCGTCAAGACTTCTAGATCGTTAGGGTCAGGCGAGATTGGACAGAGAGGACGGGAATTAAGCACTGCCTCCACGCGGCATAGTACCGTGACTAATTCTTCCCAAGTTAACACGGTCTCCCCGATGACACGGCGGAGATGGGTTTTAGCAGACTTCACCGCAGCCTCAAAAATTCCTCCCCAGTGAGGACAGGCTGGCACACTAAATTGCCAGCTGATTCCCCGCTGGGCGAGAGCCAGACTTAAACTATTATTACCAGAATTTAAAAAATTATTAACTTCGCGTAAATAATTCGCCGCTCCTCGATAGTTTGTGCCATTGTCCGAACGTATTAAAGAGGGTACTCCTCTTCGCGCTACAAAGCGATCCAGCGCCGCGACAAAGGCCTCCGTAGACAGCGCAGAGACCAGCTCCAGGTGGACTGCTTTGGTGGCCAAACACACAAAGACGCACAGGTAGGCTTTAACGACCTTGGCGTTACGCAACGTCGATGACTTGACCGAGAAGGGCCCAGCGAAGTCCGTTCCGACCCCGTCGAACGGCCTCGAGGGAGAAATCCTATCCGGAGGAAGATCTCCCATCATGGGCTGCATGGTAGACGCCTTGAGCCTATAACAAGGGACACATCTAAACAGCACCTTTCGGACCGCCCTGCGAGCCGACAAGATCCAGAATTCACGCTGCAACACAGCGAGAAGCGCGCCACATCCAGCGTGCGCGTTACCGAGATGCCGATCGGAGATCAGCAGGTCCACCAGAGGACCTCCTTTAGGTAGCAACAGGGGGTGCCTGCTGCCGTACGGCAGGTTGGCTTTCCGGAGCCGACCTCCTACGCGCAGAAGACCATCCTGATCTGTGAAAGGGTTCAACTTAGCGACCGCACCCTTCAAGCGAGCGCGACCGCAGCGCAGCGCCTCAAGTTCCGTCGGAAACCTCTTACCCTGCACCAGCCGAATGAGGTGCAGCAAGGAACTCCGACGCTCCTCCACAGTGGCGATCTGGTCACACCTCCTCTGACGAGGGTGACGACAGTTGTGGATGAAGCGCTTAATCCAGCTAGTTACCCCCAGCAATTTATTCAGCTTGCTGTAACGACCCGTCAACCAATCAGGGTCTGGGGGCACTTCCGCCACAATCGCATGCACGCGGACTCCGGGCAGCTCCGCTCGCTCCGAGTCCGCGCCGAGAGCTGGCCAGGAAGCTTCTGGCTCCCGCAGCCAGTCCGGACCCCACCATAAGGGGTCATCAACTAGCTCCGGTGCGGAACAGCCGCGCGAAGCACAGTCAGCGGGGTTCAACTCACCCGGGACATGTCTCCAAACAATGTCCAGTCCAATGTTTTGGATTTGGGAAACCCGATTTCCCACAAAGGTCTCCAAAGTGTGAGGGGCTGCTCTTAACCAGGCAAGCACGACCTGACTGTCTGACCACGCATAGACATTCCGGATGTCTATCGAGGTGGACAGTTCCTGATATACGTGCTTAAGCAGCCGAGCAAGTAATGTGGCTCCGCTCAATTCCAATTTCGGAATAGTGAGTCGTGTCCTGATAGGAGCTACCTTGCTCTTCCCCAATAAGAGCGTGACATTGACGTGGCCTCCAGCGTCAACTGTACGTAAGTACACAGATGCGGCATAACCCAGCTCGGACGCATCACAGAACCCGTGCAGGCTGATCCGGCTACAGCCTGGTGGCAGAATGCGCCGGGGCAACGCCACTCGATTGACCGTTTCGAGGTCAGATATTAAACGAAGCCAAATGTTAAGCGAGTCTCCAACCAGGGGGTCGTCCCATGAGACCTTCAGAGTCCAAAGTCGCTGTAACAGACACTTGGCTGCGAACAGAACCGGACTGATCCAACCGTTTGGATCAAACATCCTGGCGATGGTGGATAAAACCGTCCGTTTTGTCCACGCGCGTGTGGCTTCCAGTGCCACCCGAAAGGTGAAGATGTCAGCAACTGGTTGAAACTGCATGCCCAGAACCGCAATCCCGTGCGGATCGTCACCTTCCTTGAAGAGCCCGGGATCCTGCTGGTGATCGTCCGGGATACCAGCCAGGACGTTGGGGTCGTTAGAGAGCCATTTCCGAAGCTCATAGCCTCCAGATGCGAGAAGCTCTGTAAGCTCATCCCGGAGCAACAGAGCTTCCTCCACCGTCTGCGCACCAGTGCAAACGTCGTCCACGTACAGGTCGCGTTCCAGAACTGCGGCTGCACGTGGGTACCGAGCCCGTTCTTGCTCCGCCAACTCCAGCAGTGAGCGGAACGCAATGAAGGGGCTTGATCTCAACCCATAGGTGTTGGTGTTCAACTCATACACCATCATAGGGTCCTGAGGACTTTCCCGCCAGAGGATCAACTGGAACCTCCTGTCCTCGGGGTGTATGACCGTTTGTCGGAACATCATACGGATGTCCGCTCCCAACACCACCTGATGCCTACGGAAATTCAGGATGATGTCTACAATATCCCGATGTAACTTCGGTCCAGCGTGGAGGCACTGGTTCAGTGACACTCCTGTCGAAGTCGGAGCGGATCCATCGAACACCGTCCTGAGTTTGCCCGTCGACGCCTTCAAAACGGCGTGATGAGGCAAAAAGTAGTGGTCCATGGTCGACCAGTCGTCGCGAGCCGGAGACATGTGGCCCAGTGCCTCATACTCCCTCATGAACTCGATGTACTTTTCCCGAAGTACAGGATCTCGAGCCATGCGTCGCTCCATGGACCTGAGCCTTTTCTCGGCCAATGATCGAGACTGGCCCAGACGCGGGGGGTTATCCCGGAAAGGCAGCCTAGTCTCCAATCGCCCAGAAACCATTCTCCGAGTGTGAGCCTGATAAAAGTTCTCACACTCCACGTGCTCGGGATCCAGCCGAGACACGGTAGGCGGCTCTTCGATCTCCCAGAACTTCTGCATGATCTGAGCGAGGGCCGTTCCCGTAAAAGAAGCCTGATTCGACTGCTGCCACTCATCCACCATTCCCAAAATGGCGTTCCCATAGATGGTGGGCAGCGCCATCAGCGAAGACTGGTCCAACAGTCTAGGCTTCCCGTTCATGATGTAACCCAGTACATCAGAACCCAACAAAAGATCTACCGGACCCGCCATCCCGAAGCGGGGATCCGCCAACCTGAGACCCTTAGTACAGGACAAAAGATCCGGATCTATGTCCGCCTGAGGAAGCCAACCGACAACCGAATCCATGACGGTGGCCCTGACCTTAATCCTTTCCGAATAGGAATGTACGGACGAGAAGGAGAGGCGGGTCTGTCCAGCCGACCGCACCTCTGTGTTCCCGACTCCTCGCAACGGAGTCGGTGACGGAAACCTAGCCAGGCCCAGGCGTTGAGCAACCCGGGTTGTCAAAATGCACCCCTGGGACCCTGTGTCCAAGAGCGCTCGTATCCGGACGTAGTCGCCTCTTGGACCCCAAACCCTTAACCAGAGGGTGGGCAGCAGGACCACCGGTTGATCCTGTGCCAAGGGAACGGATAGGGGTGCTTTAGTGGTGTACCTCCAAGCGTGCCTGGTTGCAATGCGGTCCTGGTGGATCTCGATCACCTAGGAACGCAATGCACTAGGACGGTGTACCCCGGTAACAATGGTTAGTAATGTACCTACGGGTACATCACTAGCTATTGGCTAAAATACCACACACACTACACAAGCACACCACATATACACCACATACATACACTCATTAGGCACGCAACCACACACACACACAGATCACAATCACGCCTCACTTAGTAAGTACACCACCACACTCAACTACACTCAGACACACTATACAAGCCTACACATATGGCCGAACCGTGGCGGCCTATATCCACAACTCCGGCCCGCAAGGCCCTGGGGCACCAAATACCCCCAAAAAGTTGCGCCACACATACCAAGGGCAGGTTGTGTGTGAGATTTTTAAAACCCAGCTCAAAAACCCTAATGTCGGCACAACGAAAAAAGATTTTACCCCAGGAGGGTACCACTGGCTCAGCCAGCGGAGAATCCCTCACCGAGCCCAGCTCGGTCTGCCCCTCGTATTCTGGGGGGGGCAACTTGTGCTCTCAACCAGGCTCCAGCCTGGATTTATCAGGCCTCATGAAGGCAATCCCAGCAACTCAACCCTCCGTCAAGTCGCCGTGGACTGTAGTCACGCATAAGCGTCCCTGCAAAAGGGAGTCCACCGACGCGAAGGCTGACACCCAAACCCAAGGGCAGAAGAGCAGACCAGAACGCGTTCGCCATAACAGGCGCGCGAGAAGGAAAGCACTTCAGCCAAACAAACCCAAAATTATCGCAGCAGCGGAAACGCAGCGCGAAACCACACCATCCACCTCTACAGGGGCGGGACCACCACCGCCACCACCACCACCAGTTCCCAGCCAATCGGGGAAGAAAAGGAAACCGAGAGGTGCTCGCGGTAGACGGACCGCTGCGATGGCCCCCATTCCTGAAAAGGAACAGCAGGGGAAAGGGTCTTCGACGGACGAGAGAGCTTCATCGAAGCGCGCTCGCCTGGACGAGACCCAATCTCCCAGAGGGGACGCCAAACGCGCGAAGACCGACCCAAAAGCAAAACGGACGGTGAGCTACGCAGACGCGGCTCAATCCCACCTGAAGGTGGTGATTACTACCGTCCCGCAGAGGGACCTCTCGCAGACCCAGGCAGAGGCGGTGAGGGTAGCTGTTGCTGGCAAAGTTATCCAAACCGCACTGTCTCCATCTTCCTCGAGCGCGCCCGCACCGTCTTTCCGCGGTCGACCCTTCCTGTTGGACGGGGCGTTAGCGATGTGGTGCGAGGACGCGAATTCGCTCAGGTGGCTGGAAGAAGAGGTGAAAAACATCGAGTCACCAATTCCTGACACCACCCTCACGGTCATCAGGCAGTCGGACATGAAGAAGAAGCTCAAGGCTGGGCTTCTAATTCATACCAGCATTACCGACCCTGCCATACTGCAGCGAGTCCTTTGTGCCCAGAATCCGTGGTACAAGGTGGACTCGTGGCAGTGCTACGATATGACCGTGGACGACCAACCACAGGACGCTATGGGCTCCGAGGATAAGGTAGTGCACCTTACCCTGGGAATACCTGAAGACCAGAAGCAGACGATCCTGGACCGAGACCGCCGGGTAGCCCACATTACGGGGAGTGGGTACATCCGCTTCTTCTCCACAGTCGAAGCGAAAACGGCAGGAAAACAACCCGTAAAAACAACCTCAACGAGTGAGACTGAAGCAAAGGAGACGTCGACTCCGGAGCCCTCAGCTTCCGCCCTCAAACAGAGTTTGAGCGAGGTGGAAGTAGTCTCACCGTTGCCGAGTGAGGGGTGCTGCAGCAGTGACGAAGATGGCGTCCTGCGAAGCCCATAGCCCCCTCAAGTTCATCCAGACCAATCTCCAGCACAAGCAGATAGCGGCGGCCACTCTACGCAGAGTGCTGGAGAAGAACAGCAAGACCGTCGCCATGATCCAGGAGCCCTGGATCAAAAATAATAAAATCTGCGGTCTCAGTAACATCGGAGGTAAGTTAATGGTAGACACTACTGTTGAAACCCCAAGAACATGTATTTATATGCCTAAAACAACAACAGCCACTTTGCTTAACCAATTCTGTTCTAGAGACCTCACAGCAGTGAGACTTACTACAGAAAACCAAACCGTCTTAGTACTAGCATCAGTGTACCTGCCGGGTGAGGGGGATATTCCCCCAAAAGAACTGGCCGACCTGGTACAACACTGCGAAGAACATCACTGGGAGCTGATCGCATCCGCGGACAGCAACGCTCACCACTCGCTGTGGGGAAGTAGAAATACCAACAAAAGGGGTGAGTCTTTAGCCGAATATTTATTCCAGACAAACCTCAACATTATGAACAGGGGTACGGAACCTACTTTTGTAAGCTCTAGGTACCAAACTATCATAGATATTACACTGGCAACCAACGCGGTGGCTAGCCAAATCGAGGGATGGCACGTATCAAACGAGCCATCTTTTGCGGACCACCGCCGCGTTTGTTTCCAACTGCGATATAAGTCAACAGACCCTGTTCCATATCGTAACCCCCGTAAAACCGATATAACAAGGTACACAGCATTATTAAACAAAACATTAGGAAACACACACCTAACTGACACAACACTTTGTACAAACAACATAGAAACGAACGTACAATTCCTAACAAAAACACTATTGGATAGTTACAAACTGGCATGTCCGGTGGTAAAATCAAACAACGTAGGTAAGGGTTCTTGGTGGGGGCCAGAACTCGAAAGACTACGCCATAAACTAAGGACGCTCTATAACAGGGCAAAAAACACCAGATCCATGGTGGACTGGGACAACTACAAAGCTGCACAAAAGCATTACAAGAGGCGAATCAGGTTCCGCAGAACGGAATCCTGGCACAACTTCTGTAATAGCATAAATTCAACAAACCAAGCCGGAAGAATAAAGAAAGTTCTAGCCAAAGGCGAGCTCAACCTCCCGGGCTCCCTAAAAAAGGAAGACGGCACTTACACAAACACAGACAACGAAACAAGTGCAGTACTTCTGGAGACTCACTTTCCTGGATGCCAGATCACAGGAGAACCAGAGTGGCCAGAAGAAAACCACTGCACACCAACAACCCAAGAATGGGAAGTAGCAAATAAGGTAGTAACCGCGGATAGAATAAAATGGGCACTTAAAAGTTTCAAACCTTTCAAATCCGCAGGGCTGGATGGTATATTCCCAGCGTTACTACAATGGCAACCAAACCAGGTAACAGAGCACCTTTTACCAATTTATAGGGCCTGTATAGCCTTTAAATATATCCCGAAAACATGGAGGGAGGCGAAAGTAATTTTCCTACCAAAACCCGGTAAGGAGGACTACACGCACGCCAAATCGTTTAGACCTATTAGCCTAACGTCTTTCCTTCTAAAAACGTTAGAAAGATTAGTGGACCGACACTTAAGAGATGGGGCACTAAAACATAAACAACTGCATCCTCAGCAGCACGCATACAGAAAGGGTAGATCAACAGAGTCAGGATTGCATATGGTTGTGCACAAGATAGAATCGGCTCTCACAAACAAACTTTCAACACTTGCAGCCTTTATAGACATAGAGGGGGCATTTGATAAAACAATGCACAACAGCATAAACCATGCTCTATGCAAACTCAAGGTCGAACCAGTGATGAGGAACTGGATCACCGAGTTGGTCAGTAAAAGAGCAGTCCAGATAGTGATGAACACTACCATAAGGGCAAAGGTAGTAAAAGGATGCCCCCAGGGTGGCGTCCTATCACCACTATTATGGAACACAGTAGTAGACAGCCTCCTAAAGACGCTAAATAACAGAGGGTACACTACTATTGGTTATGCGGATGACCTCACTATACTGATTAGCGGAAGCGCTGAAAATGTGCTTTGTAAGTCCATGCGCTCGGCTCTTCAGATTGTAGAGAAATGGTGTGGCGAACATCAATTGTCAGTAAATCCGAAAAAAACAGAGCTCATTCTTTTCACCAACAAAAGAAAGTTACCAGAACTACAACTCCCAAAATTATTTAATACCAAACTCACCCTATCATCGCAAGTGAAGTATCTGGGCATCATCCTTGATAATAAACTGAACTGGGCGAGTCATATAGATACAAAAATTAAGAGGGCCTGTCTAACTTTTTGGCAATGCCGGAGACTCATTGGGAGAAAATGGGGTCTCAATCCAAAAATTACACTGTGGTTGTACACTTCAGTGATTAGACCCTCTCTGACCTACGGATCAGTTGTGTGGTGGCCCAGAACACAACTGACCACAATAAAAGCCAAACTCCAAAGTCTGCAACGCCTGGCAAGCCTAGCAGCCACTGGATGCATGAAAACCACACCATCAGCCGCTTTGGAGTATCTCTTAAATTTGAGACCTCTACACTTAGTCATACAAGAGGAGGCCACTGCAGCCGCCCTGCGACTAAGAGCTCACGGACTGTGGAAACAGGGTACAGAAACAGAACACACAAAAGTTCTGAAACGGGTGCTGAAAGAAATACCACTTCTTGAGGCACCCATGGATAGAACAATATGCCAACACGTCTTTGATCGAAGATACAATATCCAACTTAATGCAGAATTAAAAGATAGCTCTGGTAGCAGAGAAGTAAGGATATACACAGACGGCTCCAAAACCTCACAAGGTACAGGAGCCGGTGTCTTCTCAAATGATTTAAACATAAAAATATCAACATCACTAAGTAAGTTAAACACAATCTTTCAAGCCGAATGTATCGGTATCACCAGGGCGGCACAGGCGATCGCAGCCAGAGATGTCGGTGACTTAAACATCAAAATTGTCTCCGACAGCGCGTCAGTGCTTCAAGCCCTAAAAAACAACACTATAACCTCTGTCCTTATACTGGAATGTCACAATGCACTCCAATCCATAACAGGGACGAACAGAGTAACCCTGCAATGGATTAAAGGACACAGCGACTCACTAGGTAATGATGCAGCAGATGAACTGGCCAAGAGAGGAGCAAAGGCAATAACATACGGTCCGGAACCTTTAATGCCTATACCTCAGGCCCAAATAAAATCATGGCTGCAGGAAAATACCGAAAAAGCACATTCAATGGAATGGAGAAACATTGAAGGTTGCAGGCAAACAAAAATTGCTGTTCCGGTAGCAACAAAAAAACTTGCCCGCAACCTTATCAGACTGAGCAGGGATAGGATCCGTAAAGTCATAGGTACTATGACTGGCCACTGTCCCCTTAACAAACACTTATTCAATTTAGGTGTAACAGATAGCCCTCTGTGCAGAGGATGCATGGAGGAAGAAGAAACGCCACAGCATGTGATTGTGGAATGCAGGAGCGTGGCGGATCAACGGGCAGAATTCCTCCACTCCCCAGCAGCAGTCCCGGAGGCCTTCAACAACCTGAATAGGTTGCTTGCCTTCTGGGATAGCCTGGGATGGTTGGAGTGATAGGGAAGTATGAGCCACGCACAATGGCCCACTTTGAGAGGCTAAGTGCGGAAACAGCCCCGTCAAACTAAACTAAACTAAACTAAGGGAACGGAGGCTAGTCAATCCCTCCGAGGCCCGTCCGAACCCGTCGGACTACAGGGCCCAGCCCAGTATGGCTGCCGAGTCATAAGGGCCATCGGAGGGGGGGCATATCCAGCTGCCCTGCCATACTGAAAGTAGGGCGGGTGGTAGTCCAGCCTCGGATGCTCATGGAGGGGAGGCGTGTACGCCCTCCATTGCATTAATCGCGGATCCAGCGGCGGAGAAGGATAACGCTGGGGAGGTGGCCCCCGTGGTGACTCCGGTATCACCCTTCCATCCCTCCAATTCGCCCGCGTCCGCGCGGGCTGTGAGGTCGGTGACCGAGCCACGTGTAGGACGCCCCTTGTTGGGCTGCCCGGTGCTGCCGTGGGTTGGGGTGGAGGGGGTGTGCTCCACGCCGTAGCCACTTCATTGTTGTACAATGCGTGGCTCGGCGTGGGAGCGCCCCCGCCCGTGGAGGGCCCCCTCCCGGAGAGCTGTCGACCAGCACCATCGCTCCTGGTGCACAAGAGCTGGTGGTGTGGTCCCCCACACCCAGGACACGGCCGTGCCGTGGGGCAGTCATTGTACAAATGACCCCCCAGGCACCCGTAGCACCGACGCAACTTCCGAACGATCCCTCGTCGGTCGGAAGTCGTCCTCGCAAGCAGGGCCGGACACTGCACCAGCGCGTGAAGCTGGCCACAGTTCGGGCAATCCTGCTCCAACGCAGTCGTCACCGTCGCCGTCCGCTTTACCCCACCCTGAGTGCGGGGATTGGTAGGTCGCGGTCCTGTTCCGGCAGGGCCACGAGCTGAAGCGGCGGGCTGCGCCTCCTGCGGCGCCGACTCGACCATCCTCGCCTCCCACTCCAGGACCCGAAGCAGCTCCTCAAACGTGGGGAAGACCTTCGGGTCGCCGTGAAGGCCCCTTTCCCGCTCGAACCGGGAGCGCAACTCCAGCGGCCAGCCCAGCAGAATGTGGACCAGTAGAAACGACCAGTGTTCTACTGGCAGTCCCAAGCTGCGCAAGGCGTTGTACGCCACCTTCACGGGCGTGAGGATTAGCGGCCTCAACTGAGACCTCTCAGTCACCTTCGGCAGCCCCAGTATTTGGAACACGTGAGCGTCGGCGAGGAGCCGAGGGTTGGATCAGGGAGAGTGCCTCACCCTCCAGTGACGTGCGTGAATCTACGAGAGAGGCGAACATACTCCGGAAGCCGCTCCACTCTCGCAGGTTACCTGTGAACCTGGGCAAGTCCAGGGTGGGAAGGCGTCCCACTACACCCGAACCCGCATTCCTGATGACGGGTCCCGAGTTCGCCCTTCCCTGACGAGACCTCTCCAGCTGGCGAACCCCTTCGGAGACCTCGTCGTACCAATCCAGGATGCGCCGCATGTCCGCGTCGATCCTCTCCATCTGCTCCTCAGGTGGAGGCGGCCTTGCATCCCGCAGCAATCCTGTGCTCCTCTCAGCGATCTCCAGGCGCCTGTCGAGGTGTTCTGCCCTGTTTAATAGCGCCTCCTCCCGGTCTCTCCTGCCGACCAATCCTTGCAAGGATTCAAACCACCGGAGCTGGTTGGCCAAATCCGAAGCCATTTTAAATTTAAATTTAAATTTTAAATTAACCTAAAGTTCGGACAATGTCACAACAATTATATCCGCAACCTATTAAGCCGGATACCACTTAATACCAATTTCCCGACAGTTTGGGGAGAAATTATAAACTGGGAACCCCCAAATATTTGGCCTACCTGATATATTTTCCCAGAAAACTACAAACAAAAAAGGGGTATTTACGGCTAACCGCGCTCCTGCTACCAGAAAATGTTCAATAATTTATCCAGAAATTACCGTCTCGGGGCCCATAGCGAGATCTAAACATTATTATTAAGCTTTTATACCGATTTTAATATTTACCCCCTAATTGCAAACAAAGTACCGAAAAGAAATCACTTACGTAGGGTTCCCGGCGTCGTCCAAAGCCCAGTTTGGTCGATAGGAATAAGGAACAGGGTCAGCAAGGGAATTTGGAATACCAAACCAGGCGGCGTCCGTCGTCTCGAATTCCCGTTCGACGATCCCGAATTTTAGCGTAGTCCACCGGCACTACGATCCGGCGTTGGAGAAAAGGGGTCCGTCCAGTCGCCCACTTTTACACAACGATAGTAGCACTAATCCAGTAGTAATTAACACTTTTATCCAGAAAAGCAAACCAGGTTAGAAAGAAAACGTGACTCGTCGATCCCGCGAACAAAGACAACGTATCAGTGACAACTGTCAACCATAGATCCGCTATGATTTCGATGGCCGATATAATGTTGCCCGATTATACGGAACACAATGTATAATGTATGTAAGAAAAAATCAAAGTCAATGGCAGAAATTAAATCTGAATCCTAAAGCACACCATAAACACAAAATTGTATTTCCTACGCTTCTATATTTTTGCAATCCCTGCACAAGCTCTCAATGAAGTCAAGTTTAAAAATGAAATAAAAACCTATTGAGCAAGGCAACAAAGTCAAGTGTTAGTCAAAGTTAAAGATAACATATGGAAGAGAAATGTGTTGAAATTGGAATCTTGTAGTAGGTAAGGTAAAATAGTAGATTTATAAAACTTTTGGTGTAACATTGTTTGTACTCAATCATGTACTTAGTATACTGTATAAATATTGGTGGACAATTCACACACAATTCACTGCTTTAAATTGCTGAGGCTCCTTTACAGCTGCTTATATTAATTTTTACCTTAGTTATTTTATCTTATTATGTACACAGATTCTTTGATTTTTTGTGAATGACGTTACCACATGTTCTTATGGATTTATGGTTCGAATAAATGAATTGAATTGAACAGGAAAATAAAAAAAATTAAACATTAACAGTAATAATAAACTAATAAAAATAATCTTATGTTAGTGAATTAGACTGGCGAGCGAATTAGAAGCCATGAGCTTAGTGGGTATAGTAGCTCTGCCTGCGAAGCTGAGGGTTGTGGGTTCGATTCCCACCCAGTGCAGTAATGTGCAAACATTACTGTGTTCCGGTTTGAAGGGCAATGTTTCCAGTGAAATTACAGGGCATACAGATAATACATCTTATATCTCTGGGTGACGAGCGCAGTGCAGTGCTGCAGGTAATAATTTGGACTCTTCATGTTCCAAAAGCAGCGTGTCACTGTGCTGTTATGTGGCAGGCATGTTGCTTACCATCAGGCACATGTCCTGCTCGTTTATAATATAGAGTGATGAGTCACATTATAAAAAAAATATGTTTGCACTGTGGCTGGGTGTTTCTTCATATTTTATCTATCTATATAAATATAAATCAATGCCACTTTTCATTGTTAGTAAACTCCTCCTAAATGGCTGGACCGATTTGAATGTTTTTTTTGTATATATTTGGGTAGGACCCTGGAAGGTTTAGATTCACAAATCAGCTCGGCAGATGGCGCTGCAGTTGATATCTAGGTTATTATTCGAGCGAAGCCGGAGCGGGCCGCTAGTCTTCTATAAATACAAAAGCGAAAGGTCACTCATCAAGGAATCTCAGAAACTACTACCTAATGCTAGGAATCTGAAATTTTGTATGGAGGTCCCTTTTAGCACGTAGGCGCTCACTAAGACGGGGTTTTGCGAAATTCAACCCCTAATGGGTGAAACAAGGATGAACTGTTGTATGAAAATTTGTGATTTTCAAAGTTATCAAATTTTGTCTCTAGATACCTGATACGAAGCACTTAAATGTTTGTTTTTTCAATTTTGTGATTTCGAACTGTATGGGGTGAAATTGGGGTTGAAATAGGGGATGAATGTCAATATGAAAATTCCCAACCGTTGAAGATAAAACCATGAAACTCTGTATAATATATAGACACTTGACACGAAACAAATAAATGTTTGTTCTAGCAATTTTGTAATTTCGACCTGTATGGGGATGAAATTGGAGTAGAAATGGGTGACGATTGTATCTTACGCTTTCACATCTAAACAACAGAACCGATTTTGATGAAATTGTATTATTACCTTAATATTTATTTTGCACAGACGAAGTTGCGGGTAAAGCTAGTAGCAAGTATGTATTTAAAACTGTATAAGTATTATATCAGCTATCTGGCCGCCATAGTACAAGCTTTGCTTAGTTTGGGGTCAGATTTTCATGTGTGTGAATAGTCCACCAATATTTATTTAGTTAGTGTGATTAATTTTAAGAGAAGTATATGACAGTATGATGATGTAAGAGAGTTTGTTTGACTCATTTGATTTTGAGATTGTTTTGAATAATTGCTGTAAATAAGTGATATTTTGTACTTAATCTCTTTGTATAACTTTAACCTTAATGTAAATAAGTAGCATTTTGTATTAAATCTTTTGTAGAAATTTTACCTTAATGAGTTTATATTATTTTGTACTCAACCTTTCCAGCATTATGACATAGAATAGATTGATTATGATAAAAACAAATGTGACTCAGACTCAACATTATCCCAAAAATACTGTAGAAAAATCAAATTTAAAAAAATATTATTGCATAAGTTGATAAAAAATGCATGCAATAGCTTTACCGCGGCAGTCCCCGAGTGCCACACGTCTTTTTTTTGATCACGTACTACTGTAGTGATTCTTTCATAGGAACAAGCTTGTAGTTTTTCACGCATTTTTTTAAGTAGATACGGAATTTCGAGTGGAAGTTTCGATAGTTTGAACATTGTAATATTTGTACCAAATTTAATCCAAATACCTCAGTAGTTATTGCTTGAGAGAGTATGAAACAAACTTTAATCAATATTCTTTAAAAAAATGCGTTTACAATATTAGTTACATATTCTACAAATAACGTTTGTTATCGTCAAACGTAGCAAAAGATTGTAAGCAGTTTAACAATAAATTATCCTGATTCTGAAAATATCAAATAACGACGTGTGGAAAATACGAATATCTGTAAGTGAATTGTCGCATCACGATTGTTCACTACACTAGCACCTTGATATTTACCTTGGTTATATGGTGGAATAAGTCTCCGTTATTTCGATGTAGTTTTAAGCACCATCTTCACGGGTAAACTGACTCACTCGTCACTGAGCTCACTGAGGTCAATTTATACGTGAACGTGGTGCGTGGTGGAATATCGGAGACTCATCATCCACCATATAGGTAAGATATAGGTACCTAAGCTAGGTATATAACGCGTACTTAATAATAATACTGTTTGTAATTTCATTGTCAAAAAAGTTTGAAGAGCTAGAATACTCTTCTTTTTCTAGTTTAGCTCTCCATGTTGTTTGAGTTCCTTGCTGATTTGTCTAGATTCACCGTTGATTTCTGTCCTCTAGAGCTATGTAAAGAAAGAAAGATTTTCACAAATTTCCATTGTAGTACTCCAGTTGATATATATATCATCATCATCATCAACAGCCCACTAAACGTTCCCACTGCAGGGACTCGGGGCCTTCTCTCGCAAGGAGAGAGTTTAGACCATAATCCACCACGCTGGCCCAGTGCGTGTTGGCGGATGACACATGACTTCGAAAGATTCTAGGTACATGTCGGTTTCCTCACGATGTTTTCCTTCACCGTTTTAATAAGTTAGCGGCATTACGCACATGACTTCGAAAAGACAGTGGTGCATGTGGGGTTTGAACCCGGGGTCTCCGGATCGGCAGCCGCCGTTCTCCCGACTAGACCAGCCGTATATATGCCGTATATATACATATACCGTATGATATTACTGTATACGAAAACTTCACTGAATACTTTTTTTGTCTCTTTAGAGTTCTATATAATATGACAAATGCGAAAATATCTATGTAGTTTTAACTTAGCTGAAAAGTTTGATAGATTTTTGGTTCGGATTGTTTGCAATACGGCGGATGGCAAAAGCACATTAATATTTGCGTCATCCATTTTTTACAGAGAGATTTGATATAGAGTGACAAGACAAACAGGCCATGTGACTGATAGTAACTAACATTCCAGGCCATAACAGCACAGTGACATGCAGCTATTGGAATATGAAAGTCCAAATCATTGCCTAGCATTGCATAGCCGTCACCTAGATATTAATTTAAGATGTTTTATTTCAATACCCTGTGATTTCGCTGAAAACATTGCCCTTCAAACCGTAAACGGACCGCAACCGGAACACAGTAATGTTTTCACGTCACTGCTTGGCAGTAGAATAACTGGTAAAGCTGTGGTACTTCCCCAGGCGAACTCTGCCAAGAGTCCTACCAGTCTAGTCCTTATTTTAGTCCATGTAAGCGACAAGATCAATATAATTCCGAATCCGATAGAATAGTGCAGACTCTACTACCGTACTTACCGAAAACATTGTCACTTAGAACACAAATAGCCACGTGACATCGCGACAAGCTCCGCAGTGCCAGGGAGCTTCGTGCTCATTGGAGTGACACGCGAGTAGTTAACGACCGGCCCCTCTACCGCCTAACTAAGTCGGCTTTGGCGTTGCTATTGCTGTCTCTATCATTTCAAACGAAAACAAAAGAGAGAGCAATATCAAAGCTAAGACAGATTCGATTAGGCGGTAGACCCGCGGGGTCGCTGCGATTAGTTGAACCGGCTAAGGGTCGAATTCACCACGTTAGGATGGAAACCGAAGGAGGGAGATATACGCACGTGCGGTTAATGGACAAGCAAATTTACTTCCAAAGTTCTGTTCCGAAGAAGCCAATTATTACCTAATCTAATTGTATTACGGACCTGTGCTACTGATGTTCTAGTTTATTGCCCTGTTTAAATGTTCCTTCGTTTTTTATTCATCTGTCAATGTTTTATTTCACTTAACGTTTCTTTAAACAGTTTTTTTTATTAATTGATCATAGTACATTCCTTTTGCCTCATGTCATAGAATAGATAATATCTCATGTTTCGGAACCAACATTATTAATAATTTCTAACATTATCCTCATTATCAACATCAATAGCCCACTAAACGTTCCCACTGCTGGGACTCGGGGCCTTCTCTCGCAAGGAGAGAGTTAAGGCCATAATCCACCACGCTGGCCTAGTGCGGGTTGGCGGATGACACATGACTTCGAAAGATTCTAGGTACATATCGGTTTACTCACGATGTTTTCCTTCACCGTTTTAAGTTAGCGGCATTACGCACATGACTTCTAAAAGACAGTGGTGCGTGTGGGGTTTGAACCCGGGGTCTCGGAATCGGCAGGCGCCGTTCTCCCGACTAGACCAGCCGTAACAATATCCTACTAATATTATAAATGTCAATGTTTAGATTTGTTTCCTCAATCATGTCATAATGCATGGACGGATCGGGTTGAAATTTGGAACACAGTTAGAGTATGGTCTGGAAAAATACATAGGCTACTTTTTACCCCGGGAAAATAGCTACGAAAACTAAGCGGGTTAAACCGCGGGGCTCATTGTTAAAAATAAAATTTCATTTTAAAGGCTTTATCAATTAACTCATTTTATTTGATAAAAATTGAATTATCTATTTATTAATACTAGTGGTTGCCAATTTGTCGAAATTCGACCACAAAGTAATATTAATCTATTCTAAATTTTACCACAGATTTTAAAACAAAGTATCAAATACTTGGTACTGTCATGTGTTGAATGTTTTGTTTTAATGATTAAAAGCCGGGTCACACTGACGCCTCCCGCCGCGACAAAGCGATAGCGACGCGGGACGATATTTTTTGTAATGTTCGAATTTGTATGCAACCTGTCACACAGTTAGCGATAGCGATACGATACGATACGCTCTCCCGCGCGACAAGATTCGGACGACAAACAGAAGATCGCTTTACGATAATATCGCGCCGCAGCGCGAGACGGGCGGCGGGCGCGGGCGCTGTGTTCTACGGCAGTCGGTACAAGCTGTCACACAGGGAAAGCGATAGCGTAGCGATAGCATAGCGATACCGTAGCGATAGCGATACGATATCACGAGTTGTATTTTTTTACAACGTACTCGTGCGATATAGTGCGATTCACGGAGATGTGTAGAAAACCGAAACAAAGGTGATGCCGTAACATAAAAATTGATCTATTTTTATGAAACTTTCACAAATATATGATCCGAGCAATATTTGGATTTACGGATTTGTACTGATCAAATAATTAATATCTAATAAATAATACTAGTTGGTGGGTTGATAGAAATAATATTATTTTTATACTTTTTCCAGAATATTACTTCATAGTGTTATGAACAGTTTCGTGTAGTACGAGGACATTTCGAACGAAATTTATATTATAAAGCTGAAGAGTTTGTTTGTTGGAACGCAAGGATCTCTGGAACGGCTTGACCGAATTGAAAGATCATTTCTTTGTAGGATAGTAAAAGCTATTTATGTATGACGTCATCGATAACTCTATGGCGACTCCGCCGACTCCACTAACCTAGAATCCAAATACATATCATATGAATATAATATCATTTCGGGTTTTGAAAAAAGTTTAAGTTAAAGTAATTATTGGTAAAGTTACCTCAAGCAAATACATAGACGTTCTTTGGTGCCAATGGCACGTCTCCAATTGGTGTCGAGCTTTAATATATAAGGTCTTACAAGGTCATGCAATTCATCAAAAGTGGTTTGACTCATGTGAAAATACGTAAAAAATCGGTCCTCGTATGAACGCAGCTCTTTACACAAATGGTGGTAGGTACTCTCCAAACATATCTCGTTTCATATTTATGTCGTGAACCCAAATCCTTTTGGGTTTGCGTTGTTTGCGTTTTTTCTTTTGGTACATTGCTAATAAAAGAAGAATTTCTTCTTCGTCGCTGTCGGACATGATGTATAACGTGAATATCGCTTTTGGTGTCACACCGGCTACGTTATCGCTACCTTCGGCGACCTTCCCGCCGCGGGCGGCGGGAAGGTCGCCCTGTGTGACGTGGTACGTACCGCTATCGCTTCGTATCGCTATCGCTACCGGATCGCTATCGCTGTCGGATCGCTGTGTGTGACCCGGCTTTTAATGTATTTTTAATTTTTTTAAATAATATTATTAGAATCCTACACTATATTTTTAACCGAGTTCAAACAGGACAAGGTTATCATCTATATAAAAACTGTAAGAGTTCGAAATTTTAAAATTCTTCTCCCCCCCCTCCCCCCGCTTATTTTGTACTGGACCTGACTAAATAGATTATTTTGTACGACCGAAATCTCAAAATTATTTCCAAAACCAGCTCGATTTCATGATAGGTATCTACTAAAATAAATAATAATAATAATTTTAACTCTGAAACATATTAAATGTTTACTGCCAAACAATCAGAAGAGGATTATTAGTCTTCATATTTTTATTTGTTATTCATTGGTTTTAGTAGAATGAGTTTGCGCGCACCCGTGTCAATTCACGATTCATAGCAGTTATTATAACAAGTATAATTCCTAGTCGAGGTTATAGCCCTTTGCGTAAGATAACAAGTTTGATGGATCACTGATATCGCAAGTTCCGTTCATCTTCAGCGCTTGACTGTTACGTATTTACTCGGAGGTCGAATCTCCGGGTCATGAGTCATGAAGCACGTGCGACTCAGTTCACAATATTATAGTTTTAATGACTAGCAGCACCCCGCGTTTTCGCCCGCGTATTTCCCGTTCCCGTATTTTTTTCGGGATAGAAAGTAACCTATGTGTTCTTCCAGGTCATAATCTGTCTATTTTCCAAATTTCAGCCCGATCCGTTCAGACGTTACCGCGTGATTGAGCTACAAACATTGACATTTATAATATTAGTATCATAATAGAATAGACTGGCACTTGACCATCATGTCGCTTTATGTGAAGCTATAGAGTAAATAAATTATATTAATTATAATTATATTAATTAATTTAATATTAAAGCAAAAAGACGGGGCCTATTATGATGCAGCACCTTTACGGAGAAGAAACAGATTTAGATTAAATCTTGATATTACCTACCAGGGATCATTCATTCAGCCATTATATATCATAGTTTAATTGTTCGTATAACGGAAGTAAAATTAGAGCTTGGAACATGAACTGCGAATAATTTTCTAAAATAAACTGAAGTGAGCTGAACCATTTTGCGGGGCACGATCGATCTGTGATGTTTGCGGTTATTATTTTACTATCTACAAGATCTGCAGTAATTTGATTTGTGTCTGGAGCATTTTTTGATAGTATCTCACAGACGACATCCAAAATGAATGTCACACGTAAGTTCAACGTAAATGTGACAGAGAATACGACGCAAAAAATAACCCAACGCGTCAATTCTGTTGCGTCGTATTGGCATTTTTATTGTAACCATTCGTATTCTTCAGGAATAAAGCTGATGCGAAACTTACCGCTATATCACGAAACTTGACTTAAAGCTCAATTTTGTCTCTTTGAATTCGTTTGATGTCAAAAACGTGACATGATTTTTTATACTAATTTGACTGTTCTCAATAATTCGGGACAGTTTTGGCTCGCGAATGTTCTGAGGTAATGAACATTAAAATATGGCGGATAACCAAGATCTAGATATATTAGAATAAACTAATTAAAATAATATTGTGGTTCCGGTAAAATGAAATTCGCTTCGACCAAAACTGATTCTTATGGATAAACAGTTGAATGAACCAGATTAATTCTTAAACATTACGGCACATATACACGAACAATAATGATCTACGTATAAATCATTAAATAGATAATTCCATCGCTTTCAATGTTGATGAACCCGAGTTTTGAGATTCAATAATTGTGAATTCCACGTGAGCGAGGCATTGAATCACTCCTTTGAATAAGTTCAAGTAGATCGACGGTTGTGAAACTTTCGAGAAGTATCTACAGGCTGTGTTCTGTGATAGGTTCTCATCACCTTTTGATTGGTAAATGATAATACAGCGGCTCAGTAAGGGGCAATTAATCAATCGCTTTTTGTATGGATCACAATCCAAATAAGCACTTATATGCACATCGTTTTTAGTTCAAGTAACCGTCAAAATATTTCTAAATCTTAAACAATTTGTTATTTTTTATAATATAGAGTAATGGGACAAGCAAAACATGCACCTGATGATAAGCTACACGCCTACCCATAATAGCACAGTGCCAGAGATTTTTTTGATCTTGAAGTGTCTAAACACACTACGCCTATCACTTAGGTATTATATAAAATAATTAATTTCTTTGCCCTTTCATTTCTATACAAATATTGCTACATTGATGCTTGACGGTAAAATAACTGGCAGAGCTGTCGTAATTTCCCAGACGGCCTCAGTAAAGAGTCATACCACTACAGCTGAAAAACAAACGTTTCACAGGATATGAAAATTAGAGAGTAAGTATATATACTTAATATTGATTCATAAATTGACTATTTTCGTAGTTCGGTTGATGGTGAGATTACTTACCGAGTCGTAGATCTTTAGTTCAATTCTCACCCAGACACACATTTCTGTGATAAATTGATATTTGTGCAGCGTATGTATCACAAGTATGGATTTACAATTATCTATATATATTTATTAGTTACCTATTTATTTATTAGTTATCTCCCATAGTTAAAGATTTGCTTACTGCTTTGCTTTACTTTGGGTTTAGACAATGTTTTACATAAAACGTTTGATAATTTAATATTTAAACAACATCAACAAATTATACCTAAAACATCGCATGTAAATATGAACAGCATTAATAAATTCTAAATAAATTCACCAAAAGTTCTAAAAGTTAAAAATTCATAACGAACTACGACGAATTTTTATCGAGTGCAGTTATTTTAAAATCATATTTCTGCTAGTGACACCCTGTATTTACGAGGTGTCAGTGTCACATCGGTCAATGACTCTTGTCTTGTTTTTGTGACATGTATAATTTGTACCTATATTATTAAAGTTCAATGTTATTGGAAAACTGGTGGTTGAACATTGTAGCTTGGTAACTGTCAGTTGTAATAATTACAATCGCGTATTTCGTTCGACGCGCACGCAATGAAAGTTATTCCAACCGTCAATCTAAATGCTATAAGTACAAAACGAATTCAGAGTTTTTAAGATGAATGGTTGTTTGTTTCTTAGTTTAGTTTACATTTACTGATTAAACAAAAATATTATCTTAGTTATTACTGTAACATTTTTGTTTGTTTTCCTATAGCATTTTCATTTTTATATAAGTGTGCTCCCATTTCATCTAAACTTGATAGGTATTGAATTTGAAAAACAGAACACGCAGGTACTAAAAGCCTGCTCATTAGCAGGTGATGTTACGAGATGTCGTTACATCTCGTACGTTTCTAGGGCTAATTATTTTTTTCAGAAAAAGGCTTATTACGCAAAGACAAAATCAGTTTCCCATTTACATAAAATTCTAATTACCTATTACCGTAGAATGACCCAACACCAAGACACCAACTTTGCCACGGCTCACTCGAGAAATACGTACGTAAACGGTGTACATAGACGTAGGAATTTATAGATTCCATGTCATCGAACTTCAGTGTAATCGTATGGGTTTGTTATGAGAGTGTGTTTTTCGTATGAAGAAGTGCTATCCTTTCTGAGCTTTTTTTAAATACTAGCGGTTTGTTCCGGCTTCGCTCGGATATTGTTATATCTCTCAAGTTGGACCAAATTTTGCTTTAAAATTAACGTGGTTGTTACACATGTATTTATTGGGTAAACGCATCGAGTAACTCGATCTTCCGCGCAAGCACGGAAGGGAGTAGCCTTGGCTAGAAAATATTATTCAAATCTTTCTGTCATTTCTTGCGGGAGGGGAAATTGCACACTAGCGTAAAGCCGCACTATTACATACAAAACATACCTGTACCGATCCATTGCCGATCATACTCACACAGCCAAATCACTAACACATCAATAATAAAGCACCATTCACAAATCTAGCCCCGCCCTCACGCCACAGTATATTATCAAACTCCATGGTCCACGCGGACTTGTACTTTGACAGAGGGGAAACGCTGTGTATGCCTACTCCCTTCCGTGTTGCTCGCTGGGTAAACGGGTAACTCAAGTGAACTATGGTCAGTTAATCTGACTCGAGTTTCGGCCGCATCCGGCGGCTTTTTTCAAGGAGAGTGCACGCGCGCGATGGCTGCCCGTTTGGCACTTAAAACACAGCAATGTTTCACATGCATTGCGGTAGAATAAAATAAAGGCGTTATTTCTCCAGGTGGACTCTACAAAGAGTGATACTACTACAAAACAACTTTGTAGTATTGGCTATTGTATTGGTGTGATATGATTGGTGGGTAGTGCCTTCTCACTGCAGTTCTAGACAGTAATTATAACTCTCCATATTAAAAAAAAAATGCTTGATCCTGTGCTATTATGAACAGATGTGTCGCTTCCCTTCAGGCGCGATGGTACAGTATGTATTTCATCTCG
Organism: Ectropis crepuscularia; assembly: GCA_963693475.1. Lineage (NCBI taxonomy): Eukaryota > Metazoa > Arthropoda > Insecta > Lepidoptera > Geometridae > Ectropis > Ectropis crepuscularia. The sequence continues at coordinate 7,971,373 of OY856344.1, read as the reverse complement.
TCAATATTTTTGTAGAAAAAAAACATCAATATTAAATACAGACATGACGATTGATAGAAGAAATAAACACCTACGAATCAGTGCTATGATAATTAACTTTTAATGTTTTACCAAGAGTTAACCGCAGCTTCCATGAAACACGTTCCGAAAAGGAGAGATGATCAAACTAGCAAACAACTAAAAATAAAATTAACTTTCAGTTTTTATGTACCGTTTAACGATGTACGTACCCTAGTCGTAAACGTTGTAGCGTTATCGTAAAGAGTAGTGTAACACAATACACGCGTTTTCTGTGAACTTTCTGGTCACCATCTTACATTGTAGGAGAATTGATAATTTTTGGAAAATTTTAGGACACATAGCGTTAGTAGTGTATGCTAGTGGTAGTATGTTATTTCTTACTCTTTTCCCAGTTCTAAGAAAAGCAAATTATCAGATTGTATGCTAACATGGTTATGAACGGAAAGATACATCTATCCTTCGTAAAGTTATTGACAGGAGATTACGAACGCATAAGCAGCCCACTAGATATCCCCACTGCTGAGACTCGGGGACCTCTCACGAGTTCGGTTTGGTGGATGACGTATGAACTATAGAAAGCAAAATGTCTAACTATAACAGCACTAGCTGTGACCCGCAGTTTCACCCGCGTCTATTTGAGGAAAATCTCTACTAAAATATCCATTGCTTTAAAAAGCTATGATCAGTAAGAAAACTATAAAAAAATAATAAAGAAACGTTAGGTAAAAGTACTGGAATCTAGTAAAATGTGTTTTATAGTACAGGTATTTTAAAGTACTTCTGTACCTATATAAGATTTTTTTTGTTTATTAATTCTTGCGGTAGAAGAACAAATTGGTTATCTCTGTATTACCTGATGATCTTGATAACGCTACAGATACCTAAGTAGTTGTCCGTATGAAAAACAGTCTTGGCGTGAATCGATTTCTAGGTGCTTAAATGTTTGCCCCTGTGCTTTAACACTTGCCTGTCCCTGGTCACTACAGTACCATTTTTTTTCCGGTTAACTGTTACTGGTACTACAGAGCCACAACCACGAAGCGTTCGAAAACACGTTTTTATTAATAATCTGTAGCGCAGATATGTATTGACTGTGGTTTATAATCTGCAGAAATAATCATAGATGGCGTTTAATAAATTTTTAAGTTTTTCAGCCATTGCAATCTTTTTCCTTTTCGCCGTCGCGTCGGGAACAATGGCCGCGTTTTGAGGAATCATTTTAATCATCTAATTTAGTAGACTTCAAATGTATCCTCTGTTCATATTTTATCATTACTTGAAAGGAAATATAGTTAACTTTTTCAATGAGTTTATAAAACTATAAAATATAGCGTAAGTTTGTTGTAATAACATAATACAAAATTGGCGGGAAATCAGTATAAAAATTACAAATTTAAGTTTGAATTTGGTTTATTGGTAAGAATTCGTGAGTTTAAAGTTAATATTTTAAACTTAAATGATGCCTTGTTTCATTATCTATTCAAATGTTTGTTTCTTTTTGAAATCGATTCTATAATTCTATTTTAATGAACGTTTTTATTAGGAGATGTCGCGCGGTTTTTTATACGCCTCTATCGAGCGGCAACGTTGGACAGTTGACCGGAAAAAAGTCTGCTAGCGCGGACAGTCAAGTGGATAATAGTTACAGCATCAAATCAAAAGCATACGACTACTTAACGGGAAACTGTATTATTTAGAAATTAAAAGGCAAATGGTACCATTTTATGTGTTCGATTTGTGCCGGATTCGACACCATGAGTGGTGCCCCTACCGGCTAAAACCTACGCAGTGTTTCACCTTTGCCACAAAAAGCGCATACACCGGGATGCTCTCGCGCTCTTCTGCGAACCCGCCGTGGGACAATGCACACCGTGGTCACCTCGGCGACCAACAGTAGGTACCAGACATCTTCCCGTCTAGACACCCTTTGTTTCCCGCGGCGGGCCAAATGCTTGGCCTCATCACCTACCACCATCCGGCTGAAGAGGATGGGGACAGTAGCTCACCGATATACCGGCACTCTTCTTCCTCTACAGTCCCACCGCGTCCGCCATCATATGTTGGCGACCACGCAAGGCCACAGTGGGCAGGGAGAGTGGCGCACCGTTATACCGGTATTCCTCTTCAGCCTCTCATCTCATTTCATCTCATTCATTCTCTTCTCTACGGTCACGGTGCATACCACCAAACATCGCGGCACGTCTCATTCGCGCCGGCACCGTCTACGCCGCGCAACTTCCTCCTGACCGCATCTCTAGGACCGCAAGGCTTGGAGCCCATAGCCCTGGTTAGCAGTCCCATTGCGGATTTCTCTTAGCTTCACCGTGGCTGATCAGGCCACGGCTACTGCACGCCTTGTCAATGCAGGAACCCTTCGAGAAGGAAGCAAATGGTATCTCGTAGAGCAATCGGCGGCCGCCCGCTTTCTTCTTTCTATTCGCCGCGATCGTTTAATAGTTGAAAATTATGAGCATTTTTTTACGTGAGTGAATACATTTACGTCACGCATTGGCATAGTGATGGCCGCGGTTTTGCCTCTGTGGCTACATCGCTTCGAGGACCCTCATCTGGAATACAACACTAAGAAACATCACTGTACCACGTGCTCACAATAAAGTGGGGTATTATTTTGTTGCGGAGTTGTTTTAAAACTAAGATATTTCCTAAAATATTAATTAAAATCAAATAACATCAAGGGCAATGTTGCTCAAAATTATATATTTGTGATAAATAATGTACTCCTTCGGTTAAATGTTTATCCGAACATCGTGTTTTTAAAAAAAAAACATTTTTCTACTTCTTTTTTTATAAGGACGTAGTATTTACATTCTCTTTGTTATAAGGCTTCCATTCGGTAACGGGTAACACCGCAATTTCGTCAACGTCCAGCGTTTGAACATAGAGAGAGTCGTTAATTCATGTTCTATATATATGTTCTTCATTGGAGTATGATTCTTCATTCAGGTGATCAGTCTTCATCAGATAATCTTGAGCTTGATTGTCGAAAACCTCTTTAATGTGAAATCGTGGCAGTAGGGTTCTTCCTTCAAGTACTTCCAATATAGGTACGTACGGTTGTATGTGAATAGTATGGTAATATAGTAATATTTAGTGTAGAGGTATAAAAATCAACTGACAAATTTAATATAAACAACATTACACAATATAAGATTAGAGATTTTTTTATTTGATAAAGCATGTAAATATGTAACAATGCATTATTGCAAATTTGATTACCTAAAATGACGTAACCTTCAAATATAGACAGACATGTGCTGTCATCTGTCATCAGACTTCAGCGCACGCCAAGGAGAATGGCACACGCAGCTAAAGCTCTCGAAGAGAAATATTTTCCCCCGTTTTTGTTACATTCTTCAACCACCCAGCCCCTTTTCCGCAATAAAAAGTAGCCTATATCCTTTCTCGGGATCTAGTCTATCTGTGTACCAAATTTCATTTAAATCAGTTCACTGGTTTAGACGGTAAATGGTAACAGACAGACAGACAGGCAGACAGAGTTACTTTCGCATTTATAATATTAGTAAGGAAATACGGTTTTTCGAGCGCGAACAGTCCGTCGTAGTGGTAACATGATTACATGAGTCAAATGACGGTAAAGTGCACACCTATCCATACTGATATTATAAAACCAATTTGAATGAACGCAGTAATATCAGGAACTACTGGACCGATTTCAAAAAATCTTTCACCGTTGGATATGTGTTTGATGTTCTATTTAGAGTTCATGTACCTACCCCGTACGTATTATGTACCATGAGCGTAGCCGGGACGGACCGCTAGTAGACCGCTAGTTATCGATAAAACAAAACAAACAAAGTGTTTATCGTGTCTTAATTCAACTCACCTTAATGCACGTTGTATTCCATTGGCTGAGATCTCAATATTACTACCGCGAGGGTACACGGGCTAACAGTAATTAAAAAATTAAATATGCTTGAATTACGTAACATTGTTACAGGAGACTGTTAGGACATAGATAAAATGATTTATGGGTACTCCACGGAAACTTTGATGTTGTCCGCAGAATGGATAACGTCTGGTGTTAGTATTATGCTAGTGGTTGCGCCGGCGCAATGTACCACAACAATGAGTCATGCGCGGGCGCTCTGGGAGGAATCCAGGTCAGCCGCGGCCTCGGAGAAGGCCGCCTTATAATGTTACAAGCGTATAATGCGTATTGATAAACATAGGGTGAGCACACAGGGCGCGTAACAAATAATACGATGAACTATGCGAAGACTATCATGTTGTTTTAAACATAAAACTGAGGAGTTTTAATACTTACGAAAATATATGTCATTATTGTTTAATACAAATATATTCTTAAGCTGACATGAGTATACATATAAGTATGAGCATAAGTACCTAATTTAATTTGCATATAATTATCAGTCTAATATTATAAAGAGGAAGAGTTTGTTAAGTCTAAGGGATCAACTGCTTCAAAATCAGTAAATCTTACACCATTTAACAAATACCAATGCTGCATTTTATGAGTTTAAATTACACAAATATTGGACACGGAGGAAGTTGGAACAGGCCGCGAGTAGGCTTTATAAGGATGGTAATATTCAACGAAAAATCAAATAACATTATTGTAGACGTTCATAAGACGCATTTTTTACTTTTCTGTTAACAATAACGCAAGAGCTGCGTATTTCATTTGTAAACACACTCAAATGATTGACACTGGAGCCAAGAATAATGGGTTAAATCAACAAACTTAACTGGAGGAAAATTACCCATCACGTTATCATGAATCGCCCGCTGAGACGGATGACACCTAATGAGTGCTTTTCAAAGCTTTGTCATTTAATATTGGGTCGAACGTGGAAACGTATGACAATGTCAAGCGTGCAGGCGGTCTTGGCCGACAATACATGACAGTGGCCGACATCGACAGTGGCAAACCCGGCAGATGACCGACACGGCTAATTGTCGGTAAAACGACACCGTCGCACGAATCACCACCTCACAACTGTCGGTTCGGCCTTATGGAACATTCGAGGAAAATAAAATGTTCACGGATGTCAATGACATCTGTTTAAGGCTACTTAAATTGAGTAGTCTTTGTTTTATCGGGCATCAAGGCGATCTGAAACTGTTTCATGGGAACACATTAGTTTTCTTCATTCTTCCCGACAGCGTAACTTCGGAAAAATAATTTTCGTGGTAATGTAAATATAGTAGATGAAATCCTAGAAAAGTTTCACATTAAACGTTACGGAACATTGGCTTGGACATCAATTTTAACGGAGATATTGACGATGTTTCTGTAAAACTCGATGCGTTTCGTATTTTTGTTAACAATAGCCTTGTTCGCCCATCAATCGGCGGAACCTTGGCCTGCAAGGTTCGGATGCACATCTCGAAGTGATATATTGGCTGTTAGACGTATATGAGCCGATTCATTTCCACGATAAAGCATGTTGCAATGTCAGAAATTGCTCTCATCACATGGACTCCTGTCTGATTTGAAGTGACAGGGTTTCAGCAAGCTTATAACAGGTATTCTAGGTAATTCGATTAGAGTGCAAAGAGATTATTAGTTGTACAGCATACTCTTGTAAATCTATTAGCTTGTTTCAGTTTTATTCTGAATTACAAAATCAACCAGAGAGGAAACTGCATTTTGAAATATTTCAGTCTTTTGAACACATTATTTTTCCAGAAATCACCAACCAGCGGATTATGATAATGTGCTTAGAGAAGTTTCAAGTACAAACGGGCGAGGACGAAACTATTACCTCGGCTGCACATAAACTAAGAAACGAATTAAAATTTAGATGTTTCTCAAATAGTAAGTAGGTCACATTTATGACATGACAAAGACAGTGAATAATCTGTATGCACCGAAAACATTGTATTACCCCGGCTATAATGTTAAAATATTAAAGTCTGCAATAAAGTACATGTCCTGTAAGTACACGGGTAAGTATATTAATTTTCTTTATTAAGGAAATCAACAATAAATTTCATCGAGTTATTTAGAGCGGGATTCTACCTTTGCGATTTATGCACATACTTGGGGATCATTGTAATAGATGCAAGATCATGATGCAAGGAGACAGAAGATTGGAGATATGGACGTTTGAAGTTTGAACGTAGAGTATAATTATGACGTCGATTTTACGTCGTAGGTGTTTGCTGGGTAATCTGTGGTTCTGTCAGTGTTTGGTTGGAATCGTTGTTCGGGAATGGATGGTTTGGGAGCGCCGACTGCCGGCATCCGGTGAGTGCACTGGCCGCGAGCCAACTATGCGCGTACGTCGCGCGGTGCGGTGTAGCGTCGGGAATAATCGGTTTCACACATGTCGCGGCTTTTTCATAGAAATCGTCAAATATGCACTGAGTAAGCTCGATACTGGACACTATACGCGTTCGTCATTGACAATTTCTCCGCGATGACTACAATTATATTATTGTCAGTTATCGTTTTTGTACCTCGAATAGCTATTACTTAGTCGATTTTCTTGCTAAAAGCATGTTATTATTATGTTTACGGTGTGTAATGAAATTAGCAAAACAATGATATATACCTAAATTGGCAAACAAATTTTCCTCACTTCAATGTTTTTCATGTTCATTTTTTATATCGATCATAGGTTTGAGGTTGATTACCGTCTCACTTGATGTTAATTGACGATGGTATACGATGGAGCGTGCTTATTTATGAAACCCTTCAATACACACATTCTGGAACACAGTGATGTTTGCACATTACTGCATAATGGTAAAATAACTGACAATTGCATGGTAATTCCCCAGGCGGACGATGCACTACAAATAGTATTAACGGTCCCGTGACATGATCAAATTAACCAGTATCGAGATAGCGGACGCTATTACGGATGTTATGTTCCGATATTATTTGGAGCCGATGAAAAATATAGTCATAAATAAAGCGTCCCCACAATTTGCGGGCTCGCTACGTTTTTCCAGCGGTGGCATCGCGGCGCCATCGCCTCGGCTCCCGGCGCCGGTCGCAAGATTTATAATACTCAGCGGGCGTCGCGTTAAAAATAATATTCACTTATATAGACACTAAAAAAGAGCGTTAAAAATATCCCGTTTTATAAGTCCGTTCAGCCGGAAAGTGTATCAGTGCATCCAAAATTAGTTACGAGGTTTCACAAAAGGGACATATTTGGGGGCAGTTGAGCTTGTACTTAGTTAGCCTTAATTTTTAAGCGACTTTACAAGAGTGAGTTCTCGATTCATCACAATGTAGGTAATATTTTTCATGTGTATGACGATGGCGGTAGAATCGATTAAAACATAATTAACATTCCAATTTAGGTTTCTCATTTCAATTGTCCAGGAGAATTATTTAATTATTTTAGTAAAAATAAAATCTAAAAATTCTAAAAAAAATATCTTTTTAATTAAATATAATGTCATAGTCACAAATACAGTCACCTAGTGGCACCCCAATGTCCAGCCCGTGGCGTAACAACATTCAAATTTAACGGGATAAAAAGTAACATATTATGTGTTAATCCGGATAATGTACGTACCTATATTCATACAAAAAACATACACACAAACTTTTGGCTTTAAAATATCTGTCTGATAGTAATTATAAACATGAGAATAGCAGAGAAATAAAAACGGTATATTTTGCATTGAGCACTTGATTTTACAATGTTTCCTACTTGTACATTCAGAAATCATTGAGAGCGATAAAACATCGAGATTGAATCGGTGCCGCCATTGTAAATCAAATACGAGAATTTATGACAATTATTATAAACCAAAATTCTGTAAATTCCGCCCACAGGTGTTAATGTTTTCAAAATATTATTTTACGATAAACGATTGAAATATCCGAGTGTAAGCTGAAACGGAAATAAATTATCGCGAGAGTATTGCGCAACAAAACAAGATTTTGTTGCGCTGCTATCGAAAGACTAATATTATGCTAATGCGAACATTTGGGTGTTTGTTGCACAATCACGTCGGAAAAGACGAACGCATCGAAATGAAATTTAAAATTCAGAATATGATAGCATGGAATTGTCCATCAATAATTATTAATATTTATTTATTTATGGAATGGCACAAACGCTACTTTTTATTGCGGGAACATTTCTATGTTAGTATTAAGAATGTATTTAAATATATAAGTATTATATCAGCTATCTGGCCGCCATCATACAAGCTTTGCTTAGTTTGGGGTCAGATGGTGTTGTGTGTGAATTGTCCACCAATATTTATTTATTTATTTATAACTTTACAGATTATAGAATCACGCAAGTTAAACCATGGGGCGCTGCTAGTTACTGTTTCTAGAACTTGGTGATAGTGAAAAAAATAATTCAAAATTGAAGACTATGTAACCTACCACACTTAAACTTCGGGATAACATACTTACAATGTTTTTCCCATATCAACATAACTTCATATATTATTCTACAAAATTTAGTTTTTGGAGAATAAAACATTTAATTTACTGCCGCTGGCCTTGCGGCTACAATGACCGATTTCACAATCAAGAGGTCGAATCCCACTTGCACTTGAGACGTACTTCTTAGCATTCCATGGATTCACCGTGCGGGTGCCGGGTCCATCGTGTGGCAGAGAGAGAAATATCGAATAGACCCCAAGACTTGTGACTCGGGTAGTAGGTTTAAAAGGTGCCCCTTATATTGACGTACGTCAACACTCACCTTCACTACTCGTATTTCTCTCCCTGCCCAGCCAAATCCGATATGATCCTACTAGTGCAGCTTTAAATACTCGTTCTAGTATAGAACTTACTGCACTTCTGGACAATCCAAGGTCTTTAAGCAGGTTATAGAGAGATTTTGCTGGTATACCTCTCGCTCCTACTTCTACAGCGTATAAATTAACTACATAGCCATTTTTTGTTAATTCATTTTGAAGGTCGTAATACTTATTTTGTTTCATCGCGTGGTCTTTAGGTATATTAGTTTCCCACGGTACGGTATGTTCTACCAGGACTATGCGTTTCGTAGCCCTAGAAAAAAGGAAAATGTCCGGTCTGGATGACGAAACACCCACATCCTCTGGGATTTTGTAGTGCTTTTCATACGTGTCCATTAAAATAGTCCAATCAGGAGCTGAACCCAGGATTGAGTAAGGCTTGTTCTTGGAGTTTGAAGTTGAGCCCTCTTTTACAAAGTTAATTTGTCTTTTGTTTATCGTCAATCCCTTTTGGGCTCTAGCTACCGAAAGGCTTACGGCTTCACGTATGATTTCAAGTACTCTGTCATGGCGCTGTGAGTAATGACCCATATTAAGGAGCACCTTGCATCCCACCAATATGTGCCTTGCTGTACATATCGCCTCACCACAAGTATAGCAACATTTTTCAGAGGCTTTTCCCCACCTTACCAAGTTACTCTGGTCAGGGAGGGTCATTTGGAAAGCGTTCAGATAAAATTTTAATAAGGCAGGAGACCAGTCATATAGCAAGGTGCGCCACTTCAGAGCTAATGGGATACAAAACTCACCTATGGTTAACCACTCACTTTGCATTTCTAAATTCATAGCGTGCACTTTGTAACTATCATTTTCGTCTTGTTGTAGAAAGGTTTTTACCATGTCTCGGTCTTCCCTTTTCTTACTCGCACCCAACCCAGCTGTATTTACTTGCGCACCTGCCATAAATTGTTTGTGGAATTGAAGTCTAGATTCAAGGTCCGAAGCACTTTTGTCTTTTGGGAGAGATGCAATTAATTCGTCTTTCGACTTTCCCAAAACATGCGTTTTTGTAACTCTTAGGTGTTTGTAGAGTTCGGATGGTTTTTTTAGTTTCAGCCCAAAACTATTGTGATCCCTAAAGAGAGTAGAGGGATCAGCCGGATGTGCCAATCCAAACCATGACTTCAATATCTTTATGACATTAGCATCTAGTTTTGCCAGGAGGGTTTTACCGATGTCATATACTAGGAAAGGCCAAGTGAGACGTGATGTGAGATAGTTGTCATATATCCATGCTTTTTTGATATTGCTGATAGGCTGTTGGTCTACCTTATTGAGGTCGTTCATGAAGTTTCCAACAACTACCTCTAATGATGGTGTACGTCCTTTGTAGTCTATCTTTCTACCAAGAAATTTGAAAGGCACTGCCTCTGCTATTGTGGCAACTCTTTGGCCACTTATGGAGAGTCCCGGATCGTACGAAGTATATTTGGTATCTCGTCTACCCAGACATAAACAATGACATTTACTTGGTTTTGTCCTCATTCCCTCCGTCCATGTACAGAACTCATCAACATCATTCAACAATTCTTGACACTGTTTGGGATTTCGTGTAAGTATTGCAAGGTCGTCCGCAAAGGCTAAAATTGACTCAGTGTACTTATTGTTGATTTTAAACCGGTAGCCCCATTTCTTCTCACGGGATATTAATTTATCTACTAGAATATTTATAACTATATTAAATACTATTGGTGATAAGCAGCACCCTTGGAATAGTCCCACATTATATTTAAGTGGTTTTGAGTATTCCTTGTTTACTGCTATAACGAATTTTAATTGATTATAATATGAATTAATTATGTCAATAATTACAGCAGGAAAGTTATACCATTTTAGGGCAAATAACATAAGTTCATGCTGCACGGAACCAAATGCGTTCTCTAGGTCTATCCAGCAGACTGTTATTTGTCTCTCATGTGTTCTGGCATCTTTCAAACTTTCCGCTAGTAATGTATTGTGTTCCAGGCATCCAGAAATACCAGGCAAGAAGCCTTTCTGGTGGTTGGGCCTGAAATACCTATTGCTAGCCATAAATGTGGTCATTTTTGTTTGCAATATACTGAAAAAAATTTTAGAAATTGTATTGGTTAGGGCTATCGGTCTTGTGTCTTTTGGATGAGTTACTTCTTGCATTTTAGGAATCAGGACAAAAATTGCTCTTCCAAATGATTTTGGGATTTGCTTTCCTGACCAGATCTTACTGAATATATTTAAGATATGTTTACGAACTGATGGACACTTTTTTTACACTATGTAGGGAATGCCATCAGGGCCTGGAGCTGATTTAGTACTTTTCTTCTTAATTTGATAGTTTACTTCCTCTTCACTAGGTGGAGTGCTTTGAAAGCCTGTCAGAGGATCATTAGGTCTTTGGATGTTTGGTACTACGTACGAGCTCCCGCGTTTAGGCACTTCGTATGTGCTTTTAAAGTGATCGTAAATTTGCTCATTAGTCAAGATAAGCTTCCCATTTTGTTCTCTGAAAATACTTTTCGAGTATTGAAAAGGGTTTTTATCGAAGTCTACTTCGTGTTTAGCTCTGTTTAGATTATCACGATTTTTACTGATTTGTAGCGATATTCCTTGTATTAATTTAAGGATTGATCTTAGAGCCCTGGACAGTTGGTGACTTAGATGGTTGTCGCCCATGGTTTTAGCTAAACGAAGACGTTTTATTAGTTCTCTTTTCTTCCTCCGCAATTTCATTTTGAACGTATTTTCCTTGTTATTTTGAGCATAATAAGTAGATGGAGGATAGTGCTCAGAGAAGTATGTATAGATGGTGTCCTGAAAAGTTTCTACTTGGCTGTTAGGGTCTTGTTTTGTACCAGGATGTTCTAACAATATAGCCAAGTTTTCGTCATGAACTTTCCAGGTGGATTTTTTTAGGCTGGGTATGCCAAGACGTGTCCTGATGACAATGGACTCCTGGTAGTTTTCACTCGATGGTTCACCTTATATTATTTCATATATTTCATATTTTTCCACGTACCTACCGATATTTACGAGCTTTTCTTTATCACTGGCTAAAATATTATGAATGACCCAATCACGCTTATTGCAAGAAAGACAGGTGTCATCTGCCAACCTGTACTTGGCCAGCGCGGTGGATTATCACCTAGAGAAGCCAGAAATAAAGAAGAAGAAGGCTTATCGCCTTGTGAGCAGGCGCGGTCCCAGCCTCGAATTTTGGGGGGGGTCACCAGTACGCAGCCTCAGATTGGGGGGGGGGGTCACGAGTAGAAATACAATAAATCGAGTAAAAAAGACTTTACTAGTAGCGCCCCACGATTTTACCCGCGTAGTTGACGCTCCAGTTGTTTTCCCGCGTTTAAAAATAGTTTATGTCAGTTGTTTTCCCGCGTTTAAAAATAGTTTATGTACTACTAGACATTTTGATTTTTTTAGATTTTTAATCTAATGTACATAGGATACTCAGAAAGTTTTGAGAAACTAAAAAAACTAACTTGTATGAAAAAAAATAATTACTAAATCTTTTCAAAGAACTCTCCACCAGCCTCTATGCAAAGTTTCATGCGTCTGAACCAATTTTCAAAACATTTTTTCCAGTCCTCCGCAGACACCTCTTCCACGCCCTTCTCAAACGCTGTTAGTGCGTCTACCGGCGATGAAAACTGTATCCCTTTAAGCTGATTTTTAATTTTAGGGAATAAAAAAAAATCCCACGGAGCCAAATCAGGACTGTAAGGAGGCCCCCCAAGACTGACCAGTGTGGAGTCCAGGAAGTCCCTCGTTTTGATCGCAGAGTGCGCTGGCGCGTTGTTGTGGTGAAGAAGGACCCCGCGGAGCCCGGTGTTCGGTCGCTTGTTTCTCATTGCAGAAAAAACTTCTGGCAAGCATTTTATGCTGGACCATTCGGCGTTGATACTGCTTTGGTCTCGAAGTGGAATTGAAATTAGGTACCCCGTCAAAGTGAAGAAACTAGCGATCAAAATTTTCCTTGCGCTCCTCGATCGCTTCACTTTCGTAGGTGTTGGTTCATTTTGAAACAGCCAAACTGTCGACTGCTTTGTTTCTGGATCGTATCGATAAATCCTGGATTCGTCACCTGTCACAATGTCGTAAACGCGCCCTGACGAGCCTGCATCACATTTTAGTATCATATTACGGCACCAATCCACACGGGCCTGCTTCTGAGCTTAGGTAAGGTTGTGCGGCCCACCCAGCGGGAAACTATCCTCCTTACGCGAAGGTGTTCGTGCAAAATCTTGTGAACACTTCCTGACCAATCTGCAGAGTATGCTGAATCTCTTCGTACGTAATACGTCTGTTTTTTTTTAATTAAATTTTTGAAGTGAAAACTTCTTTAGGCGCGCCTAGACAACTTTTTCTGGGGGTGTATATTGAATTGTAGCATGACGCTCGGGTATGATAAGAAATCTTCGGGTAAACTCGGGACCTTGGCGATTGGGCATCTAGAAATGCGTCAGCCAATGGAAAATGCTGAAAGGGTGTGGCCTCGCCATCTCTGGCATGGCCATCTAGAAATGCGTGAGCCAATGGGAAATGCTGACGCATTTCTAGATGGCCATGCCATGATGGCGAGGCCACGCCCTCCGGTTACACCCGTGTAGTTTCCAAGGCAAGCTATCAAATTCTGAGTTATACCTAAGTTTTCACTTCTATCGGCAGTTCCTATGACTGCCAATTTTTTTACTGCCCGCACACTTTCTTCGGTGACACCCGTCGTAGGACGACCACTCTTTTGTTCATTCCCCAAAGTAAAACGACCGCGTTTGAACTCGCTATACCGGTAGATAGATAGATGCGGTAGATGGTTGCTTTTGAAGGTCCTTAATCCATAAAACCAATTCGAAGTCTATCAAATGACTCGTCAGGTTTTAAGCCACATTTGAAATCGTAAAAAATTATAGCACAGAATTATGAAATTTGAAAATCGAACAGTTGTATTTATACTTTTAAATAATCGAAGTTTTAAAAATAATTACAAACAAGTGTCTTATACATAAAAACTTTTTTTTGCAAAACTTTCTGAGTGGCCTGGTATATGATTTTGGGGGGGGGGGGTCATGTCCCCCGTGACCCCCCCCCCCCCCTGGAGCCGCGTATGCTTGTGGGACAAGGCACCTAACGCTATGTACTGTCTACTGTTGTGGTATCTATCCCGGTAACATTATAAACATAATTATGTATTATAAACTCTTTACTATAGGCAATTTTTTTATTGAAGTGAAAACTTCTTTTGGCGCGCCTAGACAGATTTTTCGTGGGCTGTGAATTGAATTCTAGCGTCGAAATTTTTTTATCATATCCGAGGGTATGATAAAAAAAAAAATTCGGGTGTACTCGGGATGCTAAAGCGAGAAATATAATACCTATACAACGATAGTTTTGTACCTATAAGTGCGCCAGAGCGAGAAAGATAATATAGTCAACTGTTCTTTGCTGTTGTGTCCCTGGTCCCTGTGTTTAGTATATTTAATTATATCTTGTTTTTATCGCGACATTAACTTCTAGGTACTTACCACATTAATGGAACCTGCATTTCACATCCATTGCAATAAGTTTTGGTTGTAATGTATTAAGTAAGTACTGTTTTATCACACACAGGACTTACACTACGTAAACACACAAAATAATAACTATTTCCTTCACAGTACTTACACAAACACTATAACACATATCTATGCGTTTTTAGCGAAATACCTCTAAAATAAATAACTAAACAAGTACGAAATTTGCGAGTCAAACGCTATTTCCAACCACAGAGTAAGTAATCACTACGTTAACCCGCGTAAAAAATTGTTTTTAATTTATTCTTGGCCATGGTCACTAAGTCATTCAGCCGCATGTTACTCTTGTGTTGCTGTGCTTCCTAGGCTTAGATAAAGTATTAAACTCTTTGGTACTAGGTATATTCAATTACAATTTATAAATCGCTTTTTATTTTTAATTATTAAAATTATTTAGTAGTCTTTAATAGTAGTAAAATTATTTCTTATTTTAGTTTTCACTTCTGCCGTGCGGTCTTAAGCGCATACATTGTTTTGTTTATAGTATTTTTCTAAGTATTCAATGTTATAGTAGCATAAATATTTATAAATAAGTATTTATTATTTTATTTACTTAGTACTTAATATAGGTACCTACACCGTTATTTTTATTACTAGCAAAATTTTACAGGCTATGTAGACAACATAGCACATTAAAATTGCAATAAGTATAAGTTTATCCCTAAACTTAATATTACAGAATCTGTAACTGGTTGAAATTTACAAGAATCCTGCTTAAATTATGGTCCATTGGTCATGTTTGTAAACATAAACACGAAGACGTCTTTAATATTGAAAATACGACGGCCGGGAAACCGGGCGCACCTGCCTTGCAAAACTACCTACTTTTAATCATTCGAATATTGCAATTCAAGTGCAAAGGATTTCTATTGCAATTCAACGGGGCAATGCTGCCAGCATTTTGGGCTCCTTTGCACCAGCGACAGTGCAGGGTGGGTTATGTGATAACTTTTAATATAAAATTTAATTGTCATTGTTATTTATTATTATTATTACTTGGTGTTTGTGTTTGTGTTTAATCTTAAGTTTTCTAAATTGTAAATTGTTTTATATTTTAAATGTCAATGTACTTATTATTTCTATTAATAAATATTATTTGATAAAAAAGTTCCATTATGAATTTTAAATTCATCCATATTTATTAAGCTAGATAGAAATACCTATCTACCTTGTTTTATTTTTAAGTTATTATTGCTGACTTTTCCTTCATACTTTCTTGGGCTTAGGACTGGAAAAATTACATCCAATTTAATTAATTCAATCTTTATACGCTGGACTCTTATAAAAATAACTATTTTTGCATATTCGTAATATTGGAATCGGCTATTTACAACGACCATTAATTTACTAAACAGTTTGTACTTACAGGTACTTGTTTTAACGATTGTTCGATACACACACAAACAAGCTCTTTTTATTTTAGTGCAGCACACTGCTCCTCTGGCACCTCACTTAGCTTTTAAACGACTTTAAAAAAAAGTAGGTTTCTCAATTCGACCGTATATATTTTTTTTTGTTTTTTAAGACTTTTGCTGAATCGGACATTCACCAAAATAAATACCGCGTTTATTTCACTCCCAATAAAAAGATCACTACACCTGTAACGTTGCTCTAGTATTTTTACCACACACACTATCATCAACTGGCTTTGACTGCGATCGACACGTAACCTGAAGAAATTGCAAGTCATTACTATCTTCATTTCCCTTTTAAGTAACTTGAGGGTAGGTGGGAGTCACGGTTGGGTCGTCGTGACCTTGGCACTGAATAACATGTAAATAAATAGCACTGATACGAACATTTGCGTATCAGCGACTGTCAATTGCATAATTTGGTAATTTTTTTCATCAGATTTTCGGTTGTTTTTAAGGTCGTTGTATTCAATAACGGCAGTAAATAACGCTGTCAACAATTTGCTATTAAAAAAAAAAACGGTGTATAATTAGTACTTGTAGTATTTTTAAATTAATGTCCCTACCATACCCGTATTTGTAGGTATGTTTTTTTTTTCATTTCTGCTGGTTGCCTGGAAGAGATTGCTCTCAACAATAATGCCGCCACTTGTGGTGCTAGTTCATAAGTGGTCCACTGTAATATTTTAATTTGTTTGTGTCACACTATAGAGTTTCTATCTATCTACAAAAAGTAGTCTGTATGCTAATCAACCATATATATAAGTACTGTGTCCACATATCATTCAAAATAATTTACCCTGTAGAACATTAAACATACACACGTACAGAAATGAATTTACCGCGTTGGTGTGATAGCGTATGCTTTATGTCATTGATGTTGGAAACATCGTGAAATTGGTAAAATGATATGCAGTTTGTTTGCCAACGAGCGTCGAGCGGTCCTCGTGACAGGGCGAGCTATGGCGAAACTGGTGCGAGTTACACAATCGGGGCATCTGCTTCCGTGTTTTTATTCATTGGCTCATCAGATCTGCTCACGTTTTAACTCACGCGACCCTAATCCTTACGTTAAATGGATATTTTTTTAACTTACATACCAGATTCATCCAGCTGCGCTCGGGAACAACCTACAATATTCTGAAGTAATGGACAGTTTCAAAATGAAACTGTTTTTTTTAAACTAGGCCAGTATAACCCAGGATCCCTGGTACATTTTTTGCAATTGATTACTATCAAGCTAATTTTCCGGGACTAGCTTCATTTTGATGAGACGCCCAACAATTTAAGAAACTCTCGATTATGGTAGCTAACAGAGATTAGAGAGGTCATAAACATAAGCAGCCCACTAAAAAAAATCCCACTGCTGGGACTCGGGGCCATCTCTCGCAAGGAGAGAGTCAGGGGCATAATCCACTACGCTTGCCCAATGCGGGTTGGTATGACACATGACTTCGAAAGGTTCTAGGTGCATGTCGGTTTCCTCACGATGATTTCTTGCACTCTTTTTTTTTAAGTTAGCGGCATAACGTACATGACTCCGAATAGACAGTAGTGCGCGTGGGATTTGGACCCGAGGTCTCCAGATCGGCAGTCGCCGTTCGCCCGACTTGACCAGTCGTAACTTACAGCCGAAGAGAGGGGGCAGGAGGTCAATATTATAATATTTTGCGACGTATTCTTAAACCTATCTTATTTTCATAAAAATCATTAAATTCGGTCGAGCAGACCGATCAAGCACATCGTGACTCGATTTTTTTTATATTTAGGCTATCAGAGCTGGCTTATCAAAACCACTGCGTCACGTTTTTTATTTAAGGTAATACCAGTAAAGGGGCATCAATTAAATCACACTGATTTCATGAGATTTTAACCCCTCTCCCTTTGTTGTACAATAATTGGTCTCATTTGTGAGACTGTCCCTCCCCAGTATGACGACATACATATAATATTTTGCATTTTTAGATCTAGAAATTAGTAAACTAAAACAGCAATTTCGATAGTAGTTTTATTTCCATTAAAATTATATCTTGACATAATAATGATAATTCCTATCAAAAGGCTTAAAAGTAGTTTCAGGTTCAACATTGTTTCGATACAATAATAACTAATTATGTAACGAAAACACTGCCGACCAACCAACAGTACAAAGGCGGTAGGTAATCCTTTAAAAACTACAAATCGTATTTAATATTCATACCTTTTGTAGAAAATTCTTCTTTAAAGCCTCCAAGTTGGTTATGAGCTACAGAACAAGTAATATTAAGTAACTGTAAAACTTTTGCAATTTCAACTCATAATGAAAGGGTAAGGCGAAACTTAATTTCAAGTTGTAACATTAGAAGGTCGAGGTAATTAAACAACATTAAATTGCGGATGTTTTCAACATAAGTCCCTATACGAATTTAGGAACTCGTAGCAGATTCACTCTTCTGGATTATAGAAAAAGGAATGGCTGTTGAATAATTTGTTTTTTCTTTTCGATTTGTGTTGTCGGAAAATGTCACGAACCAGTCAAGAGAGGTTGGAACTTGGAACACATGTGATTGTCATTTGAGTGATAGATGTCAGGACGACTTCCACGTGAGACCGACACACAAACTGTGATAACTACGCCGTAGTTACTGGCTGTAGTTATTTGTCGTAGTTTAATAACAAATTACGACTAATAACTACCGTAAACAAAGTAGTAAAAATAAAAGCGGCCTAGTGCGAGTCGGACTCGCCCATGAAGGGTTCCGTAGCAGCAGGAAACATAAGTTTTTGTAGTTCGGTGTAACTTTGATCGATGTTTTAATATTAGTTCAAACCAATTTTCGTGGGAAGGTTGCATGGCATTGTAGATATTATTTTTAGGGTTCCGTAAAACGTAAAAACGGAACCCTTATAGATTCGTCATGTCTGTCTGTCTGTCCGTCCGTATGTCACAGCCACTTTTTGCCGAAACTATGAGAACTACACTGTTGAAACTTACTCTACTAACACAGTGTAGTTCTCATAGTTTCGGCAAAAAGTGGCTGTCATATACGGTCGGACAGACAGACAGACATGACGAATCTAAAAGTTACGGAACCCTTAAAACGATAGCTGAAATAGAAGACTATTATAATAATATTGTAAAGAGGAAAGATTCGTATGCATGTATGTTTGTAACGGAAACTACTGGACCGATTTCAAAAATTATTTAGTCATTAGGATAGGCATGGTAACAAAAAAAAACTATTTAATCCGCCAGTAGATTATTAAAAAATATTGTACTACACGTATTTTTTCTAACGTTGCAGAAACAAAATATTACGAAGATAGAGTGCTTCGACTGACGTCACGTATATATGCGATTTTTATGTAGACTTGACGTCACAACTCGCCACTCCAGAAGTTTGATGGTCCATATCTTTGTTGATTTTTAATAGTTTGGTAGGTACAACAAAAAATACGTGTCCCATATGTGTAAAAGCTTTTATTATACTTGCCCTGTTAGGTTAAGACAAATCTTGCAAGTTAAATTAGAACCATTTCCCGCCGTTAGATTAGGTTAAAATTTGGTTTACTTACGTAACTGCGGTGACAATGCAATAATAGGGTACCAAAAGCATGTTTTTTTTAAATGTGTTTTAATTAATATTATTCATAATCTACCTGACAGACTAATTAGAATGGAATAATTTTGACCCAGTCATCATCTCTATAATATTCAATAATTATCGTTCTTGAGTAACATAGGATATCTTATAAATAAAATTCTCGTGTCACAATGTTAGTTACCTTACTCCTCCGAAACGGCTTTACTGATTTTTACCAAATTTTATATGCATGTTCAGTAGGTCTGAGAATCGGCTACTATCTATTTTTCATACCCCTAAGTGACAAGGGTGGTTAACCCCTAAATTTTTTTTAGTTTTGGACAAAAAAATCGTTTTATTTTTTTATAATGTGGCATTAAAATACATACCTAAATTTTTACCCTTTTATCACTAACCCCTATTTTTAATAGCCATTTTAGTAATTTTTCATCCCGCTCGACAACTGATCAATTATCGTCTTTTTTGTAAATGTTTTTTACTCTATTTCGATTAAAATTTCCCGGAGCTTATGGCAAATCTAAAATTGTTTTATAAAAATAAACATTTACTTTTTATTAAAGTTTAGGGTTACCAATATTACATTTTTTAAATTTGTATTAATAATTTATATGGCAAAACAATGTTTGCCGGGTCAGCTAATTTAACTATAAGATCAGCTGTTCAATGCGAACGAAGTGCACCCTCTGCACTTCGTATTGAACGCTATGGGAACGTTAGCAAATAATAAAACCATATATTTAGGTTATATTGTTTACGTTTTGCTTTGAATCTATCCTTATCATTTACTCTACGATTACTGTAAATATCTCGTAATTATTAAAACTAGTGATGTGAAAATCATGATAGCTTAAAACAATTTTGAAATATCAAATTTTCTTAATCCCTACAGACGTCAGATAAACATATTTTTTTCGACATAAAAATGTGACCCCAGACTGAAATATTTTTAGAGTTGTAAATGACATTGTTGTGTTTAACGCTCAGTATGTAAATCAAGGAGTCTATCCGTCAAGAATAGCCGCTAACGTCGCAGTTAACCTTCCTGGCAATATATTAATGGTGATACCACCGGAATGAGGTGGTCGTCATGTCGAATCTCTCTATTTTGGTACAGCCCTTCGATCACTGAGCCAGTTTCAAAGATCGAATAGAAGTGGCGCGTCTATCAACTGTTCACATCACGAAATAAATAACGATGCTCATCACATTTTTTGAAATTGTCGTTGAAAGACGCATACCTACACTAAACCCAAATTCGCATGTAATATTCTTCCTAATGAACAACTTTTACAATGGAAGCCAGAGTTGAAATCACAAAAAACATTTGAACATTGTCGCACAGTTGTAAGTTATCGGTTTTTGTAAGATAGGTACATTTCGGAAAGTGTCGGAAGTGCAGTTGTTTGCGTGATTTATATTGCAAGGTCAATATAAATCACGCAAACAACTGCACTTCCCTTTTTTACATCGGCCTGCTCATAGCTCCTGAAAGCGATATCGTTTCTTGGTTGCTGTTCCAAATACTCGAACGAAGAGGTTTGACTTCACTTTTGTTATAAGAATATCTAAACCTTGGAATGAGTTGCCTGTGTTGGTATTTCCTGAAGAAAATAATCTAGGGTGACTTCAAGTATAGAGTGAATCGGTTACTTTTTTGGGTTAACGCGTCCTATTATGGATTGCGCGTCCCATTGTCGCTTAGGTCAGGCGAGATGATGGTCAAGTACAAATCTATTATTATCAATCAAAAAAGAAAATGTTGGTCCAAAAAGTATTTTCCAATAAAAAATAATAATTTTATATATTTATTTCAGAATCGTATATAACTCTTGCGTGACAAATATTAGTCTTATTAACACAATTTTAATATTACAAAATATTATAATTTATATTTGATGTACTTATCTAATAAATAATTGCAAGTAACCGATATAACGTCATCGTTGCCAAACACAGTTTTTTAAATATTATTCTAAAAACCATTCATACATTATTTAGGCTGGCACGTATCTCCTTTTAATAGTTCTAATCAGAAAAAATACTTTAGTAAGTATTTACGAAATGTATAAAATCTGCCTTTCATTAAATAATCGACTGACAAAGACAAAATTATAATACATAATTAGCTTTTTTGTTGTAGTTAAAGTTTTTATTCAACGTAAAAAGCAGCCCTAATTCAGTTCTTCGGGATTCGGGATCTGGGATCCCCACGGTAGCTAAGTATAGTTCCTCAGATGTATCATTCCTTTAAAATATTGCTTTATATATTAAAACACATCAGTTTCTTCGCGATGTTTTCCATCTCCATAAAAATCCGTGGTGAAAAATACGTAATGAAGAAGAGATACTGGTAAGTTTGACCTAATATCATTCACAGCTTGTTTTCAAAATATGTTTAATGGCGGCTGATGATATTTTTTCATTTATTACATCGATTAGTGTTATTTAAGTATGTACTGACTATTGATAGTTACTAGTTACTAAAAGTTTTTCCGCATGGAGTAAGCCAACGAAATCCGGAAAATTGAATAAGCCACAACACAACCCTTCTTTGCCAAATAAATATTAAAAGCCATCAGGGTGATGAATAGTCCTGTCAAACGAAAAGATTGATGGCTCTCACAGAGTCCAACAAAAATAACAATTTAGTCATATTCACGGCCACTGCACGTATAAAATTGATCAATCGACTACTTCCTGTGATTTAAATAGAGGTACCTGGAAGATTTTTAATTTGAATTCCAGCAAACTTTACGAGTACATCATAAACACGGGCAGACGCCTTGCATAACTGTCGAAGATTTTTTCCAACATCTGCAGAAGACATAATAATCAAATTACATAATTTTGATTTAACTACAAACCACATGTGTCCCAATTTTGATATTTGTAGTATTGCAAAATCATGAAACGATATCAGTTGTTCTAGTTTCGCGATGTTAACAGACATCTCGAGTGAAATATATCGGGCGGATGTAGGTGTTTTATAAAATAAAATAATATGTAAAATAAAAGATTCCAGCAGATTTCATTCATAAAATGTTCACTCACCGTGCGTTACATAATCAAATTAAATCAAATGAGGTTACCGCCGGTGATTATGTTTGAAGTAGACGGCAACACGGCGATCTGGAAAACTTCTATTTCATAATAATGTTCATTCACGCTCGGTTTGTTTAAAACTAGAACCAAAGATTTATGAAAACGTAGACACCGAACGAAGAAGTTCATTGCAGTTCATTTAATGGACTTTCTCTATATAATTTAACTCCATTCTTTTGCTGGGAAATTGATTGCTTGAAATTAAGTAGCAGAGCCTGCCTGGGGAAGTACCATACCTTTGCCAGTTATTCTACCGTCAAGCAGTAATATGCAAACATTACTGTGTTCCGGTTTGAAGGGCAATGTTTCCAGAGAAATTACAGGGCTTAGAGATATAACATCTTAGATCTCTGGGTGACGAGCGCAGTGCAGTGCTAGGTAATGATTTGGACTTTCATGTTACAATAGCTGCGTGTCACTGTGCTGTTATGTGGCAGGCATGTTGGTTACCATCAGGCACATGTCCTGCTCGTCTCGTCACTCTTGATAAAAAAAATATTAAGCTACGATCCGATTTACAATGGGGCAACAAATCTAGGAGAAACCGATTCACTCTCTATTTGACGACACCCAGCGCAGCGTAGTAATAGTGATAAGGCTCTTTGTAGAGTCTGCCTGAGGAAGTACTTTACTTATGCCAGTTATTCAACGGCCCAGAAACAATACGATGACAATACTGAGTACTGATTTGAAGAGCAATGTTTCCAGATAAATTCCAGGGCAAAGATTATTTTATCTTATATCTCCGGCTGATGAGCGTAGTAACTTTGTTGTTATGCTGTATAACGCTGTGTCTTGCCATCATGCGTACGTCTTTTTGCCTTATTACTTTACCTTTTTATTATTTTAAAATAAATAGAATATGCTATTGGTGCTTACCACGAAGATTAAACTGGTAAACGTAAATGTAACAATACATTCAAGTTTTTAACGATAATAAGTTTGGGACCGCAATCTTATCTGACGTTAAGTGACGATGCGATTTATGATGGAACACGTTTAGTCAAACGTGTTCCATTATAAATCGCATCATCGCATCGCATCGCAATCGCATCGTGGAAACCGATTTTCACTTTCTATTTGAACATACCCCGATTATTTCTGTCACAGAATTCCTACTCAGGCAACACATTTCACAGTTTATAAATATGGTCGTACTACTACAGCGGAGTTAAATCTCTTCGTTCGAGATGTTAACAAATTTTAATATAAGTAATTTTGCGTTGTCTTATTTTATTATTGCTTAGTATAAAATCATAATATTCAAAACATAGAAGAAATAATATACAATTAGTATTGTAATACGAGCAATGTATATTTAAAGCTTGAACATCTTGATTATCTGTAGACCTTCATCGGTCTATGGATAATTCAGGTGTGCTTAGTGTAAGTAGTTAGTTAGGTATGTAGCGTAGTGTAGTTCTCATTGTATTTTAGTTTTGTTAATAAAGTCACTGCCCCTTTAAAAAAAAAAAACGTAATTATTGTCCCCTGTGCATCGTTAATAGACAATTGATATAGTTTTGACTTGGTAGGTATAGGTTCTTGTGTTCTTTGACCTTTTGTATCCCACTGAGTAAATACATACTCACACTATTATCTTTCTGTGAACCTTTGGTTCACACGTTTTTAACGAAATTGCAAGTTTGTATGTCTAGTTGAGTCAATAAAAACTTGCAATTCACAGTGCAACGTGTGCAGTGCAACAGTGCAAAATTTTAAATGATTGTGCTCTTTCTCTGTAACAGTACCTATGTAAGTTAAGAACAGTATGTTAATATTTCGACACGTTTCTCTAATAGAACGGTTAATGAAACATCGTAAACTAAATTAATCATCAACTCAACAGTAATGGAACGTAATATTCAAAGAATAGGTAAAAAGATTCTTTAAAATTTAAATTTCGTATGAATTGATGAAGCAGTCACGCGTTCCATAACCGATAGCTCAGAACTAAAGATTTGAACTATCGTTCTGCGAAAACTACAATTAAAGCAAATAAACAGTAACACGAATGCGAAATAATGCCATTTTCCTTCAGAAGCAGATTCTGCGAACACTTGAGAAGCTTTATCAACGCGTAAACAAACGATGATTTCTCATAAAACTTTGAGCCGAACTATGAAAATGATATTTGTTTTTGTTTACTGTTGCGGAACTGAGCAAACGGAAATGATTTAAAGCGGTCAAACAAACACAATTTTTAAAGGAAATTTTATCGCATTAATATTTTAGGTAGATCTAAAAATTGGTTTCATATTTTAGGTAAATCTAAAAATCGCCAATTGACCTATATCATCATCGCTGTAAGGACTCCAGAACAGTCTGAACAATCGAGACTTCGACTGAGACAAACACCTTCTCATAATCCACAAACACTAAGCAAAGTTGCCGATTATATTCCTTTGTCTTCTCAATCTGCCGCGTCGTATGAGTGTGGTGCTGTATCCACTCTGAAATCCGGCCTATTCAAAAAGTTGAAACTCGTCAAGTCCTGGGGCGAGACGATTTGTGATCAATCTTCAATACAACTTATAGATATAGCTCAAAAGCAATATATATTGGTCGGTAATTCTACAAAAAAAAAGCAGGTTCATACATCGGTCTATTAATTATAAGAAGGTGGTTTCATTTTATGAATGGTTTTGGTGTTAGCGCAATACACGCAATTTTATTATTATTTTTTGAAATGTTCTCCATTGTGTCGTCGAATAAAGGAAACAACTAAATTTAAGATATTATTATCGTGAGCAATACTTCTGTCCTACGTTGTTAAGGTTTCCATTTTGTCTAGAAACAGCTTGTTTACGATTCTATAAATTCACGCAGTGGCGGTGGCATCCGACCGTTTCACAATGATGTCTCTTAATTTATTCGTAAATTTTCGTATATTAGTAAATTAACATAAGATTGCGAAACTAGCGGTCACTGGAAACGCGTAGCTGTGTAGCGATGAAAACAATGAATTGCTTCTGTATTTTCAGAGACGTTTGAGCTTTTCAACTGTTGTCGACGTGTTTTACTAATAACTTTAGATATTAACGACAGTGGCACAGTTAAATGGAAACTGCTTATTAAATTAGTGTTGAATTACTGTTGGTCTTTCTTTCTATTTATTTATTATTCAGAATCACACATTAAAATCATTAATAGGTTCTTAGAGACAAACGCATGAGAATATGTGTTTTTTAGGCTATTATATATCTGTGACACATTAAAAATAAAAAAATATTTTTGCTTACACTGCTTGCCAATAACAGTACAGTGTTGCTCAAATTTGTATATCTACTTTCAAACAAAAGTTTTAATGTCACTGTCACGGTCACCCGATCTCGAAAATAATTTTAAGTGCCCGATTATTTCATAGGCAACAGTGAAAATTTAAAGAAGGGTACTGTAAAACGGACATATTGTTTGGCCGTGAAATAATTCTGAAAGGTTTGATGGTAACTATAATATAGTTAAAGGTTATATTATTATCTTTTTTAGATTTAAATCCCAGTAAGTAACGTTATGGTCTGATTTAAAAACGTTAAACGTCTTGACGGCTTTGCGATTTTTGTTAAAAATTCATAGGTACCTAGTTTTACATATTACGGTTAAAGTAAAATAATAGAGCTCCAAATGAAATGTAGATTAACTCATATTAATTACTATTAGATTGTGCAAGGCAAAAAAATTTGATGAAATTGGTGACTGACTCTAATTTCATATTGAACTTAAGAAAAAAATTCAAAAGGAATAAATTACTGTTCATGAGACAATATCAGAAATTGGAATGTAGAGTTCCGAGACAGGACATTCAAAAAATAACCAGCCGTTTAGTTGTCATTGTTAGTATATGTCATAGTTGCCATATTTTAAAATTCTATGCTATTACCTATGTACTTTTATCCAGTGATAGATAATCCCTCTAAATTTCAAGATTCTGTACACGTGGTTGATTAACTGTTGCTTGTCTGTCAGTCATTCTTTCAAGATATGTTTTTTCTAAACTTTAGGTATTATTCATAAATTACGGTGTTCTAACTTAAAATACAACGAACGTTTCAAAATACGTATAAAACTGATTCAATTCTCATCGCAACAGGGACGCTTAATGAACGGAATATTTGCAGCCTACAGAATCCAATAAAAGTGCCAGCTTTATTACGTAATTTTAACTTTATTTTATGAATTCATAAAAAAGTTTGTAACTAACGCGAGCACCTGTATACATCAAGTCTGTTATAGATGAATTATAAAATGTTACGTGTCTAGTTTATAATTTCAGAAGCTGGCCTCGATCAATCAGCGGCTCGGGGACCTTGTCCTCTGTTACACGAAATACTACAGTTTCATTCATAACGAGTGCGTTTTGGCGCCGCCGCCGTGCGTGCACGTTTACCTGCCGTCGATAAGCTAAACGCTGTTAAGGATAAAGATCTTAGATATTTATTATTATACAATTTATTTTTAGTAATAGTACTAATGCGAAGAGATGAGAACATTTGAGAAAAAAAAAACAGAACTCGAAATTTGGTTTAGTGTTAACAATACTATTACTCGTAGTTGTCTACATAAAATTTACACATACAAATAAAAGTAGCCTTAATTTCTACTACAAAAATGACAAAGAAATGAGTTAAACCTATATTTATTAAGATGATTAGTTTAATTTTTTTTAATGATCTTATTTTTGTTATATTACAAATTGTACCTATCTGATAACTTCGATCCCAACATACTTTTCTCCTTTTTATGTTGGCAGATCGCATTTTTTTCCTCATCCTAATTTCTTAACGACCATGTCTGACAATTATAATTATATCAAGCAGGATACTGTTACTTCGTATAACTTTTTCTTCATGAATATAATATTAACAGTGCTATTTTTCATCACTTCTTCGAGTCCCCTATATTTTTTCCAGGTTAAAGTTATTCTTCTCTGTATCTCCTTTTCAGTGTGTTTTTCAAAGGGCACTAGTTGTTCCAGATATACATATAAATAAATATATTCCTTTAAAATTTAGTGACAATCCTACACTTTGACTCTACATTGGCATTTCTTTGACCATGCTCTCTAGTTTAACAGCACTACCCGTGAATAAACAGGTTGCTCAGCAGCTTTCAGTCTACCCTTTATTCTCTTCGACTTCCAATTGAGATTGATTTTTGAAAATGTATTCGAGTACAGCTCTGGCATTAGTTAGTTTAAAATTTACACAAAACTCATTAAAATAAATACAAATACAAAAATCTTAAATTCTCAATTATATTTAAACATACTATACATGGATAGATAAATACCGATATATTTTTATTTAGACCCGGTTTCACCAATTAGTTTAGTTTTAGGTCTCCATATTAAAATAATAGAACTACCAGATAGTCTAGACCGGAACTAGGTAAAGCTGGTTCTATGCTGTGTGTGAATTGTCCACCAATATTTATTTATTTATGAAAGCCAGACAAACGTTATAATTCAAATATTAATTAAACGTAAACTTAAATTAAACACTTATGATACATAAAAACTCAGACACAGATCAAACATCCGTATTCATCACACAAATGTTTGCGTGGGAATCAAACCCGCAACCTACCGATTCAGTCACGAGGGCAATAAATTTAAAATTGTATAAAAAATACGATTTTTTTACTACATTTTAAAAAACTATATTATATTACAAAATAGAGTAAAATATGTTTATTTAATGTGTTATCGCATAGGATTGTCATAATTTATCCTATATTTTCAACATTGTTAAATACCCGTATTATTATCGAAGTCAAATAAAATTTAACCAATTATGTTTTTTTCACTACTTTCATTTTAACACGTATTTAATTAATTGTGAAACTTGCAACAGAAAATCTGAAAATGTCAGTTTAAAGTTAAAAATAACAATGTTAAAATGTTTTTGAGTAAAATGTTAAGTAATCGTAATATAGTTTAAAAACGGCTGTACCGGTTAACGAGCTGCATCATTTGAGATATCGCATGAGATATTATCAACTCAAAGATGTTTCCGTATGCTGACAGCAACACATTACAATAATCCGTTCGAGTATTAAACATTTTATTCTCATAAAATTTTGTTTTGACACCGAAGGCGAATGCGATACAAAATGCGGGATGACTAACGACTTCCTAATGTTACACTTCATTCTAATGACAATATACTAAATGGCGAATCTTGTGGCTTTCACAAAGGAACCGGGAACAAGAACAGCATTGAAATGTTACTTTATGAATTTAGTTTACAATCGCGGAAGCAGTTTACGCCTACTCTGTAGTGTATCATTCGCAAATCAATAAAATATTACGAGCTTTGTGTAGGTGAACTGAAACAAATGTGTTACGGGCTTGTTCCACGTCTTATTGTTACGCACACCTGAAATGGTAAAGGAACATTACGTTTAAGTTATGATAATGTGCGACGTGACTACGGTCTACGTGTCATGACAATGATCATTGAGGAGCGGTTCCACACTCGCTTTTTGTTCTGAAATTCGGGGCTGGCAAATGAAATGTTTTAGTTTCAATATTCAGTCAACGAACATGAGCGGTGTCGAAAACTACGTCAGAAACGTTTTCAAATCAATGTTAATCAGTGTATAACAATAGAAGAAAATAGATTGTTCAACACTATGCCTTAGAAATGTACAATTGATATTGTTCATATAGTACAGCGTAGCGTAGTTAGCAACAATGGAAATGAAACGCCCTGGAATAACATTGTTTATGATAGAATACTCTACCCTAAATTTAACCAAACGTGTTCGCATAAAGCAGGATCACGTTAACTCAGTGGGTGTGGAACTGTTTACATACATCTAAATGATGTACTTTGGCAATAAATGTCTATGTAATTGCATCTTGTGGAATATTTGTTTGGTTGTATTGAATAATGGTTCATGTTTTGTATGGTTTTATTTATAAATTGACTATTTTAATTATTAATTCAACATTATTTACCATTTTTGAGATGCACTTGTAAAATCCTAAAAGCAGGGATATATATACAACGAAAACCATAAACACTGTAGGGCAAATTATAGTTTAGGCTACTTTACCCTATTATTTTATGTACTCGAAATTTAATAAAGTAAATAAATAAATATTGGTGGACAATTCACACACAACACCATCTGACCCCAAACTAAGCAAAGCTTGTAATATGACGGCCAAATGGCTGACATAATACTTATATAGTTGTAAATACATACTTATTATACATAGAAACACCCAGACACAGTGCAAACATTTGAATTCATCACACAAAAATTTGCACTGGGTGGGCATCGAACCCACGACCCTCGGCTTCGCAGGCAGAGTTCCTACCCAATAAGCTACGAGGCCAGTCATCAAGAAATTTAATCTTAGTTTAAATAATTATTGTTATTAATTAATTTATTATTATTATTGGATTTACTATAAATCGGATTTGATTAGCTTTCTACTGTATAGTATTTATTGCAATGCATGTGTCTTGGGAGGAGGTCACCGGACCCCGAAATACAGTTTGTTACTAGTTCGGGGACGGTGGATCCACGTTAAGTGTTATAAGTACATTGTCAATAAAAGAATTTGAGTTTGACGGATGTTACGGAGCTCCGACTCCGATAAGTTGGAACTTCCGATTATTATCACACCTGCGGCTCCGACTTCAACTCCGAAACTTTTAAACCAGAGCTTTTAGTCAGAGGTAAGGTGTACCTATAAGTATTAGTGATAATCTCTTATTGTGGTGGAAAGTACATGAAAATACAAATGAATTTGATTTAATTTGTTTCAAAGCTTTGTTCATTTAATTTTCATATCTATGTTCTTTTGTTCATTTATACATATATTTTGCTACTTTGGGATACGATTAATCTAATTTAGTTTTTTGTTTATTTGAAAACAACATGAAAACATTCTTTTAATGCCGAATGTTTTATTTTATAATCAAAATGAAAAAAAAAACGAATGAATGCTTTATTTGTACCCAGTAAAAGTCTGTCTCCTACCACCTCTTCTGACCATGGCCACGCCTCCGACTTCGGGTCCAACTCCGATAAATCAAATTTAAAAATTCCGACTCCGCCTTCGGTTCCGATAAAATTACTTCCGTTACATCCCTGCCTAAAAGTAACATCAAGGTAAGTACCAATTAACTCACTTTATTATACGAGTTTATAGCATTATTTTGGTAATTGTTAGTGCCAGTGTTACCTATGACTGTTATACCCTGGAAGAAAAAGCGTCTCCTGGGTATAGGAGCATTAGTAGTGGTAGAACTCTTGGCAGAGTCCGCCTGGGGAAGTACCACACCTTTGCCAATTATTCTACCGCCAAGCAGTAATGTGCCAACATTACTGTGTTCCGGTTTGAAGAGCAATGTTTCCAGAGAAATTACAGGGCTTAGAGATATAACAACTTAGATCTCTAGGTGACGAGCGCAGTGCAGTGCTAGGTAATGATTTGGGCTCTTCATGTTCCAATAGCTGCGTGTCACTGTGCTGTTATGTGGCAGGCATGTTGCTTAACATCAGGTACATGTCCTGCTCGGGAAGAGAACTCTTTACGTCACTCTTTATTAAAAAAAAAACATTAGTTGATACTTTGATGCGGTTTCATTTTTCAGGGCATTTGTATCTACCTCTGTAGAACAGACTGATACTGCGGCATCCAAATCGTAACACCATTTAGAAGTCAAAACAATGACTGGCTGCGTTCTCATAATTTTCTGCTACGAAGAGCTTCAAGCTACGACTAACAAACTTAACAGACACTCGTAGGCGTATCTGGCAGAATACACTATTTGCAAACTCTACGTAATCCAACCAAGGAAATAACACACGAACTGGAAGATATTTAGAAAATCAATTTCTATCCGATAATTGGAGAGGTTACTATCTCGTTCTATTGCACTCATTACTGTGTTTACACAGCTGAGCATCACTATCTTTCTCTACGCATACCAGCCAGACAAGAACACCAATCTTCTGATCTAGGTCTGTTATCTCATGGTTTTTAATACAACATTGATCTTGACTCATGTTTAATACTTATTTATTATACTATGTTTGCTCAATTTTGATGACCAAGCAAGCGAAGAATTCTAAAATACAATCACTCACTGCGCTCGCGATTAAAAAATTAGAATGTTTCAGAAATTTATTTTCGAGGTGGTGGGATGAAACAATAATTTCTCACATATTCAACAGACTTTTTTGGTACATATTCCTTGTGTATAGCTTCCTTGAACTCTACATTCGCTGTTGATACGAGCTTGTTCCCAGCTTAATGCCACTCACACTACTCGTAACAATTTAATTGGAAACTGTTGGATTGTTGCGAGTTTCCAAAGACATTTGTATAAGGGACTTTAGCCCTTTGTTGTTTGATATTTATAAACGCATAGAGCATTGTTACATTGTTAATATGTTATTTCATCTACACAATATAAAGAAGAATGCTAAATGCGAAACTAATTATCGCTAACATTGTAATATGATTCAACTTACTTCATATGTGCCGTAAAGATTACGCACACAGGAACGAAGAAAAACAAAGATATTTAATGTATTGAGTAGGACTTTCAAAAAGTGATAATTTGCTTCGTATCAGACGTCAAAATAAAATATCTGTTCAATAAAGCAAAGTGTACTACTTCATATTCCACTAAAAGAACTTCACAAGTCGCGTTACTGGTCAGCTAGTCACTCTACCTCAGTAAACTACGAGTACATGAAAAGAGAGAGATGAAACAAGGCACGACTTTAGTATGCCTAATTTTTTTGTATGTATGTTATTTATATGTTAAGCGACGACTTACGTGCTTACCTAGAAAAAATCGACACATTCTCGATTTGATCGTTGTAACAATGATATTCATAAACATTTTAAAGTATTTTAATCATTTTTCGTTCGTCACGTGTGGCTCACGAGTAAACTGATAAATCCAAAAAATCCTTAATTCAACATTAAGATTAAAAATAAGCCAAAAAAATATTCGCTTAAAAAATCTCTAATACAAATGCGGTAGCGTAAAAATAAACAAAATACAAGTATAAGATAAGCAAAAAAATATGGCGACCATTAAAGAAATCCGATCATATGCCTTGAAAATTGGCTTGTTTCACATCAGCCACTTACGTTTCAGTGAACCGTGGCCTCGAAACTAATCCGCGGAACTACCTTTCCTTCCGGCATCCAAAGCAAAACAAACACGACGTCTCAGTTACAAAATAGTCGCGAGCAAGATATGCGAGGCCGAGGCCGGCCGTAGTTCTACAATATTGCTTATGTAGCTAAGAACTGTATTGTTTTTATACTTCTAACCCTCATTGCGTCTTCAAAAGTTATTGTACTCGTAGAAACGGTTTATAATCTGAAATGACCTACTGGGGAAAATTTGCGATTTCTATGCGATTTATATAATAAGAGTAAGATGGAAGGTATATAACTTAGTCTGCTATATGAAGAGTATATTTCTAAGTGCAACCGATATACTCCAAATATATTTTTCGAGGACAAGTAACTTCAACTCATACTTTGCCAGTCTCCTTGTAAGACGGGGTGTAGGAGCCCAAGGGCCAAGTCCCAGCAGTTGGAAAATATATTGAGCTTTACAAAATTGTTGCCGTAACGCTGGCGAAAATTAGCCCCATAAACTTATATACGGCAGAATAGCTGCTGCCGTGCCCGAAAAGTTTTTTGTATGAGATTTGTTAACTACTAATTAACACGGGCACGGCAGCGGATAGAGGACTTGTACTAAGTACGTTTGATAACGTTAGAATACAACGGACCATAAACTAACTGACTATTTACGGTTATTCTTCTACTTACGATAACTTCAGAGAACAGTTTTGTAAGCCAGTATCAACCAAAACCTATCAGAATCTATTATCAACGTCATGCAGTGGATCATTTTAACCGACTTCAAAAAAGTAAGAGGTTCTCAATTCTATTGTATTTTTTTTGTACGTATGTACATATGTTACGAGATAGCTCCGCCAATTATTAATCGAATTTGCTGGGTATTTTTAGTTTGATAAATTGTAGTTTAGAGGTGAACTCATTTTTTTTTTTCGTAATCGGTGTGGTGATTTTTTAAAATATGAACATATAATTAAAATTCACTTTTATTTATGTGGAAAACGCGACGTAGTAATTATTTTCTTATGAATTTTCGTTTCTTAATCTATTTGAAACTGGAGTCGGTATCTGTTTTTTCGGAGGAAATAAATTAGATACATCTTATTATATTTATGATTTGTTCTGCTTTTCAATGCAGAATAAATTTGTTTGTCGACATCCGAGTAAATTTGTAAAGATTTAGGTTTGTCAGATACGGAATCTAAAAATGATTGTCGACGCTGATAATGTTTGTAACATTTTCTTCGGTAGTGGCCTTAGTATTTTTCCAGAATTATAATAAAACTTTACACAACGTCTAATGATTCATAACAAGTGGTCTGTATTTTTGCACACGTGATCACCTTCCTCCTGAATTAGCCGCGGACGAGGCATTGACAGATGTTTGGAATATAGACGTTATGTCTTAGACCGAGAGAGAACGATATATCTAGTTACGGAACAACCGCAAGAAGTTCGAAATAACGCTTTGTGACTTTTTAGGTTTCCGATACTCAAAGAACTCTAGCTCTATTTGCAATTGCCTAAACTAGAACGAAAAATCGGCCTTTGATACTAAACCCCTTTAAATATTTAGTATCTAAATAATACTGTGACTATTAGGTAATTTTTTATATATATTTTTTTAACTTATAGGTTTACACTTGACCGCCATCTCACCTGATGTTAAGCGACGATGCGGTCTACGATGGAGCGTGTTTACCTAGAAAAAACCGATTCACTCTCGATTTGAAGACAACGATTATAACTAACGGGAAATACCTAAAATATGAAATATT
Organism: Ectropis crepuscularia; assembly: GCA_963693475.1. Classification (NCBI taxonomy): domain Eukaryota; kingdom Metazoa; phylum Arthropoda; class Insecta; order Lepidoptera; family Geometridae; genus Ectropis; species Ectropis crepuscularia. The sequence goes on along the minus strand of OY856344.1, from coordinate 7,937,041 downwards.
TTAGGAGCCTTTTATAAAGTACTAGCAGTGCCTCGCGGTTTCACCCGAGTAGTTCCTGTCCCCGTTATTTTCCCGCGATAAAAAGTAATATATATATGTGTTATTACAGACAGCTACATATCTATTCGTGTTCCAAATTTCATTCACAGCTCACGGAAAATCTGTGTGTTCACTTCAAAAAAAGTAAACTTTATAAGACTATGCAACATATTTTCTACTGCAATTAATGTAAATAGAAATATATTTGTGGTGATAAGTTTATTTAAACTCCCCCAAAACTAAGGAGGTTTTGTTGTCGGGTAACCATCATTGCTCTCCCACGACCTGACAATGGCATCCAAGTGCCAATAGATTCCTGTAGTACTACACTGGTTTGAAATCTGCTTACTGCACGGTTTTATCAACCGTTATCAGTAAGTTTTAATCAAATTTAAATAACTGCCCAGTTTGGACTATCATGGGTAGTTACTTATAGAGTGTTACACCGCCCAGCTCTCGGATAAGTTTTCTGGCACTCTATCAAATTAAAAGAATAACTACAAATCCATTTCGTACAAATAAATCGTCCATTGCCTGCTAATCTACATTCATATCGTTTACATTGAGTCTGAGAAACATAACATTCCACTTATAAAAATGGCTACGCGGTTCATGGGGAATCATAAAAATTACGCGTTTGCCGGAAGAGACTCCGATGCCCGACTGTGGCTGTGCGAATTTTTATATTTGAAATATCAAAATGACCTTTTGTGCATGTCTTTCCGGAGATCTAGGTAAATATCCGGCCCGGAATAAATTTAATAACGCTCGTATACTTCCGCATATGTATCCTTCACGGTGAATTGTAGACATTAAAACGAACGATGTCTATAAATTCGTCAGCTCAGAACTTCTCTCCATCGTCACTGAAAGTATGGAACTAGTTGATGGCTGTGACTTCACTCGTCATTACAAACGACACTGAGACTCATTTACTTTACAATGACGTTTTTAATTATTTAACGGGATACTCAAGTCTGACAAGGTATTTGCAGTCTGACTTAATTTTCAGCCGCTCACGGCAACTTATTTCATGGGAGTGAAAGCGCCCGCGTGTAGGGCAGCGTTTGGCAAACTTCGTCAAGTATTCTCGACCCACAAAGTTTCAAAACAAAAGTCCTACTTGCTATGACTCACGGTGCTGAAACGTGGACACTTACAGTCAAATGGTCCGAAAGCTCAAAGTCGCTCAACAAGTTATGGAACGGGTTAGGCTTGGGGTTTCTCTGAGGGATTGCGTCCACAATGAAATAATTCATTACATAACTAAACTCACCGACATGGGTCAGCGTATTAGCTAACTGAAGTGGCAATGGGCCGGTCACATCTGTCGCAGACCTGATAACCGTTGTGGTAGACGGGTTCTGGAGTAGAGACCACAAATCGGTAAACGTAATGTATAAAGCCCTGAGACTAGATGAAGTGACGATATACGAAAGGCGGCTGGTGGCAGTTGGAAGCGTAAGACAGATCAGGCTGAGTGGTGTATTATAGGAGATACCTATGTCCAGCAGTGAACGACCATAGGGTGACGATGATGATGAAGATTAGCGCGCCCGAACGCGTTCTACTTAAAACAAACTGACAGAAATACTTTGTTATGCACACCGAAATTAAATACAGCGAAAATAATTTAACACAAAACCACCTTCAATTTAAAGTTAAGCTCATAGACTACAGTGTACAACATTGATGTGTCATTTGAAGACCAGGAGACTTATGTAGAAATACAGAAGGGTATAAAATGATAGCATTCAGCACTATGCCGTCACTTGTAAAGGTACAAGTTCGCGCTGAGACCGAGACAGGAGACCGCGACAGGCATTTGACAATATGGAATTGTATGGGCGCCAGTTTGCGCCGCGACCGCGACAGGAGGCCGAGATACACACGTGTCGCGTTCTAGACATGAACTGGCGCCCATACAATTCCATAATGTTATGTGCCTGTCGCGGTCTCTGGTCGCGGTCTCCTGTCACGGTCTTGCGTCGCGGTCTCAGCGTGAACTTGTACCATAAGCTGTCCAACTGTATGCAGGTGACGATCGAAGATTGCAACCCTCTCTGGGTAGCAACCCTCGATCTTTTCCCCTTGTCGCATGATTTTTGTGCGGTGTTGCGGAATAATGGACTTGAAGAGGTGTTGAAACTGTACATTTTAACTTTTTTATTATTTTTTACTGTCGGAAAAAGTTTTGATATTTCGTTGATTTTCAGGGTAAAGGAGACGGCTCATTTCTGCCCCAAGTCGTTTCAAGTTTAGGTACTTAATTAGCCCCGGAGACCTAAACAAGTTATTTAATTAATATAACATATAATTAAATAATTCAAACTGTACATTCAATACTAACCTGCCAAGCGGGGATTGCAAATTGGTGATTTAAAAGTACCTGAATGACTATGTATAAGTAATTTTGTATTAAGGTACTGTAGTTCCATAAAACCAAACTAGATGGCGTTGTACGGCGCTAAAACACGCTTGCGAAGTTTTTGTGAATTTAAATAAGCCTGTAAGGTTTAGTTCGTAATTTGTCTTCGGGTCAATACCCAATTTGAACATTTTTATTATTTGCACCAGTACCAATGTGTACAGATTATAGTCAAAGTCAGCCATGTTTTTGAAGTGAAAACTTCTTTAGGCGCGCTATAGACAGAATTTTCGTGGGCTGTGAAATGGATTCATCAATCGTCACGCTTGGATATGATAATGGATCGGATCGGATATGAAATCTTCGGGTAAACTCGGTAATAACGGCCAGGTAGATACCAGGGTAACAGAAACAGTAAAGAGTTTCGATTACCTACCTCCAACAGCCCAGCGTTTATCTCCAGATACCAGGACAACAGAAATATAAAAGAGTTGCGTTTGCCCCTAGGTACCAGTACCAGGGCAACAGCAAGTTTTCACTTCTATCGGCAGTTCCTATGACTGCCAATTTTTTTTTTCTTTTATTGTTTAGTTGAAGTTTACGTACAGTAAGAATTCGTTCGAAAATCGATTCGCTCGAAACTCACACAACACATGGAATTTCTTTAATTTTCCAAAGGTTTCGTATTTTTTTTGTGGTTTGGCCGAATCTCCGGTCCTTCTCTGTGTTGAGTCGACATTATTTTGAGCGCAGTACCTAAGTCGCAAAGTAATGAATTTACTACCTTCATTTAGTAGTAAGTACATAATCACGTTCTTGATTACCTACTTGCGGCGTTATTTTTTTTCAATGTTTTAGTTGATATCTTTTAAACCCCGCTATGCATGATAAAAACATAAACGGTTCCTCAATAAATATTAAAAATCCTATACAATGATCCAATTTTGGTCAAGTCTCTTGCACTTTTTCTGTGGGGCAAATGCCCATGGAAAATGGGCCGTCTCCTTTGGTTATTTGATTTTGTACGGCATTGGTTCCTTACAGTTTCAATACCTCTTCTAGTCCATTATTCCGCAACGCCGTATAATCATGCAACAAGGAGAAAAGATCGAGGGTAGCAAAATAAAGCTGTAGGTTGCAGTAGTCTATAAAACACTCGACTAAATTTCATATGTTTTGTGAAATCAATAAACATCCTGCTCCAATGAAACAGTGCTATATCAGTATATGCATGCGTCGGCCAGGTAAGCAATTTTTTTTGTTGATCACTGATTTCTATACAATTTATATGTGACTACCTCTGCAGTATTATGATTATTAAATTATCCGCGTGGATTCGATCGATCGAATCGATCAAACATTGGCGGAGCTATTGCGTAACACATAAATATACCAAAAAAATATTCAACCAAATTATAAATCTCCTCCTCCGTGGAACGTAAATAGTATCTAGTTTAAATCTTACTTATGGAATGTTTAAAACCCTGCCGAATTACATAACAATCAAAATACTCTCAAATTAATAAAATACTTTTTAATACGTCCATGTAAGGCTTAAAGTTTATTGAGCCTATGCTTAAACATACAGCTATTGACTCAAAAATCACAACAGAAGCGAACTACGGTGCGACGTAGAAACAGCAGTTCTAATGAACATGTAAGCATACTAGTTCACTAGTTCCGTGACTTCACACTTTTGGCTTTCGGTTAACTTTGAAATCCTGTGGACTTTTGAGCGACCCTTTGTGCCTCTATTAAGCAGTTTCACGGAGAACCAACACAACAAGGGATAAACTTACTTCAGGTGGGTTATGGGAGTAACTTTGATTAACTTCAGTCGTTTGGATACTGCTTTCTCCGTAGTTATTATATTTTAGAAACGTAAAGCCGAGGATCGGGCGTATCATTGGAGAGGCCTATGTCCAGCAGTGGACGAATATTGTTGATTATGATGATGATGATTCCATTTTACTGCGTAAGTTTTCTCTGTGGTAAAATATTGTAGTTTTAATGTATCTATGACACCGCATGTACTCGTACAACAATGTAATGTTATTTTTTTTGCTGTCAGAAAATATACAAACCATGTACATCGCTCTTGTACTTAGTACCAAAAATGTCGGCTGTTGGTTATAAACCCTGCCGAATTCAATGATTTTCCAATCCAAGCCGCATCTTACTGTGCTGTTAAGTGGTCTGTTGGTTACCATGACACACGTTATACTCGCCTCGTCACTCTATACTATAAAAATAATTAAAACATACGTAGCCATGCAACTGACCCCGAAAACTCCGGCATACAAAATTTAATGAAAATCATCGGAGCCTCTTCCGAGGTTCAGATTATCTTCCACAAGGATACAAAAATGGCTCGTTTAAAAGGTATTATTAATTAGCTAACCAAAACAAACTGAAAACAAACTGTAATGTAACTGAATAAAGGCCTATATTCTCAACGAAGTAAATAATAGCGTTAGCATTGATGATAACAAACCCATTGTTAAGGGGGGTATAGAAGCTACCCGTCGCACAATAAACTATCTCAACATGCGTATTGCTTTTGACAATCGTGCACGTGTTCCAGCTTCTCGAAGGAAACCTTTTGGCAGAGATTCGCACGTGTATTGGATAAACCGTGAATCTTGGAGATTATTTATCAACTAGTTGTGATGTATATTATAATTTTAGCAGCATTTCTACAAGAATTGTTTGATTTTTGGAGACATTTTTTGCCTGTCTATGTACCCTTTTATTTTAGAAAGGAATTAAACTACCACTTATACGGCGAAAGCTTATACGTAGCGAAGTATAGGGTAGGGTTGTTTTAAAGGCCTAGTGGTTGATTATTTATAACAAATAGGTTTGCGTTTGATTGCTAGTAATTGTCAAACTATTTTGGGGATTTACGATAGATATAGGATTCTAGGATGTAATACGGTGACCTAGACGAAATCTATTTACTTTACGTTGTAGTGGTAGGACTCTCTCTGTAGTGGTAGGACTGTTTTTGTAGCGGTAGGACTCTTTGCAGAGTCCGCCTGGGGAAGTACCACACCTTTGCCAGTTATTCTACCGCCAAACAGTAATGGGAAAACATTACTGTGTTCCGGTTTGAAGGGCAATGTTTCCAGTGAAATTACGGGGCATAGAGATAAAACATCTTATATCTCTGGGTGACGAGCGCAGTGCAGTGCTGCAGGCAATGATTTGGACTCTTCGTGTTCCAATAGCTGCGTGTCACTGTGCTGTTATGTGGCAGGCATGTTGCTTATCACCAGGTACATGTCTTTCTCGTCTTATTACTCTATATAAAAAAAAAAAAGATTTGAAGATTCAAAACACCCGAGTTAAGATGACGCGGAAAAACAGACTTGTGTAGTATTTCCTAGTTTTTCTGCTAACTATGAACGTATACTTATTTGAAAAAAAATGTACGAAAATGGGTAATTTTGGGTTTATTACTGAATTGATTTTAGTCAAATACCATCTAAATTTCCTTACAATTGACATACATATACACGTTTACACACGCGTTAGCTTTCTTGTTTTAAAAAGATGTGATTTCTATTTTAGCTGTCCCGAACATTTATGTTTGAGTATCTTTTTTATAGTTTTGGAAGTATGTCAATGTCCAAAGGTCAGGCCACGACCTCTCTTTGCAGCGGCCACGGAAAGAACAACTCGAACAGACGATTTATAGAACAAACTTTTGTTTTGAGAAGTGAAACATGGATGTATAGATTATAAAAGAAGACTTTACAAGTTTTCTTGTGTTTTTCTTTTTCTCCTTGCTTTTCTGATACTGTATTTTTACTGACTTTTTACGTGGCTGCCATGGAAAGCAGTTTACCTGATGTCACATTGTTTTTTTTTTTTTTTTTTTTAAATAAAGAGTGTAGGGACGAACAGGACATGTGTCTGATGGTAAGCAACATGCCTGCCATATAAGAGAACAGTAACACGCAACTATTAGAACATGAAGAGTCCAAATCATTATTTAGCACTGCACTGCGCTCGTCACCCAGAGATCTAAGATGTTATATCACTAAGCCCTGTAATTTATATTTAAGTATACTATTTTCATCGTAACTACTGAAGGCTGAAAAAAATGCATTCCATTAATATTCTCAACCTGACCGAGTCAGTAACATTTTTAATAAAAACACGTAGTAGGTATATAAGACAATATTTAAAACTATTCATATTCAAATAGCTGCCTGGCACTATACAGTTACGGATTGAATTTATTTTGAATGTGAACTGATTTATTAACAGGCGTGTTGCTTACTATCCACAGAAATCTAAATAATAAGGTACCTTATTATTTAGATTTCTGTGTTACTATCAGACACAAGTCTTGCTCGTATCTGTAAAAGAATTTGAGTTTTGGTTTCATGAAACCAAATCAAATAGTGTTAAAACAATATTTGACTTACGTGGACACATTGTAGAATGATATTGCACTTTGCACATTTTACTTATGTAAAAAATGTGCAATAGAGTACAATCCTCAAAAAAACTAATTAGTCCGTCAGTTAGATTGCTGAAAAATATTGTACACGTATTTTTTCTTTTGTTTCACAAACAAAAAATTACGAAGATACAGCGCTTCGAAGTTTCGTGTGACGTCACTTGTGACTTGTGAGTACGATTTTTCTCACGAGTGACGTCGCGACCCCCCCACTCTCGAAGTTTGATATTCTATATCTTTGTCGATTTTTAATATTTTGAAAAAACAAAAAATACGTGTCCCGTATTTTTTCATGATCTAGCTGACGGACTAATTAGAATAGTGTATTTTTGACCCAGTCCGGTACCCTATTGGACATTGCACATTTTATACACGAGTATCAACTAGCGGAACTCTGATTTCAGATTTTTTTAACTTTTGTTGGTTTACACTTGACCGCCGTCTCGCCTGTTGTTAAGCGACGATGCGGTCTATAATAGAGCATGCTTACTTGGATGTTACAGATACCAAGATTGCAACCATCGAAAAAAACCCACCCAGGCAACGCATTTCAGTCTAGACGGTCTCATCACAAAAGTAGAGAGTTCAATTAACTTCCATTTAAAAAACCTCATCGTTCTAGTCTTTGGAACGTCGACCACAAAATGATGTTTCTTATTCGAGCAGTCTGATAGAAATTATTACAAGTAAACATATATTTTGTTTCCTCCCTGCTTTCAAGGTTATGTAATACTGAAATTTTCTGGGAAAACACCCTCAGTCTCCAAAGTATACAAATCTTATTAGAACTTTCAACACCAGCTATGAACAACGACATTACAGAATGATAATCCCAAGTGAATTCGCGCGACACTTTTTTATGAAAAATATTTATTCACACTGCAAAGCCCAATTTCCCTATTACAGTGATGTCACCTTTTGACATATTTAACTAGATGTTACAGTTACGCATGTATTATAATTTGTTCGTAGGTAAGCCGTAACAGGACTATTGAAGATAACTACCTTTAAATTTCCTATTAAAGCCGCCTACTTTCACAGCATTATAAATCATAACTGTACCCATATCATAACTGTTATCAAAGCAACAAAACGTAGCACAATAGGTTTTATTCCTTGTCTTTAAAGTAGGTATTAAAATAGATTTATACAAGGTCGGATGGAATGAAGGACGCGAATGAATAATATTACACGCTCAGTTTGTTAATCTCCGTAGTGGAATGATTTCATTCCAGCTTTTCTTTTTCGTTACGGTAATGCCACCAGAATTTCACCAGCGTCTTTACCATTTTCGAAATATGCCAAATACAATTCGGTACAAGTTTCAAAACGTTAAGTTAACGATATACTTATTAGCACATAAACTTTCAAGTTTAAAGTTAGCTATGTTAGTTTATTGTTAACTAGCGGCCCGCTCCGGCTTCGCTCGAATAATAACCTAGATATCAACTGCAGCGCCATCTGCCGGGCTGATTTGTGAATCTAAACCTTCCAGGGCCCTACCCAAACGTATACAAAAAAAATCATTCAAATCGGTCCAGCCGTTTAGGAGGAGTTCAATGACAACGAAAAGTGGCTTTGATTTTTATATATATAGATAATAATGAGTTCTGCAAAGTCGTAGTAAATGATTTTGTTCTATCATCAATAGTTTTCGCAGCGCACGCGACGTAAGGAATTTTTCAGGTCATTTTTTTACACCTTATGCTACATTATTGGAGTTTTAGTAAGGATTTCTAATTTTTTTTAAAATATAATATAGCCTATGTTACCTACTCGGGAATAATGTAGCTTTCCAAAGGTGAAAGAATTTTTGAAATCGGTCCAGTAGTTTCGGAGCCTATTCATTACAAACAAACAAACAAACAAATCTTTCCTCTTTATAATATTAGTATAGATTGTTCAAATGAGACTGATTATTCTACTACTGATTCTACTTGTCGTAGTTCGAATTCAAATTTCCGATACTTAGAAAAGCAAATAATATAATATGTAAATAATACTGAATTCTTTGAAGTCTGGATAAACTGTGAATACGTGGAATTTTATCGTCCTGTTTCGATAGCAGAGCACGGTAAAGAGTTATCCTGTCCCCTAATGGCGTTATCATAATTTAATCACAATTTAGAAAATAAAAAAACGGTAATCAAATGTTCTAGTTGTGTGTTCTGGTTTGAAGGGCAAATTTCCAGGTCAAGCGAAGTTACAGCTCGTAGAGATAAAACATCTTATATCGCTGGGTGGTGAGTGAAGTGCAGTGTTAGGTTATGATTTGGACTCTTCATGTTCCAATAGCTGCGTGTCACTGTGCTGTTATGGGCAGGCATGTTGCTTACATGCCTGCATCAGGCATGTCCTGTTCGTCTCGTCATTCTATATTATATGATTACATTACATTATGAGTACATTATGATATAAGTGCGCTAAGTTGATAATTAAAGCTGAGGCGTTATTGCTAGCTCGAGCCGTAGGCGAGAGCTATAATTAGTAGAGGCTGTAATTATCAAAGCGGACGTATGTCATGCGACGTTTTATAACATATTTGCGAGAAAATAAATAAAACTCTGATGACATTTTCAAATAAAAACAATACAGCGAAAAAAAAGGGTGCGGAATAATTTATACTTGTTCACAGATTACCTAACAATGCGCGCGCATCGGCGCCATTTTTTTTAAGGAACGGCACAGAACCAGCCGGTATGCCATTAGTCATAAAATAAATTAATATTTTTGTGTTTTGTTACCTACAGATATATTGTTGTAATTTATGGTGAAAATTAATTTGACGATTAATTGACGAACTAAATAATTCTTAATTATATTTTACCTCTCAAAGTTAATTTTATTCATAAAATGTTCACCACTTTTCTGACATAAAACTATTTAGTTACTAAGATTTAAAAAAGTACCGTTCGTTTTAGACGGAGCATTTTGAAACCGTGCGTTTTACATTATACAACTGCACAAGTACGTAATAAGATACATTACGATACAGAAATTGGTGCAATAAGAGACCCTTTACGAGCAAATATGTTATAATAGTATATTATGATATAAGTGCTCTAAGTTGATAATAACAGGCGAGGCTTTATTGCTAGCTCGAGCCGAAGGCGAGAGCTATAATTTAGCAGAGGCGCACGTTTGTCATACGAAGTTTTATAACATATTTGCGAAGAAGTAAACAAAACTCTGACGAAATTTTCAAATAAAAACAATACAGCGAAAAAAAGGCGCGGAATAATATTTACTTGATCATAGATCACAGCATAGAGTAAGTAATCACTATGGATCACAGATTAGCAATGCGCGCGCATCGGCGCCTTTTTTTTAAGCAACGGCACAGAACCAGCCTGTATGCCATTAGTAATAAAGTAAATTAATATTTTTGTGTTTTGTTACAGAAAAATTAAAGTAATTTATGGTCAAAATTAATGAAATTAACGAATTAAATAATTATTTATTATATTTTACCTCTCAAAGTTAATTTTATTCATAAAATGTTGACCACACTTTTCTGATATAAAAACTCTTTACTAAGATTTAAAAAGGTACCGTTCGTTTTAGACGGAGCATATCTCTCTACCTAGTCTGTGGACGGAGCATTTTGAAACCGTGCGTTTTACATTACACATTACAGCACAAGTACGTAATAAGATACATTACGATACAGAAATTGGTCCAATAAGAGACCCTTTACGAGCAAATATGTAATAAAAAAAATTACGTTATTGAACTTAGATCACAGTTTAATTAGGTAGTATGTTTCGTCAGAAAAGTTAATTCAATTAAAAAAGTTCCCATATTGCCTTACTATTTTGTCACATAACGTAATCATTGCAGCGGTCTTGATCGTGAAACAATTATTACCTACTCGTATTCCAATTAATACGTATACAATGGAACGACGATTACGCGACGAGCTCAAGGAACGGAAATATTTCCTCGATACAACCCGTTCGTAACTTTGAAAAGTTATGTCACAGAACGCAAGTCAGTGCAACTGTGAACCGCTCACAATATCTCGACGATTCTTGCAATGTTATGGACCATGGAGCGTTATGAACTGAAACCAATCATGTGTAAATGTACCCTTTAGACTGGCATTTCAATTAAGCTTGAGCGAGTTTCCTCGATGATGTAATAGAAAATCTTGTCATAACTGTTGTTTACTTCCTATTTCATAGATCTGTGGGACTTTGAATAGGTATACCTGAGAGAGTTTTCTATTTTATCCATTCTCTAAATGTTTTACTTAACCCTTAATTTGATTATGTAAAGTATGCTTAACAGTCTGGTTGAAAAAAAAAACGAGTTATGTGTGCGTTCAAACAGTTATTTTTCAATTGTATGTGATATCTTATGTAGTCTTTTTTCGGGTTATTTTTTAATATTACCGTGTAGTAAGAATATTTTTGAGATTTGAGCGTCAAGATGACGAGCAAACGACGAGCTCTTCGAACTATTCAAGTAAATATATTTTTTAAATAAAGGAATGTGCATAAAATATAAAAGTAATGGTTTAAATCGGTTGATGTGTATTTAAACTTTGTTTCGATTTATTTTTCAAGCGTTACAACTCATGAAGCAAGGATATGGTAGGCCTCTGACAAATGTGTTAAGTCCACTCAACAAAGTTCGATGATAGGTAAACGGCGCTTAGTTTTTTGTGTTGGGTATTCTCAACAAAAGTAAGAAAAAGTACAATTTACCATGTGGTAAATTGTACTTTTTCTTATTTTATTAGATCACACAACCACACAATCCTGTTGTATGTGCTTGCTTAACCTACTTGGCTAGTCTTGCACTTGACCAGTTAATATATTATACTGGCCAGCTGTTTATTGCCTTACTACCTTCTTACCAGCAGTATGGAAACCTCTTACACTTTCTACGGTCTACAGTTACGGTAAACCTACCTACACGGTATTGTCCCGTAGATAATGTCACATTTGAAAAAATCCACTATTTTCCAGAACATGGAATAGGGTATGGTCGATGTACATACAGCAAAAAAGGTATCACGACTGTGTATTGCCTGAAATGCAACGTAAGCCTTTGTTTTCTCAAAGAACGTAACTGTAATTTTAATTATCATTACAAAACGAATAAAATTTGCTACCTTTATCTACATCATTGAACAAATAAATAAATATAACACTAAGTGGTTTTGATTTTAAACTATCATTTTATGCAACTTGTTAAGCCAGCTTAACATAATTAACAGTAATAGGCTCTACATACGAATCCTTTTATCAGAGGAAGTTGCGAAGAAATGACGTAAAAGTGGGAGGGACCTGATAAAAAAGTGGGTGGGACCTGATAAATTTATCAGGACCCACCCACTTTTACTCAATTCCCTGTCTCCAAAAAATGAGACCGAATAATTGCCAACAGTATGATTTAAATCGTATTTCTACGACTTTTTGGCTATGGTACGATATACGATCGAGTAATCGAAATTGTACACAAAATATTATTTTAATTACCCGACTGAATGAAGGGTTATGGTTTCTTATATGTTTGTAAATTTCTTTACCCCCACTTATCTTCCAAACGGCTGGATGACAATTAAGGTATCGTTAGATTTGTCTTAATCACTCAAGTGTCTCCTTAGATAGTACATTGTATTAAATAATGTTTTTAAAGCTGTTTTTGTTCAGTCGGGGTTTTAAAATTATAGTTATTTATTTATCTTGAAATGAATAACCATTTTTTTGTCATTATACAATAATTTACAAAATGGAGAAGACCTGAATGAGTATAATTTTATTGTAAATACGTGTTGGTGTGTTTCGTTCCATGTGGGTTTCATTAAGGAGTATGGTAGGTAGCACGGTAGGAGGTATCTTTTTGTGTTTAGAAGACAGTGGTAAGACTTTTTGGGGAAGTACCTTCGTCGGTTATTCTACCGCTAAGCAGTAATGTGCAAACATTACTATGTTCCGGTATGTAGGGCAATGTTTTCAGTAAAATTACCGGGCATAGAGATAAAACATCTCATATCTCTGGGTGACGAGCGCAGTGCAGTAGGTACTAGGTTTTTTTGGATTTTGACTCTTCATGTAGGTACCAATAGATGTGTGTCACTGTGTTATTATGTGGCAGTCATGTGCTTACATGTCTTTCTCTTATTGTAACCCAATTCTGTAATAAAGGCGTGAGTATGTTTTTATTTTTAATCGTTGAAATTTATTTAAGTTAGGTCTATTTTATTGTAGAAATTAAATCAAACCAGAGCGTACCGATTCTAAACTCTCCGACACGGAATCTCACATCTCGTTCTTTGTTTTATCTGTTTAGAATGACAAAGGCAAGGATTATGCGCCGTTCGGATTGCGTCTAAAACCAGTACTACTTTTATCTGCAATATAAATTCGAGATCCATCACCATCGATGAATATCGATCATCCCTGATCCAGACGGTACTTAGTTCATCTTTATATTTCCTTCATTTCATTTACATTCACAGCCCATGAAAATGCTGTGCACGTGCGCTATAAGAAGTTTTCACTTTAAAAAACATCTCAAATGATTTCGTATGTAAGTTAATTAATTATGTCTTCAACCTTTTCTCAGAAGTAAGTCCCATGGCAACACCTATGTTTTTTGTTCTGAGTAGGTCGTAACTAGGGTATGTAATGTCGGAAGATTATCAATTCCTGAACTGAGTCACGATTCTAAATATCCAATATCGGAATTCCGGAACAGCTCCGAAACTGGAAAAATATTTGGATAGTACAGAAAAGTAAAATTGATTATCTTATACTATTAAACGAGCAATTCTTGTATATATATATATATACAGGGTTATTGGTAATCAGCCTGCATCCTTTTAAGGGGATGTTAGGTACATTAAATACGTCAACTTTTGTTCTACAGTTTTTAAAAAAAATTGTTTTTTTTCTTTTACAAAATAAATAAAAAGTGCATTTGCACGGTCTAAAAGTATCGAACTCTTCGTAACAATTCGTAACGAGAGCGCGTACGCTCTTTAACGCGCAAAAAATGATGTACCGAAGTGAATAAACACTAAAAAGTCGCTAAACAGTACAAAAAAGGGCAACAAATACAATTTTTTTTTGGTTATCTATTAAGTTTTAACGAAAGTTGTAGAACAAAAGTTGTTTGTTTAAATATACAGAACATGCCCTTAAACGGATGCAGGCTGATTACCAGTAACCCTGTATATAAACAGAATTGCGGAAACTGCGGGTTCGAATCCAGACGGCTTCTCTTTTTTTTCAAGTATTCTTTTTTTAAGAAAATCTTAGAGTATCTAAGTATTTTTAGTATTTATACCGAGCAAAGCTCGGTGACCCAGGTACTTATCTATTTATATACATACATACTTTTTATTTGTAAAATTAATAAAACATTCTAAAGTTCTACAACAGTGGGCGGAAAATCATTACCTAGCACTGCAATGCGCTCGTCACTTTCAAGCCAAATGAATTACTCCACTGAATGATTTATTTATTGAATCTTTAATAACTTATTGTGTGTATGTATATCTATACATCATGGCTGTGTTTAAAAAAAAGTTAGTGGTCAAAATACCGACATTGGAGTAACGATATTAAAGTGTTTCAATTTCGAAATTGAGATTTCGAAAAAGTTTCTCCAAGATTTCGGAATTCCGGAATACATGCCCTAGTTTTGAAAGTTTTTAGACTATTGAAACTGAAACTTACCAGTACTTAAATAAATGTATGAAATTTACCAGGTCCATGTCTTCTATCTCTTTCAATAACCTGTTAGGTTGGTACTCGTCTTGTTTTCACGAAGATAACCGTTTCCACAAAGTCGTTGCCATATGGTTGGTATTGAACAGACATGTTAACTGCTCTTGTTAGTTTGTACTGAGTGCCGACTTCTACGTAGTAATTATATTCTCTTTGCTCTGATCAACGACCGCTCCGTTGCACGGTCGGAATCGTACTGACCGATATGTACGTGTGTAGAGTAATGCTGATTTCTATTCCCTACCGCTTCTACGTCACTTCCTTCTGATAATAGGGTACGTGTGTGGTCGTTTTAAGTCCATATTTCAACATCCGTTTTTGTTGAGTATAATTAACACGCATTTTCCGGAAAAGCTTTAAAGGGAGATTTTTTTTCACATTTTTCTTTATTATTTAGGGTAGCAAAAAACAGGTCTATTGAAAAATGACTTCGTTTTTTCATGTTTTTTTTTGCCAAATTAAGGGTTAAGTATTTTATTATGTAATGTTCTTAAGTTTCTTTTGTAGCTTTTGAGAAAAAGTTTTCTACCTTATCTTCTTTGCAACGTGTAAATAGAAACTTTAAAATGAAATATGCTTTGTTAGAGCGCACCGAGAAAAGGTTAAATTAATCTTAGTTTTTTCTTGCTACCTTCCCGCTAAAATAAGTGCCATTTAAAACGCATTTGATACTAATTTACTTTGTCTTAATTAATGTAGCATAATATTTGTATAATGCCATAACGTAACTTTTACACAATTCTTTTTTGGCATAATGTGTTTTTTAAGCTGAATAATCTATTGTAACATGCAATTCGACTATTGATAAGACGCATAAAAGTATTGAGCGTATTAATGAAACGCATAAATAAATAGTCTTAGGCCTAGTTAAAATTGATGGCAGGTTATTTTTATAACGTGAGTTTGAGACATAGCTGAATCATCTGGGGTCAGCAGAGTCCATCTGGGGAAGTACCACACCTTTGCCAGTTGTTCTAACGCCAAGCAGTACATGTGCAAACATTATGTTTTCCGATTTGAAGGGCAATGTTTCCAGTGAAACTACAGGGTATAGAGATAATCATCTTATACCTCAGGGTGACGAGCGCAGTGCAGTGCTGTAATGATTTGGACTCTTCATGTTCCAATAGCTGCGTGTCACTGTGTTATTATGTAGTAGGCATGTTGCTTACCATCACGCACATGTCCTGCTCGTCTCGTCACTACATACTAAAAAATCAAAAACAATATTTTCACTGGCAACTTATCTACATTGCAATTATCCTTATGCAACTCTTGCCGATATTTACTGCCAAGCATTAATGTACTAACATTGAGCAAATGTTTGGGACAAAATCGTAATGCAAACAGAAAAACTACTTTATACGAGAACACTCTTATTTTTCAGCGATAGAAGCTATGTCCAGGTATTGGATCTGACCCCTAAAGAAGCGTAGTAATGATCAAACTACGTTTCAAGTCTTACATACTCGTACATAAGTCAAGGAAGATAGGAACATTTTTAAGGGTGCAGAGAAGGTTACACATTAATTACGACACCACCCAAGAGACGAGTGTAGTGCAGTGTTGGCAGCCATGTCATCATCATATCTCTTATAATATTGTTGGGGGTATGCTGACATGTTATCTAATGTTATAAGTATGTAGTGACAAGATTATTAATTTATCTTATGAAGATAAGATTAATAGATGACCTGGTCATATTCTCGTTCATTAATTTACTGAAAATAAATCGATAAATTAGGGACTTTTGCTATGGCTAAAGATGGAATGTTATGGGCTGACATAACTAAATAGTACCAGGAGAACAGCGCGTTGCTCGGTTTTTAATTGCTTGATAACACGGATAAAACTATCCCACCAAAAACATTCTGTAAAAAACTAGCCAAGTCTCGATGAAGCTGCATATTTATCTCTAAAAAGTTATGAAATCTAGACAAAGCTGTGCCAAGTCTAAGGTAACTTACTGCGATTTCTTTATTATAATAGTTAATGTTGTGTGAATTGGCCGTTGAAGGGTACACAAGGGTACAAAACCAGGTGCTCCATGACACCATTGCACCAATCTGTCGCCAGAACCACCACCATTGATGATGGAAAATGGCCAATTGGAAAACGTTGATTCAATAACCAGTCAATTGTTTTTGTCTTACTATTTTCCCTAAATTGAATTGTATGTATATGATGTGAACAATAAAGAATTTCAATAATACTTATGTGTAAGCGAGCCGGAAACAACAGTTTAAAAAAATATTTCCAGTCCAGACGGACTTCTAATCATTGATAGAAGTCCGTCGCTCCCAAAAAAAATAGAGCAGAAGTCAGTATTCGATGCTGAACTCAGGTGTTGCTGTTGAATGCATGCATGTGTTGTTGTTGATTAACAACAGCCTAATATGAGACACTAGCGTCCAATTACCAATACCAGTATAGGGTATTATCTCGCTTAACTAGTACAAACAAAAGTAGTTACAACAGATACAACATAACGTGTAAACAAAATTTACTTGTATCCACTAACGGACTAACGTATAAGAATGTTCAACGGCCAAGTCACAAAACATTAACTATATTAATAAAGAAATCGCAGTAAGGTACCTTAGACTTGGCACAGCTTTGTCTAGATTTCATAATTTTTTAGAGATAAATATGCAGCTTCATCGAGACTTGGCTAGTTTTTTACAGAATGTTTTTGGTGGGATTTCACTTCTTTTTGTAGAAACGTGGGCTTATCGATTTATTATATTATGATATAGATGTATTATTTGACACATATTCTTTTTTTCCGGTTCTGATTCTTGTATATTAGCAACATTCGCCCAGTAGTGGGAAGCAATAGGCTAGATTAAATTAGAAGGTGTGTCCCACTATGCTGGATTTTTGCAATGACAGTCGATTTTTTTGTGTACCAATAGTAGAAAGGGGCATTACCACAGAACAGATATTGTTCTGTGGGCATTACTATATCTCTTATACAGCTGGGACAAGCTGAGGGTTCTTCATCAGATACTTCAGACCTTCGATTTTTGACATCAAATGAAGAGGCAAACAAAGTTGAATATTTTTTGTAAAGGCGTGTTTTCAAATAACCAGGTATACCACAAGGTACCCCAGATTTTCGATATTCCTAATTTTTATAGTTTTCCCTTTATGTGGCCATTAAACCCTAAGTCTGTACCAAATTTCAGCTCTATGAGTTTATGGGAAGTACTAGTTCTATTTTGATGATCATGAGTGAGTGAATAAGTGTCGTAAATGCGAAACTTTGCTTTCGCTTAACTTCGGAACTAAATGACGTACAGACTTGAAATTTTGGATTTTAAGTAAGCAATTATAGCTTACTAGATGACGAAAATTTCAGCGTTCTGGTCTTATCTAGAGGTTCTCAAATAGGGGCCTGAAAATGCGGCGAAATGGTTCCAGTAAAGGATGGTACGGCAGTGTTTGCTTCGCGCTCGACTTGGCGGGGGCACTGCCGTGCCCCCAGATGTTTTCTAAAAATTTATCCTAACTAGATCGATTTATCGTCCCCGAAACCCCCGTAATAATAAATTTCATAAAAATCGTTGGAACCGTTTCCAAGATTCAGATTCTAAATATACAAATGTAAAAAATTGCTCGTTTAAAGGTATTGTACGTTAAGTCCTATGATACAAGTGTATTAGTAATAGGATCTAAACAGCGCAGCGTCACTGACTCTATCAAACATGAAAAAAATGTTTGTACAAGTATAAACTATAAATTATATCATTACAGATAAACACTTTTGCAATTATTTGTACCTAAATAAAGATCGAAACCAATCGTTTATGAGTAATGGCCCTGATAAATACAACACTACTTCCGTAAATACGCGCATTCAGATTAGTTCAGTGAATTAGTCTATCATTAGCTTCTACATGCAAAAAATCGGCCAACGTTTAATACAGACTTATCCAGGCTTGGCGCCTTCATAATACTACGGGATTAGATCTTAGACGCTCCAATTTCCTGATCACTTACAAAACAAATCATTTCAATCATAACTCCACTGCAATGATACATTAGATGCTTCACATTAGAGCCATAATTTCCTCGCTTACCTTGACAATATTAAACTTTTATTTCAGTACCAGCCGATGATAAAAATGCATCTATTTGTTGAGTAAACATCATAAATTCTGCACGATCTTTGAAGTCATAAGATAAGTATGCTTCGTAAAGATATTATGAGGCAGGAAACGTTATTCGCGACGCGATTACGATTTTACGAGCACGAGATAACAAAATGGAGACTGCTGCGAATACAGTCGGCGACAGTCGAGCAAAATGTCTCCGTAATTAAGGGATAATTAAACGAAAGTTGTTCACCTTTGTTCCTGGACATTTAAAGAGCAACGATCGAGTGCGGAAAAGAAAATTGTTTCCTAAATTCAGAAGTTACTGGTCCTTACTAGACGGTCCATTGACTCGAAGTGTCTGTGCGTAACAATGGGAAGAATCGCCTACTTACGTGCAAGATTAAAGAACTGTGGCTGGGGGTTCAACGACTCCACTTGAATGGACGTTGTTTAGAGGGTAGATCTGAATCTTGGGAGCGGAAACAAATAGGTCAATTGTTTTGATAATAGGTTTCTTGGTGTAGGGGTTGAAGTTGTTTAAGTTTTAGCTCTTTTTTGTCTTTATTGCTGGTTTAAAGTACAGCAGATTACTTTGATTCTTTTAGTAAAGCTATGGTATTAAAATTACAACATTCTAACATTTCCATGTGTGGTTTTCGATAAAAATACAAGCAATAGGCTTATAAAGAAATTTAAATATGTTTTACTATGTACGACAAATCTTTACAATATAATTATCGTCACTTGTGTAATTTCTTAATTTCTATTAACTAATCTCTACTACATTGACAAGAAATGTAAATGTATCTATGATAGTGATGATGAGATGATTTACGTGTCTTTAAGTATAAGTATCGTAAAACAATAATTGTTTTTGATTTTCAAGGGACTCGTCTCTTTTAAAATAAATTACACCTTATTAGTTTTGGCTAAGAGCTACCTGAATTTTTATCGTGCTTTGTATATCAAAGTGGGCCACTGGAAGACTCCGTCGACCTAAACGGATGTTTTGCTTCTAACCTTGTCGGTGCCGACTGATCGCCCGATGAAACCACGCGTCTGGACTTAGCAAAACAAATTTTCGGCGCCAACTCTTATAAATCGATAACGATGCTTCAATCTTATTTTACGCTCTACCCATAGAATTAAATTTTATCGCTACGTATTTAAACTTCAATCGAGAAGAGATAGCTATTAATTAGTTTTCGTGGTTGAAAATAACTCCCGGTAGCAATTACCAAACTTGTGTGGGAAATTTGGTTTGCCTATGATCTGTTGCTAACGGATGCTGATGGACGTCACGATGTTTTGGCCAAATTTCAAAATTAGGATCATATTTTAGTTGCTTGTGCTTATGAATCACTATCCACCCACATTTGTCGAATATTGGATATAAGCATCTCTTATGGTACGCCACTCAGTTCAATCCTTCACTTAGTTATCTTACTATGTGCTCGTAATAAATATTATAGATAGCAACGTTTGCATGTTTGAGTAAACGGTTCATAACGGCTGAACCAAATTTCAAGCCGTTCTGGATGGATGGAAATATCAAGCCGACTTTGTAGCACAGTCTGATTGTTGTAGAGATTGACACATAAGCTTCATTTTTTGGGGGAAAATAACGGGAACGAGAACTATTTGGGGAAACCCCGCTGCCAATTAATAATATAGGTACCAAAAATCTAGAAATGTAGACTCACGGCTAAACGGAAAATTTAAAAATAATAAATTTATTTTACGGTATTTTAAGGTACTTAAAGAAACTAATATGCATTTGAGTGCATAGAACTGTGGAAATTGCTGATACCTTATGAGAATTATGCAAATTTACCGTGGTTATAAAGTGGAAGAGTACTTTGCCTAGAAATTTGATTCACGAATATCATAATTAATTGTTACATTCGTCATTATACCTATTTATATTACGATCATGAACAGTGTCATAAATCGTATTTACCGGTGAATAATCCGTAATTATTGACTCTAGTGATGTAAACAACGTTCACTCACGTTCTTTGCTGGTCAACTTGGATCGTATACGGTATACGGTATACGGGTACAGAACACAGCAATGCAGGGATGTCATAAAGCTTACAAAAATAACCACACGTAAGATTTTTCCATATGAAAATATTCATTTCCGCTATCAACCCTAAGAATAACAATATTTTCAAGGAACCGACAAAATTATGGAAAACAACATAATGACGAATATTGAGTCGCTTGATCAAAATATTTGAACAAACAAACACACGCAAAGTTTCCGTTGGTATATAATTAGGAAAGCTGGTGCTATAATTACTTCAGTATAAATAGATTTCGAGTATGATTCCACTCGGAATTGGTTAAATTCAATAACACTTTAATGATTTATTTTCTTTTCAGATCTTGCTTTAACGTCATTTGAAGTTTAAACTTCACATGACGTACGTTTTAGATAGAGCGTGCTTCCGTAGAAAACCCACTTTCGAGTTGAAGACACTTACTCAAGTAACGCATTTACACGAAACGATTTTTCCTTTAGTGTTCAAATAAGTATGTGAAACATATTTTTTTTTCATTGTACAAAGACTTCATTATCATAATATTAACTAAATTACAATGAAAACTACACCATTTACCTAACTAAACACATATGAATTCATTGTCCGATGAAGGTCTCCAGATAATAATCAAAACGCTCAAGCCCGCTACGAGTCCAAAACGTACACAAAACGACACTGTACAATTGTACATAAAAAAACAATACATTAGTAGAAAAACAAATGTTACAATTTACGTCCTTATTGTTGAAGGCGCTCTCTTCTACTCTTCCTATCCATTGTGATCCTATGGATACCCTTACGATGGAAATGGCTTAGGGTGAGAAATGTCCGATATTATTTTTTTTAGGTTTGCATAGATCCTATGGTTTGAAATTGTATTTACATTCCAGGTGGTTGTGATAATCAAAATCTAAACAAATAGAATGTTTTCGCTTATTGTTTATCGTAATATTTATTACCTTCTCACGATATTAAGTACTATCGCTGTAATATTGGCAATACTCGAAGGAGCAAGGAGCGTGGATGGCTCCCGAGAGAACAAATTATGATTAGTTCCTTTAGATCCACTACCCTCACGTATCTTTCCCACCGTGTCAGTGACCTCCTCCAAATATTCCTCTTACCGGGAATAACAATTACGTAATAGCCCAGTCAAAATAGATATTCCAGTTTGCATTAATTCCCAACAAGCTGAATTTTTGTTTAGGCCTTGAATACGTCATTACAAATGATATGTCAAAAGTCCCCATCGATCCCGCTTGTGCGTTGTTTTTTATTCGAGGTCAAAGGTTACAAATTTGCGTTTTTGAGTATATTTCTGAAACAACGAGAGCTATCGAAAAATGTTTCAGGCAAAGTTTGAAGATCGTAAAATTGTCTACAAAAAAGATTACATCACTTTTCTTCTACAAAGCATCGCTTTCGAGATATCGTCACTTTAGACCGCAGGAAAGTCGTATTTTCTACTACATGCACACATTTCCGCACCACCTCTGATTTTGAATATTGTATTTTTGCCTCTTTTAAAAATTGCCGATGTCGTATCGCAGCCAGTTATCGCATGAAGGAACAATATATGAGGCTGACATTTTTGATATGCAGTTAAATTTTGTGAAAAATATATTTTCGTTTGTTCTTGAGCTCTCCTTGGTTTAAACAAAGTAGGTAAATGATCTTATCTGATGTTGATACCTAGGTGTTCGTGCAGTTAATATTATTAACAAATCTAAATCTCCTCTAACAACGATAGTTGGATTGGTGCTACTGAATTATTCAATTGCGGTTTCAATAATGATGACATCAGCGTCATTTTGAGCTTGTTTCACAACAATATTGGCAGCTGCAAATTCTTCACATGACATCGAAATCAAACGAAATTTATTGTGAGTATTAGCAAAAAACTGCTGTTGGTTTGTCGGAACAGTCATTGATCGATCAAAAACAATATCAGACGATGAAGTTGTTTGTTTAGCTCGACGACGTTGTTCTGCAGCTTTGATATTTTTTGTATAACCAGTGTAACCGTCAAATATTATAGTAACGTTGTGACCAAACTTTATCGCTTTATGAACTTTTTAATATACTAATAGGTAAACTCCATGACAACTCCAAAATGGAATAGCCACGGGAGAGGATGGTACAACCGACCTCTTAGAAGACGGTGGAACACCACTGATAAAAGAGTTCCAAGCTCTGTTTCATGTCGTGTCTTCTCGTCGTCTCTCTCACATTGTCTAAAGACAAATCTTCGATCAGTGGGTAGGTGTGTCATGACCCACGGTACCAAAACGTGGACACTGACAGCTAAGGTAGTCCACAAATTTTAAATTGCAGAGCGTGGAACATGGAACGAGCTATGCTTTGAGTTTCTCTGGAAGATTGAATTCGGAACTAGATAATCAAGGTTATACCGACATAGCTCAACGCATTTGCAAATTAAAGTGGCAATGGGCCGGCCATATCTGCCACAGAACCGGAGTAGACATGTTCTTCAGTGGAGACTGCGAATCGGAAAACGTAGTGTAGACATCCTGAGACTAGATGGAGTGACGATATATGGAAGACAGCAGGCAGTAGATGGAGACGTAAAGCTGAGGTTAGGGCTGACTGGCGGATCATGGAATAGGCCAGGGAACTATGTCCATTGTCCAGCAGTAAACTAAGATAGGCTGATGATGATGGTGATGAAACTCCACGACCTCCAGCCAGTAGGCACTAATCATACATAGATCCACATTTCCACTCTAAGAATGGACTACAAATCTGTGTGAACCGTAGAATTGTTGTTGGTCATGTCTTGCAGTCAAGTATGATAATATAATCCAAGCTCCGTATAATAGTATTATTCTACAAAGTAGTTTGGTACCTAATACTTAACTCCTTTTTCAAGGATGACTCTCTAAAAGATTATACCAAATCTCGAACTTATTTACATAATCTTTGTATAGAAATTCAGATTCTGGAATTCACGATAATTGCACGATGATGATGATTATAAAATAAAATTATATAAAATATTGCGTCCACAATTTTGCAGTTGGTCCACGTTGTTCATATTCCTTTAATTTTGTATGAGTGCCACGTATGAGTGCATATTCGTATTTTCTATGTTTAAAATAGCCATAATTCGAGGACAGTACATCGTAGAAGAAAAAGTGTTGAATTCTTTTTTGTAGACAATTTTATGATCTACAAACTTTGTTCAAAGCATTTTTTGGTAGCTTTCATTGTTTCAGAGATAAATGCAAAAAAACGCAAATTTGCACCTTTGACCTCGAATAAAAAACAAAGCACAAGCGGGATCGATGGGGACTTTTGATATGTCATTTGCAATGACGAATCCAAGGCCTGCACAAAAATCCAGCTTGTTGGGAATTAATGCAAACTGGAATCATAATTAAGTCTATTTTGACTGGACTAGTAAGTATTATTTTTGTTATCAAATGAGTTACTTGATATTATACTCACGTATAAGCAACTTTGTATTAGTCAATATACGAAATCGTTCCAAGAATCTGTTATAGATTTTTTTATTGGAATTGCAACTTGAGAAAGTTTTGATAATCTTTATCTATCTAATCTAATCTCTAATCTTTATGTCAAGAAAAATACATTAAAACAATTTTAACAGACAAAATGTTGTTCAGCCGCGAATCTAAACAAAACTTTTTTGAAGTGAAAACTTCTTTTGGCGCACAATAGACAGATTTTTCGTGGGCTGTGATTTGAATTCTAGCGTCATTCTAGGAAATGATAATAATAAATCATCGGGTAAAGTCGAGACCATGGCCATTGGCCATTAGCATGGGCATCTAGAAATTCATTTCTAGACGCCCTCCGGTTTCACCCGCGTAGTTTCCAAAGTAAGCTATCATATTCTGAGCTATGAGTTTTCACTTTCAGTTTCTATGACTGCCAATTTTGTTTAGTTTAAAAAACCTTTGCGGAGTCGGTCCGAGGAAGTGCGACAAATTTGCGAGTTATAAGCATTAGTGTAGCAATTACAGGGATGATAATAAAAACATTTTATGTCTAGTGATGAGAGCACTGCAGTGGTTGGTACTGACTTGGACTCTTCATGTTCAAATAGCAGAGTGACACTGTGTTATTATGGGTAGGCGTATAACTTACCATCAGGCGCATGTCTTGCTCGTCCCGTCACTGTATATTAAAAATAAAGTGGCCAAGTGCGAGTCGGACTCGCCCATGAAGGGTTCCGTTGCAGTAAGTAACATAATATACATAGTACACGTAGTTCTTGTAGTTCGTTGTAACTTTGATCGAAGTTTTAAAAATAGTGTATTTATGACGTACTAAAAAAAACTACTAATCAGATCGAGTTCAAACCAATTTTTATTGGTAGTTTGCATGGTAATGTACATCATATATTTTTTTTAGTTTTTTCATTCTCTTACTTTAGAAGTTAGAGGGGGGAGGACACACATTTTCCTACTTTGGAAGTGTCTCTCGCGCAAATTATTAAAAATTATATTAGAAACCTCAATATAATTTTTGAAGACCTATCGATAGACACCCCACACGAGTAGGTTTGATGAAAAAAAAAATTTGAGTTTCAGTTCTCAGTATGGGGGGCAACCCTAATTTTTTTTAATTTTTTTATTTGTAAATATCTTAATGCGCTTCACAGAATACATCTACTTACCAAGTTTCAACAGTGTAGTTTTCATAGTTTCGGCAAAAAGTGGCTGTGACATACGGACGGACGGACAGACAGACAGACAGACATGACGAATCCATAATTGACTGGCCTTGTGGCTAAGTGGTTAGTAGCTCTGCCTGCGAAGCCGAGGGTCGTGGGTTCGATCCCCACCCAGTGCAAATATTTGTGTGATGAATTCAAATGTTTGCACTGTGTCTGGGTGTTTCTATGTATAATAAGTATGTATTTAAAACTATATAAGTATTATATCAGCTATCTGGCCGCCATCACACAAGCTTTGCTTAGTTTGGGGTCAGATGGTGTTGTGTGTGAATTGTCCACCAATATTTATTTATTTATTTTTATTTTATAAGGGTTCCGTTTTTACGTTTTACGGAACCCTAAAAACAGGCGGTCAGTCTTTGAGAACTGCCGTTAGAATACTATTTCATTGTCACTTGTGAATTGTATCGTCGAGCTATTTATTACAATGTTAAATTATTATTGTACTAATTGTATACTGATAACGCATGGAGGTATAATATTATACATATTATGTATAATTTTCATAGTAAATACAGGTAATTCATGGAAAGCGTTCGGTGACGATGACACGAGCTCCAATGACAGTGTTTTATCGCAGTTCCTCTTAAGTTAGAATTAAAAGATAAACCATATACTTAATAATCCTACTATCCTATCCTACTATATCCTACTAATATTATAAATGTCAAGGTATGGATGTTTTGATGTATGTTGCTCAATCATGTCTTAACGTATGAACGGATCGGGCTGAAATTTGGAACACAGATAGATTATAGTCTGGAAGAACACTTTTTAACACGGAAAAATAACGGAAACAACGGGAACGGGTAACACCGCGGGGCGCTGCTAGTGTATAATATATAAATATATAGCATATATTTGTGAACGTTGCTCACACCACACTATATAGACCCAGACTAAGCAAAGCTTGTAGCTTATGGGAGTCAAATAGCTGGTATAATGCCTATATACTCGTATGTGTAAATATATATCTATACTAATATTATAAAGCTGAAGAGTTTGTTTGTTTGTTTGAACGCAAGGATCTCTGGAACTACTGGCCCAAATTGAAAGATTGTTTATTTGTAGGATAGTCCATTTATCGAGGAAGGCTATAGGCTATTTAACATTACGCTACTATCAACAGGAGCCGAGCATGAATGAAAAATGGAACAAAAACGGGAAAAATATTGTTTTTTGAGAGCTTTCGTTGCGTGACAGCATAATGTCATATTTTAAAGGTTGCGTCATTAGAACTTAAACTAACCGAATTTGGTCAAAATTTGAATTGGTACGATCAATTTTCGATAGATGGCGTAGCAACGCGCGCGCGTTCAGCTAGTTTATTATACATAGTAACACCCAAACACATTTTAAATATTTGTACTCATCATACAAATATTTATACTGGGTGAGAAATGAAACTACGACTTCGGCTTCGCAGGCAGACTTACTACCAACTCTCTTTCTTTCTCTCTCTTCCTGGCTATACATCACATATATATACAGTTGTCCTACGCACCATCACTGACAAACACTGCACATCACATCCTCAGCAACAGAGTGGCTTACAACTGGAACAGGTTGCTTGATGATGTTATTTCAGCAAAGTCATTAAACTTTTTCAAGAACAGATTGGACAAATGGATAATTAAAGACAAAATCATTTTAACATACAATTGCCTATAATTTGTTATTGCAACACTGAGATATAGGCATATCAGCTAATGCTGCTCGCCTATTATTCAATAAATATATATCCCATATGGTGGGGTCAGCCTTTCTACTTTTCCGCTCCACTTCGCTCTATGACATCGTCATCGTACAGACAGGCAGACTAACTCGTACTACCAACAAAGAATCAAAAACTTGTAACACCCGATCACTTTACCCGTCTACAGAGACTACTTTGTTAGACAAGTGTTATACTAAAAGGTAAAAGTAAAGTTACACTATCATCCTCATTTCTCTATTAATAGATTATTAGATTCAAAACCCTACTTTCCCAAGCAAACACACCATGAGGATCAATCATATAACTATGTCAAAGCACTTAAAGCGCCGCGGAAGGGTATAACTTTCCACGAGGAGTATTGTACGAAGGACCCAGTTTGTCGAGGATCGAGGATTTAAATGTTAGCCTCGATTCATGTTAACGTTCCCGATACTCGTAATTTCACTTTATACGGCAATCGTACTGGAAGTTTATGGGTGAGCCTAAATTCATTCAAGATGAGTTTAGGCGCTTTCATGTATTTTAATTAACATACATTTCGCGTTATGTTGACTAAGTATGGTTATGTATTAGTGTTTAAAAGTATCAAAACTAATGTATAATGTAGTAGTTTTTATGTACTATTAGTAGATTCCCGCGGTTTTGCTCACGCACTTTTTTTTTTGTTTTGTTTATAGCATAGAGTGACGAGACGAGCAGGTCATGTGCCTGATGGTACGCAACATGCCTGCCACATAACAGCACAGTAACACGCAGCTATTGGAACATGATAGTCCAAATTATTACCTAGCACTGCACTGCGCTCGTCACCCAGAGATCTAAGATATTATGTCTCTAAGCCCTGTAATTTCTCTGGAAACATTGCCCTTCAAACCGGAATACAGTAATGTTTGCACATTACTGCTTGGCGGTAGAATATTTGGCAAAGGTGTGGTACTTCCCCAGGCGGACTCTGCTAAGAGGCCTACCACTACTAACTTCCCATTCTTGTAGTTTTTCCGCGATAACTTTGAATTCATTCCAATCAGCCGTTCTGAAGTGATTGAGCAACAAACATTCAATGACCTAAACATCCAATCTTTCACATTTATAATACTTATTAGTAGGATAAGACTTCTTCCCTGCTTGCTTGATACACCTGGAAACTTCGACTCATTAGTGTTTTTTGAGAGTGAAGAGTTATTTCACTTTAAAAATCAAATTGAATTTTTTAAAATAACTTGGACCATTACTGAGTTAAATGGAAATTTTGCACTATGTTTTTATTCAAATAGTTGAGTTTGAGCCATGTTTGAGATTTTCAAAATCGATGGCATCTGTCAAATTTACTAGTAACATCTATAACAATTACTTGAAAAAAAAACTACAGAACATATCAAAGACTAGCTGAACCGTGCGTGCGTTGCCACGCCACCTTTCGAAAATTGGCCGTACCAACTCAGATTTAGAACAAATTTGGTTAGTTTAGATTATTACTGTCACAGACTTCAGACTTTGCCGCACAACAACGCGCGCAACGAAACCTCTTAAAAAGGAATGGCTTTTGCATTTCTCATACTCGGAAAGTAGTGTTGTTTTAATCTGATTATTGGGTGGAAAATGCTGCTTCCCTCCAGAGAGAAAAACTCATACAAATTACTTCCCACCAAAGAGAATGTAAATTATATCTTCCCACTAAGGGCCCGAATGGACTTTAAAAATATAACTACTGTCAGATGTGAAGAGTTTTATGTAAAAAAAAAACTAAAAAAAATGCTGCGGCCATGTGAGTTTCTAAACAGCCAGTGTGAATTTAGCGCAAACTTCTTGGAGCTGAATAAGACGCAAAAATTACGTGGTGAGTTCTATATTTAAAATTTAAAAAGTCGACTTATATTGGCGGGATACGAATCTGTTATGTATCTGTGACGGAATAAAAAAAAAGTAATAATCTTTTATGCTAAGATTTGAATAGGTATTAAAAATGAATTCAAGCGATTCTGAAAAGTTGACACCAGATTCAATTAATTCAATTATATTGTGTTATCGAAAACCTTTAGCCAGAAATCTCAAAAGAAAGATATTTACACATGTAATGATTTTATGAAGTGGTGACCAGAGAAAAATATAAAATTAGTTTTAAATAGGTAAGTACTACTATTAATGTTACATATTATATATAATAAATAAAATAAATAAATAATAAATATTGGTGGACAATTCACACACAACACCATCTGACCCCAAACTAACCAAAGCTTGTGTGATGGCGGCCAGATAGCGGATATACAGTACCCGGCGATAAGTATTGCACATCGGCCTTTGGAGGGAGACAGTCGGCTGATTTCGGCTTCGTAGAGCATTCTCTCCGTCACACACTACCTATGTGACGTTTTGTCAGTCGTTGTTCAAGTGCGGTCGCGTCCAGTTAAAAAAATATATATAGAGTTGTTAACACCCCCAAATTTAAATAATTTAAAGTTGTACTATGGCATCTTTAGGAAAAAAAGGGAAACCTTTACGAGGTCAGTCACGCCAAATTATCTACAATGTTTATAAATATTTTCTAACCTTTTTAATATTTTTAAGCTGACAGATTTAAAAAAAATGAAGATAAAACTGTAAGTTGTTATTTTAACTCTTTGCGGCACAGATTTTTATATTCAGAGTAAAACTAATATTGTTGTGTATTCTTTATTACTTAGACTTACTTATAAGTAGATTTGGCGGTTTTTCATATGTGGGTTGATGGGGGGGTCAGATATGGGGTGGTTACTGTGGGTGACCGCTGTGAAGAAAATAGCTAATTATAGTAAGATTTTTTCATTACTATAAAGTACAAATCTAGTAATAAAAACGCGTGCATACAAAAACTTGAGTATAACAAATTATTCTAAACACAAATTATTGTTTGTGGCGGTTCTCAAAATAGATTTGCCCTCTCGGTAGACTCGGTACCACAAGGGATCTTTGCATATTTTGCAGCCCCAAATTGTTCTCACAGGCTCTTTTTTCGTGCTGCATCTACTGCAACGCCTGGAAGTTCCTCAAACTGTCTGATAATTTGCGACAGCTAGGCGAACAGATTTAGGAACTTCAGCTTTGTGTTTTTTATGGAGACCAAACTCGGTGAGGGTGGCTTGCTTCTAGATCTGTTTTTCATGTTCTTCAGTCATTCAGCAGCAGTCCCGGAGATCTTCAACAACCTGAATAGGTTGCTTGTCTTCTGGGATAACCTGGGATGGTTGGAGTAGAAGGGAAGTATGAGCCACGTACAATGGCGGCTAAAACGTGAAAGGCTAAGTGCGGAAAAGGCTTCGTCTAACTAGCTAACTGTTTTTCATGAGCGTTTTATTTCTTACATCTAAGCTAAGCTAAGCAGGCGCTAACAAATCTTGATACACGCTACGTCTAAAATCTTTTAGACAGAAACATGTGTTAGGACCTTCTTGAAGGTCCTAGCACATGTCTCGACTTACTATACTTCAATTTCTTCTTCTGTGACAGGGTTATAAGATCCGCTTTTTTGTTGAGCAAATAAGTTAGTCTGCAAATGTTGATAAGTAGAACGAGTTCTTTTGTCCAGAATAACTGAAAAATGTTAAGTGGAGATAGTTATGTATGAGCAGCCAGAGGTAACAAGTCATAATCGTCACAAA
Organism: Ectropis crepuscularia; assembly: GCA_963693475.1. Taxonomy (NCBI): domain Eukaryota; kingdom Metazoa; phylum Arthropoda; class Insecta; order Lepidoptera; family Geometridae; genus Ectropis; species Ectropis crepuscularia. Next base: position 7,906,195 of record OY856344.1, on the reverse strand, counting down.
TGAAGGGGCCATAATCGTCAGGAGGTATAATTGAGTGCTATTTTTTCCATTTTGGAACCTGTATATCAACCCGCGCTGTAGATGGTCCTGGTTGTGGAGCTGGTGTTGATGATGCAGGTAATGGCCGAGAAGAAGATAATCTGGCTATAGGTGTGTCATCTTCTGATTCAAATTCAGAGTTACCTTCGAAATCTTCACCTAGTATAATTTCTCGAGTCGTCAGACTTGGACCTTCAACGATGAGGTCATCTTCGACATCGGAACCATCGCCACCCCCATAACTGTCTTCATCAGAAGGTACATCGACATATTCTGATAAAGAATTCTCAATTTCCTGGGTAGATAAACCCGTTATTTTCATTATCTGCAAAAATAAAACCAATACGAAATAAAACTACTTCTTATAGAAAAATTATACCTTTACAGTACGGTGGTAACCGCTGCTAACCACATCAAATAACGTGTAATTTTCAAAAATCTTTTATGGATATTTCTGATATTTACACTTGTTATACAAGATTAATCATATTTCAACAATTTAAGCATAAAAATAATTCATATCTGTAAACATGAACTTACCAATGAAATAAAACACTTGCAGAACAACGAAATTCAAATTTCGCCAGTTTTCGCTTGATAGTTTAGTTCTCCTTCTAGCCGTCAGAGTAAGATAATTAGCACTATTCAAATGCTACATGTTGGTGTCGTTCATATAAATACAAACTTTAACCATTAGATGTCGCAATATTAAAAAACACGCTAATAAATAGGTGGTTAATTCTACTGACCACTGTGAAGCAAAGAGTTAAGAAGGTTCAAGCGCGAGTTGCAAATGCCACTGGAATTTCAAGAAGAACTTTGAACAATATATTAAACGAAGTCAGTACTGAAACACATTCTACTGAAATTAAGTTTAGCACTCCAAAAAAAGGGAGACCAAAAAAGCAATTTCGTTTGGATATGGACGATTTTGATTATGATGTTGTTCAAAGAATGGTGTATGATTTTCACTTACGATTTAATGAACTGCCAACAATAAAGTCATTAAAAGCTAAATTATGTGAAGCTATTAATTACAATGGGTCTGAAAAGACGTTGAGAAAAATACTTCACGAGATGGGATTTCGGTTCACTAAAATGGAAGACAATCGGAAAGTTTTAATGGAAAAGCACGATGTAAGCCTCAAACGAATGGAATATCTTGATAAAATGCGCAAATTTCGCGAAAGAGGAAAAAATATCGTCTACATGGATGAGTCTTACATACATACATCCCACACTAAAGGGAAATAGACTACAGGCCCGTGAACAAAATTTACGGGTCAAATGAACCAGCAGGAGACCTATGTGGGATGATAGACGGGTACAAAATAATAAGATTCAGCACTATGCCGTCACTTGTAAGCTGTCCAACTGAGAATTCAAAAGTGCAAGTAGAGTGGGTACATTTTGATCAATTGTTTCTGCACGGCATTCTTACCATCCCATAGATCCGTGAAAAATAATGAGAAAACGCGTAGTGCCGTACAAAAATAGTGATCCACAAAGTCGGAAACATTATTGATAATCCGGAATTTTTGAGGGAAAATTTGGTCATTTGATACTGTACGGCATCGGTTCCATACAGTTGCAATACCTCTTCTAACCCATTATTCCGCAACGCCGTACAAAAATAACGGTCCAAGAGAAAATGATCGGGGGTTCAACTTCCTCTTTTCAGTGATCCGGAGAGGTGATTTGACACAACGTAAAATTAATTTATTCCGAAAGTATTTTGTCCATAGATACAAATTTTATACGTGCCGGACATTTTTGTTAGTCCAAAAGTCAGTAAATGGCAAAAAACCTCCAGAACATTGCATATGACGAAATGTACTTTAGGGTGATAGTTGGTACGATTTTTTAACGACATTCTGATAATTTATTTGAATTTAATGTATGACTAAGAAAAGTTAACGCCGTACAAATCTGAAAGTTCATATTAAAGGCCAGTAAAAATATAATTTAACTTACAAATTTTCGTTCCCAATTTATTTATTATAAGGTGTATGATCATTTACTGAGCATAAAATAACAAAATGTTGACAGATTCAGGTGGATCTTTAAGCGTCATCTTGAAAAAAACGTTTTCTCGGGAACTATGTACTTTAGGGCAAATATTATTGGAGTCATTATTGTAGAAAGTATAATTTAACACCTTTTGTTGCCCAAAACTTTTTGTTAAACTTACCGTTTACGGCCCATTTAATGAACCGGGTTTTTTATCGCTGCTCTAGCTATAGCTCTTGAGATATTTATATAAATAAGACGCATCAATCCATGTTTAAAGACCGGTTTATTCTCTACAACTTTTGCCAAAATTGTTTTTTTTTTAAGTCTGTAATATTTTGAGTTTGCAGAAGTTTAATGTTGGACGCATCACTATATTGCCATAGCTAACATACACCTCATGTGCGTGAAAAACCTGATCTATATTTATTTACTTATTTTTTATCAGAATTTTCATGGTCTAATAACCGACCACAAACAAAACTATTGTTTATTTTAATACAATTCATTGATTTATAATATTTTTGGCGGAATAAGAGATTTTAAACGTCTTATAAATCAAAAAGTATGGACATTACAAAAAAAAGCTTTTCACAAAAGTTGTAGAGAATAAACTGATCTTTAAGAATAGTTCAATTCGTTTTATTAATTAATCTAATATTTCAAGAGATATCGGCCGTGATAGAAAAACCGGTATTTAAATGGGCCATAAATCGCAAACGGTACGTTTCACAAAAAAGTTTTCTTGGAACAAAAAGTGTAAAATTTTATTTTCTACAATAAAAATTTCAATAGTTTTTGCCCTTAAGTACATGCTTTCCGAGTTTCCGAGTTTCTAACTAAGTGGTACATATTTTGTTTGATTAAGGGTTAAAATGTACGGCATTATTTTTTTCCAATTTATTTACTTGAATACTATTTAAAACAATGATAATATGTTGAAGATTCCTATAGTTAATTAATCTATGGTTATTCAAATAATTGAAAACTTGCATGCTCTGTATTCCTCTGTTACTTTTTTTAGAACACTTTCTTTTGTACGGCATTATTATACAACAATAGTTTTTAGCAATGTCATGTAGAAAAATAAGACGCTGTACAGGATCAAATTGACCTACCACCTTTATAAATGAAGTACCTATACGATGAAATTAATGTAATTATCGGTGAACATTCAAATGAACAGTAATTTTTAGACGGCATTATTTTTAATTGTCCGTTTGAGTGCTAGATAATCATTTGGAACCGATGCCGTACTTTTTCAAATCACCTCTCCGGATCACTGAAAAGAGGAAGTTGAACCCCTGATCATTTCCACTTGGACCATTATTTTTATACGGCGTTTCGGAATAATGGGTTAGAAGAGGTATTGCAACTGTATGGAACCGATGCCGTACAGTATCAAATGACAAAATTTTCCCTCAAAATTTCCGGATTATCAATAATGTTTCCGACTTCGTGGATCGTGGATCACTATTTTTGTACGGCACTACGCGATTTCTCATTATTTTTCATGGATCTATTGGATGGTAAGAATGCCGTACAGAAACAAATGACCAAAATGTACCCACTCTACTTGCACTTTTGAATTCTCACCTGCACTCAGTTGGACAGCTTACAAGTGACGGCATTGTGCTGAATCTTATTATTTTGTACCCGTCTATCATCCTACATAGGTCTCCTGCTGGTTCATTTGACCCGTAAATTTTGTTCACGGGCCTGTAGTCTAAAATCTTGGAGTGATGATAAGAAAAAAGGAGTAAAAAAGCCAATTTCAAAAGGGCAACGTTTGATAATAGTTCATGCGGGAAATCAAAAATGCTTTGTACCCGGTCCCTTTTTAGGGTTCCGTAAAACGTAAAAACGGAACCCTTATAGATTCGTCATGTCTGTCTGTCTGTCTGTCCGTCCGTATGTCACAGCCACTTTTTGCCGAAACTATGAGAACTACACAGTTGAAACTTGGTAAGTAGATGTATTCTGTAAACCGCATTACGATTTCAACAGAAAAAATAAAAAAAAAGAAAAATTAGGGTTGCCCCCATACTGAGAACTGAAACGCAAAAACATTTTTTTTACCAAACCTATACGTGTGGGGTGTCTATCGATAGGTCTTCAAAAATGATGTTGAGGTTTCTAAAATCATTTTCGTCTACACTGAATAATTTGCGCGAGAGACACTTCCAAAGTGGTAAAATGTGTGTCCCCCCCCCTCTAACTTCTAAAGTAGGAGAATGAAAAATCTAAAAAAAATATATAATGTACATTACCATGTAAACTACCAACGAAAATTAGTTTGAACTCGATCTGATGAGTAGTTTTTTTTTAGTACGTCATAAATACACTATTATTGAAACTTCGATCAAAGTTACAACGAACTACAAGAACTATGTGTACTATGTATATAATGTTACTTGCTGCAACGGAACCCTTCATGGGCGAGTCCAACTCGCACTTGGCCACTTTATTCATTAACGTATAAATCCACGGATACTACAGGTGACTATCACAATGAAATGAATAACGATAACTACGAGAAATGGCTGGTTAATCAATTATTCCCAAATATACCCAGTGATTCCGTTCTAGTTATCGACAGCGCACCCTATCACAACAATAAATAAGTTGAAAGACCCTCCAACTCAAACATCATTAAACAGGAAATGATCAACTGGTTAAACAGACATGAAATTCCAGTTGATCCAAAATTAACAAATACCCAGATTTATGCTATTATAATTATGTCAGCACAAGGAGGTATACAGAGTTTTCCGTGGACAAAGTACTTCCTGGACATGGGCACACTGTGTTGCGATTGCTACCGTATCATCCGGATTTTAGTCCAATTGAAAATATATGGTCTCAACTAAAAGGCTATGTAGCCTGTAGAAATGTGGATATGAATTTAACTAAAGTAAAAACGTTATTGACTGAAAAAGTAAACATGATCGGGACTGAAGAGTGGAAAAAGGTTTGCGATCACACAATCAAATGTGAGAATGAATATAAAAGCATTAAACACGGTTTAGACAATTACACTGATAGACTAGTGATAAATACGGCTGATAGTGACAGTGATATTGACCTCTTTGAGAGCACAGATAGTGAAATGGAAGTAATTGAGAATAAGAATTATTATTATTTTTATTACAATGTCTCACTTTAACAATAGGTACAATGGTGTTTATTATGTACACTACAGCTGTAATTTTCCAAAATAATTAAATACGTAAACATAATGTGAACATATTTTTAGGGTTCCGTAAAACGTAAAAACGGAACCCTTATAGATTCGTCTTGTCTGTCTGTCTGTCCGTATGTCAAAGCCACTTTTTGCCGAAACTATGAGAACTACACTGTTGAAACTTTGTAAGTAGATGTATTCTGTGAACCGCATTACGATTTTTTCAAAAAAAAGTAAAATTACGGTTGCCCCTCATACTGAGAACTGAAACTCAATTTTTTTTCCATAAAACCTACACGTGTGGGTGTCTATCGATAGGTCTTAAAAAATGATGTTGAGGTTTCTAATATAATTTTTGTCTACACTGAATAATTTGCGCGAGAGACACTTCCAAAGTGGTAAATTGTGCCCCCCCCCCCCCCTTCTAACTTCTAAAGTAAGAGAATGAAAAAACGAAAAAAAATATATAATGTACATTACCATGCAAACTACCAACGAAAATTGGTTTGAACTCGATCTGATGAGTAGTTTTTTTTTAGTACGTCATAAATACACTATTATTAAAACTTCAATCAAAGTTACAACGAACTACAAGAACTATGTGTACTATGTATATTATGTTACTTGCTGCAACGGAACCCTTCATGGGCGAGTCCAACTCGCACTTGGCTACTTTTTTATTTTATTTTACTCGAACCTAAAGCCATCACTTATAGAACACTTATTGGTGTATTTTATACAAAGAATAAAAAGAATTATTAAAAGAAGCAAATTAAAATTGTTTTAACAGCTCCTAATAGATACCGCACTGTTTGTATTTCGTGCTACAGAGATGACGCTCTACGAAGCCGAAGTTGGCCGATTGTCTCTTTCCAGGTGTCGATGTGCAATATTTATCGCCGGGTACTGTAATACTTATATAGTTTTAAATACATAGAAACACCCAGACACAGTGCAAACATTTGAATTCATCACACAAATATTTGCACTGGGTGGGAATCGAACCCACGACCCTCGGCTTCGCAAGCAGAGCTAGGTACTACCAACTAAGCCACGAGGCCAGTCATTATCAATAAATAGTTTAGATAAACAACTAGTTTTATTTTCCTCACATTCGAAATGAAAAATACAGTGTTTAACACGGGTAAAATAATCAATTCCTACTTGGACTATCGCCTAAATACCTCTGGAATTAATTCTTTCGACCCTCTGTTAACAATCTACTCTTCCCGTTTTTGTTACATTCTTCATTCATGGTCCGCTCCTATTAATGGTAGCGTAATATTAAATATAGCCTTTCTCGATAAATGGACTACCCAACAAAAAAAATCTTTCCATTCGGACCAGTTGTTCCCGAGATCCTAGCGTTCAAACAAACAAACTCTTCAGCTTCATAATATTAAGTACTAGCGGTTCGCCCCGGCTTTGCCTGTGGTACATACTATTATAGCATATAGCGTTCAGGGATAACGTACGTATTCAACAGTGAAATATTTTTTGAAATACGTTCAGTAGTTCCTGAGATTAGCGCGTTCAAACTAAAGCTTGATAACAATATTAAGTACTCGCTGAACCGTCCGCGCGTTGCTACGCCATCTATCGCAAATTGGTTTGTTCAACATTTGAATAGATTTTGAACAAATTTGGTTACCTTAGGTTCTAATGACGCAACTTTTAAAAAATAGACACATGCTATCACACAACAAAAGCTCTCAAAAAGCACTCTACTAATAGCTATAAGCTACTCTCAAAATAGTTTTTGTTACATTTTTCATTCATGCTCCGCTCTTGTTGGTAGTAGCGTAATGTTAAATAGCCTATAGCCTTCCTCGATAAATGGACTATCCAACAGAGAAAGAATCTTTCAATTCGGACCAGTAGTTCCCGAGGCCCTTGCGTTCAAATAAACAAACAAACAAATTTCGCCCAAACCCAATATAGAGTAAGATCCCAGAGCAGCCAGACGTCACCTATTTTCTGATGAATGAAATGTGCACGATTGAGTAGAGTTAGTAAGCACTAAGACCACGTGCTCACTCGCTAACTTGCTTAGACGGCCAATTTTGAGATATGGGGTAATGAAGGTACATACAAACATTACTTACTTCACGTATTTTCTAATAAGTGATTTTCAGGTATGTTGTAGGCAATATCCTTAAAAACAAGGTCCCAATACTCCCAGACACTTTCCGTCAGCCGTTTTGCTTAACAACTACAAAATACTAATTTAACTTCACTTAAATACTCATGCTCCATTTGTAAATATGTTCGTAAGTACTATGAACACGTGCTTACTCGCTAACTTACTTAGACGGCCAATTTTGAGATATGGGGTAATGAAGGTACATACAAACATTACTTACTTCACGTATTTTCTAATAAGTGATTTTCACGTATGTTGTAGGCAATATCCTTAAAAACAAGGTCCCAATACTCCCAGACACTTTCCGTCGGCCGTTTTGCTTAACAACTACAAAATAATAATTTAACTTCACTTAAATTCTCATGCTCCATTTGTAAATATGTTCGTGAGACAACTATTTTTAAGCTTTTTCCAATAAGACAGACCAATCTAAGGGGCCAATTATCCCTTAAGCTCAATTTTAAGTCAAAATTTCCGAATAAATGTCTCACTCAGTCTGCCGCTCTTACCCATATTACATAGTTGAGTTTATTCATCATTCATCAGAAAATAGGTGACGTCTGGGAGCTCTGGGATCTCGGACTATAAAGAGTTTTCTATCTATCTAAGAATTTTCCTCACTTTATCTGGACGTAAAACGAATTTGAGGTAAAGCCTACATTCAATATTAATACGACCTATCTATCACAAACTAGATCAAGAGATTGGTAAATATCACGTTTTGGATTAAGTGGGTGCGTGTCACACGGAGATCGGAGCTACTTTACCGAGTGTATCTAAATCTCAATGCTCACATAAACGTTACAAATAGCTGAGGGCACAGGATGGAATTTGATGGGAAATCGTCTTAAAAGACACCAATAATAAGGTTAGTTTTTGTGTAGAAGACATACTTTTGCACCATACAGTGATAAGATGACTTCACTGATGCTATTTTATTTTATTCACTATAACTTCCTTACGATTGCTCGTATACATGATGAATTATGTGTATTGTATTACATGACATGTCATATTTTAAATTATGATATGTCACATTATATTATAAAGTGTGTGGGTTTGAAAGTATGTAAGTGTGTTTATTCTCAAGTATTTTATAATGGTTAAACGGACGTGTGTTTAGGAAGTGTGTTTATTCTCACGTATTTTATAATGGTTACTTGGATTACATTGACATACATATATTGTGTTTAAGACGTTACATTTCATTACAAATATGTATATCGATGTGTTTATCCCACTTACACGTTAAATAAAAGCGCGTACTCAATAAGAATCAGAGAAGAGATAATGATACACGATGTGAATGACGCAATGAACAATTTAATTCGTTAACAATTTTAACTTGAAGTGCGTTTTGCTAACACACATGGTCCTTCTGTTCACATTAATCGTTTATTAATGTGAACAGAAGGACTAAACCTTTTTCAATTAACCGTCAAAGAGTACAGTCACAAATTTAAAATTCATTCCTATAGAAATCTCGGCGTAAAACGTGACGATTCAAGTCAGTTTAGAAACAGTGACTTAAAAACTTTATCAAAATACCGAGTGACTATGCTATTACCATCAAGCTGCACAAGTACTCGTCTCACTACACTACCTAATAAGACAATGGCAAATTATAAACACATTACTTATTAGCTTCATATAACGTTATCAGAAAGGTTTTCTAGGGTTGTCCAAATGTTTTCATTTAGGATTAGAGATAATACGAAACCCAGCGTGAAACCCTGTTTGTTTTTTCTAATTCAAGTGGGGTGCAGCTTGGCATCTCTGGGGGTTAAAGGTCACCCAGGACAATGCCCTTATCTCCCTGAATACCGCCATTCAAGTACCGGTCTCTTCAGCTAAAATATAACTGACTATTTGTACAACTCTCTGGGGCACTAATCTTGATTACAACGACGCGACGCGGGTATACCTTTGTAAAGTTTTCCGGAAGAATTATTCCCGAGTTTTAGTTGGCTACCAACCAACGGCTAACAGTGAACCTTTTTTTTTACTCGTGCGTGTTTTGTTTTAATAAAACATAATTTAATCTTCCACGAAAAATCAATTACCGAGTTCGATTTCAAATTAAACTCAGACACTCGATTGAATTTCATAAGTTTTGTGAAATCAACTACACACTTTTTCAATGAGATAGCGAGGTTTCGAAGTCAACGAATATAATATCATATTTAAAAAAAATAGATTTTTTAAATATTTTAAAAAACTCCACACCAATTTCAATAAAAATTAAAATCAAACCAAAAATAATCATCAACATCGGTCCATAATTCACGGAGCTATCGCATATCACAAAATAGAGTTAAGAATATCTTCCATTTTTCAAGTCAATTAAAAATAAGCAAAGAAGAAAGCTAAATTAAATTCTACTCAAAACATGTTTTTGCTAAAATTTCGTTCCTTACTTGCCTTAGTTCAATGGCGATTACCATCAGATATTTATTTAGCGTATATATATTTAGTTGGCGTAGGGACGTGAGTTGGCGTAGGGACGTGACGACCCCACCGCCCGCTAATGGTAGTTTGCACGACCATCATAGTCGTGGAAACTACCATCAGTGCAATCAGTCCACCGAACAATGGCGGTAAAACCATTGCGGAATGGTCGGAAGTTATAAACACTAATAACACAAGATGGGCAGCAGCATCTTGTAGAAAACTTCCAACCAACTGCGATCGCCAACCCGCCTGCCAAGCGTGGCGATTACGGCAAAACCCCCCCATTATGAAAACAAAAAGAAAGCCACGGCCCCTAGTCTCCGGCAGCTCTGCTAGTCCTGGCTGTGGTAGTGGCCACGACAGTAGCAGAGCAGGGGGTGCTAAGAATCCCCGGACGGCCCCCTTAAGCTACCATAAAAGACCCTTGGCCCTGGCAACATTCAACACGCGAACACTGCGGGCTGACGAGAAGGTTATCGAACTGGAGGAAGAATTGAGCAAATTGCGCTGGAGTATTATAGGTTTATCTGAAGTCCGAAGAGAGGGCGAGGACTCGATAATACTTAAATCCGGCAATTTGCTCTATTTCCGGGAGGGTGACCAACAGTCCCAAGGTGGTGTCGGGTTCATCGTCCACGAGTCCCTCGTGAACAGTGTTACTCAAATCGGGAGTGTGTCGACGAGGGTAGCGTACCTTATACTCAGAATTACCAAACGTTATTCGCTGAAGGTCGTACAGGTATACGCGCCAACGTCGACACATTCCGATATTGAGGTAGAGGCTATGTATGAGGATATCTCGAAAGCCATGCATGCCTCCAAGACCCATTACACTGTCGTCATGGGGGACTTCAGCGCGAAACTGGGCAGGCGGGGCGATGATGAGGTTAGAGTCGGCAGTTACGGATTTGGTAATCGGAATTCACGGGGCCAGATGCTAGCCGACTTCTTGGAGAAAGAGAGACTCTATATGATGAACTCTTTCTATAAGAAGCCGGTACAACGCAAATGGACCTGGATTAGTCCCGATGGTGCAACCAAAAATGAGATAGACTTCATCATGTCGTCAAGGAGAGAAATATTCAGTGATGTCTCCGTGATCAATGCGGTAAAAGCCGGGAGTGATCATCGAATGGTAAGAGGCATGCTGAATCTTAATATAAAACTCGAACGGTCGCGACTGATGAAGTCTACGCTCCGGCCAGCGCCTATCCAAATCCAGAATTCCGAGAACTTCCAACTCGAGCTTCAGAATCGCTTCGAGTGCGTAGGTGACTGCGTAGACGTGGATGTTTATAATGACAGGGTCGTGGAAGCTGTCCATACGATCGGATCTAAACACTTTAAAATCCGTCGTACGAAAGGAACCCAAAAACTCTCTAACCCTACCCTAGAGCTCATGGAAGAAAGGCGCAAGATGGTTTTACAATCCTCAGGTGATGCTTCTAAGTATCGAAGGATCAATAGACAGATCTCAAAGTCACTGACTCGCGATATACGGCAATTCAATACGAAGTGTATTGAAAAGGCCATTGCGCAGAACAAAGGCTCTAAAGTATTCGCCCGAGATTTGTCTATTGGCCAGAGGCAACTGATGAAGCTGAAGACCGAGGATGGGAAGATCATATCGTCCAAATCCGAGCTCATGGGAGAGGTTGAGAAGTTCTACGGACAGCTATACACGACGACACAGCAACCTGTCGTAAACCTGACCAGCGAACTTAGAGCCAGGTTAACCCGACATTACACCGAAGATATCCCGGACGTTAGCCTGTACGAGATTAGAATGACTCTCAAACAGCTAAATAATAACAAGGCGCCGGGTGATGACGGCATTACAGCTGAGCTCCTGAAAGCGGCAGGTTCGCCTATGCTAAGGACTCTACAAAAGCTATTAATTCCGTCATTCTCGAAGGCAAAACGCCGAAGGCATGGCACAGAGGCGTGGTGATACTCTTCTTTAAGAAGGGTGACAAGACCCTTTTGAAGAACTACAGGCCCATCACGCTTCTGAGTCACGTTTATAAACTGTTCTCGAGAGTCATATCGAACCGTCTCGCACGCAGGTTTGACGACTTCCAACCGCCCGAACAAGCCGGTTTCCGAAAAGGCTTTAGCACCATCATAGACCACATACATACGCTACGGCAGGTTATACAGAAGACCGAAGAGTATAACCAGCCCCTATGTTTGGCGTTTGTGGACTATGAGAAAGCCTTCGATTCGATCGAGACCTGGGCTATGCTTCAGTCGCTCCAGCGGTGCCAAATTGACTATCGGTATATTGAGGTGCTAAGGTGCCTGTACGAAAACGCCACCATGTCAGTTCGTCTTCAGGACCAGAATTCGAAACCGATCCAGCTGCAACGAGGTGTGAGACAGGGGGATGTCATATCCCCGGAACTGTTTACCGCCGCACTGGAAGACGTCTTCAAACGTCTGGACTGGAACGGACTCGGCATCAACATAAATGGTGAGTACATGACCAACCTCCGTTTTGCCGATGATATCGTGGTCATGGCTGAAACCCTGGACGACCTCGGCAGAATGCTAAATGACCTCAGTAGAGCCTCTGAAAAAGTGGGTCTTAAAATGAACATGGATAAGACAAAAATCATGTCAAATAACCATGTTGTACCCACTCCTCTTAAAGTAGGACTCTCTACGCTCGAGGTTGTTGACGAATACGTTTACCTAGGACAAACAGTCCAATTAGGTAGATCCAACTTCGAGAAAGAGGTCACTCGTCGAATCCAACTCGGCTGGGCAGCGTTCGGGAAACTACGTAATATCTTCTCGTCCAAACTACCGCAGTGTCTCAAGACGAAAGTCTTTGACCAGTGTGTCTTGCCAGCTATGATATACGGAACAGAGACGTGGTCGCTTACTATGGGCCTCATAAGAAGGCTCAAAGTCACCCAAAGGGCAATGGAAAGAGCTATGCTCGGAGTTTCCCTGCGCGATAGAATCAGAAATGAGGAAATCCGCAGGAGAACCAAAGTAACCGACATAGCTCAACGATTTGCTAAACTTAAGTGGCAGTGGGCAGGGCACATAGCTCGCAGAACCGATGGCCGTTGGGGCGGAAAGGTTCTCGAGTGGCGACCGCGTACCGGAAGACGCAGCGTTGGCAGGCCCCCCACAAGATGGACCGATGATCTGGTAAAGGTCGCCGGAAATCGTTGGATGCGGGCAGCGCAGGACAGATCTTTGTGGAAATCTTTGGGGGAGGCCTTTGTCCTGCAGTGGACGTCTTTCGGCTGATATGATGATGATGATTTATTTAGCCTCCGAAGTAAAAAGGGGTGCTATTAGTTTGAGCGTTCTACATATAATTAGTATATTATAGCGTTTGTGTATCTGCCCATGACACCGTAGCTCTGAAATGGCTGAACCGTTTTTAACTTTTTTTTTTATTTGAGAGCATGATTTTAGTGATGTTTCTCAGGTATGTTTCATCAAAATCAGTTTAGCAGTGCCAAAGTCATCGGTTCTTTTGTTATGGTGTTGGAGTTTAATTTGGGAAAATACTAGGTATATCAAATTTTCAGACTCTCTAGTCTCAGAGTGCGTTCCTCGTTATGTTTTCAGATTATTTACTCTAGAATACGGGCATTTTCTCACGCAATCAGTTCTAGTTAGTTAGACACGGTTTCATTACAGTTTTCCAGCACGTTTTACTATAATAAGCGGACATTCCAAAATACCTTTTTGAACGAGTTCAAATCCCATTGAATTTATACAGAATGTAATGCTTTGCATGTAATGGAATGTAAAGTTTTAACCGTTGCAAAATATCGTGTAATTTTTTGTGTCAAAATCTGTTTGATAGTTTTAAAGATCTAACCATAACATTTAAGGACACATCTATTAGACTACAGGCCCGTGAACAAAATTTACGGGTCAAATGAACCACCAGGAGACCTATGTAGGATGATAGAAGGGTGTAAAGTATTAAGAGTGCGCCTAAAGCCAGGAAAAAATCAGATTACACCCGCGCGACGCGTTTCTTAATGTGATGTACATAAAGTCGAGAATAGCATGACACAGTTTGGAGGAAAAATCAATATTTAATCAGGCGTCCATTTTTGACCAAGTTTTATTTAATTACCCAATAACTAAACATAAATTTAAAAAAGTGTTCGGTTACTTTACTATAACGTACAAATAGGAATTTTATTACCAAAAAATAATGTGGGGTCATCGCTGATAATTTCGAGTACTCGAATTAAAACGGGTTTTTTCGGTGTCATTTTTATTTTTTTATTGTAAAAAACTCTGATCTATTTTTAAAATTCTTTTCGGTTATTGTGCTTCTTCTTGATTGTACCCACACGTCAATATTTTTTTTGTCATAGTTTTTAGTTTCTTAACTTCAGTGAGCGGCGTCGAAAATGTCCTTTTTTCGTTTTCTGGCTTTAGGCGCCCCCTTAAGACTCAGCACTATGCCGTCACTTGTAAGCTGTCCAACTGAGTGTGATTGAAGAGGGGGGGTTGCAACCCTCTACCATTTCTCCTTGTCGCATGATTTTTGTACGGCATTGCGAAATAATGGATTAGAAAAGGTATTGAAACTGTATGGAACCAACGCAGTACTTTGCTCTGTAAATTACTCGTACTCTGTAAATTTTTTCCGCCAAACTAATAATCAAAAAGTTAAAATTTATAATTTGTATAGTTTCAATACCTCTTTTAATTTATTATTTCGCAACGCTGTACAAAAATAATGCGACAAGGAGAAATGATCGAGGATTGCAACCCCCCCTCTTCAATTGCACTCAGTTGGACAGCTTACAAGTGACGGCATAGTGCTGAATCTTATTACTTTATACACTTCTATCATCCTACATAGGTCTCCTGGTGGTTCATTTCACCCGTAAATTTTGTTCACGGGCCTGTAGTCTATATAGCGGGAAGTGACTTTGTTTTACAGATTTTTAAGTGTTTTTTTAATAGATAGAGTAATTCAAGAAGACGGTTTATGTCTATAATACGTGCGTAAAATAGTAGCAAAACACCAATAAACAGAGTCCGCCTGGTGAAGGACCACACCTTTGCCAGTTATTCTACCGCCAAGCAGTAATGTGAAAACATTACTGTGTTCCGGTTTGAAGGGCAATGTTACCAGAGAAATTACAGGGCTTAGAGATATAACAACATAGGTTTCTGGGTGACGAGCGCAGTGCAGTGCTAGGTAATGATTTGGACTTTTATGTTCATTGGAACATAAATTGCACGCAGCTATTGAGCTGCGTGTCACTGTGCTGTTATGTGGCAGGCATGTTGCTTACCATCAGGCACATGTCTTGCTCGACTCGTCACTCTATATTAAAAAAAAAAAGTTTTAAAGGTTTCTAATGGGATGTCATAAATATATCCATTTTTGTGCTTACATTGCTAACGCTGGCTGAGCTCTACGACATAGATCAAAATAATATTGCAGTATTGTACCTCTTAAAAAGGTCTACAAAAAAGTCCCCAATGCTATATATCTATCTCTTAGGGATAACCCACAATTATTTCTATTTTTATTCATGTACTCATTCCATTTCCTTGAGTTCTCCAATACACCTCCTGGCAACATCCATAATCATACACCGAGTGCGGTCCTCATATTTTGCACACTCAAATCCACCCAGCGCGCGGTCTAAACAATAATTCCAAGCAAATCTAATAAGGCTCTGGAATCGATCGAGAGACTTGCCAAAAGGCTCATAGGCAACGACACTCTTGTGCGAAAAAGACTTCAAAGTCTTGAACATTGCCGAAAAATTGCTAGCCTATCGGTTTTTTATCGGATACACGTCGGAGAGTGTCCGACTGATTTGCATGATCTAATACCACCCTGTCCTTTTTTCTATCGAACAGATTTGACTTTTGTGATAAGAACGTCTAGACTGTGGAATACGTTGCCTGAGTGGGTGTTTCCCGATGGTTACAATCTTTGTGTCTTCAAATCGAGAGTGAATCGGTTTTTTTCTAGGTAAACACGCTCAATCGTAGACCGCATCCATCAGACCGCTTACCATCAGACGAGATGGCGGTCAAGTGTAAACCTGTAAAAGTTTAAAAAATAATATATATATATCAATTAAAACACGACAATAATAGACATTGAAATCTTTTCATGAATGGCATCGCCGTGACAATTTTTTTATAGTACAATTAAAATTCAGACATACGCATTGTGAAACTCTACAACATTAAAATGCTGGTTCGTTGCCACTAGTTCCATTCACAGTTCCATGATGGAACTACTGATAATAATTTACATCATTAGTTCCATTAAAAATTGATTTTGAAATAATGGAACTAGTGTCAATTTTGAGTTGACGCAAGTTCCATCACAGTTCCATGATGGAACTACTGATAATATTTTTACAACATTAGTTCCATTAGAAATGAATCTCAAAATAATGGAACTAGTGTAAATTTTGAGCTGATGCCAGTTCTATTCACAGTTTCGTGATGCAACTACTAATATGTAATATTTTTTACACCAGTAAGTACTTAAATTGAGTTTAGGGAATGATTGCCCCCTTAGATTGGTCTATCTTATTGTAAAAAGCAACAAAATAGTTGTCTGGCATATATATTTACAAATGGAGCATGAGAATTTAGGTGAAGTTAAATTATTATTTTGAAATTGTTAAGCAAAACGGCTGACGGAAAGTGTCTGGGAGTATTGGGACCTTGTTTTTAAAGATGTTGCCTACAACATACGTGAAAATCACTTATTAGAAAGTACGTGAAGTAAGTAATGTTTGTATGTACCTTCATTACCCCATATCTCAAAATTGGCCGTCTAAGCAAGTTAGCGAGTAAGCATGTGTTCTTAGTACTTACTAAGTCTATTCCATCGTCCACATTTCATTCATCAGAAAATAGGTGACGTCTGGGAGCTCTGGGATCTTGGACTATAAGTAATTAAGCATTATAATACACAAGTATGAGATAATATTTGGTATTTTAGTAAACTTCGAATGGGGAAGAAAATTAAATAAAGAGCATAGTGATTTCAAACATAATTGTAATAGACTACAGGCCCGTGAACAAAATTTATTGGTCATATTTATGAACCACCAGGTGACATCTACATAGGTATGTAGAATGATAAAAGAGTATAAAATAAGTTTCAGCACTATATTTTATGCGTAAGCTGTCCAACTGAGTACAGATGAAGATAGGGGGTTGTAGCCTTAAAATATTTAATTTCCTTCCTCAATTATAATCGCATACTTAAGTATTGTAAGCAATGCTTAATTACTTACGTTTTTATTGCTTTTCGTTGTTGACGATTATCAGGTTGTAATATTAATTTTCTGAATATGACAAACACACTTTCGAAGTTTCTGGTCAACTCGATTGTCGATTCAATATTTTTACTAAAAATAACGCAATTTTGGTTTTCGCACAGTCGAAAAATTTCACATTGACATTTGTTCCATTATTTTCAGAAACTAAAAATGTACACTAGTTCCATTATTTTGAGATCCATTTCTAATGGAACTAATGTTGTAAAAATATTATCAGTAGTTCCATCATGGAACTGTGATGGAACTAGCGTCAACGCAAAATTGACACTAGTTCCATTATTTCAAAATCCATTTTTAATGGAACTAATGTTGTAAATTATTATCAGTAGTTCCATCATGGAACTGTGAATGGAACTAGTGGCAACGAACCAAAATGCTTTGTTTAGTCTGTGGGGTCTGTCCACAAAAATATCTATTTATTTATTGGTTGGTGTAACTCTGCCTGCTGTTTTCCTCTTTGAATAAGTATAACCTAGTTTACCATGCGCCACTCAGCCCTATACTCTAATTTTCTACAATACTTAAATTTAAGATTTTACAAATATACCTAAACGTTTCACAGATATCTAATATTTTATCCTCCCTCAGGAAAAAGAGCGTTCGAAAATTTATCTTCATTGTCCTTCAATGCCTCGTGGAGTTAATTTGTTTGCGTCTAACTGTAGATACTCAGGTGAGTTTTACGTTAGGCCGTGTCCTCGGCTACATTAACGAGCGATCGCAAGTGGTATAATTTTTTTATAGTCCCTTACACTTTATTAAGGTACAGGTTTCATTGGCATAGTTACGATACCTGTATTAATACTGGGTAATACTAAAAACGGCTGCATGACTATGGGCGTGCTTTTGCTTACCACCAAGTTTGTAGCTGAAAATTACAGGGCTTAGAGATATAACAACCTAGATCTCTGGGTGACGAGCGCAGTGCAGTGCTAGGTAATGATATGGACTCTTCATGTTCCAATAGCTGCGTGTCACTGTGCTGTTATGTGGCAGGCATGTTGTTTACCATCAGGCACAGTCATGTCCTGATCGTCTCGTCCCTCTTTATTAAAAAAAAAATGTTGTCTGTAAAGTCGGTTTACTGACGATAGTTGAACGTGACAACGTCTTAAGAAAATACTGATTGTGTTAAGCGCCCTCTAGGTAAAACATTCTGAAGCTTTTTGAAAAGCTGTTCAAAGCGCCATCTCTGGGTACATCATTGTACTAGCACAAGTTCTTAACTTCATATCGTCGCTTTTCTAAAACATGGACAGACTCCTTGAATGTAATACACATTTCAGTCACTAGATGGTGCGAAAAGTAATAAGGCGAGGTAACGGTGGTAAATATTATCTATTCTATGGCGGTAACGTTACATGACGTCATGTTTTGTGCGCGTGCAGCCGGCTTCATCGAATTATAAGACGTTATCACGTCAAAAACGCTCGCCTACGTGTCACGTTCATTGGTATTATACATTGATACCAGCTGACCCCGCAAACATTGTTTTGCCTGATAAATAATTAATACAAATTTAAAAAATCTAACATTGGTAACCCTAAACTTTAATAATAAAAATAAATGTTTATTTTTGTAAAACAATTTTAGATTTGCCAGAAGCTCCGGGAAATTTTAATCGAAATAGAGTGAAAAACATTTACAAATAAGACGGTAATTGATCAGTTATCGAGCGGGATGAAAAATTATTAAATTACTAAAATGGCTATTAAAAAATAGGGGTTGGTGATAAAAGGGTAAAAATTAAGGGTTGTATGTATTTTTAATGCCACATTATAAAAAATAAAAATTTGACAGATAATTTAAAAAAATAATTGGGGTGAACAATCCTTATCACTTAGGGGTATGAAAAATAGCTAGTAGCCGAATATGCATATAAAATTTGGTAAAAATCAGTAAAGCCGTTTCGGAGGAGTAAGGTAACTAACACTGTGACACGAGAATTTTATATATAAGATTATTAGTCCGAGATCCCAGAGCTCAAAGACGTCACCTATTTTCTGATGAATGAAATGTGGACGATTGAGTAGAGTTAGTAAGTACTAAGCACACATGCTTACTCGCTAACTTCCTTGGACGGCCAATTTTGAGATATGGGGTAATGAAGGTACATTCAAACATTACTTACTTCACGTACATATTTTCTAATAAGTGATTTTCACGTATATTGTTGGCAGTATCCTTGAAAACAAGGTCCCAATACTCCCAGACACATTCCGTAAGCCGTTTTGCTTAACAACTCCAAAATAATAATTTAACTTTACTTAAATTCTCATGCTCCATTTGTAAATATGTTCGTCAGACAACTATTTTGTTGCTTTTTCCAATAAGATAGACCAATCTAAGGGGGCAATCATCCCCTAAACTCAACCATGTCTTATGGGTAAGAGCGGGAGACTGAGTGAGACATTTATTAGGAAATATTGACTTAAAATTGAGTTTACAATTATCAATTATAATAAATTAAAATAGAGTATACAATATTTAATACAATATACTCGTCAGTTTACAATTATCCCGGGAACGAAAACTACGCGGTTGAAACCGCGGGGCGCTGCTAGTAATAAATAAATTTTACTTTTCACTGTTATTTGTGAAGAAATGTTGAATTACCGTTATTTTATCAGATGGGTCGAACAATAAACTCACGCTATCGCGTCCCTCATCACTGTACCTAGGCCTTGACCCCGCTTTGCACGTGTATGGATACAAGATTAAGGCAAAGGGTTCATAACAGCCGTATTAGAAGCTTTTTCAAATTTACTCATCCATTCATGTTGCCAAAAATAGAAGAAAAACGAAAAATACACCCTATTTATAATTTGAAAAAAAAAAAACATTGTTCAAAATACTGCGTAGTGCTATGCACTTACGTACAGGTGTGGCACTTTTCACCAGGCACCCGTCTTGTTCATCTCATCATTTTGTCAATTATCTGAGATGCCACAAATCCCATATTTACATAGCCATATAGAGAATTTTAGCGTTTTACTCGTTTTTTTTAATTATGCGTCTTTAGCATAAACATAGCAAAAACAGCTCGGTAAATATTTCCACTACATGACTCGGAGCTTTATTTCGCAAGTTGAGAGCCATGGTCATAGTCGACAAAATTTTAATTTGGAACAAAAATATTGAACTATTGTAATAACTATTGTAGTGGTAGGACTCTTGGCAGAGTCCGCCTGGGGAAGGACCACACCTTTGCCAATTATTCTACCGCCAAGCAGTAATGTGCAAACATTACTGTGTTCCGGTTTGAAGGGCAATGTTTCCAGAGAAATTACAGGGCTTAGAGATATAACAACGTAGATCTCTGGGTGACGAGCGTAGTGCAGTGCTAGGTAATGATTTGGACTCTTCATGTTCCAATAGCTGCGTGTCACTGTGCTGTTATGTGGCAGGCATGTTGCTTACCATCAGGGACATGTACTGCTCGTCCCGTCACTCTTTATTTAAAAAAAAAAAAAAAGCTTGCTAAGCTTGTACACGAAGTAACTATTTTCTGATCTGTGCTGGTACTATGACTGTCCTAAAGACATAGTGGGTAGTAACTCTGCCTGCGAACCTGAGGGTCGTGGGTTCGATTCCCACCCAGTGCAAATATTTGTGTGACAAATTCAAATATTTGTACTGTGTCTGGGTGTTTCTATGTATAATAAGTATGTGTTTACAACTATATAAGTATTATATCAGCTATCTGGTCGCCATAGCTTTGCTTAGTTTGGGGTCAGATGATGTTGTTTGTGAATTGTCCACCAATATTTATTTATTATTATATTATTTACATGGCGGCCAGATGGCTAATTACACGTTTCAAATGCATTTGGTGCACCTAAAACGGTCACTGGCTGGCCATTGTATTTGAATTCAATCTCAGACAATCAAATAATTCAATACATATCTTTCTAGAACCTTTCAAGTTCTATAAAAATTACCAAAAACTCTTAGGATCTCTCCATAAATCTGTCTCTGTGAATGTGTGTCTATATTATTTAAATACTTCACGGTTATAGTATTAATTTGAATCATTTTTATCTTTTGAAATTAAAATATTTATCGTTTAGAGTTTAAGAGCATATTTAATTTCGGCGATAAAAACTTTAATGGTTGTTGATAGAGGCCTTCTACAAAAAGGATAGACGGATTCCTTCACTTGTTATTCGACAAATAATATCTTTCTAGAACCTTTCAAGTTCTATAAAAATTACCAAAAACTCTTAGGATCTCTCCATAAATCTGTCTCTGTGAATGTGTGTCTATATTATTTAAATACTTCACGGTTATAGTATTAATTTGAATCATTTTTATCTTTTGAAATTAAAATATTTATCGTTTAGAGTTTAAGAGCATATTTAATTTCGGCGATAAAAACTTTAATGGTTGTTGATAGAGGCCTTCTACAAAAAGGATAGACGGATTCCTTCACTTGTTATTCGACAAATAAGGATAAGTCAAATAAGTGGTGACAATGTCGAATTTTAAATTGTCACTCTTTCAAATCTTTTACGGGCAAGGTTAAATATAAACGAAATTTAGTATTTTATCATTTCTAAATATTGCGTAAAGGACAATCTTTGGTGTGTTTATGAATCGTTAAACATGTGTGTAATAATTCCCAGTAATTCACTGGCAAGGGATGCAACGAGAAAATGAATCAAAACCAATACAACCGGACTGCGAATCTGCAGAATACCCAGAATCCGGTTTAGCGAAGCCAGAAGACGAACAGCTTTTCTACACGGCCAGTGTTCGTTTCCTCAAAGAAAAACTCCAAGAAAAATCTCGGGTCAGCGTTTGGAACTCCTGCGGAAGTCCAAAGGAATATAAACAAACAGTTTCGTCTTCAAACTCTGAGCCTCGGAAAAGTTGCTCCTTTTTCATCAAAAAGTCCAACTTAGTACTTTGTCGCAAGGCTTCACAAACGAACATCAATACGACAACATGTATGGAATGTTTGTCCATGAACCAAGTTTTACCGTTTCCAAAGAAAAGAGATAATATTTTTACTAGGCTCTGGAGCACTCTTAAAATAGGTCATCAAAAAAACCCCGATCAACCTAGTGAGGTTAACAGTTCTGAATCCTCGCATATTTCAAATTTCAAATTCCCTCGTTGTGAAAGATCAGTGAAAAGTCTCAACATGCCTAAGTCGGTTATCTCTGAAGAAAACAGCAAGCATAAATTAAAGCCTAGTTCAAGTAGAATTTCTAACAACACGACGCAGAAATCTTGAACAGAACGGTGTACCTATGTTGTAAAATTAGTTACATTAAATGTAAACTTTATGTGTAAAATATACGGTATTGTGAAATACACTATTTGGTTTTATGTTTTTTAGTGGTAAGAAAACTCTTTGCAGATCCCGGCTGGGGAGTTATCAAACCTTTGCCAGTTATTCTATCGCCAATCAGTGTGCCAACATTACCGTGTTCCAGTTTGATAAGTAATGTTTGCAGAGAAATTACAAGACAAAGAGAAAAATATAATCTAACTAGTGACTCGATCCCACGGAACAGATATCTCGATCCAGCTTTGCTCGGGTCATGTCATATAATAAACTATTAATTTGTAGTAAATAAGACGCATATTTTGATCATCCCCACACTCAGTATTAAAAAAAACTTTTAATCTGAAACGTCTGACGCTCCCGAAGCTTCGCGAGGCGTTTATTCTACGAACTTATTGCATTAACATCAGTCTCATACGTATGAGTTTGCGCAAATAAGATGACAATGAAGCCTTATTGGGGTTGATTAGATGTTACAGTGAGGCGCGGTAGCTAGGGGGCGCGACTTGTGACGTAACTACTGGATTCTACCAACGATCCTAAAGTAGAGGTGAACCAGTGATCATTAAGATTATTCTTAATGATCACAGGTTCACCTCTACATCGAGATTGAATGATCGATTGATTGATTGGATTGACTGTGCATTGAGATACATATTTATTGGAAAACACATTATAATTAGTTTGATTAAATTTAAAAAAGTGATTCGGAACGTCATCTCGTCCACAACTGAACGTAGGCATCCCCAGAATACGCCATTTAGCTCGATTACTTCCAACTGCCACCTATCATGACATCACACCATACCAAACCTATGGACACCCTACAAGAACTGGTTGCTTAGATATAGACTAGGACCATTGACCAAAACATTTGGAACGGGATCAACCAAATGCAAATGGAAAAAAATACAATGAAACATTACTGGTAACTGGTGTTCGGGAAAAGTTTAAGGAAAGTGAAAGGTTAAGGATCAAAAACTGTTTTATTTCCAAGAAAACGATTATTTCTATCATTTATCGATATTACTTTTAGCCGTATTTAAAGCCATCAGCCTTGGCTTAATAATAAAATCTTTAATGTCAAATTCTCTATGAGTTGATGCAAAATAATAAAATATATTTTTGTAATAGTTTTTGCCGCTTTTGACCGCCTGATAAAGGACAAAGAGCTTGATAAAGGACAAAAAGATTTGATTGTATATCTGTGGGTGACGAGCGTAGTGCAGTGATTTGAAATCTCCATATTATTCTAATAGGTGCTTGGAACTGTGCTGTTATGGGCCAGCGTATTATGTTATTATGGCTTTCTCGTCCCATCACTATTAGTAATAACCAAAACAATCTAGTATCTTTCAACATAAAATTGTTTTTGAACTAGAATTATTTAATATACACTCCGATATTATACCAATTTGTGTAATATTACAACGAGTTTGAGAAAAATCATATTCTTAAAGTGTAATCAGGCATATTGTTTCATGTGACATTTTCTTTGAAATTTCTAGTGAAGAACATGAGTGCACTACGTTTATCATTGCTCGCATAAATAGAAAATCTTTGATGAAAACTTTGGGTGACATTTTAATGAAATAAAAATGAAAAAGATTTATGTTCAGTTGAAAAAAATACATGGTTGTTTGTGCATTGAAATGATAAGCTATTTCAAGATGTTTCACCTTTAAACAACGTTATCCTAAAATAACTTTAAATACCTATCTAATTCATGCATACCTATTTATTTTCATCCTACTGTGATTTTGCACTGGGCAGTTATTTAGTCTATATTGACATTCCAAAAACTAAGCAGTTATATTTTTTGTTGCCTAAAGGCTGTGGTTCACGCTGCGACCGCGGCACGAGACCGAGACCGCGACAGGCACTTGACATTATGAAATTGTATAGGCGCCAGTTCGCGCCGAGACCGCGACAGCAGACCCGCGACACGTGTCGCAGTCGCGGCGCGAACTGGCGTCCATACAAAGCCATAATGTCAAGTGCTTGTCGCGGTCTCCTGTCGCGGTCTTAGCGCGAACCTGCACCTTTACAACCATCATATCTCTGTAACCTGGAGGCCTACTACGAAGTCCGATAAACGATATATCGGCCGAACTTATGGACTTTTCCTACCTCGAAAGACAATCTGTCGGTTGATAGGATCGGCCGTTTCGTTCGATTCGACCCTCATCCGACCTAAGTCTACAACTTCCGACCGAGATGTATCGATTTTACTGTTTTTAGTGGTGAGGCTACAATCCGATTCAGCTGTCGGTCGGATCCGATCATTCGGAGTTTGTTTTCGTAGTAGACCTGCTGTACAGCTACTTCAATTAACGACCGTAATCGTAATTGTGAGGTCATAGGTTTGAATCCCGAGACATGGAATCTGAGTATTTTTCTAAGTGTAGCAAGTTTGTCATAACTGACTTTAACGGCAAGGAAATCATCGCGGGGAAACAGACCAGCACGTTCCAAAAATCTTTCGAAGTTCTGTGTGATCCACTAGCCTGCACTGGACCAGCGTGGTGGATTATGACCTTGGCTCTCTCTTAGCGAGAGAACGCCCCGTGACCGAGCAGTGACGCGACGTCTTGCGTGAGCGACTTTGACGCGAACGCGAAGCGACGCGACGCGGTGCGAAAACAACAAACAATCAATACTGAGTGGCCTACGTGACCAACGCATGTAGAGTGCGATGCAGCAGCTTTGTCCTACATGCGCGAGAATTGTCAAGCACCGCCGCCGCCATTCAGTCATGGACGGACGCAAGCGAATATTATTGGAAAATTCATATATGAAATATCAAATATTCAAGAAGTATGTACGGCAGAGAAATGAAACTAATATTGTGTATTTAGAAAGGCATATTTATGGGGAATTTCACAATTTGTATGAAGAATTACGGGCTCAACCCCTGCTATTCAAGGAATATTCTCGAATGTTGCCTACAACGTTTGATTATATTGTGCAAGCTATAAAACCTGTTTTGGGATTCACTAGAACTAATTTCCAGCAACCTATTTCCATAGAAGAACGATTGATGGTGACTTTAAGGTAAGAAAACTATGAAATAATAAATCAACTCTAATATTTATTAAAGTTATAGTAGTATAAGTATTTCAATAATTTCACAAAGAAGTGTAAAATCCATGTTGAGAACCGGATTATGGTGGATTTAACTTTGCCAGCTCCGTTAGTAGAAGATCCTGCATCTGCGTTCTAAAATGTATTTTTTTCAGTGCTGGCAACTGTTTCATATAAGGTAATATGGATCTGAACCAAAGAAGGTCATCATCAGCATTATCTTGTTGATCCTGGCGAAAAATTTTTATCTTTTCTCTCTCTATATCGAGGAATGCTTCTAAGCTATTATCTTTTCTTTTGCGTGTTTTTTTTGTTTGTTTTGTGATGGCTGGCAACGAGGGTGAAGGTGAAGGTGAAGGCGCTTGACGTGAGTTGATATCTATAGATGTATTCTGCGGTATTTCTTGTAAAATAGACGCAGATTCATTCAGTTGGGTGTTGTCATTGTCAGCCACGTCCACGCTCAAAATTTCTTCCAGGCAAGCAACGTCTGTAGATTCTGACAGGTATGTTGAATTTCCTTCTGTTGAGTAATATTCTGGTATAATAATATTTCCTTCTGTTTTTCGGGGTTTCAAAATTACCGTTAAGAATGACATGTTCTCAAAATACGGCCAAGTGCCTGTATACTTCGGCTCATTTTCAGCGTCAGCTCCAGAACGAGGTTTCGGAATTTTTTTCAATTCTTTCGTAAATGTGTCTCGCAAATTTTTCCATTTTTTCTTAGCTATATCACCTAAAAAACAAACAAATTAATTCTTAATACTTTTCAATTATTTCAGGTATTTGGCCACGGGCATACAGTACCGGCAACTAGCTTTCTCATTCAGAATTTCAAAATCAGCTATTTCCACAATCGTACCACAGGTTTGCAAAGCTATATGGACACAATTAGTTACGAAGCACATGCCCGAGCCTTCAGAAAATAACTTTAAGAACATAGCGCAATGTTTCTGGGACAGATGGCAGTTTCCTAACTGCATCGGATGTATTGACGGAAAGCACATTCGCTTAAAAAAAACAAAAAAAACTAGTTCAATGTACTATAACTATAAAGCCTTCTTTTCGATTGGGTTGTTAGCGGTCACTGATGCTAATTATAAGTTTGTAATGATTAATGTGGGTTCTTATGGAAAAGAAAACGATGCTGGTGTTTTTGATGAATGCCCTTTTCGAAGTGCAATAGAACAAGGAAGACTAAAAATACCTAAAGAACAAGTATTGCCGGGCTCAAATATTGAAGCTCCATATGTTCTCCTAGGAGACGCGGCGTTTCCTCTCAAAGAGTACCTAATGAGACCATTTCCAGAGAGATCAACGACTAAAGGGGATGCTAAAGATAATTATAATTATCGCTTATCTCGAGCAAGAATGGTGGTGGAATGTTCTTTTGGTTCAATAACCTCTAAATTCAGAATTCTGCAGAAATCTATCGAAACCAATGTAGAAAATGCAGTCCATATCGTAAAAGCCATATGTTTAATGCACAATGTTATACGTGATTTTGAATCAATAACTGAAACTGAATTTGCGTCTTTCCGGGAAACATATCAAAATATGCCACAAACACCACAACGTCATTCACACTGGAGATTTGATGCTACATCACGAGTAGCCGCACAAGCAAGAGAAAACTTTAAGCTGTATTTTGAACAACATCCTATACAAAGAGAATAAAAAAAAAATGTGTTGTACTTACTTGTAGTCCCAGTTACTTTGGCCAAATTCTCCCATTCACGGTAAGATAATAATCGGTTGTGATATTTTTTATTCCTTTTATCCCATAATATGGGACGTTCTTGGATAGAATGAATAAAAAATTCTACATCTGACATTCTACACAAATAAATTATGGCACCGCAACCAGTCCGCGCGAAAATATCAAACCGACTGACCGCGTTCGCTTCGTTTCGCGCCGCGCCGCACTGCACTCTACGTGCGTTTGGTCACGTAGGCCACTTAGTGTTGACTGTTTGTTGTTTTCGCACCGCGCCGCGCCGCTTCGCGTTCGCTTCGAGGTCGCTCACGCAAGACGTCGCGTGAGAACGAACGCTTCATATGATCATGTATTTCAATATTACCTACCAGCCTACCACACACATAAATTCCTGTGTGGTTTTATTCATGAAATAAGTATAGTCTAGTATGTAATGTGATAGAACGTTGATTTAAAGTAATATTTTGCGGTTGTATCAATGGTATACTGTGTAGTTCGGAAGTCTAAATGAAAATACACAGTTTTATATTTCAGCACAAACAGTTTATTCTTTCTATTTACTCTAAGCTTACTCCAATTTTTAGGTAGATTTTTATCTACAGTGTGCGTTTTTTAAAGCAGCATTTAGTTTACAGTCCTCACATAAATGTTACTATCAAACTTTTTACGGTTAAGTAAATTATGGATTTAGGTGGTAGGTTTTCGATAATCTATTTTATAATATGAATAAATATAGCAACACACGGCTAATAAATATAACAAGTTTTAATTTTATTGGAACAGCACACACGATATATATTTATAATAATTGTATAGTACCTATAGTATAATTTTATAGTACAGAGTGACGAGACGAGCATGAGCGGACATGAGCTTAAAGGCCTGTTTTCATTTTGATTAGTACGCGTGCGAGTGAGTAGTGCAGGTGTTGAGTGATTGGTAGCAAACACGTGTGGACACCGATTGATTATTGCGAGTGCATAGTAATCAGTCACTCGCACTCGCAATCGCACTCACACTCGCAATAATCAAAATGCAAACCGGCCCTGACGGATGGATGAATGAGTAAAATGCCTGCTCATAGCGGCACAGTGACGCAGCTATTGGAACATGAAGAGTCCAAATCATTACCTAGCACAGCGCTGCACTCATCACTCAGATATATTATAAGATATGATTATAGTCTTCATAAAATAAAAAGCCTGTTTTGAAATTTGAGAAATACTCGCAATATAATTTATTTTAGTGAAGGTGAGTGTTGATGTACGTCACTAAGGGGCCCTTTTAAACCTACGCCCGAGTCACAAGTCTTGACCCCAAGATACTCGAGATTTCTCTCTCTGTGACACGATGGACCCGGCACTCGCACGGTTAATCCATGGAATGCTAAGAAGTTCGTCTCCGTCTCTTAACGCGCAGAAACATGTATGCATTTTTTCAAAAACACTATACGTAACTATTTATTATTATTTTATTGTTACTTTCAGTTTCGTTGTAGGGTCTTTCTAAAAAACTTGAAAACACGTTTTTTATTTTTTGAAATCAATACTTACCAACAATATGTTACAATCGCAAACACTTCACAAATGACAACAGAGTAAGTATTAAACAAATAAGTAAGTAAAATAATAACGGTACTTATGCATTTATTTTAACTCTTAACATAGTACAAAACAAAAATAAAATATCTTAATATTAAGTTAATATGGATATTTTTTGGGCACATGCATATGACGATATATACTAACATTAACAAAGGTTTAATTCCCTTACTTTTACATGTATTTTAAGTTAAAGTTACGTTAAGTTAAAGGTTGAAAAATAAAATGTTGCATGAAAAGATCATGAAGAAATGTGTTAACGACAAAAAGCTAAAATGCTCACAGTAACGCGTAGTGTAGTGTACCAGTCAGGAAGTTCACTCTGCCAAGTCAAATTTGTTTTGAGGAAACTGACACCCAACCCTGATAAATGTCCATATGTTTGAAGCTCGAAATAATAATAATTTTATATCTATTATGTAGCATTCCTAACATGTATTTTATTACCATAGGCACATCGAATCTTAGAACTATTACACCCCTTCATACCATACCGATAATATGTTTATATTTACGTATAGACTAACCCCCTAATGTACCAAATAAATTCTAGTTTTCTAATTTAGCTCCGTATCAAATTTTGCCCAAAATAGAATAGAAAGAAACACGTTTTATTTCAAACACCCCGTTATAATATAAGTGAGTAAAACTACTTTTAGTAAACAGGAAACTTTAAGCTCCGCTTTTACTTAGTTACTATTACGACGTATCACAGGCATTTGACGAACTTCTCTTACAATCAAACCTTACAAGAATCTATTAGCTACTAATTCTTAAAATATTATAAACTTATAGTTAATAGTGTACTAATACAAATATAAAAATCCTTATTGCTGTTTGTAGGTAAGATAAGATGATACACTAACATTTCAAAAGTTGCCCCATACAAACTGGTATCTTCGAGAGGCATGCAATATGGCTGGGCTAAGTAAGGCTAATATAACTAAGCCAAAGTAGTGTTTACCAAAGGAAAATAAAGCGCTAAATCTAAGGAATTCTAGTCTAGAAATAATATAAGAGAGTAAACTTGTTTCAGAAACATAAATCTAGGGTATCTTAGAATAATATTTTTCCTCGTTATAAGTTTGGAATGAGTAGCGAGGGAGCTGCCGTCGCTCTTATAGCAGAAATAATAAAAGTTTCAACGTGAGAGGCGTTCCTTCAAGATAATGCTATGCCTTCTTCCTTCAATTTTCTCACAACTTCTGGACAAAATTCGTGTTCACGGAACTTGTATCCGCATTTGATCATTTCTTTGGCTACAGAAACATTAGTTTTGAGAGAATCCAGCCAAATTGTATATGAGTAATCTGGCCAAAGGCCGCCGTACCTCTCTGGTAAGTGTTCTTTTTGAATATGTTTGTGGAGAGATGTGACGTCATGACCGTGGAAGAATATTCTGGAACGCATCTCTGTGTTGAGCAGCGGCTTAAAAATGTTGTACATTTTGTCAAACATCCAGGAGTTGTTGATGATGTGGATGGAATGCGTCAACGTTGGAAAACTGGACTGAAAAATAAAAAAAGTCTAATTAGCTGGTTGAATAGTCAATTTTAATTTGCATAAAATAATGAGAACTCGTTTATTAATTTGCAAATCGTAGTCATTTTAGCAATTAGTTTAAATTAGGCAGGCTTGTTCTAAAACATATTCTAAATTAATTTACAAATTTTTAACATATATTAATACTATACCAATAGAATTATACCTCGAGGCACGAGAGTGTGTTATCATCTAATTTTACAAACCCTTATGGACTAAGAGCCCATGAACCCCAGACCTTCGTTACTTTATAAAAGCTGAAAACTTGTCAGCGCATGCTCCCAACACAGGTAAGAACGATGGACCATTTTGAAGTTTGGATCATACATAATAGATATCCATAAGGTCGAATAATAGGATCTACAAATAAATAAATCAAATCAAGATGACGCCGTTCTTTGTCCTTGTATATTACATTTTTGTGATAAAAAGATACATCAATAACTTTAAAAGAAAAATGTGCTCTTCAGCAAGAAGAAATTCAGAATTTCAATTGTATTTAGAAGCCTGAATTCAGCTTTGGTCTGTGTCCTTCTGGACACCGACTGGAGGTATTGAAAGAGATTCTGATTTAGTTTCACAGTGCCTATAAATTAATGTTAATTCACCTATGTTCTACTCAAATTGCATATAACACAATATTTACTAAGGATATATTTTATTGTTTTAATGAATCCGCATTTGACGCGTCCATTTTGTATTTATTCATAAATATCTTTAACATTACCAAAAAAAAAACGATTATAAAACTAGCACTAAGGGTATGACTACTTAGAGAGATCTTTTATATCAGAAAAAGCTTTCCAACTTTCACCCTACTTCCTACTAATATCATAAATGTCAATGTATAGATGTTACGATGTGCTCAATTACATCCTAACGAATCAACGGATCGGGCTGAAATTTGGAATACAGGTAGATTAAAGTCTAGAAGAATATATAGGCTACGTTTTATCACGGCAAAGTAACGGAAACGGAAATTACGGGGGTAACACCTTGGAGCGCTGCTAATTTTCAATTTGTTTCTATACATACCACAAGCATTTTGACGAGTTTGGAGGCGACGGAAGGGGTGACCTGCCAGGCGTGTGACGCACCAATTTCCTCCAGGTCGAAGATCGCCACGCCGCCCAGGATCTGAGTACGCTGCTCCATCATACCCAGCTCGAGTGACATAATTGTTGCCTTGAACAACTCTTCCGTCGGAATGGATTTCGGATCCCAGCAACCTGAAACATGATATTGCATACTCATTGCCTGATACATGTAAACTCGTTGAATGAATTTGGATGACACGATAATAAAATAATAGGTTTAAGGTTTAACCTAAGAACATTTATGGGGAAGATACAATAGGAATAGGCTATATTTAAAGCACGCCTCTTAATTCGGAGGTTGATATTCGAGTGGAATTGCTCGTACGCATCGTAAGGCGTTCAATGATAGTGATCATTCTCATAGGTTTTGTTACATCATAGCTCGCACAAGTAACATTAAGTTTTTTATCTTTTACTCAACAATATCATCATCGCCGTTAGGTGTTTTGTCTACTGCTATACTTAACAGTGTCAGAATACCTCTTACTCGTCTCGGGGTCGTAACACGAATTCGACTGCGGCCCTTTCTATCGTAAGAACCGATTAAAAGTCCAATAACCCACCTATGGGATCGCATACGGATGGGCTTAGGGGCTTAACGCTCTACGTAAGTGAGCCCATCACCGGAAAGATTAGGATATGGTGCAGCCCGTGTCGTTAGTCCATTACCTGAGGGAGGTGCCTCAGGCAAGGTGTCAAGAGGATGTGCATCCTAACGGAGATTTTGGTACCCTCCCTCACGGCCAGATATATACCACCGAGGGGGTTTTAGTAAGATCTCACATAGCCCGGCTGCACCCCAATACAGCCGGTTATCTGTAATCTCTCCCGTCAAAAAAAGGTCTTATTGACCCTGGTGCCAGGGCATATAATGTGATACACATGTGCCTGTACCTGTGGTGAGACCTCGAAAAATGGGGAAACCTACCACAAGCGTTTTCAAGAATGATACTACTTAAATCTCGACAGGTGACGAGCAGCAGCCAAACGCGGCCACAGTATTCTTCCATGATAGATCCCAAAAAACGTCCCTAGTTCTCGGCCGCCCTGCTATTATTCTGGCCAAGGCGGTAGCGGTGGGAGACGTAAGTACAAGCACCGGGTTTAGTAGCGTATTTTGAGAGGCTATATCCGCCTGTGTCGAGTCTGGCGCTGCCCGATCTGGGGGCACGGTAGTGCCCCCGCCAAGTCGAGCGCGAAGCAAACACTGCCGTACCATCCTTTACTGGAACCATTTCGCCGCATTTTCAGACCCCTATTTGAGAACCTCTGGATAAGACCAGAACGCTGAAATTTTCGTCATCTAGTAAGCTATACTCACGTACTTAAAACCCAAAATTTCAAGTCTGTACGTCATTTAGTTCCAAAGTTAAGCGAAAGCAAAGTTTCGCATTTACGACACTCATTCACTCACTCATGATCATCAAAATAGAACTAGTACTTCCCATAAACTCAGAGTGCTGAAATTTGGTACAGACTTGGAGTTTAATGGCCACATAAAGGGAAAACTTTAAAAACTAGGAATATCGAAAATCTGGGGTACCTGGTGGTATACCTGGTTATTTGAAAACACGCCTTTACAAAAAATATTCAACTTTGTTTGCCTCTTCATTTCATATAAAAAATCGAAGGTCTGAAGTATCTGATGAAGAACCCTCAGCTGGTCCCAGCTGTATAAGAGATGTAGTAATGCCTCATTCAACTATTGGTACACAAAAAAATCGACTGTCATTGCAAAAATCCAGCATAGTGGGACACATCTTCTAATGTAATCTAGCCTATTGCTTCCCACTACTAGGCAACTGTCAACAACAAGAATCAGAACCGGAAAAAAAGAATGTGTCAAATAATACATCTAATATAATAAATCAATAAGTCCACGTTTCTACAAAAAGAAGTGAAATCCCACCAAAAACATTCTGTAAAAAACTAGCCAAGTCTCGATGAAGCTGCATATTTATCTCTAAAAAGTAATGAAATCTAGACAAAACCTTGCCAAGTCTAAGGTTCCTTACTGCGATTTCTTTATTATTATAGTTAATGTTAATAAAAAAAAAAAATATCACCTAATTTCACAGACCAATAAAGATTATTATGATTATGATTATGATTAATAATTCCACAGAAGAACAATGGTAAAGATCCCGTATGTTACGACAAAGTTGTAGAAATGCTTACCAACTCTGAAAATGAGTAGTCTCCTTCCATTCTGGTCCCTGTAAGGTGGCACGGCCAGCACGTTAGCGTCTGCTATGTGTCGCAAGTCCAGAGGAAACACGTTATCGAATAACTCCGGGTTGTCTTCTTTAAACTGATAGTAATTCACGATCTGAAATTGATATTAATAAAACTTAATACGTGTACAATCAAAAATAAATATCTTATCCCGATTTAAATTTCAACTGAATTTAAAAAAGTGTACACTGTACCTACAATGTACATATTTAGAAAAAAAAAACATGAAACATAAAAGAACAAAGTAAATTATTGCAATACTAATTTTACGAGTTTCTTGATCATTAAGTATTCACACTACTATTTATTATATGTAAATGGTTGTTCTTATGAATTTATGGCTCGAATAAATGAATTGAATTGAATTGAATTGAGGCATATGTCCTGATAGTCTCGTCACTCTTTATTTAAAAAAAAATACAAAAACCAAAGAATGATTAAATTGAACACAGAAAGCGTAACTTACAGGTTTACAGCGAAAGTTATTAGCTCAATAAAATATGAACTAGTACTATAAATGCGAAAGTTTGTAAGTCAATAATCTGATGCACACGCAAAGTTTTGTTTTGCATTTAAATGCTTATAATTGGAAGAATTTTACCGAAATTCAGATAGGCGATGCTCCCGTACAATAATAATAGGCCTAAGTTTAGTGGATACATGTTATTTTGAGTAAGTTTTTCTGTAATTAAGTATTTGTTTTTGAAGTGAAAACTTCTTTTAGCGCACCACATGTAGATTTTCCGTGGGCCATAAATTGAGCTCAAGCGTCACGTTCGCAAATGAAAGAAATCTTCGGGTAAACTCGGATGATCTAGATGGCCATGGCCATGGCCACGCCCTCCGGTTTCACCCGCGTAGTTTCCAAAGTCAGCTTTCAAATTCTGTGTTATTGGTTTTCACTTCTATCGGCAGTCCCTATAATCTATTACTGCCATTTTTTGCCATTTAAATGCGGTATAGGTACAATTAAGTACGTAGGATGAAACGCCGAGGATAGGGCTGAGCTGAGTGGCGTATCGTGGGAGAGGTCTAAGTCCAGCAGTAGCCTGAGGCAAGCTGAATTGATGATGACGATGTTTAAATTTCATGATATTTTTATGTTTAAAACTGACAGAGGTGCAAAGTTACAGTTCTCACGCAGTTTCTGCTTATTGCGCATTCCCAGCAAGAATGTAAAATCGGAAACTAACTGCTAATCCATTGTACACGTGATATGCAATTTGAGATGTTAACGTTCTGGGAAATAGGTATGCAAATATTATCATTGATTTTTCGACCCCTATTTCTCATAGAAACGTGATACTATTAACTACACTGTATAATAATTTATTGTTTAATTAGACATGAATAATTCAGGGTTTATTTTTCGTGTGAAAACGAATTAATTAATGAATGATTGTTGTATTTCCTCCTATAATATGTAATAATGTATATAATCCTGTTGTTGTATTTTGGGGAGAATTCTTCAATGGTGGAAAATTATGTGGTATTTTTGGCAACAATAAACAATGTGTACTTTCAGGCCCGCCGCAACGGCGCGTGCAAGGCGTGCACCGCACGCGGGCGGCACGCCCAGGGGGGCGGCAAACCGAGCGACTCATCAAGTATTTGAAGTCATTGTCATAATCTCATAATACCTACCCCACCATAGGTATGTATAAGAAATATCATAGCACGGGAAATATGACAAAACAACACAAATACCGCCATCTATTGGCGTCCGTTCACTAAGATGCAGTACCAAACGTATCCTGTTATTGTAAGAAAATCAGGGGGTCTACCGCCTAACGAAAACGCTTTGACATTGCTGTCTCTTTTCTTCTCGCTTGAAATGAAAAAGACGGCAATGTTAGGCGGTAGACCCCCAGGTCTGGGGAAGTTAAAATAATAATATAATCTGCGGGAATCCCCTTTAGAGATTTTTTCCCCTTTCCCAATTGGAAAGTTTTAGGTACACACCTAGAGTCTTTTACGGTTACGCAATCGAACTTATGATTTGTGCTGCAATTATTAAGATAATGTTTCTTTTGACTTTTTTTGGCTTCGGATTAGCTAGCTAATGATATTATTTAAATTTGATTTTGTGATTATAATTCAATTACTTATCCGCCGGTAAAAAAACAGAAGTGCAGAGGAATCATAATTATGGTAAGTACTTACGCTTATTTATAGACTTATCACAACAATTACTGTTCAAAAGAAAAATAAAATAAGGGATTTTAATTCTTAAAAAATATTCGTTGCTAACGACGGAATTTTATAAGTTTGAAGTGTATGTGTATGTATGTGTGTCTGTCTTGCTGTGGCAGCATTGCCCCCGAATAGAGAAGGTATGTAACTGTTTTTTTGTAAGATTAATTTGTTGGATTATTCGGATATTGTAGGGTTTTAGCTACCCTACTAATATTATAAATGTCAATGTATTGATGCTTGAATGTTTGTTGCTCAATCACGTCCTAACGGATGAACGGATCGGGCTGAAAAAATAGATTTTTGAGCGACTTTTAAATTTAACCTAATCTACGGGACGAACATCAAATGTTTTAAATGTAGGCATAGTTTTTAGGAAAAGCGAAATTGTTGTATTTACTATATTCCAAGCCAAGGACGGTTAAAAAAGACGTTTTTTTTGGTCCATGTTCCAAGCATTAAAAAAAAAATATTTATTCTACTTTTGTGACAAGAACGCCTAGGTTGTGGAATGCCTGATAGTTTCCCAATGGTTACAATCTTGGTGTCTTTATATCGAGAATGACTCAGTTTCTTCTAGGTAAGCACCCTGCATAGTAAATCGTATGGTCGCTTAATATCAGGCTAGATGGCGATCTAGTCGGTTAAAAAATTATTCATTTTTAGGGTTCCGTAAAACGTAAAAACGGAACCCTTATAGATTCGTCATGTCTGTCTGTCTGTCCGTCCGTATGTCACAGCCACTTTTTGCCGAAACTATAAGAACTACACTGTTGAAACTTGGTAAGTAGATGTATTCTGTGAACCGCATTAAGATTTCAACAGAAAAAACAATAAAAAAGAAAAATCAGGGTTGCCCTCCATACTGAGAACTGAAACTCAAAATATTTTTTTTCATCAAACCTACACGTGTGGGGTGTCTATCGATAGGTCTTTAAAAATGATGTTGAGGTTTCTAAAATCATTTTCGTCTACACTGAATAATTTGCGCGTGAGACACTTCCAAAGTGGTAAAATGTGTCCCCCCCCCCTCTAACTTCTAAAGTAAGAGAATGAAAAATCTAAAAAAAATATATGATGTACATTATCATGTAAACTACCAACGAAAATTAGTTTGAACTCGATCTGATGAGTAGTTTTTTTTTAGTACGTCATAAATACACTATTATTAAAACTTCGATCAAAATTACAACGAACTACAAGAACTATGTGTACTATGTATATAATGTTACTTGCTGCAACGGAACCCTTCATGGGCGAGTCCAACTCGCACTTGGCCACTTTATTTAAACCTTCTCTGGTTTTTCACAAATAATTTAAAAACAAAAATTTACCAAATCATTCTAGCCGTTCTTAAGTTTCAGCATCACTAACGAACAACATTTGATTTTTTTACATGTAATGCATAATAAGGTAAGATATAGATTTAGACATAGTTTTACACATTAGTAAACAAAAATAACATGTAGGTACATAATTATTTAAAATACATGTTTTATCTTCGCTCAGTATTTTATTTTCTCCGCCGTGTTGCGAAAATATTAACTAGGTATGTTTTTAGGGTTCCGTAAAAACGGAACCCTTATAGGTTCATCATGTCTGTCTCTCTGTCTGTCTGTCTGGCTGTCCGTCCGTATGTCACAGCCACTTTTTGCCGAAACTATGAGAACTACACTGTTTAGTAAGTAGATGTATTCTGTGAACCGCATCAAGATTTTTACAAAACAATTTAAAAAAAACTTAGGGTTGCCCCCCCATACTTAGAACTGAAACTCAATTTTTTTTTTCGTCAAACCTCCACATGTGGAATGACTATCGAAAGGTCTTTAAAAATGATGTTGAGGTTTCTAATTTAATTTTTGTCTACACTGTATAATTTGCGCTAGAGACACTTCCAAAGTGGTAAAATGTGCACCCCCCTCTAACTTCTAAAATAACAGAATGAAAAAACTAATGAACTATGAATGTGCAGCTTGTAGAATTTTCATTCTTATGAGATCATTGTGGTAATATAATTTTGGTTTTTAGTTAATAACTAGCTGTTACCCGCGACTTCGTCCGCGCGAAATAAATACTAAGGTAACCCAGGCAGTACCTATTTTTATACCCAGACACATTTACGGTTACTAAAAACAGCTTATAATAGAACAATCAAAATCGGTTCAGTTGTTTAGGTGTGAAAGCGAAAGAGCCTTTTGTCCCCCATTTCAACTCCAATTTCATCCCCATACAGTTGGAAATTACAAATTGGCTAGAACTGACATTTTTTTGCTTCGTGTCGAGTGCGTACTATATCCAGAGTTTCATGGTTTTATCTTCAACGATTGGAAGCTTCGATGTATATTTTCATCCCTCCATTTCTATCCCACTTTTATCCCTAAACAGTTCAAAATTACAAAATTGCGAGAACAAAAATATTCGTTTGCTTCGTGTCAAGTGTCTATATTCAGAGTTTCATGGTTTTATCTTAAACGGTTGTGAACTTTCATATTGACATTCATCCCCCATTTCAACTCCAATTTCACCCCCGTACAGTTCGAAATTACGAAATCGATGAACAAAAATTCATTTGCTTCGTGTCAAGTGCCTATATACAGAATACAGTTAATAAAGTTAAAATAAAGTTAATAAATACTGTTACTGAGACTTGGCTGTCCGTCTGTCCGTCCGTCCGTCTGTATGTCACCAGGCTGTATCTCAAGAACGGTGATAGCTAGACAGTTGAAATTTACACAGATGATGTATTTCTATTGCAGCTTTAACAACAAATATTAAAAGTAAAATAAGTGCGAGAACAAAAGTTGAAGAAAATAAAATTACACTCATTACGATTTTTTTGATAAACTTGATAGTATAACTCTGCAAATATTGATCCTAGCGTAAAAAATATTTCAACCAAACTTGTGAGAAATTAAATTTCCATCGATCGAATCGATCATTTTTGCTCTAAAGTTGAAAATTAACGAGTTATTTCACAAAAACTTTAAAACAAGATGGCGGCGAACCCTCTACCGGGATTAGTTAGAAAATCGAGATTTATACTTCCAACAACCGTCCCCGACGTTTTAAAAAAAAATCGCTCCCCGGAATTTTTTCTATATCAATGTCTGCCTCGACTGAGCTATATGTATATTATGTTACTTGCTGCAACGGAACCCTTCATGGGCGAGTCCAACTCGCACTTGACCACTTTATTTTTTATACTCAGGATAAGCAGTCGTAGGGCGGCGTAATCGGCATTGCACGCGGGCGACGAAGGAGCCAGCAGCGCGCCTGTGTACTTTAACAACAACTACTACAACCGATAACAGCATCGGCAGGGTGTTCAACTGTTCAAGTTACCTCACGTAATTTATGAATCCCCCCTAGGTTCGTACAAGTAGCGCCGGCTGCATCACAAACGGAGATCATCCGAGAACACAACACACCTTGACTACTTACATACAACTTACAGATGGTCATCAAGAATAGAGATGCAGGCGTGGTGGAGGCTCTAATCCAGTCAACTAGCGGACTCCCAAACGGTAGTAATTGGCACAACAGACGAAAACGGGCGTAGGCGTAGAATAAGGTTAAAAATGTGCCCTAGTCAGTGTAGAACGACAGCCTCTTTCATTTATAAAATTACGGTCGAATGATCAGGTGTTAAACTTCTATATGTTACTTTATACGCAAAGCTAATTATTTTTTCTATTGAGACCACTTCAATGATGTTTTAATGTTTTATGCATTTCTAGTCTACTCGACCGAACGGCGACTGCCGATCCTGAGCCCCACGATTCGAACCAGGTGACCAGGTGACCAGGAAGACAGTGGCTGACTATCTTTTCGTAGTCATATGCGTAATGCCGCTAACTTACAAACAGTAAAAGAAAACATCGTGAGGACACCATTATGTTCCTGGAATCTTTCCAGGTCACTAATCTGCTAATCCGCACTGGGTCAGTAATTAACAAGTTAACAGAGATAAGGCCATAATACACCATGTATTGTAGCCTTAACTCTCTCCTTGCGAGAGAAGGCCCCGAGTCCCAGAAGTCGGGCCATTTAATAATTATGTTATTAATGGCTCCTTATGTTATGCACAAGTGTAAGAAACCCGTTATGTTCCTTCTGGCTTTCTTTCACAAGAAGAGAATAAAAGCAATAAAGCAAAAATAAAGAAATAAAATAACACGCTGGCAAATTACGGGTATCCTCGAAAGATGTCACAAAGACGCCGGTCTCCTCACGACGATTTCTTCCACTATCAAAGCTAGTGGTTATTAGTATTTTGCACATCTGCACTTAGAATAGGTATAACTAGAAGCCCGGATGGGATTCGAACCCACAATCTCGAGAGATTGAACATTCTAGCAACTACGCCATCACGGATTTTATGAGAAAAGTTAAATCGCGGAGTAGCTACTCGTATATGTTACAATAATTGAGAGTTGAACATTAAACATCATCAGAATTTAATTTTGTTATCAGAGGAACTCACCAATCTGTGCGCTCGCTGCGGAATAAAATTGCGTGCGCGCAGAAATCTGATCAAAAAGTCATCGTCCATCCGATGCGGCGTGCACTCGCCACGTTCTGGAATCATAAAACAGTATTCTGTTATGGTTGCTTATTATTCACGCAAAACTTTGTAACTATACCTACATCTACACTAGACATTTGTATTAAGGTGAGTCCCCCAGCAAAACGAGTTTTTTGTCCAGTTTTAAGAGCTATCTACTCATTAGCCAAAACAAATATCAACTGGTAAAAAATATATAAAAATATACTGGTACTGGTAATAAATTTCTACAACTTCTTGGCTTCAAAATGGTAGTTTTATTTTTTTGATAATGAACTTATTGTTTAAATAATCGCCTCACAACGAAACTATGAAAAAATTAAATAATTGTAGTTATCATGCATCTCGAAAATCGTCCATTATTTTGATTTTATAAAGAGTTTATTCTAAAATTTGAGCGTAAAACAGCGACAAATCCTACTGTTTCTCTCTTGCTCTTTCTTGCGGTGTGCGATAAGGTAAGAAAAACTCAAGGTCATTTGCTCGGGGTACGTCCTTAAGCCAACTGTTAGGTACTTATTTTAGCCCAACATGAAATAACAAAAAATGGGCAGTCATTGGGACTGCCGATAGACGCGAAAACTTATTACTTAGGATTGTAGTGTCTTCACATAACAACACTAGTCTACGATTACTTCAAAATTTTTAGATATACTGCTATTACGCATGTTCGTTACGCGATCTCACAAGGTTTCACCCATTCAAAAATCGACTAACGCGCACGTACCACGCCACTGCTCCACCCCAGCTCCAACGCTACGCCACTACATTAGCATGATAGCATGGCAGTGACGCAAATCTATAATAAACATCCCTATCAAAAAATATTTATCGCAGCTAAATAAGCTATCACTTTAAAAAATACGGATGTAGTAAGTACGTGAAATATCCTTGCACAAAACTAAAAGGATAAGTTACTATACCATCTTAAACTTTCACATCTTAATTTACAACCCACAACACAACACTGGAATAATATATTGAGACATTATTTTGCCTTAACCAACGTAGTTTAAATCACTTTTAAACGACACCAAAAAAGAAGAGGTTCTTCATTCGGCTGTATTTTTTTTTTGTTACTGTGATGTATATGGAGGGTAGTTATGAAACAAGTTGTACAAGTTATTGAAACTAATGTTATTTCTACCTACGTGTGTAATATGGTACTAATAAACAGTCAATCTTGAGTCAACTACAATCGTGGTTTCACTTATTATTTCCCAATACACAATAATAAGTGATTATTATTTCCATTGGCGCAGACAGTAGGTTTTTGACGTGATAACGTCTTATAATTCGATGAAGCCGGCTGCACGCCCACAAAACATGACGTCATGTAGCGTTACCGTCGGTCGTTACCGTCGCGTCGGTCGTTACCCTCGCCGCATGTTTGTTACAGTTGTATTAATTATTTCGACCAGTAGTTCAAGCGGGGATGTAGCTCAGTGGTAGAGCGTTCGCTTTGCATGTGAAATGCCCCGGGTTCGATCCCCGGCATCTAAAAGCTTTTTTGCATTGTTTTTTGCATTGTTTTGATTGAAAATGACTAAATTCTACTGATTACTTTTTACATACATATTTATTAAACAAATGAAATTAAAATTTTCTTTTGAAAAATGCTACCATTCCATCAGTATTTTCTTAAGACGTTGTCACGTTCTATCGTCAGTAAACCGACTTTACAGAGAAACATTTTTTTTTTTCTAGAAATTACACCTCAGAGAACATTTCAACATCGGCGGCAGGTGGAAAGTGAACAGGCATTATAAGTACATTGGAACATTCGTGCAAACCCGTGAGACATTTAGCGGCTCATTGTAAATTCGAGGCGTCTCAGAAAAGGAAAATTGTTTAATGACGTAGTGAGGGCCGAATGATACGGTACGACTTCATCTGTTAATTTTATTGTATGAATGAACTGTGTGAGTTCAAAGTTTTGAAGTCAGCTGTTTCATTTCTCAGAGAAATAAAAATATTATGTATCATAGATGTGTAGATTGTAGATAACGTCAAAGTCAAAGTTCTTTATTGATAAATGTACAATTTACACGCCAATTAATAAAAATAAAAACAAAAGAAAGAGAAACAATTTGTATACATTTTCAAAGTTTGAAATTATATTGCTTCAATTTACCTATTATAATAACTATCGTACAGAAAACTGTCAAGTATAATACGAGTTTAATATTGTTTTTAATACAATTAGGTATACTGACTCATGTCAATTTTTGTTTTTACATTATGGATATAATATAAAAACTCTGGCTCTGGCCGCCATCACACAAGCTTTGCTTAGTTTGGGGTCAGATGGTGTTGTGTGTGAATTGTCCACCAATATTTATTTATTTTATTTATTTAATATACATACGTTAATACGGACTACTGTTTTGATGACCAGATGCATGACACGATTCCAAACGTACAAGCAAGACACAAAGACGCGGGATAACTTGACCTACGATTGCACAGATTTACAGTACGCCTTGAGGTCAAGGTATGCCGGAAAACTCACCTGATTTAAGTATTGATCCATTGTAAATTCCGACTCTGTTATCGTGATAATCTTGCGAGTTAACGTTACATAACCGCGACCGCGAAGTTTATTGTCAAGGATACGGTTCACAATCACTCAGTACTAAATGTCGAACGTATAAATAAACTCACATAATAAT
This sequence comes from Ectropis crepuscularia, assembly GCA_963693475.1. Lineage (NCBI taxonomy): Eukaryota > Metazoa > Arthropoda > Insecta > Lepidoptera > Geometridae > Ectropis > Ectropis crepuscularia. Next base: position 7,863,054 of record OY856344.1, on the reverse strand, counting down.
GCCTCTTGGTGCATAGCGCAAAGCGTAGTTACATTAACGTTCTCATGTTATACAACAGATAATTTCTCTGAATACATGTACGTAAATGCTTAATTTTTTAAAGTGAAAATTGCTTGAGTCACGTGAACCAATTTCGTGAGAAAAAACAAAGTTAGTTCGGATTCCCGAATAAACAAGATAGCACAAAACAGAAACTATTAAAACTTAAAATAGAAGTCGGTAGGTCATATCTGCAGGGTGACAAATGAATAAAAGCGGCCAAGTGCGAGTCGGACTCGCCCATGAAGGGTTCCGTAGCAGCAAGTAACATCCTATTATATTATAAATGTCAATGTATGGATGTTTGGATGTTTGTTGCTAAATCACGTCCTAACGGATGAACGGATCGGGCTACAATTTGGAACACAGATAGATTATAGTCTGGAAGAACACATAGGCTACTTTTATTCCGAAAAAACAAGGGGAACAACGGGAACGGGAACTACGCGGGTAACACCGCAGGGCGCTGCTAGTAATAAATAAGTTCTGTCTGTGTCTGTGTGGGAATCGGGCCTTTGGTTACAAGCTTTGCCATCTTTCAATACCGGTAGCCTATTAGATCCAACTGCATTTCGTCTAGCTGTTAGCTTGCGCTTGGGTGCGAGGTGCTATGAAGCCCATCGCTGCCATTGTGGTACTGCCGTCGACCAACTCGGTCACCACGGTCTCTCTTGCTCGAAAAGCGCAGGTCGTATTGGCCGCCACGCCAGCCTGAACGACATCATACGCCGGGCTTTTTCCACCGCCAATGTCCCAGCCATACTCGAACCGAGTGGGCTTGCGCGTGACGATGGCAAAAGACCTGACGGCATGACTGTTGTGCCTTGGAAGTTGGGTCGGCCCCTAGTGTGGGACGCAACTTGCGTCGATACTCTGGCACCATCACATCTTCCAGAGACACATTGTAAGGCTGGTGCAGCGGCTAATTCAGCTGAGCGACTCAAACGGCGCAAATATGCAACCCTCGGAAGAGGTTACATATTTGAGCCCTTTGGGGTTGAGACATTGGGTCCGTGGGGGCCGGGAGCTCACCTCATCTTCAAAAGCCTTTCCGAACGCTTGGTCGATGCGACGCGTGACCAAAATGCTGGCGTTTATTTGGCCCAACGCATAAGCATTGCCATTCAGCGTGGTAATGCCGCCAGCATGCTGGGTACGCTTCCGATTGGTAGTGGGCTGGAACATCTTGATTATCTGTAGACCTTCATTGGTCTATGGATAATTCAGGTGTGCTTAGTGTAAGTAGTTGTTAGGTATGTAGCGTAGTGTAGTTCTCATTGTATTTTAGTTTTGTTAATAAAGGCTCTGCCCTACTAAAAAAAAATAAGTTCTTGTAGTTCAATGTAACTTTGATCGATGTTTTAATAACAGTGTATTTATAACGTACTAAAAAAACTACTCATCAGATCGAGTTTAAACTAATTTTCGTTGGTAGTTTGCATGGTAATGTACATTACATTTTTTTTTTAGTTTTGTCATTCTCTTATTTCAGAAGTTAGAGGGTGGGGGACACACATTTGACCACTTTGGAAGTGTCTTTCGCGCAAATTATTCAGTGTAGAGAGAAATGATATTAAAAATCTCAACATAATTTTTGAAGACCTATCGATAGACACCCATCACGTATAGGTTTGATGAAAAAAATATTTAGAGTCAGTTCCCAGTATCATATTTCCCCTAATTTTTTTTTTTATTTTGTTGAAAAGATCTTAATGCGGTTCACAGAATACATCTTCTTACAAAATTTCAACAGTGGAGTTCTCTTAGTTACGGCAAAAAGTGGCTGTGACGGACAGACAGACAGACAGGCGAATCTATAAGGGTTCCGTTTTTACGTTTTACGGAATCCTAAAAATGAACACAATGATTTTGAAATTAACAATACTATCAAATACCTACTATTATCATTGTTATTATTATTTTCAAGCGTACGTTAATTGAATAAAAATAATTAGCTAATTAGTGATTTGATCCAAATCATTACCTAGTACTGCACTGCGCTCGCCACCCAGAGATCTAAGTTGTTATATCTCTAAGCCCTGTGATTTCTCTGGAAACATTGCTCTTCAAACCGGAACACAGTAATGCTTGCACAATACTGCTTGGCGGTAGAATGACTGGCAAAGGTGTGGTCCTTCCCCAGGCGGACTCTGCCAAGAGTCCTACCACTACAAATACAATACCGGACCAAACGAGTTGTGGGTTCGTGTTTACGTGTTTGATCACAGAAATCTAAATAATAAGTATTATTTAGATTTCTGTGTGTTTGATGGCCTTGACTTTTGCTGTTATAGAAACTAGTGGCCAGCAAGCGGTCGAAATTCGCCAATAAAGTTATATTAATCTATTTTTCAATTTGATTACAAACTTGAACTATAAACAATAGGGCATTTATTACATACTAGCAGGGCCCCACAGTTTTACCTGCGTTTTTCCCGTTATTTTGCCAGGACTAAAAGTAACCTATGTGTTCTTCCATATTATAATCTAGCCATGTTTCAAATTTCAATCGTTCCTTTCAGATGTTACGAGATGATTGAGCAACAAACATCTAAACATTGACATTTATAAAATGAGTAGGACTACGATCAGCGTACCCAGTGTTACCCGCGTAGTTCCCATTCCCCGTTATTTTCCCGGGATAAAAATGATAAAAATAAGAATCTCCGTATGGAACCTCGTTAAAAAACACTCACTATTTAGTAATAATATCCATGTAGTGTAATACTTATTTTTGAGAAGTCTTTGTGTAGCAGTGAGCTAGTATGTGTTGATCATGGCAATGTGTTATCGGAGTTGTGCAACAATCAACTTTTTGAGAAATCAAAGATCCATTGTCTGCAGTTTAGTACGTGAACCATTATGCAAATCCATACATTTGGTAGGGTTGCATACCTATTTTTTAACTGATTTCAAAATAGGAGGTTTTCAATTCGACAACCATATTTTTAGGAGGTGCATCCCTCGACATCACGAGAACGCTAGAACTAATTTTGATAACTATATTTTTGTTCGACCCTGTCGAATATACTCCACAAATGTTCTCATATAAATTCTATCGAAATATGTGCAGTGTGCATACGTAATAAGCAGTTGTCGCCAGCATACTGTGTCTGGGTGTTTCTATGTATAATAAGTATGTATTTAAAACTATTTAAGTATTGTATCAGCTATTCGACTGCCATCGTACAAGCTTTACTTAGTTTGGGGTCAGGTGATGTTGTGTGTAATTTGTCCACCAATATTTATTATTATTATTATTTATACTGGGCTAGGTTCCGACTTCCGTCTGCTAGTGGGCTTGATCATCTAGATTATTTTTAAACCTTTATTGGTCTGTGGATAATTCAGATGTGCTTAGTGTAAATATGTAGTTAGTTACCTATTATTATTATTATTATTTATACTGGGCTAGGTTCCGACTTCCGACTGCTAGTGGGCTTGATCATCTAGATTATAATTAAACCTTTATTGGTCTATGAATAATTCAGATGTGCTTAGTGTAAATATGTAGTTAGTTACCTAATGTAGGGTAGTGTAGCTCTGTTTGTTAATTTGTTTTGTTATTATAGGCACTTCCCCACAAAGAAAAACTTTTCAAATTATTTACGACTAGGAGTGATGCCGATCGAATCGCGATAATATTGTGGTGGTTTAAACTTTGCAACCCTAACTAATCGGAACGGCAATAAAACATGTCCTTGCGCCGATGCTAATGCCAAACAATCTAGAATCGAGCTCCATTCAAGTTTAGGCGAAACTTTGAGCAATAGACCGGCTTCGTCCATATTCACGGTCGCAGTGTCACTGAGTGTGACTGATTCATACAAACTGACCATTGTTTAGTTCACCAGTCTATCGTTAGGTTTTTTAAAGTGGAATCTTCTTCAGACACTTCAACTTAAAACCCTTTTAAGTGCGGCGGAAAAATCTTATGGATTCGCGTAACTGACATGCGTAATAGCAATATATCTGTAGCTATACAGGTGTATTTTGCAACATTAGTACTGGTTAATACAATAATTCTAAGGCTAGACATAGTTTTGATCAAACAATAATGTCTACATTTAAATCATTAGAACTAATTATGTAATTATGATTCTAGACATTTGCACTCAAAAATTGTATCCCATACAACAAACTTGATAATTTACTCGAATAACGGCATCAGCTAGACGGTTGAAATATTCACAGAATATATTGTAGTTATCTGTTCATTATCTCTAATAAATTGTAATAAAAATATTTATAACATACTAGCGGCCCGCTCCGGCTTCGCTCGAATAACAACCTAGATATCAACTGCAGCGCCATCTGCCGGGCTGATTTGTGAATCTAAACCTTTCAGGGCCCTACCCAAACGTATACAAAAAAAATCATTCAAATCGGTTCAGCCGTTTAGGAGGAGTTCAATAACAACGAAAAGTGGCATTGATTTTTACCCGACTGAAAGAAGGGTTATGTTTTTCGCGCGTATCTTGTATGTTTGTAAATTTCTTTATTCCCACGTATCTTCCAAACGGCTGGACGGATTTTGACGATTCAGATATCGTTACATTTGTCTCAATTACCCAAGTGTCCTTAGATAGGTATTAAATAAAAAAAAATGGTTGTCTGTAAAGTCGGTTTACTGACGATAGTTGAACGTGACAACGTCTTAAGAAAATACTGATGGAATTTGTGTTAAGCGCCTTCTAGGTAAAACATTCTGAAGCTTTTTGAAAAGCTGTTCAAAGCGCCATCTCTGGGTACATCATTGTACTAGCACAAGTTCTTAACTTCATATCGTCGCTTTTCTAAAACATGGACAGACTCCTTGAACGTAATACACATTTCACTCACTAGATGGTGCGAAAAGTAATAAGGCGAGGTAACGGCGGTAACGTTACATGACGTCATGTTTTGCGGGCGTGCAGCCGGCTTCATCGAATTATAAGACGTTATCACGTCAAAAATCAATATAGCCGATTTTTGAGGCACAATTGTGAGTAGTTGAAAAAAAAAATGTTATCTAGCATATTGAGTAGGGTATCAAAATACAGAGAATTTAAAGAGCATTACAAATATGTAAACATGTTGTGTAGTTAAGCCATTTGGAATAATTTCAAGCATTTTAATTCAATCAACAGTGTTTTTCTTACGTGTGGTTGTTTAGTCGGGTTTTATAATTTTTAGGGTCTAAAACGAACGGTACCTTTTTAAATGTTAGTAAAGAGTTTTTATGTGAAAAAAGTGTGGTCAACATTTTATGAACAAAATTAACTTTGAGAGGTCAAATATAATAAAGAATTATTTAATTCGTTAATTCAATTAATTTTGACCCTAAATTACTTTAATTTTTCTGAAACAAAACACAAAAATATTAATTTACTTTATTACTTGGCATACAGGCTGGTTCTGTGCCGTTGCTTAAAAAAAAAGGCGCCGATGCGCGCGCATTGCTAATCTGTGATCCATAGTGATTACTTACTCTGTACTGTGATCTGTGATCAAGTAAATATTATTCCGCGCCTTTTTTTTCGCTGTATTGTTTTTATTTGAAAATGTCGTCAGAGTTTTGTTTATTTACTCGCAAATATGTTATAAAACGTCGTATGACATACGTGCGCTTTGATAATTACCGCACTTATATCATAATGTACTATTATAGGGGTCCTGTACACTATACTACAACAATTTTTTGCTGGTTTTAAAATACGTAATGGTAGAGAACCCTTCGGGCGCGGTTCCGGCTCGCACTTGGTCACTTTAGTGGGCTGATGATGATGATGATGATGATGATATGGTATTGCAAAATAAATAAAAGCAGTCGAAATGAACACTTTCATCTCCGTTTGGTATTTCTTTTAGTCACAATTTACTTATACCTACTCAATTTAGAAGCAATGTATCAAAAAGATATTAAGCAGATACATTTCTTATTGGTCTTAACTATTTATGTTACTAGTGCGTGATTAGCGGTATTATATCGTCGACAAAATATACGTGTATCAAGTGATTACAGCGAGTATAATATTAAAGGAAGACCTTCGATCACACTAACGAGACTGTTAATCAAGGGCCGACCTCACAACCGTTTTATTATTATAGTCTAACTTGTAATCAATGTTGACTTCCTTGTTTACTTTGGGTTTTGTAACTAAATTATATGGTGATGGTGGACAATTCACACACAACACCATCTGACCCCAAAACTAAGCAAAGCTGTACTATGGCGGCCAGACAACTGATGTAATACTTATTTAGTTGTAAATACATACTTTTATATCTATATACGAGTATGTATAAAAATCAATGCCACTTTTCGTTATAAGTGAACTCCTCGTAAAAGGCTCGATCGATTTGAATTATTTTTGTAAATGTTTGGCTAGGGCCCTGGGTGGTTTAGATCCACATATCGCCCGGCAGATGGCGCTGCAGTTGGTATCTAGGTTATTATCCGAGCGAAGCCGGAACGGGCCGCTAGTTATACATAGCAACACCCAGACACAGAACAAATATTTGAATTTATCACAAATTTTTGCACTGGGTGGGAATTCACCCACTTATTCTCGTGAAGCTTTACAAAGAAGTCATACATAATATTATTCAGAAGAACTACTTGACGTACCGTATATCATTTCCCGGAGCTCGTATATGGCCTGAAGACGGTTGCTGGGGTCCTCCCCGCAGTGCTGACGAGCATACTCCTGCAGCTCCGGTGGAGGCTCGCCCAGGTCCAGATCCACGCTATAATCTGGTTTCGGCATCTTCTCCTGGAACAAGTAGAGGGGTACATGAGGATTTGATCTCTGACAAGTGCCGTTGGTGACACTGAATTCGTAAAAGGTGGTTCTTTTTTTACACTATCGGTTCGCACTTGACCACCATCTCGCCTGATGTTAAGCGATGATGCGATCTACGATGGAGCGTGTTCACATAGAAGAAACCGATTCACTCTCGATTTGAAGACACCAAGATTGTAACCATCGGGAAAACCCACTCAGGCAACGCATTCCACAACCTAGACGTTCTTATCACAAACGTGGAATTAAATCATTTCGTCTATGTCTTTGGAACATCAACCATGAAACGAAGTCGCTTTTTTGAGATACGAGAAGTCCGATGGAAGGAAGGACAAGGTGGTATTAGATCATGCAGATCAGTTGCGCAGGTTATTATTTATTTCGCAACGCATTGTGATGAGATTTATGCGACTTTAAAGGACTTCTAGTCCTCGCTCTCTCTCTCTCTCTTCTTGCCTTTATAGAAACACCCTAAATTCCATCGATCCAGAAGTAATTTCATCGATCGTTGCCCGAAATCACCTGACTATTTTTAAATTGTATTAAACAACTTTCTGCTAGCTGAAACATTTGCATTAAGTTAAATCTTAGATTTGCCATAATACTGTATGATTATTTTGAGTTTTAAGTACTATTCAGTTATATATGTGATAGTTATTACAATCAGTTCAATTCTTTCTTAGTTTATTGGAAACAAAATATTGGGACAAAGTTCTTGACTACATTCATGGAAATACTCTCAGTTCACGTAAGCGAGTAAGTTGAAATTAATGATAATTATTATAAGTTGATATTATTTTGGTAACACACTACGATTTGGAATTCAGATAATTGTGTAGTGTGTGATTTTTTTACAATTGGAAACGATTGTACGAAATAACCAAGATACAAGTATTAAGTTACCGCGATTTAAAAAAAGCATTAAATGAATGTCGTAATTTTGAACAATATGGTTTGCAATAAGGAAATGTATTTTGTCTATTTTATTGTTATTTAGAGAGAATGCCAAGCTTGCTATTTGTGTTAAGCTATGTGAGGTAATTTTCGAAATCACTAGACCAATATCAATAAATCTTACAGCATTTTAGAATTATAGATATAGATATCTAAACATACCCATGATCTGGTCATACCTATTTTAGGATGTGTCTAAATATGATTTTATTTATTAATCAGAATTAGGTACTACGTCAAAATTAACAACATGTAAATTCTTAACTAAAAACTACTCCCCAAATAACCCACCCCGAACCGTTCCCGGCGCAAAGGTGCCCATGATGCTGGCTGCGTTCCCGCGTTGGATGGTAATGGCCAACCTTTGCTCCAGGAACAAGTCTAAGTCTAAGTTGTGTCTGAGTAGGTACAAATTTATTAAAATTACGACAATAATTTATGTGATTTTGAAGGTACATCTCGAAAGATTGCACGGCGACTCGAGAGATACCACTACACAAAAACAATATTAGGTATATTGTTTTTGTGTAGTTGTATTGTATTTTCTTTATACATATATTAGAACTGTTTCTTACAGATGAAGACCTGCCCTTCTACCGCTTAACTAAATTGGCTTTAGCTTTGCTATTAATGTCTCTACAACTTCAAGCGAAAAGAACAGCGAGAGCAATTCTAGCCTAACTAAGACTAACTAAACCTAGTTTGGCAGTAGACCCTCGGGGCTTCAAGAAGTTCAGTTAAGATAAATAGGTACCTACATCTTCAACTTCTTCTTAAATCTTCTGAGGAAATATGAAAGAAAAAAAATCGAAGGAGATACAAGAGTCACAAAGGGTCCGCATCTCAAAGAATGTACATAGTAATATGTGACAAATAATTTACTCATGAACCAACCTCGAGTATTTCATCGATATACGCCCAGTGATCGGCTTCTTTGGTTAAGCTTTGGTCGCTACTCTCTTTTAAAATTAGACGATAAGTACGTATTTCCAAACGCTGGTCGGAGCACGGAGAAACTGTTGACTTTTTAGGTATCAGATATCAAAACATTTTGTAGAGCTGGTTTCAAAGAACGGTTGTTAATTTTAGCAGAGTTTCCGTTATCGCCTTAACAATGTCGTTTGTTGTTCTCAGGTTCTTAAGTTACCATAAATGCATGTATGCAATGCTTGCGTGTTAGCAATACAGCTGCACGCATTCCCATGGTTTCGATGATTCGGCGTATCAGAGTAAGCCCTCGACACTAACACCTACGAATAAATATTTATATCCTATTACAATATTATAAATGTCAATGTTTGGATGTTGGATATGTTGATGTTTGGATGTTTGCTGCTCATCACTTCGCAATGTGTACGGATTGGGCTGAAATTTGGAACTCAGTTAAGTTCCAAATGTCAGATCATAGTCTGGAAAAACACATAGGCTACTTTTTATCCCGAAAAAATAATGGAAACGAGAACCACGCGGGTAAAACCGCGAAGAGCTGCAAGTGTATTTAAAAATATATTCAAAATATGTTTTCCCTATCCGACTGGCTAAGTAAGGCGCTGTACATAAAATATGTTTGTCTGGGTATATGGTATGTATGTACATATGTACTCGTAGATAGATGAAACTGATGATATATTTATTATCTGTAGTGATTGGGGATTGAGGGGATGAAATATTAGAAACAACGACACGGGAAATTAAATACTATAATTATCTATGACCCACGATGTTTTTCTATTCAGCCTACGTCGAGGTTTGCCCTCGGCCTTAAGGCCCTGAGGCCATAAGTTGTAGCTTGACGTCTAGCAACATAAAATCTAGTCTTGTCCACATAAAATTAAAGTATTTCTGTAATCTGATTCCAGTTACTCTTTTAAATTTATATCGTAAGTAACGTGTGTGAGTGCATCACTGACTTATTAGTAGATAGTTGTGTCACTAAGTAATTAGTACGTATCATTAACTCGAGTTTTTTTTATAAATTTTTATTAGTATCATTATCTCTTGCGAGAAATCTCACGTTTATGATTAATTGCTTATCGCTCGCCATCTACACTGCAGCTTAAATTTTATTAAATTGCAAAACAGAAAGCTGAAAATTTATTCTGCGGTTATCTCACGGCTAGATTTGGATACATACCTACATTGCAAATATTGCATTCTCAGAAATTGTAATAAAACCCGCGACTAACATGACCTTTATCTGTACAGCCCATATCTAACGAAGTGGTCGTTTAAAATAATAAATCAATAATATGTCCAATGTCCAGCCCCAATAGACCACGCAATGTGGAGAATCAACGAGGTCGACATGTTTGTGCGGAATTTGTGTTCAATGATAGGTAGGCCTACTTGGCCTAACACATAAAAATAATTTTATGTTTTCCGAAAAAATCTAAACCGATTTCAATTTAAAGTTAAGCTCAGACACTCGTCAATTCCATATTTTTTTTGTGAAATCAACTAAACACCTGCTCCAAGTAGATACAGTGATGTAGTACGAATACGTCGTCAGGGTAAAGATATACAAACTTTAGTTTTTGTTGATATTTTAATAATCGACACACAAACTTCGGTGAAATGTATATGGAATCATATCTGAAGTATTATCTACCGAATAAAAAATAATCATTAAAATCGATTTGCAATTAGAGGAACTATCGCGTAACATACAAACATAAAACGACATACCTACGTAATTATGTACTTACTTTCTTTTTTTAAATCGTCTAAAAATGGTTGAGACCTATGCTTAATTTTAGACTTATGATAGCTGTCTCACACGTTTTAGTCTGTAGATCGTGTAAAATTTATGAAGGATTACTAGTATTTCATTGTCACAGAACATCAATATGTATTGTGAACCAAAAGTTAATGCCGACTTTAACTTGATACTTGTTCTTGAAAAGTGATCCAGCTTGAACATTTCTCACACAACACGATCTAGCCCCAAACTAAGGAAAGCTTTGACTATGAGAGCCAGATAGCTGATATATTTATATTATTGTGTACTTATGATATATAAAAACCCCCAGACTCAGAAAAAATATTTGTATTCGTTCCTCAGATATTTTCCATTGGTGGGAATCGAATTCTCCACCATTTTTCTTTTAAATATTAAATCGTTGACTAAGCTGCCTCTGTTGAACTTTTTTCAAAAAGGTGGCACTCGATTCTGATTTTTATCGGTTATAACATAACAGTACAATTTCCATAGAGATCGACGCATGGATTGGTCGTAAAAATTCGACAAACTATGTTTCAGTAATAAGACTTTATGCTGGATCGTTAAATTCGTTCAAAATATACTTTATGGTTCCAACACGGTTTTACTTACATCTCAACATTTAAAAAATCTTATAATTTCAGTTCCTTGCCCTATTTAAAGAGTTCCGAACTGCTATAAATGTATTATTAATTATCTATGTGGATCATGGAGCTAATGAAAAGAATGCAATAAAAATGTCTGAAAATAATTGCCCTTATGTTAGGTTATCTATCTACTATTTCATAGTTCCTAAACAACAAAAAAATTGAGTGACTCGACGAATATTAACGCTTTCAAACCATAAAACTTAACATTTAATCAATTTTTACAGGAAAACCGAAACTATTTCATGTCCTTATTATTTCTGTTAAGATAAATTTTTAAAACCACTCAGTTCAATAATAAACAATATATATGGAACCAGTATTGATACAACAGGCGGGGAAGACGAAAAGAGTTTTAACAGCTGATTTGGTTATGAAAGAAATTATGTTAATGTTTATACATCCATGTAAAACATGTTGATTCTGGCAGATGATTTATACAGATTTTATGTAGAGACGAAATCCAGAATGCTAAGAAATTAAAAAACGTGCGCAAAAAATACATCAAATCATTAAAAAATACACACACTATGATGTAAGTACTTGATATATACGATACGCATATTTACTCTTTGTTAATTTTCTATAGTCTGTGATCAAATTGATAATAAATTGATTTTGCTATATCGACGAATTTCGACCACTAGTAATTTCGAAATTGGTTTCTTCTCTTCGAAATACTCTTTACGTAAACTACAACTTCGAAGTACTCTTTACTTAAACTTCTATTTCCAAAAAAAAGAAGAAAGAAACAGTGCCATTGAATTTTTAGGGTTCCGTAAAACGTAAAAACGGAACCCTTATAGATTCGTCATGTCTGTCTGTCTGTCTGTCTGTCTGTCTGTCTGTCTGTCTGTCTGTCTGTCCGTCCGTATGTCACAGCCACTTTTTGCCGAAACTATGAGAACTACACTGTTGAAACTTGGTAAGTAGATGTATTCTGTGAACCGCATTAAGATTTTTACAAAAGTTTTTTAAAAAAAACAAAAATTAGGGGTGCCCCCCATACTGAGAACTGAAGCTCAAAAATTTTTTTTTCATCAAACCTTCACGTGTCGGGTGTCTATCGATAGGTCTTAAAAAATGATGTTGAGGTTTCTAATATAATTTTTGTCTACACTGAATAACTTGCGCGAGAGACGCTTCCAAAGTGGTAAAATGTGTGTCCCCCCCCCTCTAACTTCTAAAGTAAGAGAATGAAAAATCTAAAAAAAATATATGATGTACATTACCATGAAAACTACCAACGAAAATTAGTTTGAACTCGATCTGATGAGTAGTTTTTTTTTAGTACGTCATAAATACACTATTATTAAAACTTCGATCAAAGTTACAACGAACTACAAGAACTATGTGTACTATGTATATTATGTTACTTGCTGGAACGGAACCCTTCATGGGCGAGTCCAACTCGCACTTGGCTACTTTTTTTTATTTGTAGTCCTTTAAAACAGCAATTACACTACATATCGTGCATTTAGCTTTTGTCTTTTTGATTATTTTATGAAAACCCCTCGGTGTTTTAGACGCTGTAAAAACAAATTAAACTATAAAAGAATTAGACCTCGACTTGTTTTAATTTTATCAAACAAATCAAAAGATTATAAAATTTTGATTAAAAACATTATAAAATGGCATAATTATCAATTTTATAACTACATCTAAATAAATTGCATTTTATGAAGGTGAACACATCCGACTAAATAATCAGATTCTAAAGTCACGACAAAATGAGGGTTGCTGTTTATAAAAGTTGCTAGTCTAGTAACTAGATAATGACCTCGTTGTTTATAGCCGATAACTAGCTTCAAGGCACTTTTCATCAATCACTAAATTAAAATACAAAATAAAAAGATTATAATACATGCAAAAGAAAGAGTGATCACTACGAAGAAGTAGAATAATTAATTATTATGCAAAATGAACTAGGAGATGGTTTTTGCCTTGATTTTGTAACACGTAAGGAACTTACATGGAAAAACGAGACGCATGGAGTCACCACGTTAAGCTCAATTTACAGAGTGCCGAGGAACATACACACAACAAACGAGCAAGAACAATGGAGAACCTATGGCGAGTTTGAAGACTAGTTCATCAATGAACTAACTAATACAATAATTTGTCTATAATATAATGTAAATAGTTATTTAGGATTGTAGCATAGCATAGGTGTTGGGCATTTTTGAGATGGGGAAATACAATTTAACTCGCGACACTGTTATCTTTACTGGCACCTGTGTATATGTATTTGTTATAAGTATGTACATATGTTAATCTTTATCTTTCTCTTCACTTTTGTCTGCACTCTCGGATTGTAACTGTTTTTTAATTATTTTTGAACAGAAGTTTTTTTATTGCCATTTTTTCCGACGAACGTCAACATTTCAAGTTTCTACGGATACAGCCTTACTATAACAGAAGTGGACACAGACCACTTAGTTTGACCTTTGGAACGTCAATCATGAAACGGTGTCGAATTTTGATGCTAGCAGTCCGACACATGCATTTACCAAAATAATTACTTATAACATCTTTAACTATAATTTAAACTACTAAATTAATTATTATATAGTACTCCTTCTTCATAATCTACAGTGCTAAACTGCTAAAACACTAATAGAGTAAGATATAATAGGGGATGACTGCCCCCTTAGGTTACTTTTATCTCGTTAAAAGAACGGGAGCAGGAACTACGCGGATTGATTGGTCTATCTGATTGGAAAAAGCAACAAAATAGTTGTCTGACGAACATATTTACAAATGGAGCATGAGAATTTAAGTGAAGTTGAATTATTATTTTGGAGTTGTTAAGCAAAACGGCTGACGGAAAGTGTCTGGGAGTATTGGGACCTTGTTTTTAAGGATATTGCCTACAACATACGTGAAAATCACTTATTAGAAAATAGGTGAAGTAAGTAATGTTTGTATGTACCTTCATTACCCAATATCTCAAAATTGGCCGTCTAAGCAAGTTAGCGAGTAAGCATGTGTTCTTAGTACGTACTAACTCTATTCAATCGTCCACATTTCATTCATCAGAAAATAGGTGACGTCTGGGACCTCTGGGATCTCGGGCCATAAACTTAAGGCTTGTTCGCATTAGGCTAGTAATTTAGTCTAGTAGCGAGTAATTTAGCAACTAAACGTGTATGAACAGTAAAAATTTAGTCGAGTAGTGTAGTGAATAATTTAGTCGAGTCAATCCATTTTGTTCTATTTTCAACGGGCGAGTAGCATCCCCACCACGCGTCTGTGCTCTCTGGTTCATCGGCTAAACGAGTGCGAACCTGTCAAATTAGTCGAGTTCATTAGTTGCCGGTTGCCGCATCTCTTTACTAACTAGTCTTACTAGTCTGTGGTTGCCGCCAAAATGTCGTTTCGCTGGAGTCGCTGGAGTGAAGAAGTGAAGATACTACATAAAAATTTGTTTCTTTATCTTTATATGTGGAACATGAATGTTTGTGGAATGTTAAGTCCCCGCTCTTTAAAAACAAGCGTAATCAGCTTATTTATTTTATTGCGTTGTAGACGCTTCATGTTGCAAAACGCTACTCACTTGTGAACTGTACTAAAGCACGGTGCGAACGATTTTTGAATAGTAGCGAGTATTTTAGCCACTAAATTACTCCCTACTAGACTAATACACTAGCTTAATGCGAACAAGCCTTTATTCGTAGTCACAAGTTACAACATTCAACTGACAAAATTTCTCACATAAGTTTTTATAAAATCAGAATTGTTTTTATTCATAAGTTAGCTGAACCGTAGAATAGGATAAACGATTATTTTAAACTCTATTGTTATGACTGAAATTGAAATTTTGAAAAGGTCACTGAGGCCATGGTACTTTTGAAATCCACCAAAGAAACAAACTAAAAGCGATGCAGTATAATAACATTAAGCCATTTCTAAATAGCTTATTGCACCATTTGGTATTTGAAAATCTAGAAGCGAAATCAAATTTCTAGAATTTAAGCTAAATGAATCGTAATCTGTACGCTAATTTATCCAGTTTGACCTTAATCTACGAGTCATAAAACTAAGGATATGAAGGATTTATTAATCAATAATTTAAAAAAAAATTGAATTGTACTTTCAATCAGCGAAACGTGTTTCAAATAGATTCTAAGCTATTCGACGTCGTCCATGTAGAATTTAGAAACAGATTATTGCCTAAGATTCTCTTTTTTTTAACTATGTATTATTCCAAATTATAGTCTGAGTTTTAAATTTAAGTATGATCCATTCAGTTCTTATCCCGTTTTTTCATTTATAGTATCGGTTACAATATTTTCACATGAATTTTGTGCCGTAAAAGTGCCGTAGCTTAGCAGCGAGAACGCTCTTTCATAAACGTGACGTCGCAGATTCGATTCCTACATCAACCCCAATGTGTTTTTCCATTGCAGATGTATAAATTTATCAACAACTTTGGTTTTAACGGGAAGGAAAATATTCTGAGGAAAAGGGCTTACTTGTTCTAGGATAGACGTATTCCGTGGACATGCATTATCCATCAACCCGCAGTTAGCCAAGGTGATGTAATATGGGCTTGACTCTATCCTTGTAAAAGAAGCACCGGTGTGCTACCACCAACTAGTCGATTTTTTTTACTGCACAGCTTTCATTAACAAAACTATAATATATTATAATTATAACTGCACTACAAACCTAACTATGATCCTGCTAGCAGGCTAGATCTATGAAATGTATAATTTAATCTATGCGTGGCGTTGTGTGCTTTAATTAAATAACTTATCCTGCACATCTGAAATTTGCATAGACCGATAAAGGTCTAAATGTAATCCAGATAATCAATCCCATTTACAGTCGTAAGCGTCCCTAGCATGCTGGCGGCATTACCACGCCAAATGGTAATGCAAATAAAAACCATTGCAGTCACGCGTCGCATCGACCTCGGAAAGGTTTTTAAAATGTTAGAACCTTCCCCGCGGGTCTAATCTCTCAACATAAAACCATATAAGTATTATAACAGCTATCTGGCCGCCATAATACAAGCTTTGCTTAGTTTGGGGCCAGATGATGTTGTGTGAATTGTCCACCAATATTTATAAAAAAAATTCAAAAACAGTTTACTTAGTGATTTACATAATAAAAATATTGTGACCTAATTAGCGTCAGTATTTTTAAATCCTGCCGATATTTCTAGGTGTTCTCTAATAAACTCACCGTGTCACATATATGTCGACTCCATTTTAAACAAATGCACGGATCACTCACGTATAGGTATACGTATACGTTCACCTAATATAGTCAGAACATTCCGACTCGAGTTTCGATCGCGTCCGGCGATCTTCTTCAATGTCGACTCGACATCATGTCGACATTAACTTGTGTGAAGAATTAAATTATTTTTCTTCGGAAGCTAGCCTTAGGTTTAATTTGATTACTTGGTTATCTAAGTAATAAAACAGGAAGTTTATATGCAAACAAAACGCTATGGAACAGCAGTACGAATGCAAGATCACGCGTTAAACTGTCGTTACCTCCGCCATACAACGTAACACTGGACGTTCATAACACGACTACTGCATGACAGTCGATTAGCTTCCGTCGATGTTCAATTAAATTGCTATTTGTTCGTTTACGGTCGAACAGTTCTCATGAATTTGTTATTCATAATTTTTTCAATAGTTTCTCACTATTGTGCGATAGACGTGTAAACGATGATCTTATTTATAGCTGGACTGACATCAAATGGCTTGATTAACTATTTATCTCAGATTTTCAATAATAAATAATCTGTATGCTCAAGAAAGAATACAAGATGTAGGCAGTCGTAGGTATAATAGAAAGAAAATTAAAAAATAGTTTTCCGTTGACATTGTTACATTCCATTGAATGTAACAATTTATATGTACAATTGCTCTACGCTGTAATTCTACCATCGAATATTTTTTTAGTATTAAGGTTACGAGTATTAATGAAACTTCATATTAAACATTAAAAACAATGTTTGTGCGTGTACTTAGATGCGCACACAAGAAGTTCTACTTCTCTAATATTTAACTCTTTCTGCGCTGGCCCAAAGTTGGCTGGGTATTAGGAGCCATTTGAGCCACCTAGCTAGCCCTTTACAAAAAAAGAAGTGTACTTTACTTTAGTGTGGCAAATTTAAGTACCAGTTTGCGCGGGCATCATAAAAATTCACTCTGAAGAGACAATTGTCAGTCAAACTTATCAAGTCGTGTTTTTTGGCTGTATATAGGTGTGCGCGCGCACTACCAAGCTATAAATTGTGTTTTCAAAACCAAATTCTCTATCGTAATGTTTTTCAAGCAAGCCGAAATAAGTATAGGTGACTTTTAAAAATATTACAGTGCTCCAGCGATATTTAAAGTTAATTATAACCTTCGGATAATTTCCGATTCCAGCTGTAGGTACAAATTTTCTATTACCCCGAAACATCTTGAAAAACCTATATGTTTCGAGGAAAACATCGATAGAGGACATGTTACGCTCGCCAACTTGCACTCGGCCGTCACAATAGCTAGGAATATCCAGCACACTCTCCTTGAGAGTAAATTTTTTGTTTTTGTAAGTTTTTTGTGCTTTGTGGCTTTTTAGTAAAGAGTTTTTGTATTGTAAGGCCCAATTTTCACGATGCGGTTTCAAACCGTGCCCGCGCGCCACGCGGGCGCCGCGCGGATGCCGCAGCCGCCGTGGCCGTAAACCGCGTCTTGTGTTTTGAATTCAATTTTATTTGGAAATCTGCCGCGCCCGTGCGCGGGCGCGGTTGGCAGCCGCGCCGTGTGAATCGTCTCTTAAGAGTCAGCAGGCCTACTACGAAGTCCGATAAACGATGTATCGGCCGAACTTATGTACGTTTCCTACCTCGAAAGACAATCTGTCAGTTGATAGGATCGGTCGTTTCGTTCGATCCGACCCTCATCCGACCTAAGTCTATAACTTCCGACCGAGTTGTATCGATCCGAATGTTTTTCGTGGTAGGCTACAATCCGATTCCACTGTCGGTCGGATCCGATCATTCGGAGTTTGTTTTCGTAGTAGACCTGCTGAATCTCAGCCGTGAGAACATAAAATGAGGAGTTTATGTTTTATGTTTACACAAGCCCAAATCGTCATAATCGATGCTATTTTGTTTTGGCATATCGTACGGAATCGAATTATCAAACGTAGAGCGGCTATCGATTTATTGTAAAGTAGGCCAGTTCGCAGTAAGCCCAATCATTTCTATTTCTTGACCACATTAAATATGTATAAAGAGATCAATACACTGCCTTTACGGTACTACTACTGTGGTATTTCCTCGTACTCGGATCAATAACACGGCTATTGTGTGTAGAACATAAGAAATAATTCAAAGCACTTCTGTGTTGTATGTTCATTAACGTGCTGTTTCAATGAATAAGATATTTGGAACTTCAGTGCACTTTATCATTGTGAGTGAGCATTCATAACCGCTTAGTAGAATATTTTCGTAAATTCATACATACCTAGATAAAAGTACATATTCAATGAAAAGTACACAATGGATATTATTTTAAACATAACCATCATTTGAACTTTCGGGCGAGATGTTGATAGATAATAAGAAAATATAATATGCTAAAGTCAACATAGAATAATATACATCAATAAGAATATGATATCAAACAAACATAGGTACATAACACATTAACTGTTAAACTAAATATTGCAGACTTGCCTATTCCGGCAAAAAGCTGCGTTTTTTTTTAAATACAGAAGACGCAAAAAACGTATTCAAAGTGCAAATAGTCGTTTTTCTTAAATAGAAAATTCAAACATTTATGGAGTAAATTTGTTCTCATTCAACCAAACCTGCTAAATAGAGCCGATAGTTCGAGTGGCAATCTCTACGCTTAATTGCTTTAGGGTGGAAGTACCACGGTACCAGCGGCCAGAGAAAGTGTAGTGAAATCCAAGGAACAGGCTTTTAGGTATAAGTATCTAGACTGGTCACGAGTTCCTTAGCCCGTTACTATGTGCACTTCGGATACAGGACGTACCGAAGTACATATTAATACAGGTTCGAACGAAAAAATGCAGCTACTAGCCAGCTGCTAGTAAAAATAGAAAAAGAATTGTATCAAATAAAAGCACATAAAAGGGAAAAATAATCAATAGTCTTTAGTTATAGTTTCATCTATAGACCGTCATTGGTATATGGATAATTCAGGTGTGCTTAAGTAGTTCCTTAGCCCGTTACTATGTGAACTTCGGATACAGGACGTACCGAAGTACATATTAATACAGGTTCGAACGAAAAAATGCAGCTACTAGCCAGCTGCTAGTAAAAATAGAAAAAGCATTGTATCAAATAAAAGCACATAAAAGGGAAAAATAATCAATAGTCTTTAGTTATAGTTTCATCTATAGACCGTCATTGGTATATGGATAATTCAGGTATGCTTAGTGTAAAAAGTACATAGTTAGGTATGTAGTGTCTTCTTTTATAGTATAGTGTGACGAGACGAACAGAACATGTGCCTGATGGAAAGCAACACGCCTGCCACATAGCAGCACAGTGACACGCAGTTATTGGACCATGGAGAGTCCAAATTAAAATCTAGCACTGCACTGCGCTTGTCACCCAGAGACCTAAGATATTCAATCTCTAACCCCTGTAATTTCTCTGGAAACATTGTTCTTCAGACCGAAACGCAGTAACGTTTGTACTTTACTGCTTAGCGGTAGGATAACTGGCAAAGGTGTGGTACTTCGCCAGGCGGACTCTGCTAAGAATCCTACCACTACTAAAAGTATAGTTAATAAAGGCTCTGCCGGTTAAAAAAAAATAATGCATTATTATATCATAATGTACGTAGATAATAAATTTATAAGCATCAATCAAAATGTAGTTATTTTTGCTGGGTTCAATACATATTGCATAAATGTTAAGTAATCAAACAAACCGGCTATTCTGCTCCACAAAAGGGTGTCCGAACCAAAAGATACAAAGGGTAAGTAGTATTACAGAAAAAAATCGTTCTTATTAACCTGAGATGTGCTTAAATAACCAACCGGTTACAGTCGGTGAAAGACCTTAAGACCTAGATTTGATGTCAACAAAACGTGCAAATACAATACAATTTTTTATCTATAGAATGACGAGACGAGTAGGTCATACGCCTGATGGTAAGCAACATGCCTGCTCATAACAACACAGTGACACGCAGCTATTGGAGCATGAAGAGTCCGAATCATCATTACCTAGCATTGTATGCTGCGTCACTCAGAGATATAAGATATTTTATCTCTAAAATTATTTTAATAAGTAGTTTTATTTTAAAAGTAGGAATGCGATTTTCTTTATTTGTTTCTTAATGTCTCCATAGAATACGAAACAAAATCACAAAAATAATTGTTTATTTAAACTAAAGTGGAACGCATTTTCTTTGAATACACCATGGACGTATAAAAAAGTCGGACGTAGTCTCGCTATTACAAAAACTGTGTCCATAGATAGAGTCGGTCACATAATATTCACGTGTGTATTGCCACAAACAGGCTCACACGCAACATACACACATCAGTGAGTCATTACACGCGCAACTTTTTTTTTTATATCATAGAGTGACAAGACGAGCAGGTCATGTACCTGATGGTAAGCAACATGCCTGCCACATAACAGCACAGTGACACGCAGCTATTGGAACATGATAGTCCAAATCATTACCTAGCACTGCACTGCGCTCGTCACCCAGAGATCTAAGATATTATGTCTCTAAGCCCTGTAATTTCTCTGGAATCATTGCCCTTCAAACCGGAACACAGTAATGTTTGCACATTACTGCTTGGCGGTAGAATATTTGGCAAAGGTGTGGTACTTCGCCAGGCGGACTCTGCTAAGAGTCCTACCACTACTCAACCTTGTGTATTTGTGTGCGTGTCAGCCTATCAGTGACAACCTTACAACGCACACCAACTGTGGATGAGTGGCGGACTCTAGTGACACAGTTTTTGTTTTAGCGAGACTACGTCCGACTTTTCTTATACGTCCATGGAATACACATCGTTTTTGAAAACATCTTTTACCTACATTATTGTATGGTAAATAAAGTTGAGTATGATGAATAGAACACTTAAGTGTCATAAAACACTTGACCATTTATTTTTATTGCCTTTACATATCTGTATACAATAGATTTACACGTTTTCTGTGTAAATATTACTAAGTACATATTATACCTTTGGTTAAGAATTTCCTACATGCATGTTGTTTAATCTTAAATAGTTTCTTTATTTTGTTGTGGTATTATTTGCTGTTTGATGTTATAAATAGATATATTTCATTGAAACACTGAATCAAAAAGGTACTTAATAAGGATTAACGACAAACATTAAAACTAATACGCCAAGGCGACCTTATGGCTGTAAGCAATCTCTTCCAAGCAATCTTAGGGTGGAAAATAATGTGCAAACTAGTAAAAAAATAAGTGCACACAAACACAAGGTGTAGAAAAACCGGTAAAAGACATTAATCAAAAATAATATAACATATACGTAACATAAAATATGAAAACATGAATATAAAAGATATAAATATATTATTTTGACAAATGATACAATACATAATTATATGTCAAATTAATTTTGCATACGAGTCTATGTCTGTGGTTAGCCTTGAAAATGACCAGTATTCGAACTACCGGTCCGGCATCATCGTTTAGTGTTACGTGTGTAAATAGTTATGTAGTCTGAGGAAAAAACTGTAACGTGTGAGCCTTAAAAATACAATAAATTTTAGGAAAAAGGAAACTCATTATTTTTAAAGTATTCAAGGTACTGAAAAAAAGGCAAACGTCTATGTAAAGTAGTTATTTGTATTTAAAAACACGTTGTAAGGTACAAACATCGTTTTTGTTTGATGTGATTTTTTATTTTGACATTGACTAGGTCTATCATCAGAGCCCTTTATAAAGAATTAAATTGGAATTAAAGTGTACTAAACATCTACTAGCTACCTACGCTATTGACATCTGAATTGATTGTTTGTAGATACATATAAATCGATGAGAAAAAGATAATCAAAATGAGCATCGATCGTCTCTTTTTTTGTAAGGGTGGAATACGCCTCCAAACACCGTGACACGAGATTTTTATAATTATAAATTTTATTTGTAGCATAAAAGCAATTAACAGAATCTACTAAGGTCACTTTCTTATCGAAGCCAAACATTTTTCGTAATTATTCATCACTAGCTGAGACCCGCGGTTTCACCCGCGTCTATTTGAGGAAAATCCCTACTAAAATTTAAATTGCTTTAAAAAGCTATGATCACTAAGAGAACCATAGAAAATAATGAAAGAACGCTAGGTAAACGTACTGAGATATAATAAAATGTGTTTTATAGTACAGGTATTTTAAAATAGTTCTGTGTATATGATACTTTTAGTTTTTTATTTCTTACGGTAAAATAACAAATTAAAAACCGTCTTGGCGTGAATCGATTCCTAGGCGCTTAAATGTTTGCCCCTGTGCTTTAGTAATAGTTACAGTAAACGACTCCTTAGCGGGAAATTGTATTATTTTGAAATTAAAAAGCAAATGGTGCCATTTTATGTGGAGGCAATGCATTATACCATTCCGCTTGAAGGGAATGGTCGATTTGTGTCAGATTCGACATGAGTGGTACCGACTAAAACCTTTGTCGTGGACACGGGTATGCTCTCGCACTCTTCTGCAAGCCCGCCGCGGGATAATGCACGCCGTGATCACCTCGGTAACCAACTGCCTCGTCGGTGCCAGACATCCTCACGTCTAGACACCCTTTGCATCAGGCGGCGGGACTAATGCCTACCATCATCCGGCTGAAGAGGACGGGGGCAGCAGCTCACCGATATATCGGCACTCTTCATCCCCTACAGCCTCACCACATCCACC
Organism: Ectropis crepuscularia; assembly: GCA_963693475.1. Classification (NCBI taxonomy): domain Eukaryota; kingdom Metazoa; phylum Arthropoda; class Insecta; order Lepidoptera; family Geometridae; genus Ectropis; species Ectropis crepuscularia. The sequence goes on along the minus strand of OY856344.1, from coordinate 7,840,020 downwards.
ATCATACGTTAACGACAACGAAAGGCCGCAGTGGGCAAGGAGAGCGGCGCACTGTCATACCGGTATTCCTCTTCAGCCGGGGTCTCTCCTCTACGGCCACGGTTCATCGCGGCACGTCTCAGTCGCGCCGGCATCATTTACGCCGCGCAACTCCCCCCTGACCGAATTGCTTGGACCGCAAGTTTTGGAGCCCATGGTCACGCATTGACATAGTGGGATACGTCGAGATCGATATTACGTACGGATATGGCAACCTTACCGATCAAAACCCATACCTACGACAGGTTTTTCCAGCCGTGGGTTGGCAGCAGTCTCGGGACCGCTATCGCATTCGACTGTGACTCGACCTGCCATTGCCGCCGCCTTTTGCAGGGACACCTCATGGGAGACGTCCGAACCACCGCATTTGGTTCCAGTGATGCATTAAAAACCCGCGACGCGTCACGACCTCGGGAAACGATATCCCTAGGTGCGGTGCCGGAGCGCCCTAAGCGTCCGACACTCCAGACTCTCCAGGGGAAACAGGATGCGAGTCAAGTGCGCCTTTAAGATCGCTCCCATGTCCACTTTCACGTCATTGGATGAGTGACTATTGAGATTGGATGGTAATGGCCTCCTTTAGTTTTTCCAACTCACATTACCTCTCATTGGTCAGCGTCTTGGCTAAGATCGTCGAGTGCGAGAGGTTCGCCCTCACGACCGCGGCTAGTGATGGCCGCGGTTCCGCCTCTGTGGCTAGATCGTGTCGAGGAACCTCAGCTGGAAGAGAAAGCTAAGAAACATCATTGGACCACGTGTCCACAATAAAGTGGTATATTATTTTGTTACGGAGTTGTTTAAAACTACGATATTTCCTAAAAGATTCATTAAAATCAAAAAACATCAGGAGCAATTTTGTTCAAAATATATATTTGTGATAAATAATGTATTTGTTCAGATATTAACATCATATTTATAAAACAACCTCCTCTAACAATGCATTCTTCTCTCCTTGTTTTTTCTTATGGCTTCCATTCGGGAATAGATAGATAGATAGATAAACTCTTTATTGCACTTAATAAAAGAAACAACTTAAAAAAACAATCTTAAAATATAGTAGCAAATGGCGACCTTATCGCTAAAAGCGATCTCTTCCAGGCAACCGTGGGATGGAAAAAAATAATTAAAAATGAAAAGACGGGAGTAATCAAATAAAGAGTAATTTGATACCTTACTACATAATTTAAATAGGATACTAATTATTGATTAAAATAAAATAGACATACATTCTAATAATAATACATGCTAATACATAAATAATCTTATTACATAAATATACTAATATATATATGCAATGAATGAATTCCTAGTTCGACTGTTCAAACCGGCTCCGAAAGGGCACAGCAGAGGGCAGCCGCGGAAAAAGCCGCAGGCAATCAAAGCGGCAGCCGGGGAACGAACGCAGCTTTCGTGACTGCCTTCAACGCGGCAGCCAGGAGCATACTCCGAATCACATCCCATTCATCACACCCCTTGACGACAAAGACCCTCAAAGCAGCTTCACAGCAACAAATAAGCCGAACGAGAGCCGATATGGGTCAGGTAGAACCGCCCCGCTATGTCACGGCTTCGGAGCCGCGGAGCCATGCACGTAACGCCTTCATCGAATTCATAGCCACACTGAGAGCGACAAGACAAGTCAACCTCAAGACCTGCGAAAACATCTTGCAGTCCTATAGGCTAGGAAGTGAAAGCCTCTTAAAGGCGAAACTCGAGGAGGCCGAAGCAGCTATTTACAATAATGTCACTTCCCGGGTCATCAAGGGAACCATGACAGGACAGTATATGGCAGCTTACAGTGCAGAAAATGGCTTCGTGACACTGAACGAGATAGAGACAGAGCGCGCGGGAGTGCCTGTTTATGCGACACCACAAAACGACCCAGTTGTAGTTACTGCCCGATGCACCAAGATTATGCTGGACGATAAGATCCTAGAGATGGCCAAGAACATCGAAAGGAACTCAAACGTCAAAGCTGGTTGGGAAAACTGGGAGGTACCGAGAATACAGTGGGTCAACGGAGTTCCAGGATGTGGAAAGACAACATGGGTGATAAGAAACTTTGATGTGGACAAGGACGCCATCATCACCACAACAACTGAGGCAGCAAAAGATCTAAGAGAAAAGCTATCGCACCGTATCGGAAACCTGGTTAAAACCAGAGTGCGAACCATGGCTTCTGCTCTGGTAAATGGTTTCGGAAGAGAAAGTTTCAGTCGCCTCATGGTGGACGAAGCTCTCATGAACCATTTTGGAGCCATTGTGATGGCTTCAAGGCTGTCTGGTGTTGGTGAAATTGTCCTCATCGGAGACGTCAATCAGTTGCCTTACATCGACAGGGAAAATCTCTTCGAAATGAGGTATCACCGCCCAAACCTGGTAACAAAGATCAGCCAGGAGTTGCTCTGCACACATCGAAACCCAATGGACGTCGCATATGCGCTGAGAGAGATATACTCCGGTATGTACTCCTCAGCACCCCGTATAAAGTCCCTAGAGCAGAGAAGGTATAAGGGAGCGCAAATACCCAACACCCTACCAAACACCCTCTTTTTAGTTCACACTCAAGAGGAGAAAGAGACCCTGACAAACCAGGGTTATGGGTCAGGCACCGGGTCACGCATCCTTACCATCCATGAAGCTCAGGGATTAACATACGAATCGGTAATCGCAATCAAAACCAAGGCAAACATGAAGCTGCACGAGAGCGTGCCCCATGCAGTTGTTGCAATCTCACGGCACACGGGGACCTTCATATACTACGCTGACGATACCGACGACGCCATCAGTCGGTTCGTGCGGCGAGCGTTGGCTGCATCACCGAAGACCATCCGAGAGTTCAACCTACAGATGGCCATCAGGGACAGAAATGCAGCCGTAGTGGAGGCTCTGGGCCGGGAGGAGGCGGCTTAGGCAAATGGTAACTAGGCAAAGACTCGATGTCGAGCCGATTACTAGCGGTAGAATCCCAACCGCTAGTGATCGGCTCTACTAACGAGCACTAGAGTTAGGTTTGAAATGTGCCCAACTCCCCCCTATTTTCCTTTTCTTCTAATCCAAGAAATATGTAAAAAAAAAAAAAAAACACAAATGACAAAGATCACGGACCCCGGAGTCTGTGGAGTAGATAATTCAAATAAAAAAAAAAAAAAAAAAAAAAAAATATATGCAATGAATCCAAAATACTATTTCATAAATATCAGCTTCAATTAGACTTCAGCGGGCCTTTGACAAATAATGTTTTTTTACTTCCACCTTAAATATGGAAAGTGACGGAGCTTGTCTAATTTCTACGGGCAAGGCATTCCACAACTCAACTGCTTGGAATGCAAAGGATTTTCCGTAGAAAGTTTCGCAACGTGCAGAGGGCATTTGCAGGGACAAATTATAGGAAGAGAAGAATAGAAGAATATTATTATTATTATTATTTCTATAGGAGAATAGAAGGTACGTATCACCGCAATTTTGCCAACGTCCAGCGTTTGAACATTGAGAGCATTATTCTATATGCACAGATTATAGAAATAAAACGGCATATTTTAAAACAAAACTTAAAATCACACGGGACGCCCGTACAACACGGAAGTCCATTTAGTACTGACTGGAGTTTGTATTTGCTTCGGCGTTTGTATTTGCTTTGTCTGCTTCAGGTTCTCTGTTCTGCGCGTTCCATCTGGTTTTATTTATGTAATCTGTGTCTATATGCTACTCATTGGAATATGATTCTTCATTCAGGTGATCAGTCTTCTTTAGATAACTTGGGCTTGATCACAGATTACAGTCTGTAATCTGTGGGCTTGATTATCGAAATTCGCTTTGGTGTAAAATCGAGGCAGCATATTTCTTTCTTCAAGTACTTCTAATGTACGATTGTATGTCAATAGTTATGTTGGTGTAGAGAATTTAATATAAACAATATTACACAATATAATATTAGAGATATTTTTAATTTACACGTAAAAATGTAACAATGCATGTTTGCAAATTTGTTTACATAAAATGACGCAACCTTTAAATCTGTGACACGTGTCTTCAAAAGTCTGTGACACGTGCTGTCACAGACTTCAACCCACACCAAGGAGAATGGCACACGCAGCTAAAGCTCTCAAAGAGAAATATTTTTCCCCGTTTTCGTTACATTGTTCAACCCCAACCCTTTCTCCGCAATAAAAAGTAGCCTATGCTGTTTCTCGGAGTCTAGTCTATCTGTATACCAAATTTCATCAAAATCGGTTCACTGGTTTAGACGGGAAAGCGTAGCAGACAGACAGACAGAGTTACTTTCGCATTTATAATATTAGTAAGGATTAGTAAGGATTAAGAGCACCCAGTTATTTACGTCAAATGTAACAACGCTCGTTTCTAAAATAGGTAGGTAGCGTTTGATTACGGTACTGCAAATTTTTGTACCACATCGATTTGATTAAGGACTGATTGACAGATATTAAAGCCTGTAGCATCTGTTGTAAATGTCACTACGTTACGTATATGCCGTTATGATAAATATCGTTAGCTTCCGAACTACTAAACGCATTAGGTAACGTGTTATTCGGTTACCATAACCTATAGTGCGTAAACTGCGTGAGCGACCCTGAAATAATGAATTATGACCCTCAATCGTGTTGAGATAATTATACATATTTTTATTACTCTAAAACATTTTTTAAGCACCTTAAAATTTGTTAAGGTTTATACGAAACATAACTGTTTTTACATCGCTTTAATGTCAATGAATAAACTCAATAAACTGTATTTTAGTCCCTTGTCTTATTTATTTGGGAGAGTCTAGATCAGCAAGACGTGTATGTGACGGTAAGGGACACGCTTGCCCTCCACAACACAGTGACAGCAGTTATTTCAACATGGTCTTGTCAAATCACTACACAATTAATTTATTTTCAATGCCGTACCAAAAGCTTTTCGTCTATGTGAGCACAACGCACCCCTTTCAAAATAATAGAGATTAATATGTTATGTACAGCATTCAAATGAACTACAATATATCAAAACTCACACACACAAAAAAATATAATCTATTAACAAACACCACTTTCTAATAGTAATAGTTGATTAGAGTGAATGTTAAACATTGCATTAAATATAAATTAAAACGGAGTAAAAACTAAATTACAAAAATATCTATAGTACACTACCAGCTACCTGTACAACCCTAACCATAGATATCCGTATATCTAACTACTTACACAAACACATATTCGAATTATACGTCGATAAAGATCTAAATTATCAGGCCCAGGACCAGTCGGAAGCGTGCCCAGCATGCTGGTGGTATCAGCATGCTGAATGGCAATGAATATATATACGTTGGCCCAACAAACGCCAGTCTTTTTGTCACGCGTCGCATTGACGAAGCGTTTCAAAACAAAAGCAAAAGACATACCTACGTATTCGATATTCATACTATATAGCATACGTATTCGATATTCATACTATATAGCATACGTATTCGATATTCATACTATTTAGCATACGTATTCGTAATACCTAATTACGCGCTAGAACAGAAAACAATAATAACTATTATCACTCTGTTATTAATACTTCGTAGCCTAATTTGATTATGGCCCTATCAGTGTACACCGCAGCACGACCAACATCCAGCGACCTCAATATGGCGTCAATGTGTGCGTCGCATTGAGATGTGGCACTATCTAATCACACTGTATCCTTTGATTCAATGTCTTATCGTTTTCGATACTTTTATAGTAAACAAGGTCACATGGAAAACATCACTAACTTGTATCTTTTTCTGTGTATAAAAATATAGGCTCGACGCAGGAAGATTTTAACGCCAGAAATATACAAATACAATAATGGATGGAAAAATCCAGTTCGTTTGCTATTTTGGCAGCAATATAAGTTGTTGTGCAAATAGTGACCACTACATACACAATAAAATTGTTTACAATAATATACTTACTGTCTAGACAGCAACAAATGTTTTAATTTACCACAATATGCTCTGTGATCTTGAATGTACTCTTAAATATATTTATGTGTGTATATACATATCATCATCATCATCATCCAACTGAAATGTATTTCGCATCCTAACTCACCGTTAATGATTGGCAATTCTTTTTATTATTATAGTTTTAGTATTTACCTAATTAATTAAACTCTTAGCTATGTATAAGTCGAACCTAATAAAAACTAGATTGTTATTACTTGTGCATGTGGAAATGTTACTTATTGTTATAAATAAAATATTTTAACAACGAGTAAATTAATTGACGACTACTACGAATATTGTATAAAATTTACTAAAACCAAGGTGACGAAAATAATAGCTGTCCAAAAAAAAAGTTAAATAAATGTTTAATAATTACGTAAAAAATACAAACACGCGTGATCCATGGCCTTTCCCATGTTTTTCTATAATCGTACGATCATCTTACTATTTACGTAACAAATGTTTGTGAAATAGGGATTTAATAGTGAATTAATCCGTACTATCAATTCAAGTTATCAAGATAAGTTTCTAATCCCTAGTACCTAATACGTTCTTTACATAATTACGTAATTTAATTAAAAATTGACAAATGAATGCGAAAGCTTGGATTTTTGTTGCTCAATCACGTCGGAACGCCTGAACGGATCGGATATTTGGAACACAGACAGATATGTATAGTCTGGAATAACATGGCTTTTTCTACCGGGAAAATAATGGGAATGGAACGGATAAAACTTCGTAGCGCAACTAGTTTCTTCATAAAGAAAAGCTGAATATGACCTCATCATGGCTAAATATTCGTCCTTACAAAGTGCCAGCGTTCGGTCAGCACACAGCTTCAAGGTAACCTCGCAAAAGTTAACCAGGGGGAACACAAAACCGGTCCGAAAGAAAGGGCTATACACAAAGGCATTGCGTGCTTGTTCGCATCTCACTCATGGTTCCTGGCTTTGGCATTTTAACAAACTTCAAAAAAGGAGAAGGTATTTTGGACTGTTTTCTTTAAATTCAAATTATTAATTATTTATAACCAAACGACAATCGCATATCGTATATCAATAAGTTTAGGGATAGATATTATTGCACTCAAATAACACAAATCATCATCTATCATATCTTAAGATAGACTCTAGATATAGGTACAGTTAAATTGGTGACATTTTCAAAAAGTAGTCCCTTTCAGGCTACCATAGGATAAAAAGGGGTTACGATAGAAATGCATGTATTTATTACTCCTTCATTTCACTAACTACTATTATTTTATAACTCCTTTATTTCACATAATATTATGATTCTCTCAATAAATACTTCATCATTTATTTCCAGAAAAAACAGTAGCACAAAATTGGGCAAGTTGGTGCAACTGCAATTGTTGGATACCACTACGAAATTAGCAGATATTATTTGATCGATAAATACTTATTAATTCAAATTAAAATTAGTTATTCTAGAAGCGGATATAACTGTTATTCTTGATATGAATTTAACGGATATTGTCACCGTGAACCTAGCAATAATTTTTACTTATAAGTTGTTTAGGGTATCGAATAAACCAAATTTTTCCTTGTATTCATTTTGTAATCCTAAAATAGTGAAATAGTTAATCATACCAGCCATACCAGTAGGTAGTATAGACGACCGCACGTGAAACATAGATTTATGTGAGAAAATTCGGGCAGTACGTCTGACAATGCAAGGATACAGAATGAAACTTATTTAAAAATATAAAAAAAACATTAACAGCTTGGTATTTGACATCGATGAATAAAGTCAAACAATTTCTTCTGCATAATCAAAAAGATGTGAATACTTTAAATACATTTTCTAAGTCTTGATAGAGTCTGCCTGAGAAATCACCACACTTATTCTAGTTGTTCTATCGCCAAATAGTAAAATGACTATGTTCCGCTTTGAACGGCTATGTTTCTAGCGAAATTAACACGCAATGAATATAGTATATAGTAATTTTATATCGTCATGGATTTGGACTCCTCGTGTTTAAATAGCTTCGTGACACTGTGCTGTTATGGAGAGGCGTGTTGCTCTCACCATCAAACGCAAAAAAGCAAAGATGCTTATTTTGAAACTTGTGGTCCTAAAAAGGTACAGTACTGAAGTTTGTAGATGAGCACTGGTGTAAAGTACCAATCACCGAGAAAGATTGACTAACACCAGAATCACATGTTTGCGTCTCTTTATCTCAAACGTGCAAAAAATGGTCGCATTCTATTACAAAACACAAGAGAGGAGAAGGTTTCGTTTATGAAACTTACATTTTCCGTATTAGTTCAAAAATACCTGGATCCAATTTCTCTGAAATTGCTTGTTTTGAACGATAAGGTCGCATAGATTCATCGAGATCTTGGAATGGATCTTGTCGGCAAAGTAATAAAGAAGTACGCAGAAGCACATGAACGCAGGCTTCATCATCATGTGAATGTCGAGGCTATCCAGCTCCTTGATAACACGGACACAGTGAGAAGACTTAAAAGAACAAAACCTTTTGAGTTAGTATAGAGTTAGTATAGTGCAGTGGCAGTGCAATATAATATAAAACAATTAAATGTGCTAAGTCAAGTGAAAGAAGTGACTTCCCCTTAACAGAGTCAATAAGAAAAGTGCTGATGGGCACCTTCTTATGTATAAACTATGTAGCAATTTAAGTTAGATGTAAATTACTCATTAGCCTAGACTTAATAAATTAGGCTAGATTGTAATAAGTATTAGGATCCAAGGTGACTTGGTGAATAATTTTAGAAGAAAAAAAAAAAAAAAAAGGCCCCATAGAAATATCTACCATAAACTTGTAGCACTATTCTGATTATTGTTATAGTAAACTAACAGTACATGATGGTCACGCCTGCCCAGAGAAGTGTCACGCTGCTATTGGAACATGAAGAGTTCAAGACATTAGCTAGCACTGTAATGCGCTCATCATCTACATAAATAAGCTGATTTATTTCTATGGCTTTTATTTTTTTCTGGAAACATTGCCCTTCAAACCGGAACGCAGTAATGTTTGCGGATTACTGCTTGGCGATAGAATAACTGCCAAAGGTGTGATTCTTCAATCTGAATATCAAAAAACTAGCGGTCTGCCCCGATTTCGCCCGTGGTATATAATATATAGCCTTATCGCGTATATATTCAAAGATGAAATATTTTTTGAAATCGGTCTAGTACTTTCTGAGATTACCTCGTTGAAACAAAAAAACCGCATCAGTTTCATTGAAGTAGTTCTGCTTTATAATATTAGTATACTCGTTGATTACCTAATTATTTATTTAAACTTTTCGACATTTATTTATATTCACGTAGTTCATATTTTTTTAAATTACACACAATTTATATAATTACTAGCAGCATCCCGCGGTGTTACCCGCGTAGTTCCCTTTCCCGTTGTTCCTTTTGTTTTATTATATTTTTTTTTGTTTTATTATATTGATTAAATTAAGAGTGTGTGTTTTTCCAGACTATAATCTATCTGTGTTCCAAATTTCAGCCCGATCCGTTCATACGTTAGGAAGTGATCGAGCAACAAACATCCAAACATCCAAATATCCAAACATCCATACATTGACATTTATAATATTAGTAGTATGTACTATGTACATATATTATATGAGTATATGTATGATTAAAGAACAATATATTGACATAATTAAATACAGTAACGTGTTAGTTAAACAGATTGTAAAAAAACTGGTTGGATTATAATTAATTTTGTTAAATTATTGTAGTGGTAGCAGGCACGTTATTAATATATATTACAAATAATTTAAAATACTTGATCATGATATACACTTTAAATTTAAATACCATTAAAAAATTGGTACAATGTAGTATCATAAAAATAGAGACAATAGACCTACCTAAATCACACTGAATTTACATATGCATGAGAAAATAGATCATGAGATAAAACCGTTTCGGTTAACGTTTTGAATACCTAAAAACCAGTCATTTCGTAAACTTAGATAAAACATTGTTTGCTAAACTCCTACAAAATTAACTTTTGTGTAAATGACGTCGAGTGGGATATTTCGTGAGATTTTTTATGAGTTTTAATGAAGTAGTCATAACTAATTCCAGCGATATAGTCATAGTAGGTACTTATGTTATAAAATATTGTCGAATTAACCTGTGATACCAGCATAAACTCTAACAATAATTTTATTAAAATCAACGAACTTGCTTGATAGTTATGTGAGAGTGTAGTCAAAACATAATTACCAACAAACGTACATGACCCAAAAAACCAGACTCAGTTTTTAAAATTCGTATAAAACCTAATCTTTAGCAATAATCTAGACTGATTTTAAAGATACGACTGCTGTTTGTGGTTCTACTTTGTTACCTACAAATTCTCTGTTTGTGTTTTATTTTTAATTTATATCAACAATTTTTTTTGCATATTTTTTTTTTATAGCATAGAGTGACGAGACGAGCAGGTCATGTGCCTGATGGTAAGCAACATGCCTGCCACATAACAGCACAGTAACACGCAGCTATTGGAACATGATAGTCCAAATCATTACCTAGCACTGCACTGCGCTCGTCACCCAGAGATCTAAGATATTATGTCTCTAAGCCCTGTAATTTCTCTGGAATATGTCCAGATAGGTATTTAATGATACAGTACATGGTTATAATTTATGGTTATAATTGATAATATTAGTATATTCCAGTTTTCAAATCATCGCCTTGTTTATAACCTTCAAGATACTAAGACAAAAAACCTTTACGCACAATCAAACAACACATAAATAAAATTACGTACATAATACCTACCTACGCCCACTCATAGCTGCGTATTAGTTTCAAGATATTTGCTAAAAACCGTAATCATGTTTATCATCCCAAATCTCCAATTATTCTTTCTTGTAATTTATAGCTATACATTGAAGGTTACATTTTGTAATATTCTCTATACAATATACATAAACAAGATCTACGTTAAATGTTTTATTTCGTTTAAAAAGGCAACTCTATTCTTTTTAAATCGTTTGGATGGCCTGGTAGCTTCGTTGGTAGTAAGTCTGCCTGCGAAGCCGTGGGTCGCGGGTTTGATCTCCACCCAGTGCAAATATTTGTGTGATCAATACAAATATTTATAGAGTGCATGGGTATTTTCTATGTACCATAAATATTTATATTTAAAAATATATAAGTATTATATTAACCAATGCGTGTTGCCAGTGATGACTTATGGAACTGAGACGTGGTCCTTAACTGTGGGCCTCATAACAAAGCTCAAAGTCACACAGCGAGCTATGGAGAGAGGTATGCTCGGAGTCTCTTTGCGCGACAGAATCCGTAATGAGGATATTCGCAAAAGAACGAAAGTGGCCGACGTAGCTCAAAGAGTAAGCAAGCTGAAGTGGCAATGGGGCAGGCCACATCGCTCGCAGAACTGATAACCGATGGGGAAGAAAGGTTCTCGAGTGGCGACCACGAACCGGAACACGCAGTGTTGGACGGCCTCCCACTAGACGGACAGATGACCTCACAAAAGTCGCTGGAAACCGCTGGTTGCAGGTTGCGCGGGACCGTTCGTTGTGGAAATCTAGGGGGAGGCCTATGTTCAGCAGTGGACGTCTTGCGACTGATGATGATGATGATGAAGTATTATATCAGCTATTTGGTTCCCATAGTACCTACAGCTTTGCTTAGTTTGGGGTTACATGGTGTTGTATTTGAAATGTCCGCCAATATTTATTTATTAAAGTGAACACTTCCTTTGGTGCACCATAGACAGATTTTTTGTGGGCTGTGAATTGAATTCTAGCGTCACGCTCGGGAACGATAACAACTTTTCGGGTGAACTCGGGACCATGGTCATCTAGAAATGCGTCAGCATTTCCCGTTAGCATTGGCTGTCTAGAAATGCGTCAGCAATTTTAGATGGCCATGATTATGACCAAGCCCACTGGTTTCACCCGCTTAGTTTCCAATGTGTGCTATCAAATCCTGAGTTAAAAGTTTTCACTTCTATCGGCAGTTCCTATGACTGCCAATTTGTTTATTTACCTTGATAATTCTTTAGGGGCGTGATGATGATAACTTAACTGTGCTACCGCTAAACCTCTACCACTTATCAAATTTCTTATAGCATTACTATAGGATTCTTTCCAATTTAGAGGAAAACTAAAAAAGGAGTACTTCCTATTCCTAACAGTCATCAGATAGTCTCAAGCAACTCTATACCTATGGATCTCGGCGATGTTCTCAGCTCTAAATACAAACTAAAACCTCATTTTTCTAAGGGAGATGAATGTTTCTAGGGCGGGATGTCACCACCCTTCCCATTCTCCCAGCTATGCCTCTCCTAACAATTCCCGTTTACTCAGTATTAACGATATTGACTCTGAAATAGGTCCAATTAGCTAGAATATAATGTCATTTATTTAAGTCTAGACCAAAGGTTATCGATTTTCCCAGAGTGAATGATAACTGCCACTGTTGGAAAGCTAATACGAATAATATTGATTTAGAAAAACAAATTTCTAGAAAATACGAATCTATCTCTAATTGGATACTTCTATGAAAACAGATAATAACCAATAACTACCAACAATGTGTGTTGGTAGTAATTATACTAGCACAAAAAATTGCCTATTTCCGGTGCCAGATAAGTACCTCTTACTATTAGCAGTTTTCAATTCGTTGTCTTTAATTAAAACTAATATTATTTATCTGCCCTGCAATATAAATAATAAATAAATAAATAAATTTATTTCATAGAAAGTAAATTACAAGTTTAAATTGAACACTTTGTGGATCTTAAAACTGTAATTACGTTGTACCCTAGAAATTGCACTAGGCTAATGCCTGTCTGTTATTCTATATTATCTGTTATTTACAACATTAATTAATGTTTTTATAGTCACTAAAAAGTTTTTGATTTAATACTCGGTTTACATTATTCCAGTGCAGCGGTCGAATCCAGCGCTGGATTGCTTACTGGAATAATGTAAACCGGCACTGGAATGCATTGGCACTGGATTGATGCATTCCAGTGCCGGTTTCCATTATTCCAGTAAGCAATCCAGCGCTGGATTCGACCGCTGGACTCGAATAATGTAAACGGGGTATAAATGTTTTATAAGCCAACACTTCACTTGATGTTACGCACTGTTGCTGCAGTGTAGTCTGTAAACTTGATGTAATAATAAATACTACACACTTTCCATTGTTGTATGAAATGAAATACATACTTAATTTATTTATATTTGTGTAAGTTGGTAAATAAGTAGATAAATTGTTACTCCACACGATCTATTCGGCCAAATATAGAACAGATGCACCATGCCAAGAGAAGTGGCGGCACGATGCTCATATATAAAACCATCATTAGTACAATTAGTCATCGTTAGTACAATGAATAGCGTCGCTAAATGGATGCTTGAATAGAATAAGCTTATGGAGCAAGAGCAAAGATGAAATATGAGATTAGGAGCTTTCAAGGCACTGCTTGCGAAAATGTTTTGTTCTTTATAATAGCTAGAGAATATGTGACAAAAACTGTCAACGGTAAGAAAGAAATTTCTGCCCATCAAAGAGAGAAACCTCCATTATTTCGTTTACAAACTCAATAGAGACAATAACTGGAATCTCTTTGAGCGTTCAATACGAGTTTGCGTCATTAGGCAAACAAAAACTAAGCCTGTACTTCAGGTTCGAATAGGTCTGGTTATAGAGTAAGGTCATTTTTTCTATCAAACAGATCAACACCTATAGATATATTGATATTGATAGGATCCTTAAATAATAACACGCAACTATGTGTATTTATATATTTATGAGCCCTAACTTGAATGAATAGCTTAGGATACAATACTTTACCGGCTAAGTATCTAAGCTAAGCATCCTATCAATATCAATAGATCTATAGGCATTGGCAATTTGATAATATTTGTACTTGTAATTTTTTTATATCATAGTAAAAAAAGACGAGTTGCTTGTCTAATCAACTCAAAACAACAAATCAATTAAAAAAGCGTAAAAATACTTTTCGATACAGAATACTATTTTGATCAGAAAAATATGTATGGTACCATAAATTATGATTCACGTTTTTCATTGTTTACATGACATATTTATCACACAAAATCATCATAGGTACATAGGTACAGAACATACAGGAACGCTCTTATCATTTTGTTATAATTCCTATGAGGCATTCACAATGTAGGTAGGTAGAATGTGAAAACCGCGCACGTGGGACGGCGTAGTAGATAGAACAACACTGCAGCGTGACTATGAGGTATTTCTGACAAAGGAATGACAACAAAGGCCGTCTGTTGATGTAATAAGCAACAATTCGACGCCATATGCCTACAGACTAATTGTATATAAACACTGTGATTTCTGAGTCATCGCTTGTGCCGAGACATAGATATTTATACAAGTTTAACGCCTACAGTTACATACATACATAACATGTAGAGGTATATCAACTGCGATACTACTGTGAACGAATGTTATTTATTATACTCGAACACTAGTTGCTGTTATAAGTACCTACTTAGAAGTAATCGCAACTTAGCACAATAAAAATAAAACATTTCAGCACATCTATTGTGTGAATTATATACATATTATGTTTGTTATTATCTCATTCCCGTTTGAGCAAGAGGTTACATATTACCATAATTTGTAGCCTAGCGAATATTCGGTACCCCAAAAATTTACCTCCGATGTGTTGTCCTTTAGATAATGGGTCATAGACGTTCCCACATAATCACGTAGAGTTACACAGCTTTAAAACCTCCTTGACTTGACCAATGTTTATATGAATTCCCTCATAAATCGTTTAAGGTCAAAGCCATTGAACATTCTGACGTCACGCCTCGTGTAGATCACTTAGGTAAGTACACTATTTATTAGGGGATATATTGTATACGGTTTAAATGTTTGCAGTGCAAGTTTGTATTGCAAATCGAGTGGGGAGTGGGTGGGTGACCGGTCAACGCGTGTTCTAGCTGCCAAGGTTGCTATATTATACTGCGAGCAACTAGGTCCTTGTGGAGCGACGTCTATTCTAAGTAAGACTTGTTATGGAAGTCTTTCAAATTATTATGTAAGAACGGGAGACCGGTCTACGTGTGCTCTATCGGATTACCTCGGTTGATATAGTCTAGATTCAAGCAGAGAAAGCATTTTTGCATTAAGGTCTAATCATAATATTATTCACTAGCAGCACCCCGCGATGTTACCCGCGAAGTTCCCGTTCCCGTTGTTCCCGTCGTTTTTCCGGGATAAAAAGTAGCTTATGTGTTCTTCCAGACTATAATCTATCTGTGTTCCAAATTTCAGCCCGATTCGTTCATACGTTAGGACGTGATTGAGCAACAAACATCCAAACATCCATCATACATTCACATTTATAATATTAGTAGGATTAACAGTACTTGCGGATTGAATTACTGATTCACGTTTCAAAATGGAATTAGTAGTAAAAGAGTAACAACCACAAAATTTACGTTCTAGCTTTAATTATCGCGGAAGTCTTAACCGCATACAAGAAAATGAAAATACGAATACCTACTGTTCTATTCTCAAAATTAAACACCTATTCTTTAAACAATAGGCCAGTTTCCCACCTATTCGTACAACAAAAAGGTGTAGTGGATGCATGACAGCCACGTGTGAGCCTGAATAGCTGCGGTCAAGGTCGCCAGCAAGCGCACCGGTTCATTGCAAATTTACGCGATTCAAGCTTTACACACTTATGTATGTTCACTAGTTTTGATAAACTAACTCAAATAAAGGAAAATATTAGGTTAACCAGTTTATTTCGTACATAACATTTCTTGAAAGAATAATTGCGAAAAGTAACGAGGATTTCCCGATGTCGTTTGCAGTAAATATCGTGACATTATTATTTATCTGTTGTGTTAGCTAAATAAGTACCCAATTAATGTTCCATATTTCTAGCAGATCTTAAGATAATAAAAAATATACGTTTTTGACATATATTTTATTGTTACATTTACACATAAAAAACCAAGATTTTACCCATCATAGATGTTGTATTTTTATACTTACGTTTTTTTATCATTGATAGGTTTACCGCCTTAACCGCCATACCGAATGATGGTAAGCGACGATGCGCACGATTACATAAAAAAACGATTTATTAAAACTATACTAATATAATACCGATTGAAAAAAAAAACAGTCCGGCAACACAAACATGCTGCAGTCTAGCTTTTTTTTTTTTTAAATAGGTATAGAGTGACGAGACGAGCAGGTCATTTGCCTGATGGTAAGCAACATGCCTGCCACATAACAACACAGTGACACGCAGCTATTGGAACATGAAGATTCCAAATCATTACCTAACACTGCACTGCGCTCGTCACCCAGAGATCTAAGTTGTTATATCTCTAAGCCCTGTAATTTCTCTGGAAACATTGCCCTTCAGACCGGAACACAGTAATGTTCGCACATTACTGCTTGGCGGTAGAATATTTGGCAAAGGTGTGGTCCTTCCCCAGGTGGACTCTGCCAAGAGTCCTACCACTACAATAGCTGTTCGTATTTTGAAATCGTACTCAAACTACTTCATTCGGGTCTTACGCCCGCCATACACGCTACGGTCTGCCGGAGAGGTCTACCTGTGCAGGTATAACTGAACAGAATTGATCTTCGATCTTGCTACGGTCGCCTGCGCAGGCTTCCCACACACACTCCGGTCTGCCGGAGAGGTCTACCTGTGCAGGCATGCCTGCGCAGGTAGACCTCTCCGGCAGACCGTAGCGTGTATGGCGGGCGTTAGGAACGTCTACCAAAAAAAAGATCGCTTCTTCGAGCTCTGAGCAGTCCGGTAGAAAAAAGGTTAGGTGGAATTAAATCATGTAGATCACAGACGCGTCGGTCACTACGTCTAGACATGGTGGCTAAAGTTTTAACATGGATCGATGCTTTTTCATTATCAGCATTTATATGGTAACCAATTGGGTGAAACGGTTTTTATTGTTTTTAAACTTTCGCGATTTGATTCAAAATTTTCAAAAAGTGTTTAAAGAAACGAGTTTTGTTTATCACACTAATATTATGAAAGGGAAAGTGTGTTTGTAAGTGTGTACGTCTGTACCCACGTACCTCTGTAATGGTTGAACGAATTTGAATGAAATTAATTAAGTACCTACTTAGTAGATAACTTCACTATTTGCATTAACGCTAGTTAGTTACTCAAATGAAATTAGTGATTCCCGTGAGATTTTTACTTAATACCTATAATGATTAATTTGTGTGAATAGTATTTGGTTTTTTTTTTATCGTGGATAAATATTGAGACAGCAAGCTAGTAACATTAGGTATAGCATCATATTCAGGAGATTAGCGTATTAAATAAAAACAATACATACTTAAATAACTTATTAGTGAAAAGATTTCACAAGTCAAACAGTTTAGTCAATCTTCTTATATATAAAATTCTCGTGTCACAGTGTTTGTTTCCTTACTCCTCCGAAACGGCTTTACTGATTTTAACCAAATTTTATATGCATATTCTGTAGGTATGAGAATCGGCTACTAGCTATTTTTCATACCCCTAAGTGACAAGGGTTGTTCACTAAGGCAAAACAACGTTTGCGGGGTAAGCTAGTATTCAATATAAAAAAATTACAATAGGTACAATATTCATACCTTGACGCGACACTATATTTATAGCCATTGTCTAGAAGAATTGCTATTTATTTACAAATTTTATTAAATTCGCACAGATCACTAATTAAAAAAAAAATCGACTACAAAACTACTGCACTAATTTTTATATTTATTTGGGACCATTCATCAGTAAACCTATGTACCTACCTACCTAGTAGTACCTTAGTACCTAGTAGTTAGTACCTTTCGAACAAAACAGGAATTATCACAATCAGTTAAACCCAGGCGAAAGTTATGGTACCAAACAAAAACTAAAAGCAAAAGCGGCCAAGTGTGAGTCGGACTCGCCCACAAGGGGTTATTTTCGTTGGAAGTTTGCATGGTAATGTACACCATATATATTTTTTTTCGTTTTATTATCCTCTTATTTTAGAAGTTGCAGGGGGGGGGCACAATTTACCACTTTGGAAGTGTCTCTCGCGCACATTATTCAGTATAGAAAAAAAATATATTAGAAACCTCAACATCATTTTTGAAGACCCATTCATCGAAACGTATCTTAGGTATAGGTTTAGGTTAACGTTTTAGGTACACGTATAGGTTTCATGAAAAAAAAAAAAGTTTCAGTTCTAAGTATACCCCCAACATTTATTGTTTTTTTTTTTTTGGAAAAGTCTTAATGCGGCTCACAGCAAACATCTAGGTACTTACCAAGTTAATGTTAGTATAGAGTTAGTTATTTCGATTAGTTAATCGGGACCTAGAAACAAAGTCGACGAAAGGTCATTGCTTAGAAGTTATTTCGGCAAATTTAAATTTTAAATTATTCAAAAAAAAACCTTGAATGAATGACCCAGGATTTTTTTTATATAATTTATGTATTACGTCTCGTGCTTTTATAATCGTTTTTATACGCACTATGTTTTGGTTTCGCAATAATAGCTTTCTCACTTAACGTATAAAATCAATTTTGAACAGTATGGTACATACCATTTGACTTCTTAACACACTGACAGACAATAAAATACTTCACAGAAAAGGAATAACTTAAAATAGGCGATTTTACGAAAATATTTACTGTGGATCCAGAGTTACTCAACAGTGCCACTACTCGTCTATAACTATCTGCTCTATATATAAAATGCATTATCTTCACTATCAGATTACATATCGCAATTAAAGGACTAAAACTAGAGTTCAAATCAATATAACTTTTACCTACGTTATTATTAAGTCCTAAGTGCTGACAAACAGATTAGGCTTATCAGTTAGATAATAGTAAATTGTTATGTGCAGTGTTGACAGGCCTGTGTTAATAAACTGATTCTGTTATCAAAATAATTAGATTGATAAAGACATTATTTATGTTGTTGGGAATAAACATTAATTGTTTGTTTTAAAAGAAAATGCATTTTTTTTATTTAAATAATTAGAAAGGTAAATAAACGACAATTTAAAAAAAAAAATATTTTGATCTATTTAACAACAATCGTGATTTTTAACTAGTAAACCTAACTGTTTTTTTTAAATTTGCTCACAATGAAATTGTTGTGATACATTTTTTTAATTATAATAAAATTAATATACCTACTTACATATTTCGAAATAAAAACATTAAATGTCATAACCATGTATAAATATAAACGAAAACAAAAAAATAAAAATATGTTTTCATTATGAAATCTGGGAATTTTTAGCTAACAACAAAAAAAAAATGTTAGCTTACCCTATTTCCAAAGAAGAATCACAGTAGACGCGCGCGCGCAGGCAAGCCGCGCCGAGGACTGCCCCGAGCTCTCCTGCGCACGATCTCTTGAACCCCGAGACGGATCGAGCGCGGATCATAATAGTTCCTACTCACATTGCACGTCTGAATCTGCGCAACTTTGTAGCTCAATGAAGTTTCTCGACTAAATGAAATTAGAAAATTGTACAGTCATTCATATTGATCTGTTTCTTAAAAGGAAATTCCTGCATGGATTTTTAGTTTAAATTTTAAATCTAGAAAACAGGGAGTAACAGACTACCTGTTGACTAGATGATCTCGTATAAAACTATCAATGATTTTAGAAAACTAGGTCTGAACTTATTTTTTTGTCATCTCATGTTGATACTTTAGTAAACAAAGCACTATTTTAATACAGAAAACAGAAATCCGCAGTAATATAGCTTTGACATTAAAAATTTAGACATGTGTAGATAATCAAATGAGACACCTCATTCGGGTTTTCAAAGCCTTCACAAACAATTTCTCGTTTTTTGTTCAAGGCACACAAAAGAGGTTGTGCTCATTTCGACTAATTGTGTGTATATACTAAAAATTGTGTATTTAATTAATTAACGAACTCAGATGATTCCTACTCCCACAGATGGTCCCATAATCAGTAATCACATCAGCAGTTTAAAATATAACATATAAAGTTTTTGAAAAACGTTATATTATCAACCATTAGTTGCGCCCCCAGTTTTCTCTGTTATTTTCGTGGGATAAAAATAACCTAAGTATTATTCCAGGCTATTTCCTATTTATATAGCGAATTTAATTTGGATCCGATCAGTAGTTTTTTGCGTAAACGAGTTACAAAACATCCATCCATCCTCACAAACTTTCGCATTTAAAATATTCTTAGGATTAAACGTCAGATAATATGTTAGTAGTATTAAATAATCACACGAATCCAGCAAAATAGGAACAAGAATCTATTTAAACCAAACTAGTTTTCCGTGACATGGGTCTGGAATGAAAATGACCATAAAATTGATCCCATACAAGGTCTGTTGCTTACTACACTTGACAGATGTTATGTAAACTTGTACTTAGTAGGGCAACAGGTAATAATACTCCTAGAAGTTCAAGTGGAAATCCGATTTCAATCCTTATTAAGTCAATCAATCACAAATACAAAATCTCGGCATCATGACTTTTTTTTAATAAAAAGTGACGAGACGACCTGATGACATGCGCCTGATGGTTAGCAACATGCCTTCCACATAACAGCATAGTGACACAGCTATTGGAACATTAAGAGTCCAAATCATGGTGGGTTCCCAACGAGTAACACCAAACGAGTCACACTGTGACTCGTTGGGATTTTTTTTTCCCAACGAGTCACACTAGCGTAACAGTGTGACTCGATGGGAATATAAACTAGTAAAGAAAGTTGCAACGAGTCACAGTGTGACTGGTTGGGAAAAAAAGTCCCATCGAGTCACAGTGTGACTGATTGGGACTTTATCATGCGGGATTACCTGCAGCACTGCACTGTGCTCCTTACCCAGAGATACAAGATGTTTTATCTCTATGCCCTGTAATTTAACTGGAAACATTGCCCTTGAAACTGAAACACAGTAATGTTTGCACATTACTGCTTGGCGGTAGAATAACTGGCAAAGGTGTGGTACTTCCCCAGACGGACTCTGGCAAGAGTCTTACCACTACCAAATGTAGCGTAAATCGGAAGGTTTTGATTCCATGTTGAACGGACGTTGGAATAGTTATGTATTATTTTTAGTTGTGAACAACAAAGAATTATCTTTCATTCATTTAAAATTTTATTGGTTGCGAAAGTGTGATATT
This sequence comes from Ectropis crepuscularia, assembly GCA_963693475.1. Classification (NCBI taxonomy): domain Eukaryota; kingdom Metazoa; phylum Arthropoda; class Insecta; order Lepidoptera; family Geometridae; genus Ectropis; species Ectropis crepuscularia. The sequence continues at coordinate 7,818,814 of OY856344.1, read as the reverse complement.
TATTTGATACAGTAGTACCTACATACAGGGCAGAACTCCTAACTTTTAAGATATTGTTTTAAGTCTTATGTAAATTGAAAATTTTTGTGGTCGCCATATTTTTACTAACCTATTTGACAGTTCAGCTCATATTACTTTTGCTGTCTACTGAACTGAAACCACCGAAGCCCCGGAAGGCACTGGACCCTATTACCTTAAACTTACTAACTGTGCTTACGTATATACGCAGAGTAGTCACAGCATAACTGACATCACTTCAAATACTTACCATACTCAAAATTTCATGTAGGAAATATTACTTCATACTTAATCGCCTTCTTATTATGAAAAACATATTACGCTATAATAAAATTATATTATATTATTTATAGCAATATAATAATTTAAATGTAAGTTCATAGCTAAAGCTATATTTTTTTCTAAGTCTCGTATGATGACTAGCGTAAATAGGTAATTAATTGTATTTATTTCCTTTTGTTCTCGGACCATAACCACTTTGCACAAATCGTGACAATTTATTTTTATACCCGTGCTAAGTATACCGAGATTTTTAATATCTTACATTCGTTTGAACAGGCCTTAATACTGGACTCCACGCACTTAGGAGTTGTAAAGCCCTAGTAGGTAATTAATTGTATTTATTTCCTTTAGTTCTCGGACCATAATCACTTTGCACAAATCGTGACAATTTATTTTTATACCCGTGCTAAGTATACCGAGATTTTTATTATCTTACATTCGTTTTTGTACGATATGTTTTTCTGAAGTTAAGTATCTAAGTAACGATTACAAAATCCAGAACTCGATTAGTTGAGTTTTGCATCTATTTTACTTATTTATAAAGATTATACTTTTTAAATGTGATTATCTCCGCATTAATCGTTTCTCCAACGATTTAACCTTTCTTTTTTATGTGGCAAAATGCTTAAAAATTTACGAAATTAGGAAGGTAGGTAGGTACTGTAGAATCAGTTATTCAGCAGCGGCGATGTTTTAGATTTGAATTTACTTTCAATTTTAGAGGACAAAAGCGAATGTTACCCAGTTAAAATAAGCAAACAATGAAACCTTTCTGAGATGCTGAAAAAAAAACAGTTTTACAGCTAACCACAGGTTTTAGGTATCCAATATGTGATCTTAAGTAGGTAGGTACTTGTGTGAATGAAATAAAAAAATTGTTTTGTCATAAAGAGCGACGCTGCTAATAGTTTATTTTTTTAAATGTATGGATGATATTGAAAAATTATTATTTAAATGAACTTCAGTATGCACAAAAAATTTGTACAATTTGTAATAGGTACGACTAAAAGGAATTTGCATGAAACGAACTTTCAAGGTTTAAAAACAACAGGAGAACTGAAATCTATATACATTTTAGTTAGTTAGGTGTTAGATTTTGATTGTATGTAGATGAACGCAACAGAAACACGATGTACCTATACCAGGAATAACATCATAACAATAAAAACTTAAAGGTAATAGAGATTAATAATGTAATTAAATAATTTAAGTAGTTAGTTAGGTATGTAGCGTAGTGTGGTTCTCATTGTATTTTAGTTTTGTTAACAAAAAATTAAAAGGAGTATTATCCTAATGCCACAAATAACGATAAATCAAGGAAACGATAAAATAAAACTAGAGTAAAGATTGGATGTGAACCAAAAATACATCAACACTAGCAGAGCACCGCGGTTTTGCCCACGTAGGTAACTGGGACACGTTGCATGGCGAGAGACAATACGTTAGGTACCAAAAATATAAAGTTTTAAAATTTGAACTATTACAATAGACGTAAACTTTCGAAGTGACTCTATTACCTCTTAACAAATTTATAGATTTAGCCCATCGAATTTCATTACACACTTTTTTTGCTTATTTATAATTGATGAGAATAAAAATTACCTGCAAAATATGTGGTAGGCAAGTCCACCTAGGTTCTGGAGGGCAATAATGTCATATGTCTTCGTCACTTTCAACCATTAGCCTAAAAAGTTTATTTTAAATCTCCATTAAGTTTTTATGTATTTTCTACAAAATGGCAGACTTATATATCATCAACAGCTCACTAAACGTTCCCACTGCTGGGACTCGGGGCCTTCTCTCGCAAGGAGAGAGTTAAGGCCATAATCCACCACGCTGGCCCAGTGCGGGTTGGCGGATGACACATGACTTCGAAAGATTCTAGGTACATGTCGGTTTCCTCACGATGTTTTCCTTCACCGTTTTAAGTTAGCGGCATTACGCACATAACTTCGAAAAGACAGTGGACTTATATATGCAAGTAGCGAATATAAATGTTCGATTGTATTAAAGTTAAACACTGTACCGGAGCGGTATTCGCTACCGATATGGGTAGCGGTAAAAACCGCGCGGGAACCGCGCGGGTTTCGCCCGGTATTTTTTACGTACCGCCTGGGTAGGCGGTATTTTTTGGTGTGAACAGTAATATTACCGCTTACCCACTCGGTTTTCTACCGTAGGCGGCCGTGAATACCGCTCTGGTATGAACAGACCTTAAAGTAAACGGATAATTCTTGCATATATTTGTGTTTGTATAGAATCTGAATATCAGAAACGGGTTTGGGGTTTCGGGGTCGATAAATCAATCCAGCTAGGTTTAATTTTAATAAAAAGCCATTCTATTCATTATTTCAAGCAATGAAAAAAAGCTCAAAGCTCGGCCATCCAGGCATATTTTGTGTTCTCAAAAAAAGTTATTTTTTCATGAACCGATGATTTTTCCATCATTTAGGCATATTTATTGTATGATCAACTAAATATCATACGATATCATTATTTTTTGTCAACATGGGCTAATGTGCTAAAATCCTAAAAAACTAATTAGTCCGTCAGCTAGATTGCTAAAAAATATTATACACGTCTTTTTACCCGACTGAAAGAAGGGTTATGTTTTTCGCGCGTATCTTGTATGTTTGTAAATTTCTTTATTCCCACGTATCTTCCAAACGGCTGCACGGATTTTGACGATTCAGATATCGTTACATTTGTCTCAATTACCCAAGTGTCCTTAGATAGGTATTAAATTAAAAAAATCAATATAGCCGATTTTTGAGGCAAAATTGTGAGTAGTTGAAAAAAAAAATGTTATCTAGCATATCGAGTAGGGTATCAAAATACAGAGAATTTAAAGAGCATTACAAATATGTAAATATGTTGTGTAGTTAACTGCCATTTGGAATAATTTCAAGCATTTTAATTCAACCAACAGTGTTTTTCTTACGTGTTGTTTTTTAGTCGGGTTTTATATTTTTTTTAATTATTTTCTTTTGTTTCACAAACAAAAAAATTGGCAGTCATAGGAACTGCCGATAGAAGTGAAAACTTAAAACTCAGAATTTTATAGCGTACTTTGGAAACTACACGGGTGTTACCTGAGGGCGTGGCCTGGGCATCATGGCATGGCCATCTAGAAATTTCCTTTCAGCATTTGCCATTAGCTGACGCATTTCTAAATCTCTAAATGCCCAATAGCGCGCGAGTTTACCCAAATATTTCTTATCATACCCGAGCGTGACGCTAGAATCCAATTCACAGCCCACGAAATATCTGTCTAGAAGCGTCTAAAGAAGTTTTCACTTCAAAAAGCAAGAAGTACGTTTTCTGTTACAATTTTGTGTACGTCTTTGTAAAAAAAATGTTTTGTAAACACAAACTCTCTGTACAACTTTTAGGTTTTTTTTTATTTCATACAAATTTGCTGATATGTCATCGAAAAGTTCGGCAACGCGGCCTTTGCTTAAAAATGCTGCCAAATAATTGACCTAATTACAGACATTTTAAATTAAAAACATCATTTCACGCGAACTCAAATGCCTCGTTCCCACGCTAACGAGGAAAGTTTATTGTTATTTTGAAAGAAAAATACATTCGAAATTTGAAAATATCCAGCTTGTAGAACCTCATCTGTCTGTTGTTTTTAAACATGTCAACATCGTTTTGTAAAACATGTTTTTCTTTTTGAGTTCATTTGACGTCAAAACATCGAACATTCCACGTTCAAGATTTATATAAATTTAACTCCAACTGAACCAAATAAGTGAACATTTATCAACCTCAAACATTTATAACCAAATAACAATTTATAGTGAAAATTTATATTAAAGCATGGTGTTAGTTTACTAATGATAAAATTAAAAAAATAAAAATGGAATTTTAACACATATTATTATTCGTAGTAGCGTTGTGAGGTTAGGCGAATATTTTGAGCCAATAATTGAAAATGATCATGCTAAACCTTAGATTTCAATTTAAACCAAACTTTATAATAAAGTTTCCTTTTCCAGATAGTGTTTACTTCAAATTATCCTTCTCATTTCGATTAACTTGAACTTTACTAAATTGTTTATTAAATTTTGATTTAAACTATAATAGTATTCAATGCTTAATGCACTGATAAACATAGTGGTTTGAATGTTATCAGGCGACCTGCACCCATCTTATAAACAATCTATAATCATACTAGCGGCCCATTCCGGCTGCGCTCGGGTAGACTATTAGGCCAATTGTCCACGTAGCTGCACGACATCTGCACGATTTCGACAATTGTCGGATGCAAGACGAATGCTTGCATCTTGCGTACAAATAATGAAGTATGTGTCCACGAAACGACAACGACACGACAGCCGCACGTCTTGCGTTTGTTCGTAGGATGCATGCATTCGACAAAAGACGCGTGCGTGGACAGTAGGCCTTAATCGAAATAAAAACTATCCTATCTCTCAAGTTGGACCAGACTGCTCGCGGTGTGCCAATTTAATTTAAAATCGGTTAAGTAGTTTAGGAATCCATCGCGGACAAACATCGTGACAGGAGATTTATATATATAAGATATAAGATAAGATAAGAATTATAGGTATAAAGAGCTGAAGAGGTTTTTAGTGTGAACGCGCTAATCTCATACTACGCGCTAATCTGAATATCGAATAAAAATGAATATCGAACTATTCAGAACAACGCACACAACACACTTCTTTTCGCTTCACCACTAGGCTTGAACTAAAAAGAGTGTGTTGCATTCATAGCATTAGACAATCCGAAAATTTAAAACATTAACATACTACTAATAAATACGGTGGGAACAAAAAAAACTATTATCGGAAAAATAGTTGACGGTTATAAAGATAAAAGTACCTTAACTTAGAATATTAGTATTAACACCACTAATGTTGCACAAAACTTCATGCAACTTCGTGCAATTCATAGACGACAAAATGAAGAATAATAAAAAAACATATGTCGGCTACAACGCATTTTCCATACTTTGCAGTGCTTTTAATAGAAAAGTGCTAGCATTCGAACAAACATAGAGCAAAGAGAACGCGCAGGTTATAAAGAAACACTATAATTATTTCGCAAATTAAAGTCTATTAAAGAACATGAAAAATAACCAAATAAGGAGACAATCTTTTAGGTTATTTCTCAAATTACAACGGTGCTGGAGAAGTTTTATTTCAAAAATAATTCGTTACATGTTAAATCGAATTAACACTATTATCACTAAATATGCACTATAATTTACTAAATAACATGACCTACTAAAAATACCAGCTGTTTTCATATAATGTATGGAATATAAATGTGTTTTTAATAGAAAAGTGCTAGCATTCGAACAAACATAGAGCAAAGAGAACGCGCAGGTTATAAAGAAACACTATAATTATTTCGCAAATTAAAGTCTATTAAAGAACATGAAAAATAACCAAATAAGGAGACAATCTTTTAGGTTATTTCTCAAATTACAACGGTGCTGGAGAAGTTTTATTTCAAAAATAATTCGTTACATGTTAAATCGAATTAACACTATTATCACTAAATATGCACTATAATTTACTAAATAACATGACCTACTAAAAATACCAGCTGTTTTCATATAATGTATGGAATATAAATGTGTCGATATTAGAATTGTATAATAAGGTAAACTAATAATTATGTAAATCTACTGATGTAAAATCATTTGTACTCATGTAGTATCTTGATACTGTGTGGTCTGTGTGTGTTAATTGCTTGTTATTTTGACTTTAACAAAGGTTTTTAACAGCTGCAATTCACGAGGCCCCTTTACAGCTGCAATATTCATATTTAACATTGCTTGTTATTTTATCTTATTATGAACACAGATTCTTTGCCTTATTGTAAATGACATTACCAAGTGGTCTTCTGAATTTATGGTTCGAAAAAATGAATTGACTGGAATTGAATTGAATGACATCGGTCAAAAAAAAAGAAAAAAAAACAGATTTTATATACAGAATTGATATCATAACAGATATCACTAGCTGTGCCCGCGGTTTCGCCCGCGTTTTCAAGATTTTCTGTTTCTTCACGGAACTCTAATTATTTTGGTCGAGTAAGAGTAGCCTATGTAGTACAGTCGGGGCAGACATAAAATTAGCCTGAAATAGAAAAAAATCCTGGGAGCGATTAATAAAATAACACTCATTACAATTTTTTTGATAAACTTGATAGTATAACTCTGCAAATATTGATCCTAGCGTAAAAATTATTTCGACCAAACTTGTGAGAAATTAAATTTGGTTACCATATTTTTTTCTCTAAAGTTGAAAATTAACGAGTTATTTCACAAAAACTTTAAAACAAGATGGCGGCAAACCCTCTACCGGGATTAGTTAGAAAATTGAGATTTATACTTCCAACAACCCTCACCGACGTTTTAAAAAAAAAATAGCTCCCCGGATTTATTTCTATTTCAATGTCTGCCTCGACTGAGCTAATGTTATTTATGCCTAAAAAACTCAAAATATCAGCAACCTAGTCGTAATCGGGACAGTCGGTTTCGGAGATAAGAATGATAAAATAAAATTAAAAAAAATATATTATTTTGCTATTCGTTCCGTCTATACAGTCATATGCATGTAGTAAAAAGCGGTTATTTTAATATTACTAAGCGACACTTTAATTTTATTTACGAGTATTTGTGGTGATTTAATGGATATAATGGATTTAATCAGTAAACCCGGTAATCAAAATAAAATCTCCGGTTATCAAAATAAATTGAATTTGATCAGTAAACGCCGTTAATCTCCAGCCTCACCATCGATCGGTTCAAACGGCAAGCGTCGCGCGTAGGCTGCATCGCTGAAAACCATCCAACTACCGCACATCTTATATAAAACCTGTCGGGCTCGGCAGGCAAGTGAGTCATATCTATCCGTCCATGGTGTCCATGGACAGACAGAAATGGTTCCGACTAAAACCCCCACAGATTTCTCCTGCATGGGCAGAAGTCAGGGTCGCGGTGTCACTCCTCGTACTCACACCAACGACCCTGACCAACTTGCCACCACCATTGCGGGCTCGCCTCGCGGGTGGCGTTAGTACCTCCGCATTTGGCTCTAGTGATGCGCCAGAAATCAGCGGAGCGTCACCTCCTCGAAGGCCTTTCTTTAGGTGGGGTGCCGGACGGCCCTAAACGTCCGCCGCCCCAGACCCTCCAGTGGAGGCGGGATGGGAGCCAGAGTGGCAGCTCTCTAGGCTCGTCAAAGTCCGAATAGAACACCGCCACGAGACATTCATATTTTCATTTTTTTTTTTTACGCAACACTAACTAGACCCAAACAAACTAAAGCTTAACTACTATTAGATAAATAAATACTACAATTATAACATTAAATTTAATAAGGTTCAATTTCTCAGATTTTCAATTTGCACTTCAGAATTAATCAAGGCGGCTTCCGGTCTACAACTACATTTGATACAGCACAGTATTGGACTAAGAGCCCGTGAACCCCAGATCTTCGGTATTTTAACAAATTGGGAGTTAGCCCATGCTCCCAGAAGAGCACGGGTAAGAACGATGGACTATTATGAAGTTTGGGTCATCCTGGCTTTGGCAGATAAAAGGTACTAAAGGAATATGAAATACCGATCTAAATTTGTCAAGCTATATAGTCTTTATTGGTATTATGGCTTAGGTAACATTGATTGAATATATGATAAATTACTAAACTTTTTACTTATAAATGAACAAGCAAATATATTTACCTATTTTTATGCAACCATGGTTTCAAGCGTTTATTGCCCGTGTTACTACCCGTATTACTACCAGTAGTAACACGGGCAATTATTTTTGCCCGTGTTACTACCAACAGGTCCAGTAGTACGACGGGTAATTTATATTTGCCCGTCGTACTACTACAGCCATTTTCAGATAGGTACCTCTTTTGCTTAAACAACAAAATGAAATCATTACTTGTACCTTGTTAGGTTTAACACTGATTTTTTTGGAAACTATTGGCGACTTGTTAATTAAAAATGTGTGTGGTTAAGACCGCAAAGCAGAAGTGAATACTGTATTATCTGAATTATATAGATAGTATTAAGGCGCGGGCCCACCGCGGCGCATGCAGTGCACGGGCGCGCAGCGCATTTAGCTGCGTGTATTAATTTGTTTGACAACGTGGTTCTACGTTTCCACTGGAGTACACGAAGATTATGTAATTTGTGGCACGGCGCATAGAGGCTACGCATGTAACACTGCAATCCACGGACACGGGCTTCACTGCGAGCCGTTCCACAAAGCATGTGACTGAAAACTGCACTGCGATAAGCGACCTGTACCTACATAGTCGTGGGTCACATTCGTGTATTTCAGTGGAAACGTAGACCCACGTCGATAGCGTTGAGCTATGTAACTCCCTATTCGAGCAAGCTACGCCTGTGTAAATGATGTTAATTTATGCGTAGCGTCTCCGTGGGTTGCAGTGGATACAACATATATATTTTCTTATGAAGCAAAGCTTAGTACCTACACGTGTGTAGCCTCTCCGTGCGCAGTGGTGGGCCCGCGCCTTTACTAGCGGTCCGATCACGTACATATCCAACGGTGTAATAATTTTAGAAATCGATCCAGTAGTTCATGACATTAGCGCATTCAAATGAGAAACAAGTCAGAAATTAAAGTTATATTTTTTTATCTATACAAGTAAAAATAGCAAACACAGCGACACAGCAGTGAAGAACAGCTGACTGTCTCTTTCTCGATCGGGTGCACTCAGCAGTTCGAGTTCAGCCGTTGGAGCCCTTCACCACACAGCGTCACGGATCGGCTTCACTTATCATAGTCTAAGTATAGAAAAATCTGTGTATGGTGCGCCACATGAGATTTTCACTTCAACAAACTAAAAAGTTAATGGCCATCTTCCAGCGGCATCATCAGATCCTGGTTATCATCTAGCACCAAAGCCTTCTCATCAAAACGAATAAAACGAACCCAATATCGATGAGGTTGTCGTTTCATTGCTAAGTTAACTTGGCGATCTTTTAGCTCCATCATCAGATCAGCCCCATGTCGTCATTGCATTGCATTGTCTTGCGATCTCCCTGGATGTCTCGAAGGCTTTCGACAGGGTTTGGTATGATGGCTTTATTACAAGACTTTCTTATGTTTTATGTTTAATTGAATTCGATCCATACGAGTCGTCATTGATGGCTACTCGTCGGATCAAATGGCTATCAATGCCGGAGTCCCTCAAGGGTCTCTCTCTCTCTCTGCGACGCTCTTCCTGCTACATATCAACGCTCTGTTGAATCCGGTCGGTCGGGTACACAGATGATATAATCTGATGATCTGAATGATAGAAAATGTAGAGAGTTACATATCTAGCGCGAGAACCAGTGGGCAGTAAACTTAGGTTTGAGAGTTTGACCGAGCGTTTGAGCTTGACCCTTGAGGCGGTGTCTAACCGGGGGCGATGTCAATCTAACGAGGTACAAGTATTGATATCATTTTGTTTTTTAAGCAAAAGAGGTACCTATCTGAAAATGGCTGTAGTAGTACGACGGGTAAAAATAAATTACCCGTCGTACTACTAGACCTGTTGGTAGTAACAGGGGCAAAAATAATTGCCCGTGTTACTACTGGTAGTAAGACGGGTAGTAACACGGGCAATAAACGGTTTCAAGCATCGTGGTTTAACACGGAGGTTTGACTCCAATATCTTCTAATGTTATAAAGCTGAAGAGGTTTTATTGTTTGAACGCGCTAATCTAAGGAACTACTTACTGGGTCGATTAAAAAAACTTAATATATAAAAAAATTACGTTGTGTTTTTATCTCATAATATAGAGTGAGGTGACAAGCAAGAAACGTGCCTTTATATAATACGAGTATGATGGTGTGTAATATAAAGTGGTAAGCAATGATATTAAACGTAACAGCACGATAGCAAGCGTCAAAACAAAATTCGTGATTTGGTCAGAAAACCTGTATTTCCTGATACAATTACGCCTCATGGCGCCAGTAAATCCGCTTCGTTTGAGACAATTAGGTATACTCGTTGTAGACCGCACCATCGCTAAACACCTAAAAAGATTAAAAGTTTTATTCGATAAGGAAAATCAGTATTGACCTTTGAAATCGATAACTCTTAGGTATATTATGTTGACCTTCGCTTAAGCATGTCTTAAGGCTCACTATTATATGTTCCCACAGTTGGGACTCGGAACCTTCTCTTATAAGAAAAGATTTAAGGCCATAAATCCATCACGCTGACTAAGTGTGAATTGGTGGATGACACATGTCCTCGAATGGCGATGTCTCTTTCGTAACACGGCGGTTTCTCACGGTGCTGCATAAAAGTGCAACTACTCACTTTACTAAAATATACTCTCTAGATGCTGGCGGGATTCAACCCTCAGGGTTCTGTGTAATCAAACGTTAGCTTAGTGGAAGTTAACACGGCACGGTTCCAACGTTTTTAAAAGGACTTCAAAGGATTTAAAAAAGTCCGAAGTATTTCGGCCCTTACTTTAATTATTGACAAAAATTCTTACGCTCTACATAAAAGATGTTGTAAATGTAACTGGCATATTGACACCATGAACCAAAAACACGCCTTCAAAAACGTTGCACTGAACGTTGTGCAATCGAATGCACCGAGCTTGAGTAACCACCGGAGCATCGAAATGCAGTATTCTTAACTACTTTTATTAATTGTATAATTTTGCCCAAAAACTGGCCTAAGCCCTAACCTTGGATATTGGTTTCCCTCCCACACAGGGTAGATATTGGTGTGAAGATTACAAATATTATGTATTTGTTTTTTGTCTGCGTGTTTCTATGTATAGTAAGTAGGTGAAAGCAGTGCCCCGCGGTTTCACCCGCGTAGTTCCCTATCCCGTTATTTTTCTGGGATAAAAAATAGCCTATGTGTCATTCCAAACCATTATCTATCTATGTACCGACCAAATTTCATCTACATCCCTTCAGTTTTTGCGTGAAAGAGTAACAGACATACATTCTTACAAACTTTCGTCTATGATATTAGTAAAATGTATTTAGATCTATGTAATGTATTAGAAATTATAACCTTTGCTTAGTTTGGGGTTAGATGGTGTTATGTGAGATATGTCTAGATTTTTTTTTTATAATAGTTAATCTATCAATTTCAAAATTCAATCACGAATGTAACGGCTTTATTGCACTTTTTAATCTCTAATATCATAATATGAATTTTTAACGTGTAATAAGTGTACAAATTTAATTAAAATTTTAAATTGAAACATTCGAATTATTTCAAATGATTTCACGTACTTATTACACTGATTCGTGTCCGTTAATATCCTTAAAAACCTCGCTAATGTGGAGACATACTATATAATTTGTATTTGTACGTAGAGGCCGTCATAGTCTAGTGACAAAACTCTTAAGGCTGATTTACATCAGACGAGCGAATGCTCATTCTATCCCCACTGTATCAAATTCATTTGGTGTAAACAAACGTAGAACATTATTTCGTTGTTTTGTTTGCGTTCGCAAAGATTCTATGGAATATCTGATATGGAAAACGCTAAGAACAATCTTTCGTTTACACTAAAAGATCGAGAAAGAATGCTCTTGTTCTAGCTCTAGCTCTATGTTCGTTCAGTTTAAATCGGCCTTTACAATCGAATGCCGACTGCGCCTCTGAGACCTTTCCAAGTTCAGACGAGCTAGTTGTCATCATAACTTGCTGAAAGTATCACTGAAAAAAAACATTGCAAGGAAATCGGCTTGTTCATACAAATACATATTTAGAGACTATGCCCGATCTGCAAACCCGCACCGGATCAGCGTGGTGGATTATGACCTTGACTCCTTGTGAGAGAAGTTTTGAAGGCTCGTTTCAGCTCCCCTCGGATATTGCCATGTACAGACCACGCCACCAATAAACACGCTGCATTGTCACATTGTCGCTTAACATCAGGCGAGGTTGCGGTCAAGTGTAAATCTATAAAAGTAAAAAGAAATTAAAAATAAAATGGCAGTCATCCGAAGTGCCGATAAAAACATTTAACTCAGAATTTGATAGCTTACTTTGGAAACTAAGCAGGTGAAACATTTCTGTACAGCGCATTTCTATATGGCAAATGGCTATGACACCCGAAGTTTCTTATCATTCCGTGACGCTAGAATTCAATTCACAGCCCACGAAAAATATATCTGTGGCGCGCCAAAAGAAGTTTTCACTTCAAAAACTATTCTATCTCTAAGTTGGACAAATTACACATAATTGTTAATTATTCCCACTTTCGTGAACATTGATTGAGTTGGTGAAGAGTTCACTCGGAACAAATATCCTTTGCCAATTATTCTACCGCCAAGCAGTAATGTGCAAACATTACTGTGTTCCGGTTTGAAGGGCAATGTTTCCAGAGAAATTACAGGGCTTAGAGATATAACAACTTAGATCTCTGGGTGACGAGCGCAGTGCAGTGCTAGGTAATGATTTGGACTCTTCATGTTCCAATAGCTGCGTGACACTGTGCTGTTATGTGGCAGGCATGTTGCTTACCATCAGGCACACGTCATGCTCGTCCCGTCACTCTTTATTTAAATATATATATATAGATATATATATATATAGTGACACCGGATTTTTATACATTAAGATTTTATGTTATATTTTTATATATTAAGATCTTATAGCTTTCTCGATTGTCGTTGTTATTTGATATATGATGTTGCAGTTGTCGATTATATTGGGCAACGGAGTGTCGAATCGGATGTGAACAAATCTGCGAACAGGCGTACACGCGTTATGCAAATTTTGGTCGTATAATATCACAATTCAAGCTCAAATCCTACTAATATTATGAATGCGAAAGTTTGAATGTCTGTATGTTTGTTGTTCAATTACGTCGTGACGTCTGAGCGGATCGCGTTCAAATTTGGAGTGCCTACTTTTAAATTATAATCTGGAATAACACATAGGCTTGGTAGAGATCCTCTTGGGGAGTTTCGGAGCCTTAATGTCAGTAGTACCATTGATTTGTACCATTGATGGTACAAATAACACAACTTTGTATCTTTAGTACCATTAATGGTACTAGAGACAATTATTTGCAGATCAGTAGTACCATCAGAAACATTTATGTATCGCTAGTACCATGAATGGTACAACTAAACAAATTTAAAGTACCGTAAAAGTGGTAATAGGGTCGGTTAGTCTGAAACATATTATTTCATGTGTCAAACGAATAAATTACTACCTAAACCTTGAACTGGAATTTTCATAATTATATCTACAAATAATTTGCGAAGCAGCATCGACGGATGATGCTTCGGAAATGAAGATAGTACGACGTGGGCAAGGAAAGGTTTTGTTATTTGAAGGTTTCCAATATTATTTTCATGCCAAACATGAAAATGGTAACAGTTACCATTTTTACCATTGGCGACGTAAAAATTTTAAAAATCCTGAAAAATGTACCGAAACTGTTACGTTAGGTATGTTAATTTTGTTATACGGCCGGTATGTTTTTTTTTCTATACGGCAGGTATGTTTATTTTTTATATGGATTAGGTTTGCGTTTGACCACGATCTCACCTGTTGGTAAATGACAATGCGTTGTAGGATTGAGCACGCTTACTCACAAGATACCACTTAGTCACTCGAAACTGAAATACTACCAGATTGTAACTTTTGGGGGCTCGGTAAACAGTTCCAGCCCTTGGCAGTACCTATGCATCATAAATGTGGAAGCAACATCTATCCATGTGAAATAATCACTCTTTTGAGTTTGTTTTAATAATCCTCATTCAAGTCATTTCATACTGTGAACTTAACATAACTGGAACACAGTCTGATATAAGCATATCAGCATCATGCTGCTTGCCTATGACTCCATAAATAAGTCAGAGTAAGAAAAATATCAATACTAAGTTCGTACTGAACTCTAGAACTTTTTTTCTATACTCAATGGCAAAAATGTAATTACGTGGAATATCTTTACTTTTCTTTAATGGTACTAAAGATACAAAGTTGTATCACTAGTTCCATAAGTATCGGTTGTCAATTACGGGGGAATATCTTCATTTTTCTTTAATGGTACTAAGGATTCAAAGTTGTGTCATTTGTACCATCAATGGTACTACTGACATTAAGGCGTTTCGGAGAGTTATTTGGAGAGTTATACGGAGAGTTATATAGAATATTAAAAACGAATATTATAAACGTTAAGGTTTGGATGTTTGTTGCTCAGTCACGTCGGAAAATCTGAACTTATCGGATTGAAATTTAGAACATAGATTATAATCTAGAATAGCACGTAGGCTACTTTTTATCACTGTGAAATAACGGGAACGGGAACTATGCGGGTAAAACCACGGGACGCAGCTAGTAAAAAATAAATCGAGGAGCTTGATCTGCCACGCCGCAGCGTGATCACTTGTTTTGTTGGAAGAATTTCACCTTTTTAGGGTTCCGTAGCCAAATGGCAAAAAACGGGACCCTTATAGGTTCGTCATGTCTGTCTGTCCCTCCGTCCGTCCGTATGTCACAGCCACTTTTTGACGAAACTATAACAACTGTATTGTTGGAACTTGGTAAGTAGATGTATTCTGTGAACCGCATTACAATTTTTACACAAAAATTAAAAAAAACTATAAATTGTGAGGGCACCCCACTTAGAATTTTTTGATTGATTAATTTTGTTTCTAAACTGAATAGTTTGCGCGAGAGACTCTTCCAAAGAGGTGGTCCCTCCCTCCCTTTCACTTCTAAAATAAGAGAACAACAAAACGAAAAAAAATGTATGATGTGTACATTACCATGCAAACTTCCATCGAAAATTGGTTTGAACAAGATCTAGTGAGCAGTTTTTTTGTAATAGTCATAAATACCTACAGTATTATTAAAACATCGACCAAAATTACAACAAACTACAAGATTTTTTTTATTATGCTACTTGCTGCTATGGATATGGAACCCTTCATGGGCGAGTCCAACTCGCACTTGATCACTTTCATTTGATAATTATCTCGTGACTGTATGCATCTATTCTATTCATGTATTTCACTTGTTTATAGTTTTAATTTCTGCTGCCGCGAAATAATTTTTGTTGATAAGCCTTAATTTATGATTTGTTTTGTCAAAACTAACCTCATTTTTTTTTAGGGTAGATCTTTTTTTTTAATATGATTAGGTAATATCGTATAGAAGCGTCACCCCGCGTTGTTCCGGATCCCGTTTTTCGCGTTTAAAATATTAATAGGATATTGTACATAAACGTATAATAAAAATAAAATATGTTTGGACTATACCTACTTATACAATAACGTCATAGGTAAACTTAACACTTACTTAAAACAATATGTACAACACTAGTAGCGACCCGCGTAGTTCCCATTCCCGTTACTTTCCAGTGATAAAAAGTAGCTAAACCAGCAGACAGAAGAAATTGCTAATTGAAATTTAGTCCTGTCTATGAATGTACCTACATTATGTGTTCAAATCGCGAAAGCTTAACAACAATAATGAGAAGGTTATGTGTGAGTTGGTGTAGGATACGTGTAGGTGTGTATTACAATAATATTCTGTTCAACGATGTGGACGAATCAGATTTTACAATCACTGAGTAAATTAAGACCTACGGTGCTGAAACGTGGACACTAACAGTAAAAGCAGTCCGAAAATTCAAAGTCGCTCAGCGAGCTATGGAAAGAGCTATGCTTGGAGTTTCTCTGAGGGATTGTATTCGTAATGAAGTCATCCGTCAGAGAACCAAAGTCACCGACATAGCTCAGCGCATCAGCAAGCTGAAGTGGCAGTGGGCTGGTCATATCTGTCGCAGAACCGATAACCGTTGGGGTAGACGAGTTCTGGAGTGGAGACCGCGAATCGGCAAACGTAGTGTAGGACGCCCTGAAACTAGGTGGAGTGACGATTTACGGAAGGCAGCTGGTGGTAGTTGGAAACGTAAAGCCGAGGATCGGGCTGAGTGGCGTATCATTGGAGAGGCCTATGTCCAGCAGTGGACGAATGTTGGCTGATTATGATGATGATGATGATTAAATTAAGCACTCCCACAACTATTAGTTTGATTGTGTTTATGGTTGGGTTAGCAACGATTTGAAATAGACATCTATATATTTAAAAATGAATTTCTGTTCGTGGGTCCGCTAAAACTCGACAATGACTGGGCCGATTTGGCTAATTTTGGTTTTGAAATGTTTGTGGTAGTTATGGGAAGGTTTAAACGGTGAGAAATTTTTGAAAAGTCGCGAAAAAAACAACAATTTCATTTTCTCATATAAACTGTTCTATAGTAGATCCAACCGTTTATTTTCTTTTTGACAGCACCAATAGAACGTAACTGCGTCACGTTACGCAAAAGTTCACTTTTAAATGCAAGGTTTTAAAAATATGACAACTGCTTAAATTTGCTCCTTGATCCCGTATAATAATCATCTTTGACAAATTGAGTCCATAAGTGCAGTAGTTTTTTTATAAATTACATAAAACAACAAACGTTTTTAAAAATTTACGTTCTATGGCTATCAACATCACCCATTGCCTAGTGCATCAAAAGAATTAAGTACCTTTAACTTCAAAATACATTTGTCTTGTTGTGTCAGTCACCACAACTATTCAGTATAATTTCTGTAAAATTTAATAGGCGAGCCCATTTTGAGTATTTTTCACATTCAAATTATGATTAGTTTATTTTTGTCTGTCCACAATTTTGTTTTGACTTTGTTTTGAACACAATCCTGGTATTGTGCTCACAATATAACTCTGCGCGCGACTGGTGGCGTACTTAATGTTGCCAGGTCAAGCTAATAGGTTCCCTTCCCGATCATTGAGAACTTACAACTTCATAAAACAGGTACGGGAAGGGATTTTTCAGGGAAGCAATATAAGTAACTACACAAATAAGTTACACGACAAGTTTTTTTTTTATAGCATAGAGTGACGAGCATTACTGCTAATAGATAGTAGAATATTTGGCAAAGGTGTGGTACTTCCCCAGGCGGACTCTGCTAAGAGTCCTACCACTACTAAACTGAGACTCAAGAACGAATGTCTCCAAGTAATAAACGCCGTTGCAGTGCTGGTTTGGTTCAGTATGACCAAGTATCATTGGTAATTGGTACAGGCTGTCTAAGTCTCTTACCACTACTGTCATTTTTAACCTACACTAACAACAAAATAATTCGGCATAATTAAAGCAATTAATTACTTTAGAAATGAATAAAAACACCAAATAAATAAATATTGGTGGACAAAAATGTAAACAAACTCTTGTCACCTGACGTAAACAAGAAGATGACGGCACGTCAATTAGTTCCATTTTTTGCTACGCGCAGAGTTAAATTGCGCGCACTCTAGCGACGTCTTTTACTTCTTGCATGAATGACATTCAAACTTTATTTTTGTCTATGATCATTTTGCTATGTCAAACATGTCTGCTGGGTAGCGATTCTAAATTCATTCGGTTGCATCAGAGACGGAACCTTATTTCTCGGTCTTTGTCATATCTGTTAAGCATGACAGAGACAGGGATTGTTAGTCCGATTTTGAGCCATTCGGATTGCATTTAGAATCGCTACCCTGGTCTGCAGTACCCAATGTCATTTCGGGTATTAAAATATTTTTGATATTTATGTAATGGCACGCAAAAATAACTGGAAACACAACTTATTTTTAAAATCCATGATTAAATTTTTCCTTAAAGGATATTAGATTAGTTGTTATGGTTAATTTTAGAAATATTGTCCGGTTTACTAATTATGCAAATTTTTTTAACAATTCGGTAAATCGGTTTTAATTTATAACAAAGGTAAAAGATACCATCAACTAATTATTTTAATGTTTATTAAAATAGAATAGTAGATAGTTATTACTTAATTATTTCGTTAGTTTACGTTATAACCGTACTAGCTGTTACCCGCGACTTCGTCCGCGCGAAATAGATACTAAGGTAACTCAGGCAGTACCTATTTGTATACCCAGACCCAGACACATTTACCTACATTACTAAAAACAGCTTATAATAAAACAGTTGTAGACAATTTCATCAAAATCGGTTCAATTGTTTAAATCTGAAAACGTAAGAGAGAGACATTCGGCCCCCATTTCAACTTCAATTTCATCCCCATACAGCTTGTGAAATTGCAAGAACAAACATTCGTTTGCTTCGTGTCAAGTTTCTATATACAGAGTTTCATGGTTTTACCTTCAACGGTTGGGAGCTTCCATATTGACATTCATCCCCCATTTCAACCCTAATTTCACCCCCGTACAGTTCGAAATTACGAAATTGATAGAACAAACATTCGTTTGCTTCGTGTCAAGTGTCTATATACAGAGTTTCATGGTTTTACCTTCAACAGTTGGGAATTTCCATATTGACATTCAACCCTAATTTCACCCCCGTACAGTTTAAAATTACAAAATTGATAGAACGAACATTTAACTGCTTCGTGTCAAGTGTCTAGATACAAAATTTGACTTTAAAAATGACGAATTTTCATACAAACCGTTCATCCCTTATTTCACCCTCTTAGGGGTTGAATTTCGCAAAACCCCGTCTTAGCGAGCGCTTACGTGCTAAAAGGGACCTTGATGCAAAATTTGAGATTCCTAGCATTTGTAGTTTCCGAGATTCCTTGATGAGTGACCTTTCGCTTTTATATATATAGATATCTATGTATACAATATTAATATATATTCATTATTATAATATTAGGTTGGGGAAAAAGTCGTTTCGTGTTATAGTATGTATTATGAACAATAAAATCTCTTTGTCTATATAATTTGTACCTGGGTGGTTTTGGTATCATTAAAAGTTTAAATTTTAAAGAACATAGTTCTAAATTCAAATTAGGTCAATGTTGGATTTTTACTGGTTTTGGTTTTGGATTAAGCGTTTTCAATCCGGAAATTTTTGATGTCAAGGGTGCATATCGCTCTGGTCGCCCTATTACGGGTAAAATAAAAAAATGAATAAAATAAATAATGGTGGACAATTCACACACAACACCATCTGACCCCAAATTAAGCAAAGCTTGTAATATGGCGGCCAAATAGCTGATTTAATACTTATATAGTTTTAAATACATACTTGTTACTGCGAAGCTGTGGGTCGTGGGTTCGATTCCCACCCAGTGCAAATATTTGTGTGATGAATTCAAATGGTTGCACTGTGTCTGGGTGTTTCTATGTATGATAAGTATGTATTTAAAACTATATAAGTATCTGGCAGCCATCATACAAGCTTTGCTTAGTTTGGGGTCAGATGGTGTTGTGTGTGAATTGTCCACCAATATTTATTAATTATTATTATTTATTTATAGAAACACCCAGACACAGTACAAATATTTGAACTCATCACACAAATATTGGCACTAGGTGGAAATCGAACCCACGACCCTGGAACATGATCGGCATGTCAGTAGTTACGACGTAAATGAAAAACTGTTTTGGCGCATTTGAAAAAAAACTGGGTACACAAAAAAACTCGATATTTAGGTACCTATTTCACGTGCTCACTGAAAGACACCTAATGAACCGTGTACTCATTTGTAATTCTTTATTATTACGACGTAATGAAACCGAACTATTTTTGAAGAAGCTGATAAATGGTGATGAAAAGTGGATCACGTACAACAAGAACGTGCGAAAAAGGTCGTGGTCAAAGACCGGCCAGGCTTCATAAACTGTTGCGAAACCCGGGTTCACTCGCAACAAGGTGATGCTGCGTGTGTGGTGGGATTGGAAGGGCATTATTAATTGTGAGCTGTTACCACCAGGTAGCACCATCGATTCTGAACTCTACTGCGAACAACTGATGAGATTAAAGCAAGAAGTTGAGAGAAAGCGGCCGGAATTAATCAGGAGAAGGGGTGTGGTTATTCATAATGATAACGCTAGACCTCACATATCTTCAGCCACTCAGCAAAAATTAAGAGAGTTTGGCTGGGATGTGTTAATGCATACGCCGTATAGTCCTGACCTTGCCTTGATCTTCAGATTTCCACCTGTTTCGGTCTCTTCAGAATTCTTTAGGTAGTGTCAGGTTAAAACCACGAGCGAACTGCCAAAATCACTTGTCGCGGTATTTTGATCAGAAGCTCCAAAATTTCTATAGCAATGGGATCATGTCCCTACCTACAAGATGGCAAAAAG
The DNA here is from genome assembly GCA_963693475.1 of Ectropis crepuscularia. Classification (NCBI taxonomy): domain Eukaryota; kingdom Metazoa; phylum Arthropoda; class Insecta; order Lepidoptera; family Geometridae; genus Ectropis; species Ectropis crepuscularia. Next base: position 7,798,382 of record OY856344.1, on the reverse strand, counting down.
TTATCGAACAAAATGGTACATGCATACTTACTTTAGTCAAATGTAAATAAACTATGTATAGTTGTATAGGTATTGCAAAATGTTTTGAATTTTCTTAAAAAGTACGAAGAAACTTTTTCCCCAACCTATTATAACACCAAATGTTAATTAGATCGATATTTTAGACTCGGGGCCTTCTCTCGCAAGAAGAGAGACAAGGCCTTAACTAGGCCTAGTGCAGGTTGGTGAATGACGCATGACCTCGAAAGATTATTTCTATATGTCGGTTTCCTCACGAAGCTTTCCTTCACCGTATTTAAGTTACCTGTGTTACGGACCTGACTTCGAAAAGACAGTGACAGTAGGAAAGAATATTGCTATAAAAAATTGCTTAATTTTATAATTTATAGTAAGATTTCATCTGAGAAATAAAGTTGCCAACAATGATCAGGAGCAGTTTTTACGCGTCACTTCCATATATTTTGCGTCATATATTTTTCTTACCGTTTTAGTTTTCATATTTTTTCCAGCTCGGTCGCGCAACAAAATCCCTATCTCCTACAAGCCTGCAAAGCCTGGAAGGAACTTCGTTAATAAATTTAAGTTATAATGAATACCTACAACCAAAGATTATGTAGCCTGTTGATCATCCATAAGTAGGACTTTACCTTAAAATCACATTTCACCAGCGGGGGCGCAGGGCGAGGTAAAATGCTGTGCTTGTTATTATTAGCCGAACATCCGTGTGACGTAATTTGTGTAACGAGGTAGTGATGTGGTACTACGATAAAAGTTTGTCGATTAAATGGAGAGCTGTACTGTTGCTCTAATATCAATATTATAGTAGTGTATTCACTTTTAATATTTTCGTAATAAATAACTTTTCATTTATCCGTATTAAAAAGTCAAAGGTGACCTTGACATTTGACTTTGTTCTGAAATTGTATTACTTTCGTAGCAATACTATTTAATTTTAGTTATCATACATGAACTGAGTTAAAGTTTCTATTTATGTGGAAATACATTTTTCACACTAGCCGTCCGCCCTGGCTTCGCACGGGTAAAAGGTACGTGTAAAAAATATAAAATGTAACCATTGACCATAATAAGTCTCAAAAATTACAAACACAATGTCCTTAGTACAACTTGTCAAAAAAGTCAAACTTGTCAAATTACTTTACCAACTTTGACTCGTAATATCGCCCTTAGGATTGCAATCTGGCGTAAAATTACGTGTGACCGAATTCGATTGAATCGATCCGGGTTGATCAAATCAGGATAGTTTTCGTTTTTCGGCTCAAAATTAACTGTAAGTAGGTTAGTCAAGTGTCATAAGTAGATGTAAATATAACTAGCAGCGCACCACGGTGTAACTCGCGTAGTTCCCGTTCCCGTTGTTTTCTCGGGATAAAAAGTGAAAAAGCCTATGTGTTCTTCCAGACTATAATCTACATGTGTTCCAAATTTCAACCCGATCCGTTCATACGTTAGAACGTGATTGAACAACAAACATCCAAACATTGACATTTATAATATAAGTAGGAATGGGAATAGTAGGATTAAGGTGGTTTATAAAAAATAAAACTTTAAAGTGTACAAAATCAACTTTATTTAAGGTGATGAAATGTCAACGATCCAAGTTATTTGCTTAACTGTTTGATAAAATGGCTGAATTAATTAAGGCCGCTGCTTAAATGACGCTGTTTAATAAACGGGCTGGCCCGCTAATTGAACGGCTGATTAAACTAGTTGGCTACGATATAAATAAACTTTGGTTTACCTATCTGGGATTTCTAATTTGTACAACATTTTACTAGTCAAGCCCTTTCATTTGATAGGTAACTATATTGATGTAGTAGCGAATAAAAATGTATTTCGCCATTTCATGGTGGCGGCAATATAGAATTTGAAATTTATCATAGTGTTTAGTATTTTACTAGCCAAACCCTTTCATTTGATACCCATATTGAGGTAGGTTGTGAAGAAATATTTTGTCCACCATTTAATGGTCATTTCGAATCGATATTTACCAAACAGCTAAAAAACACCGCACGGAAATTAAGCTTCATATAAAAAATCGCAGCAAAATCGGTCCACCCGTTTGAACTTTACGGTGCCACAGACAGACACACACACACAGGCATACATCGACGTCAAACTTATAACACCCCGTTTTTGGTTGACGATCAAATGTGATTACATGTAAATTGAATATAGTAAACACTTTAAAACTGTGTTATAACATTATAACAATGACATCTGATAGGCAGCAGCACCGCATTATCTTTCTAGCTCTGGCACACTCGGCGGTCCCGAGTTCATCCGCATATTTCTTTCACTTCCGAGCGTGACGATGAGCTTCATTCAAAGGCAACGAGAAAACTGTGTGTGTGGTACGAACAACAAGTTTTTACTTCCAAAATACGAATAGCAAATGATACACTTACCAAAATTGGTAAAAAAAGTGTCGGCACTGCTGAAACATATAAGCGGCGGCGCTTGGTTTTCATAATTTCGAAACAATCAGATGTAAAGTGACGTGAACTAATTACACTGTGTTTTTTCGGAAACCAATCCTTTCTTTGCGTTTATCCATTTTTCTTTAAAAACGGGGTCATTTGGAAACCTAAAAGAAAACAATAACAACATTAGTTATCAACATTTCAAATAAAGACAAGTAATTATCATACTTTGTTGAATAGATAATATCGATAAGTAATAATTCTACATTTTTAGGGCTGCACTACTTCAACCTAAGATCGCCCGAAGCGAGATAGAGTTATACAAAACTACAAAGGACAGAACAGGACGCACAGAAAGACATCAACGGGTTCCCATTTCTTTTTTTTTTAATGTTCGTTTTTAATTATGTAGGTTGATTATGTTATGTTTTACTAATTATTGCATTAAATTACTTACTTGTGAAATGTTATACCGTCCTTTGGAAAGCTGGATGTCCTGCTGTTCTTTCCGCACCATTTCACTTAGCAGCAACCCATGTTTTCTATTTTTTTTCGTTTTTTTTTTGCAAGCACTGTCTCGTCGGAATCGAAAGCCTGACTGAGCGAACTCGCAACAGCTATGGTGCAATTACACTGATAAAACGCTACGGAGGGGCGCCGTACGATCGGTCAAATGGGTATATTGTCTTTGCCTACAAATAAGAAAGCTACTCATTAAAATCTTCGTAGAAAAGAACTATATATATGTATCATCATCATCATCAACAGCCCACTAAACGTTCCCACTGCTGGGACTCGGGGCCTTCTCTCGCAAGGAGAGAGAATCTATAAATTAGGTTACAACGCATTAACCCCTCAGTTGAGACTCATTTTAAGACAATTTCTATTAATTAATTTCACTAATTCATAGTTTCTTTTATACTGCTGCCGCAAAAATAGATAAAGAAAAAAAAAAGACTATAATCTATCTGTGTTCCAAATTTGAGCCAGATCGGTTCATCTGTTAAGACGTGATTGAGCAACAAACATCCAAATATCCAAACATCCATACATTGACATTTATAATATTAGTAGGAAGTAGGATAGGATACATTTTGGTTCAAAAAAAAGAGGTGTATTATATTAAAAAATTTACACTACTTAGTTTCTGAAGTCGGTTTTTTAATATAGTTTTTTTGTATATATAATTCATAGTTAAGATTGTGTAGTTATTATTAAGGCCCAATTTTCACGGCGCGGTTTCAAACCGCGGCACCGCGCCGCGTGACGTTTTTGTTTCAATACTCACGAGACCGCAGGTTTTCGCGGTTTCTACTGCGGAAAGCTACTGCGCAAGAATCGCGCGCAGCCACGCGGGCGCCGCGCGGCTGCCGCAGCCGCCGCAGCCGTAAACCGCGTTGTGAGTTTTGAATTCAATTTAACATACAAATCTGCCACGCTCGCACGCGAGCGCGGTTGGCAACCGCTCCGTGAAAACCGGCTCTGACACGCAGTAGCTGCTACGGCGGCGTTTTGACTTTCATTCTGGTAGAGTGGCCTGGAGGACATGAAAAGCATTCATGTATAAAAGGAGTCGTCAAACGTATCCGTATAGGAACAACATTGTATCATCATCATCAATCATCAACAGCCCACTAAATGTTCCCAGTTCCCACTGCTGGGACTCGGGGCCTTCTCTCGCAAGGAGAGCATTAAGGCCATAATCCACCAAGCTGGCACAGTGCGGGTTGGTGGATGACACATGACTTCGAAAGATTCTAGGTACATGTCGGTTTCCTCACGATGTTTTCCTTCATCGTTTTAAGTTAGCGGCATTACGCACATGACTTCGAAAAGACAGTGGTGCGTGTGGGGTTTGAACTCGGGGTCTCCGGATCGGCAGGCGCCGTTCTCCTGACTAGATCAGCCGTAACTTATAGCCGAAACAATATTGTATGAGTGACATGTGATTGCGATAATAGGAAAATAAATGCATCAAACCCACAAAAGGAGTTTTAAACTTTTGGCGTACCAAAATGTTGTTATACAAAGCAGTGCATTAAAATCAAAAGATTGATGATGTATATTGTATACCGATAGAATGATATGAGCACAATATCAGCCAATCTGAGATTAGCTCGTTCGGTATAGAATTTTCTTAGTGAGTCTAAAAATTTCAGTTGAAAAACTAACGGTAACCGTAAAAGGAATTTCAAGCAGAAACTCTCCACGGCCTACATTTTAAACATATAATACTTGTTCCAATAGTGATATAAAAACGTTATTAAACGTTATTGGAACGAGAACGAAGTTCCTTATCGCGCGTTATGAAAGGGAGCAAGACGGAAAAAATTCTCACGAAAAAGTTGTAACGTTTTGAGCCGTGTGGCGTGATTGTGAACAATGACTGATTGGCGCAAGTGGGAAGAGGTCGCCTAGGAAGTTAGGAAGCCTCGGTTCGAATCCTGTTAGTTCCTTCAATACTCTTTTTTTTCTCTCAACACTCTTTTTGTGTTTTGTGTGCCAATAAATGTAATACCAGTAAAGATAATAATAACAATTTCTAATGTCGGAATATCTTGAGGTTACCAATTCTGAGAATTTGAAGATTTACTACATATATAAAACTAATATCAAAGACATGTTTGCGGATTTGCCGTTAGATTTTCTTTAATAATATATAAACCATTTTTTAAATTAAATGATATTATTTTAAAACAAACGTGTGTGGCGTTTAGGGTTTAGGTTTATATTCCGATATCAAGTAAGTAATTGAGGACACTCCACCAACAGACCTTGGTTGAAGGTTTATTGATTAATTGAAGACGTAACTCTTAATCAATGAGTAGTGGTTTTTATAATATTTTCTCAAAATTCCTCTAATCTTATTTATTAAAACCATTTACAGTCCATACCAACCATGATGGCACGCAATCATCAAATATCTCCCTATGTGGCACTGAATAGGGGAAGAAGGGGGATTAAAAAAAAAAGTAATAGGTATATTTACTTTTTTTTTGCGCGACATTATGCTGTCAGTGTCACGCAGCTATTGAAACATAAAAGACCAAATCATTTAAAATTTTTTTCACCTGTCTTCCATGTTATGTCTAAAGCCAATCTAAAGCGATGTTTTATAGACTACAGGCCCGTGAACAAAATTTACGTAGTAAATGAACCACCAGGAGACCTATGTAGGATGATAGAAGAGTATAAAGTAATAATATTCAGCACTATGCCGTCACTAGTAAGCTGTCTAACTAAGTACAGTCGAAGAGGGGGGGTTGCAACCCTCGATCATTTCTCCTTATCGCATGATTTTTGTACGGCATTGCGAAATAATGGATTAGGAGAGGTATTGAAACTGTATGGAACCAATGCCGTACATAATCAAATGCCCAAATTTAATCTGTAAATCGACGGAAAATCACGAATTTTTCCAACAAAGTAATAATTATAAAACTTAAGATTTATAATTCTTATAGTTACAATACCTCTTCTAATCTGTTATTCTGCAACGTCGTACAAAAATCATGCCACAAGGAGATATGATCGAGGGTTGCAACCCTCGATCATATCTCATACCTTTTCGACTGTACTCAGTTGAACAGCTTACAAGTGACGGCATAGTGCTGAATCTTATTACTTTATACCCTTCTATCATCCTACATAGGTCTCCTGGTGGTTCATTTACTACGTAAATTTTGTTCACGGACCTGTAATCTAGGATGACAATAAATCTCTCAAAGATAGTTTTGTCAATTTTGCCAAATATTGCGGAAATGTTTAATTTTGTGAAGTTTCACTACTTGCAAAATGAAACATTGGTCATAGGGGGTTGTTCAAGTATTACGTAAGCACTAAAGGGGGGCAGGGTGTGTGTATGTGTTTTGCTTTATTTGTTTGATGAACTTGGGGGTCTATATGGTGATTACGTCAGCAATCGTTTTTTTTTCACAGATGGCAACCCTCACATTTTCAAGACTTAAAAAAGAACGCATTTTAGGGGAATGGATACCAATGTTTACGTAAGCATGGGGGGTAATAGCTTTGCTTACTTTTGATGCAACGGGGGGAGGGGTTTAATAATTGCAATAAATCTGCTTACGTAATACTTGAACGGCCCCTAGCCAAATTGAGAACTGTATTTGACTTATTAAGCAAAGAAGTGAATATGTGGGCAGGTTCAGTGCGAGCAAAACCACGAGTGTCCTCTAGTTTCACATATCTACATATACCTACTGTAATTGCTTAACAGCCGAAAACCGACTCAAATCCGCCATAATTGATTTCGCAATACTTTTAAATACCACAGGATGAATCAATTACTACGGCATAGTTATTACAAAATTTAAATCAGAAACGCAAGATAAGGAAAATGAGAGACATATATTCGGAACACACCAAATGAATAAGCTGGATAGTGTTTATTGATTTAGTTAAAAAAGTGAGATAAAACTGTTATGTTATTCTATGTCATAAATTCACATTCACTTGTTCTGCGCCCCAAAATTTTGACCTACGAATTTGAGCTTACCAAAGTTTATTATAGGTTTTAAAATGTACGTGCATTATACCTTGCTTCACAAAAGTCAAAAATCATAAACATTTATTGCCCAGCTGTGTTGTCACAATATCAGAATCTAATCACAATAACTGCCCTTGAGAGCACGCAACATTTAGGTAACATGCATCATTTATAGTCTAGAGTGACGAGACGAGCAGGACATGTGCCTAATGGTAAGCAACATACCTGCCACAGTGACACGCAGCTATTGGAACGCAAAAAGTCCAAATCATTACCTAGCACTGTGTTCGTCACCCAGAGATCTAAGATATTATATCTCCTATTATAATAAGCCCTGTAATTTATCTGGAAACATTGCCCTTCAAACCGGAACACAGTAATGTTTGCACTTTACTGCTTGGCGGTAGAATAACTGGCAAAGCTGTGGTACTTCCCCAGGCGGACTCTGCCAAGAGTCCTACCACTACTAATCAACAACAACTTGTTGATGTATGCCATTACATAAATAAACATTTATGAAATTGAGATTGATTGATATGATTTGCATTACATACAGAATCAATGACAAATTTAAAATGCAAAGTAGAATTCAACAGTTTTGCCAACCCGCACTGGGCCAGCGTCGTGGATTATGGCCTTAACTCTCTCCTTGCGAGAGAAGTCCCCGAGTCCCAGCAGTGGGAACATTTAGTGGGCTGTTGATGATTGATGAAATAAAAGTGTCACATTTTGACATTTTTATATTGATCTGTCTTTGAAAAACTTGTCCATTTTATAATACCATTTGCCGTACACCGTACCAGTTGAGTGAGCTTAAATTTGAATTTGGTATAATTTATGTTATTGGTATAATCAACCAAGTAATTAAATAATGGAGTAGATATTACTTACATAATCACTTTTGCTAAAAACTTGATTTATGACCTTTAGCCCGGTAGCATATGTTTACTTATTTTTCTTTCTTCGTATTAGTCTTTATGGTTTCTCTCCATACGGCAGGGGCCTAGAATATATCACTCTCACGATAAGGTCGCCGTTTACATAATTAATTAAAAACAAAATGTATTTTTAATAATTCTAAACAATATAAAGCCTATAGAGTGTCTACCGTTTAATTTCATTGTACCTATTTTTAACTTAAAACATTATTATGTTTTAAGTTAAAAATAGGTACAATGAAATTAAATAAAAGTAATGAAATAGCATGGAGCACAGCAAAACAATTTAATTACTTGAGAAAGTCTGTCAGCAACGCTCGTAGCGGATTTCTCCTGTACTAAAATAAAACTAAAATGTAGAGCTGTGATATCAGAACGACGGAACAACGTTGCTGCTTAATAATAATCACAGCCTATTTTAGTTGGAACATGAACCAGTAGATGGCAGTTTTACAAATTTGAACAGATAGAGTCATTTACAGTGTGATACTTATAGAGCGTTGATGTACTATGTTTTAGGTTTGTTCGCTTACATAATAGCTCATTTATTTAAAATTATTGTTGTTGATAATTTCTGTAAAATGTAGATTTTACAGAGAGAGAGAGAGAGAGAAGTTTATTATAATGTTTTTTTTTCATAGAATAGAGTGACGAGACGGAGCAGGACATGTGCCCGATGGTAAGCGACATACCTGCCACATAACAGCACAGTGACAAGCAGCTATTGGAACACGAAGAGTCCAAATAATTACCTAGCACTGCAAGGTGTTCGTCACCCAGAGCGCAGAGATATAAGATGTTTTATGCCCTGTAATTTTACTGGATACATTGCCCTTCAAACCGAAACACACATTGCCTTACACATTACTTCACAGTTAACGTAAAGCTCCAAATTAGACTGAGCCTGTATCTTGTGGGTGCTCCGAGATACTCGTATGTACTTTTTATATGTAAATATTCACCGCCTTTCCCTAACTCTCTACAAACTCAACACATTTATGTAATTGTCTAAATTTAATTTAATTTGGCACAAAAATATTAACTAATTTAACTTTTGATTTGAATTCAAAATATATCACAGTTACATTATATTGTTCAAGTATCCAAAATTAATTACATATTTTTATAATTGGATTAGTGTTAAGACGGCCTTATAAGCAAGCTTTCTGGTTTTGGTTTGTCTCCCGAGTTTGTTGCGTGGATATCGGACTTCTTGAGGGATCGATCCATACGAGTCGTTTAAATACCACCTTGCCCCTTTTTCTATCGGACTGCTCGTAACTCGAGAAAGCGACATCGTTTCATGGTTGACGTTCCAACGACACGAACAAAGAGGTTTGACTCTACTTTCGTGATAAGAACGTCTAAGCTGTGGAATTAGCTAACTAAGTGGATTTTCTCAGATAGTTATAATCTTGGTGCCTTCAAGTCTCGACTTGAAGAATCGGTATCTTCTAGGTAAGCACGCTTCATCGTAGGCAGCATCGTCGCTTCACATTAGGCGAGATGGCGGTCAAGTGTAAACCTATTCAATTTTTTTTTTAAGTATTAATAGTTCCGTTTTAAACAACTGGTTACATTTAAATTTTGGTTATGTGTTATAGGTAAAAGGTGTCCACAATGTTACATTTTTTTTTTTTAATCAGATTACATTTATTTATTAATTTATAAAAGAAATTACATCAGCGAATAATAAAAATAAAGTCAACAATAAATCAATCATTCACACAATCACAAAACCCACCCCTAACACCCGGCACAAAAGTGGCCATAACGCTGGCAGCATTACCCCGCTGAATAGCGATGGATAATATTTGTGCCAAGTACAAGCCGGAGCGGGAGTCACCGCCATTTTCCCTCTATCAATTTTTTAAATTACAATTTACTCTGCGTTTTATTCATTGATTAGCCAACTTTAAGGCTGCGTTATTTTGCCTGTCAATTCGCACTTTAGTTGCACCTCTACCCTCTAACTATTTAAGAACTTTCCTATGGATGGACTCTACTAATATTAACACTATAAGTAAAACAAAAAACAGGATACTGAAGGATATAACAAATTAAAGACTTCTAATAAAGCTTTTTCAATATTTCCTGAGAATATTAGAAAAAACACAATACCTACAAAAAAGAAAGCAGACGCAATGTTAAAAGCGTTATGTTAAATACATTTTCTTTTATAACGTAAGCTAGACCAAAGCCAAAGCATAGGTAAACAACATTATGTTCAAGGTCATCTAGAAAAGTTGGACAAACTCACCGAGAACCGAGAACGTACCTACCCACTATAAGACACCACTTTTTTAAATTAATTCAAAAACAAATCATGAAAAATCAAGTCCCTATTATTTTGTTAAAAATGAAATATTTATTGGAAACATCTGATGTTTTGCAAATAGTCGTCAAAATAATGTAGTGTTGATGAAAATGAAAACACGTTTCTTGTGCCAATAATAAAAATCATTAAAAAACACACAAGAAAAAGGATCTGCGACAATAATACTAGGTACCTACAGACTTATATATAATATTGTGTTAGTTTGCACTGGACCCCATACTAAGGCAATTATACCAATTTCCTTATACAATCATGAAATGAAATACATAATGTATTTTCTGATTAGCCCTAGTCAAAATTACTATGTAGTAAGTGTGCGTCTCGGTAACTAACTGAAAGATGACCCTTTTACCGATATATTTATAATAAACTGTTTGCTTAACCCTTTTGTTTATTGTATTGCAATGACAGTGTATCCCCAGAGGAAGGAAAAGCGAGTTCACAGACAGATTCGTGAGATTCGGCTTCAGTGAGTCAGTCGCGGTCCACACTGGCACGTTGGCGCACGCAGCCCGACGTTCTAAGCCAAACATTTCATATCGAAACAAAAACATTAGATAAAACTTTATCGCTGACACGTTTAACCCGACCCCGTCCATATTTCGGTATTGGATCGTTTATCTAAGCGAGCTTACTTTGATTTTCGAAGAAACCAATAAAGCCTAGTTTGATTCAGTGCGAGAAATGCCGGCGCAACCCGAAGTCAGAATCGTCCTGCGGGATGTTACTCCGGAAAGTGAGTATTTCTATGTGGTTATATATTTTTATCACGTAATATTTATTACTATTCTACAGGAAGAAAGTCAATATAATAATCGTAGGGAAATTAAAGCCCGAAATATAATGTACAGAGCTTTATTTTTGTTTTGTTTTGTGTGCGCTAATCTTTAAACCACAATTAGGATCTGGTTTGTTTTTTGTCTGATTGACGTATATACTTGATTCTATTGAGGGGTAAGACTGTGGGGCAAGCTGGTTTCAGATAAGTTTCAAAATATAAAAAGGTTTAAGTGTAGACTTTGTTTACCATCGATAAACTCTGAAACTACTGAAACGATTTCAATAATTATTTCGTAATATCTGCAATCTTCCAGAAGTAACATAGTCTTGTAAGTTTGTAAACGAGGCTGTCAGGAGCAATTTTAGATCCTAAGTAAATTCACAAAACATATTTTTATTTAATAAGTATGAAGTTATGAGAAATAGTTTATTTACTCTCTAACATAAGACGCCAGAATAGATGCTATGAGGTAGAGATAACAATTATTTAACCTTCTATGGTATTGTTGAATTATAACAACTAAATTAAATATGGTTTGTCTATTTTAATAAAAAAGTTTTAACATGTGACCAATCCCGGGAAAAAGTGGAAGAACAGAGCCCGTTAGGAAGTTACCGTAGTATATATATTTGTATCTCATAAAATTTCCACCTAGAGCAAGTATCAAGTATGGTAAGGTGACTCCTCACTGATTAATTCTACTGCTAGTATATTCTATGCACGTGAATAATACTAGAGTATTCATTATATGTATTCAACGTGCGTGTCTAGGTCAACTAAGTTTTGTGTTTCTAATCTACGTATGACAAATGCTTGGATGTACAATGTACATATCTAAGCCCTAGCAAGGCTTTGTCCGCAGTGTTTGTGTACCTTTAGATAGATTCGCACTTTATTGACACACTGAAAAGAAAAAAAAATAGGATACACAAACCGTGGGTCCGATTCCCACCCAGTGCAAATATTTGCGTGACGAGTTCAAATATTTGTGCTGTTTTTATGTATTTACAACTATATATAGTATAGTATCTTAGAGAATAAATAACTAATATATATACTCTAAGTATAGTATAGTAGGTATGTATTTACAACTATATTAGTATTGTATCAGCTACCTGGCAGCCATTGTACAAGCATTGCTTAGTTTGGGGTCAGATGGTGTTGTGTGGGATTGTCCACCAATATTTATTTATAAAACAGAAGTAACGACAAACTTTAAAAGTAGTGCGATAAGTTGGTAGCTTTATCCTTAATGCCCGAGCTACACGAGGCTCGTTTTTGAAGCTAGGATAGCAAGCTAGTATTAATAAGCTAGTACTTCAAGGCTCAAAGTCAAAGTCAAAGTTAGCTCGGGTATTATCGCTAAAAACTTAGGGTGAATTTCTGAAGTTTATATCAGATCATTAAACTTATCGGTACTTTGTATTTACTTTACAAAAGAGATATTCCAAAAAACAGTGATGTTACTTTGACTAGACTGGTACTAAGGAAAAATACTAAATAGTCAGAATGCCATTACTTTCTACGTTGGTAGTGCCCACGTGGTAGTGCCTTAACCGAAGAGGCTTGAAATTTGTATGAACGTTAGACATGGTATTTCCAAATTCAAACTTTATAGGTAGGTGGTGCCGAATATGGAATTTTTTATAACGTGATTCTACTATTTATATTTGTCAGATGTAAGCTTAAAAAACTTTGTCATCAAGTTACAAATTAAATTAAACCATCTCACGTTGATGTAGGTTCTCAAAAATGTATATTGTTTAAGTATGATTTATTTACTCGTAGTGCAGTAAATTAGGGAGAAACTACTTCTTTTCAAGATTCTGCTACTTATTAATAGTCTTAGTCGTATTATTTCCAGGACTTATAACATGAAATACGCAAATATCCGTCAACATGTTATGGAAAAAATAGCCTTCGTTTTTTACACCATCGGCACCGCGCCGCTGCAGTCTACCGTTAAAGACGTGTTTGACACAATTCAATTGACAAAGGTCATTGCCAGTGACACAAATCACGGTCGAAATACAGATACACTATTTTTATTACTCAAATAGTTTACAGTGACAGAATGAGCAAGACATGCGCCTGATAGTACGCGACACGCCTGCCCATAAAAGCAAAGTGCCACGCAACTAATTGAACACGAATAATCCAAATCAATGCCTGCCCACTGCACTCCGCTTGTCACATAGAGATGTAAGATAACGTATCTCTGCCATGGACACATTTCCCTTCAAACCTGATCACAGTAATATTTGTTTGTTGCTTCTTGGTCTTCATTAACCAGATGGGAAGATGACCTCAGACGGACAGCAGGACCAAACTGGAGAGACAAAGCACAAGATAGAGAGGCATGGGCATCTTTGGAGGAGGCCTTTACCCAAGCAGGGGTTCTTGCAAACTAAGCCTATTTGAACAAATAACTATTTAATTTAATTTCTATAAAAATATACATAACCATTACACACATGTATATACATATTATTCGATAAATAGTTCAAGTTATGTATAGATATTTCCACAATGTCTGTACCTACTTAAACTTTGTAACTTAAAGCAAGAAATAAAAGGCTTATTTATTTATTATTATTATTATCTTGGTAGTAGAATAACTGGCAAAAGTGTGGTACTTCCCCAGGGGGACTCTACAAACAGTCCTAGCCAGCCCTAGAACAGAACACATATATAGAAGCGTTTGTTGCATTAGGGGGCAAGGTAAAAGTCCATGGTACATCAAACTAATACATAATTAATTTAATTAAACTATACCTAACCCTTTCCGTATAATGTTCACAATAGCCAATTACTCGGAATCATTGTTGGACAGTAAGTCGGGATGCCTTTTAACTACCAAATGTATTTGTACACAGCCAATCACTTTTACGAAAATCACAGGCGTTTTGCAATCGGCTGGTCAAAATCAGGTTGGTATCGGTTCGCGAATTTTACGTAATATACCAACGGAGATCTCATTGGTCCACGATCTTGAGAAAACTCGTCCTATGCGTCATGCCATGATTTTACAATGCATGATTAAGTTATACACACAAATGGTATTAAAACAATGACTACACGTAATAGTAGGGAGGGAGCCCAAGAGGGGATTTCGGGATTTACTCCAGCGTGGCAGTTTAATATACAGTCGGAAACCTTGTATCTGGTTAAGAACCTAAACCAAATATGAGCCCCACAAGACCGATTTAAGAAAAAAAAATGTTTGTCTGTAAAGTCGGTTTACTGACGATAGAACGTGACAACGTCTTAAGAAAATACTGATGGAATGGTAGCATTTTTCAAAAGAAAATTTTAATTTCATTTGTTTAATAGATTTGTATGTAAAAAGTAATCAGTAGAATTTAGTCATTTTCAATCAAAACAATGCAAAAAAGCTTTTAGATGCCGGGGATCGAACCCGGGGCATTTCACATGCAAAGCGAACGCTCTACCACTGAGCTACATCCCCGCTTGAACTACTGGTCGAAATAATTAATATAACTGTAACAAACATGCGGCGAGGTAACGACCGATGGTAACGACCGACGGTAACGGTACATGACGTCATGTTTTGTGGGCGTGCAGCCGGCTTCATCGAAGTATAAGACGTTATCACGTCAAAAAAATTGATCATCAGAAATTCTCAAGCACGTCAGACTAAGGTAGGGCGAGTTAATTACATGCTAAAAAGTGTATATTCTATTAATCTGACAATTCGAAAATGACGCAAAGAAAGGGCCTCCCCTTACACTACAAAGTTATTAAAAAAGTCATCTCTACATTCTCGAGCGTGGCTATTTTATTTTAAAGGAAATAATTCAAGGATAACGAACAATATAATATCTAAGGATTCCACAAGCCTGAGTAACATCATTCATCGCTAACTAGCTCGTAAAGCTGATTTTTCACAATTGAATTTCCGAATTTCGGCCCGATCCATTGAAACGTTCCTACATGATTGAACAACAAACATCCAATCCATCCGAATTTATAATATTTAGTAGTAGGTATATTATACTAGTATTAATTAATTATATTAAAAAAACGAACTTCATTGTACCTACTTGTTGTTTGATATAATTTTCATATTTTATTGTATTGAATGTGCTATTTGATACAAATTTGAGGATTTTTCTATGGGAAATATTTTAAATTGTACCTTTTCCTAATACCACAGTCTTTTAAAAGTATTTCTTTATACGAATACTATTCAATGAAATTAATTTTTATGCGCAATAAATATTCACTAGTTATTTTATTGATACGGCTGTTGAATTATGCTAGGAAAACACAAATAACACTTCAAAAAACCTATTTCAACGCTACCATTGGTGGAATGATACCATTGGAGAAATAAATTTAGTTTTTATGCTATTTTATGTTTTTATTTTGAAAAATCATTACAAAAAACCCTTTAGAAAAAGCCAACGTTACAACATCGAAAATATTTACATACGTTGCGCTGGCCGCTCGAGCTCAGTGCAGCGAACCGTATTTTATAAGGCCTTTTTGTTGTTGTAACTATCGTTTTTTAAAGGTTTTTAAGTAGTTATTTTCAAATTCCTAATAAAGTAACGGTTATTTTGATTTATTTTTTTCATAATAATAGTTATGCAGTAATGAGATGTACCTACGCCGTTATTCTAGAGCGTTACGATTTGTGCTTATCAATCTGATTTTTTTTCTGGATATTCTAAGAAAGTATTAAAATTTTGGAGCCGCTATGAAGCTATGAACTAGGTATCAATGTTTATATATGTGTGTTTGTACATTATTATATTTTTTCATTTCATTTACTCAATACTGTTGTTCAATCTATGATCTCAAAAACAAGACGCCGAATGTTTTTTTTAAAAACATGCTGGTCATTTTAATTTTGTGTAAATAATTAAGGCAAAAATTAGTTATTGGAAGCCGCTATGGTCTACAATAACAAATAAACTCCATTTAACTCCATTTTTGTAGTGGTAGGGCTCTTGGCCGAGTCCGCCTGGGGAAGGACCACACCTTTGCCAGTTATTCTACCGCCAAGCAGTAATGTGCAAACATTACTGTGTTCCGGTTTAAATGTTTCCAGAGAAATTACTGGGCTTAGAGATATAACAACTTAGATCTCTGGGTGGCGAGCGCAGTGCAGTGCTAGGTAATGATTTGGATTCTTCATGCTCCAATAGCTGCATGTTGCTGTGCTGTTATGTGGCAGGCATATTGCTTACCATCAGGCACATGTCCTGCTCGTCTCGTCACTCTTTATTTAAAAACAAATTAAACAAAAATCCGTAGCCAAAATTGTTTACTTTCTCGGAATAAGAAAGTTGATAGATTTGTGCAAAAATACGGGTGAAAATGCGACGTGGTAAATTTCTTTTAGACCTGTAATATATGTAATATATGTATTGTAATTATATTTTATAACATATTTGCTCGTAAAGGGTCTCTTATTGGACCAATTTCAGTATCGTAATGTATCTTATTACGCACTAGTGCTGTAATGTGTAATGTAAAACGCACGGTTTCAAAATGCTCCGTCCATAGACTAGGTAGAGAGATATGCTCCGTCTAAAACGAACGGTACCTTTTTAAATCTTAGTAAAGAGTTTTTATGTCAGAAAAGTGTGGTCAACATTTTATGAATAAAATTAACTTTGAGAGGTAAAATATAATAAAGAATTATTAAATTCGTTAATTTAATTAATTTAGACCATAAATTACTTTAATTTTTCTGTAACAAAACACAAAAATATTAATTTACTTTATTATTAATGGCATACCGGCTGGTTCTGTGCCGTTGCTTAAAAAAAAAAGGCGCCGATGCGCGCGCATTGCTAATCTGTGATCCATAGTGATTACTTACTCTGTGTCTGTGCTGTGATCTGTGATCAATTAATATTATTCCGCGCGTTTTTTTCGCTGTATTGTTTTTATTTGAAAATGTCGTCAGAGTTTTGTTTATTTCCTCGTAAATATGTTATAAAACGTCGTATGACATACGTGCGCTTTGATAATTATAGCCTCTGCTAATTATAGCTCTCGCCTTCGGCTCGAGCTAGCAATAAAGCCTCGGCTGTAATTATCAACTTACCGCACTTATATCATAATGTACTATTTAAATCTGAGCAATAACAGTCATGACACGGGTATTCTGAACAGTGATTAAGTTATGCAGATTAATAATTCGCAAACAAAACTGACTGGGTCTGATCTTTGCTTGCTACATCATTATTTTTCAAATTGATTCAAATTTACGTAACACGAATGAATAAAATATTGAGTTTATGAATAATACATCTGAGGCAAGCAGTATGACAATATTTCTGGTAAACCTTTTTTTTTATAAAGCGATCAACGCGTTCTAACGCCTAAAACGGAAAAGGCAGAATTTATTGCTTTTTTTCTAATAATATAGAGTCACGCGTCGAACAGGACATGTGCCTGATGGTAAGCAATTTGCTTGCGCACAATAGTACAGTGTCACGTAGTTACTAGAACATGAAGAGTCCAAATCATAACCTAGCACTGAACTGCGCTCGTCGCTCAGAGTGGAGATTTATCTTAATGCCCTATATTTTTCTGGAAACACTTCCCTTCAAACCAGAACGCGGTATTTTTTTACACGTTACTGCTTGGCTGTGTTCAATATGGCAAAGGTATGGTACTTCTCCATGCGGACTCTGCAAAGAGTCCTACTACTATAAAATTATCTCTGTTATAGTTTAAGAAAAAATTAAAAGCGCAATACCAAAACCATATTTTGCGTAAACTATACACAAAACAATTGCCAAAACAAAACCATTTAAACTTGCGCGGGGGAAATTGTTATTATCTAGTACAGGGGTCGGCAACATTTCCGGAGCCATGGGCTACAACGTGAGAAAAGCCGACAAAAGTTGGCCCGTACTTCTAATTCATTATTTGCATCTCCCCCAAAGATAGAAGTGAAGACTCACAACTCAGAATTTGATAGCTAACTTTGGAAACTACGCGGGTGAAACCGGTGGGCGTGACCATGAGCATGACCATCGAGGAATGCTGACGTATTTCTAGGTGGCCAATGGCCGTGGTTTAACCGAAGATTTCTTATCATTACCGAGCGTGACGCGCTAGAACTCAATTCACAGCCCACGAAAAATCTGTCTGTAGTGCGCCAAAAGAAGTTTTCACTTCAAAAGCTGCGTTCGCGATAACATAAGTAGCAGGATTAATACTTTTATTTTTAGTTGTACTCGTATAGGTAGCTGTATAAATAAATATTTGGCAATTTGTGAAATCCTACTAATATTATAAATGTGAATGTATGGATGTTTGTTGCTCAATCACGTCCTAACGTATGAACGGATCGGGCTGAAATTTGAAACACAGATAGACTATAGTCTGGAAGAACACATAGGCTACTTTTTATCTCGGAAAAACGACGGGAACAACGGGAACGGGAACTTCGCGGGTAACACCGCGGGGCGCTGCTAGTACATAATATAAAGCATATTATTTGTGAGCCGGGAATAAATTAGTTAAGACAGTCGCGGGCCGCATGGAAGTAGGTCGCGGGCCGCGCGTTGGCGACCCCTGATCTAGAACATACATACTCGTACCTACATAGTACGATTAATTTACAATAATACTAGTACATATTATATAAATGATATCTGGTAACACAACATGCCAAAATAGTACAAATAATATAGATAATTTTTGTTAATTTGTTTTTGCTAAATTATCTTCGAAACTCGCTTGGAATGTAGACCAAAAATATTGCTAACCTACACATACAAATGAGTGAGTATCACAAACACCAGACAAAAAATCTGTTCGAATAAAAAATGTTTAGTTTATTTGCTTTTTGTAGCTGTAGCTTAGCTGTAGGTGTATCAGAAATTGTAATCTATAATATACTAGCGGCCCATTCCGGCTGCGCTCGGATCATTTAAAGACTATTAATCGAAATAAAAACTATCCTATCTCTCAAGTTGGACCAGACTGCTCACGGTGTGCCACTTTAATTTAAAATCGGTTAAGTAGTTTAAGAATCCATCGCGGACAAACATCGTGACAGGAGATTTATATGTATATTAAGAAGATTATATGTATAGTAAACGTGAACCAGAAACTTTGTGAAAAAAACAAAAAGGATCTTTACGAAAACTGCGCGGACGAAGGAGTTTGAAATTTCGTTTATTTGACATGTATTGATTAATAATAAATTATTAAATAAATAAAATAACGGACAAAATCGCATAAATACTCTTTTGTTTATTGTTATAGTCTGTAGTCAAATTGAGAAAAGATTAATATTGAATATGATCGAAATTCGACCACTTGGTGACCACCAGCATAAATGTATAAATAAAACTCAACTCACCTAGTCACCATTACAAGTACCTAAATGTCATAAATAATTTAATTTAAATGTTGTGTAAATGTTGACGGGAAGTTGTCCCTTAGCAAAAGCAGGCCATTATTTTTGTTTCTACTGCTGGAACTCCGTGCCTTCTCTGGCAACGAGATAGTCAAGGCTCTATGAAAGAAACTGAAATGAAAGAGACGGCAATGCCAAAGCATCAAAGCGTCAAAGCGTTTTTCGTTAGGCGGTAGACCCCCAGGACGTCTACTCTATTTTTACAAAAAACGTGATTTCGAAATAAACTCGCGACTTTCCTTTGACTTTCGTCTGTTTAAATGTTCTAAGCCTACTCTCATTTAAATTAGGTTTAGAACAGACGAATCGAAGTAGAACCGGAGTATGAAAGTCGCGAGTTTATTTCGAAATTACGTTTTTCGTAGAAAGACAGTAGACGTCCAGATTGGCGGGTGACATGTCCTCGAAAAAAGTTTTTCTAGGAACGTGTCGGTTTTCTCACGATGCTTTACTTAACTATTAAAGCGGGGCAAAACACTCAACGACGTGGTACGTACTTAGGTGTAGATATGTTTAGGTTTCGTTGTAATTTAGTGTTGTTACTAAAATCTCGGCCCGTTAAAAAAAATGTGCAAGTTAAGTGTGCCTAGTTCCTGAATCTGAATCATGAAACGAATTCAAGGTTTTTTTTCATAAGATTAAGCAGGAAAGATAAATAATTACTAACGCTACCTACATTAATTACACCTTCAGTAACAAAGTAACCTACAAACGGTGGAAAAAAAACTTAATCTGGAAGTACTTCATGTGATCATCATCTGATGATGAAAACATTAGTTACGTGGGTTTTTATTGGATACATTTCGGAGAGTGTGCAACTGATCTGCATTCGGCATGATCTGATTCCACCTCGCTCTTTTTTTTATCGGACTACTCGTAGCTCGAAAAGTCGGTATCGTTTCATGATCGACGTTCCAAACACTAAAAGATTTGACTCTACATTTGTGATAAGATTGTCTAGGGTGTGGAATGCATTCATTGCCTGAGTGGGTTTTCCCTTGGGTTGATTACAATCTTGGTATCTTCAAATCAAAAGTGAATCGTTTTTTTTTCTAGGTAAGTACCTATGCTCCATCATACGAGTAGACCGCATAGTCGCTTCAGTCGTAGTAAAGTGTAAACCTTTAATAATTTAAAAACAAGTAGGTACTATTTTGCACACATATTTGAAAACGATAAAAATATCGTACAATTGGTCATGATGGGCAAAATGCATCGAAATCGGTCCATACGTTTGAGAACTACGACGCCACAGACAGACACACACAGATAGACAGATATCGACGTCAAACTTATAACACCCCTCTTTTTGGTCGGGGTAAAAATAGGCTGTGTGTGCAATCCTCAATTTAATTTTATTCAAATGTATTCAGCCATTGCATACGTGAACAAACACACATACTTTTAAACACACATACATACATAATATAAATGTTTTCACC
Source organism: Ectropis crepuscularia (assembly GCA_963693475.1). Classification (NCBI taxonomy): domain Eukaryota; kingdom Metazoa; phylum Arthropoda; class Insecta; order Lepidoptera; family Geometridae; genus Ectropis; species Ectropis crepuscularia. The sequence continues at coordinate 7,777,522 of OY856344.1, read as the reverse complement.
TTTATAATATACCACCAGCGCCCGCGTGTTTACCCGCGCAGTGCAAGTCCCCGTTGTTTTCCAATAGGTAATAAAAACCCCAATGTCCTATTCCAGACCATAATCTAACTGTGTTCCAAATTTCAACCCTAGAGTGTACCGCCTCAACCTCATAACTAAAACTGTCTTATCTTTGATATTACTCTCTCTCTTCTTTTCGCTTGAAATGTAAAATACAGCAATAGCAATGCCAAAGCAAATTTATGCATCGGAATTCATTCGGAAGTTCCAACGTGATTGAGCAACAAACATCCAAATGTCCAAACATCGAAACATTAACATTTACAATATTAGTAGGATTCGTGTGATATTTCAATATCGATTTGAAGTCATATTCCAACGTCAAACCACCCATTGCAGATCAAATGCATTGTAAATTGAGGAAGTGCAATGGACTGAATTTCACAAGACCTTTCGCAGGTGTCGGCTTGATGTAGTCACATTATGTCTGATTTACTTCTTAGAAAATCATACATAATGTGTGTATTATCTCTTGACCTCACTAAATAAAAAAAAACTTCTTGCTTGCTACGCAAATTCAACATCTTTGTCCAAAAAAGAGGCTAAACAGTAGAACGCGTTGCCTGAGTGATTTTTTCGCGATGGATACTTTGATGTCGTCAAGTCGAAAGTAAATTGGTTTATTTTTAACCGACATCAAAATAGGAGGTGATCTTCAATCCGGTTGCATGTTTTTTTACGCGATAGCTCTACCAGTTGCAAATCGATTTTGGTGATTTCTGAAGAAAACATTATTTTTGTACACCACACTTTAGACGTGTCTCACATAAATTTTATTGCTGTAGTGGTTTTTGAAATATCAATAAAAATCTATAATTTCGTCATCTCGATGATATATTCCTGTACTCCGAAGCTCTCTCATTGAAAAAATATGGTCAGTTGATTTCACAAAAGTTTAGAACGTGAAATTTAGGAGTGATTAAGCCCCGTATTTTTTTAAATATTAATATTAGGTATGTGTACAAATCGCGAAAGGTTAAAAACAATAAATTTAATATAGTCGACTGTATGAGTTTAGTTATAAATTGAAGTCAATGTTTGTTTTTTTCGGAGAATTTGAATTATAGGTACGTGTGTACCTATGATTATATTTTATGCCTAAAATGCTCTGTTATAAACTACATGACACGAGATGATGCAATGTGAGCCTATCAAAGATACAAAAATAAAAATGTCATTATCTTCTTCCTGTCGATGATGTTGTCCTGCCTACTCGACTAACACATTAAAAAACATTTTATTCTGCTTATTTAATTTGTAGTTTTCATTTTCTTTTTTAAATTCCTGTCACTTAATATATTTCGATTCAAAAGCGTCAAGCACCTATTATTTACGGTCACCACCGACATACTGCCGCCAATTAGAACAATCTATTACCTAATGAACGCTAATGATGGCCCATGCATCAAATGAACGACCCAGTTTGAAATCGACATTCACCTACTCTATGCAGGTACTCGTCAAATGTTACCTTATTACAATTAAATTGTACAGTACTAGCAGCTCCCCGCGGTGTTATCCGTGCAGTTTCCATTCTCGTTATTTCCCCTCAACAACCTACGAAAATATGCAACAATGAATTGTTGTAGAACAAATTTGATTTCTTCAAATGACACAAACTTCAAATATAGACACGTGCTGTCACAGACTTCAGCGACCAAATATAATGTAAATTCACGAAACTAAAGCTCTTGAAGAGAAATACTTTTTCCCGTTTTCGTTACATTCTTCATTCATAGTTTGTACCTATTGATAGTAGCGTAATGTTATATACTCTATAGCCTTCCTTGATAAATGGACTATCCAACAAAAAAATAATCATTCATATCGGTCCAATAGTTCCCGAAATCCTAGCGTTCAAACAAACAAACAAACTCTTCAGTTTTATAATATATTATAGTTGTAATTAGTTTTATAATATGCCTAAGGCAGATTAATACCAACTAAGTTACTAGAGTACTAGGGTACTAGGCCAGTCACAGAGTGTAGACAGGTTTTGAACCTACAACCATTATGATTGTGACATCGAACTCGTACGTAAATATAACATTGAAATTTATATAAACATTTAGATTATGGTCTAGAACAGCATATAGACTACTTTTTATTGCGTGAATTTTACGGAAACGGAAGCTGCGCGGGTGAAACCGTGGGGTGCTGCTAAGCGACCTGCGACATACCTGCGACATACGGCTTCGCAGCCAGACTACCAGCTAGGTCAACAAGCCAGTCACATGGTGCAGGCAGGTTATAAATCTACGACCATACGCTTGTGAAATCGAACTTTTTCGCTACCGTGCTACGACGGCATTATCAAACGTTTGCAGGTACATAAATGTTACATTGAAATTTAATATTTAATTGTCTTAATTTCGTATTCGTTAAAAAGATATTTAATTGATGTATGTAGGTAATTGAAAAACAATAGCAAGGAAAAAACATATTTCTTTCATGGTTTGTAACTTTTTGAATTAAGTGCGGAAAATCCACAAAACTTTAGGTTAAAGTCTTTGATATAAAAACTAACTATAATGTCATTGGTTCAAGTCTTATTTCCCTGCAGTAGAATCTGTTGAATGTCAAGAAGTTGAAATCTGTTGAAGTTCAAGATAATGAGAATGTAGAACAGACCTCTTAACCTAAACAGTACAGGTAACAGTAACAGACCAAGCTTACCATTCGAATCAATTCTCGTACAATTCTATATTCAGATATTCACCATGGTGGTATTTTTATTCTTTTAGACAAAGAAAGGTCTTTATTTCCTCTAAAATTTCCAAATTTGAAGCAATAATACGGTTTGAGATGACACTCAGATAAAATAAATGTAGGTTTAAGTTCATATCATAAGCAGACCACTTTATGCTCCAACTGCTAGTACCTACACGCGGGCTTTTACAAGGAGAGAGTATGGGCCATAATCCAACAAGCTGGCTAAGTGCGGGTTGGCGAGTGACTCATACACTCCCGAGATGCTTTTCTTAGAACATGTCAGTTTTATCACTATATTTTACACCTCTGTCAAATCCAATGACAAACGTAAGTATCCATTCTACACTGGAAGATAGTCTCAGAGGTGAAGGTAGGTTCCGAACCTACGACCTCAGGATTCTAAGACCGGAAGTTTTCACTACTGAGCTACCACTGCACTACGTATAGATGAAATCGTGGCTATCATCAGAATAGTATTATTATTTGCGTCGAGAAGGTCTCTGTTAAGGTCGTGTTTTGTTGAAACAAATGAAGACTGTCGATTTTTTTCACGCCAGCGCTCAGTTAAATTAGCCAATCTAGTTAAACCATCCAAAGAATAACGCCGTGCGTTGCCTAACTTCGGGGGTCGTTTTGAGTCGAACTAAGTGTTGCATAGTTGCTATTTACTCCATTGTCCCAGTAGAATCTACATGCAATACATGCTCACTTTACCTTCAGAAAAAGGTCGTTTACCCACTAATGCATCCGGGCATTTACATTAAACGGATTTCAAAATTTTGATCATCAAAGCGTGATTGTAATGAGTATCTGGCGGTAAGTCCCGCTCCGGCTCATACTTGGTACACAGGTTAGTTAGCGCCATTCAGTGCGGCAATGCCGCCAGAGTTGTGGGCACCTATGTATCACGAACAATTATTTGATGACTCGGAACTTTCACAAGAAAAGAGTCAAGACCACGCTGGTCAATAGTGTATTGATGGAGGTCAAGTGTCTTCTAAAAAATGTATTTTTGGCATCATACTGGTTTCTTCACGTTGTTTTCCTTTATCGTCAAAGTCAGAGGTGATAATTAATCTTTGTGTGTTTTTTTTATTGTCAGTAGGTCATAGGTCATATTACTACCGTACCCATATCTACCTTCAATCATTCAAATCAATACACAAAACCTTCACATGGAACTATTTATATGAATAGGGTCAAAGACATGTCACGAACTTATTTTCTTGTCAAGGATAAATAAAAATCCAACTCCTATCGCTAGCGACGGAAATAATACCTACACAATTTATAATATAATTTTAAATTGTTCTGTAAAGTTTTACAAGGGCACACAATAAAACGATTTTCTGTATTATACACACACAGGCAGCATTCTTTTTGTTTCCACTGCTGAGACTCGCGGCCTTCTCTCTCAAACAGAGAACTCGACTCTCTCATAGAGAGAGTCAAAGTCATAATCCACCATGCTGGCCAAGTACCTACAGGAAGGTATGACGTACATGACGTGCCGGTTTTTAGCTGTTCCTCTTCATCTCACTTCTCATAGTTTTCCGGTGGCTATAAAACCAACGGTGACGAAAACCCTGTAATTTCTGCGCTATTCATTCATCTATTTGAAGTCGGTGCCAGCCAAGTCTAACAGGTAGTAGATAGATAGATTGACTGGCCTTGTGGCTTAGTGGGTAGTAGCTCTGCCTGCGAAGCCGAGGGTCGTGGGTTCGATCCCCACCCAGTGCAAATATTTGTGTGATGAATTCAAATGTTTGCACTGTGTCTGGGTGTTTCTTTGTATAATAAGTATGTATTTAAAAATATATAAGTGTTATATCAGCTATCTGGCCACCATCACACAAGCTTTGCTTAGTTTGGGGTCAGATAGTGTTGTGTGAATTGTCCACCAATATTTCTTTATTTATTTATTTATAGTAGTTACCTATGTTTACTTACTACGTATAAAGTATCTATCTACCTACTAGCTTTTTGACTTGGAAGTCATTAAATTTGTTTGTATAAAAATAGTTTATTTTACCCTTTTTAGTGTAAAACAAGTTTTCATCAATGCATTCACACGACTTTGTGTTGATAGGGTCGAATTTCATCATTTTCGTGAAATTTACAACAATGTTATTCCGACAAAATTGTCATCAAATTTTAGTTTTTTGTTACTGTGAAATATACATGTAGTGAAACTGACTTTCTCGCCACTTAGCCACTACGGCTTTGACTACGAAATACATTCTACGTATTAAAAAAAAGACCTTAGGTTATTATGAATAACAGACGATTTACGCTTCTCAAAACGCGATTACAAACTATAAAAATATTGCGATACCAAAGTCATAGAATAGATAATACAGACCAAAGTACAAGCCACGGTTTATAGCACTGTAATAACGAATGTACAACATAACATGTGTAACATGTTCGCATCAAACCAAAATCGTGTTCGAATCTTCCTCGGAAAAGTATTAGGTGCAACATTTTCATAGCGTTCTATTAAAATGTTCCAAAGACTCGAATGAAGAGGTTTGAATCCATTTTTAGGGTTCCGTAAAACGTAAAAACGGAACCCTTATAGATTCGTCATGTCTGTCTGTCTGTCCGTCCGTATGTCACAGCCACTTTTTGCCGAAACTATGAGAACTACACTGTTGAAACTTGGTAAGTAGATGTATTCTGTGAACCGCATTAAGATTTCAACAGAAAAATTTAAAAAAAAGAAAAATTAGGGTTGCCCCCCATACTGAGAACTGAAACTCAAAATTTTTTTTTTCATCAAACCTACACGTGTGGGGTGTTTATCGATAGGTCTTTAAAAATGATGTTGAGGTTTCTAAAATCATTTTCGTCTACACTGAATAATTTGCGCGAGAGACACTTCCAAAGTGGTAAAATGTGTGTCCCCCCCCTCTAACTTCTAAAGTAAGAGAATGAAAAATCTAAAAAAAATATATGATGTACATTACCATGTAAACTACCAACGAAAATTAGTTTGAACTCGATCTGATGAGTAGTTTTTTTTTAGTACGTCATAAATACACTATTATTGAAACTTCGATCAAAGTTACAACGAACTACAAGAACTATGTGTACTATGTATATAATGTTACTTGCTGCAACGGAACCCATCATGGGCGAGTCCAACTCGCACTTGGCCACTTTATTGTAACCATGAAAATATACATAATTACGTTGAACATAATTACATGAAAACATACATTTCACGTTTAGAGTTGCAACAAAACTATGTATTCAAACTATGAAAGTTGATGAATGATGAACTATGAATGTTGTGATCATTGATGGTATGAAAGTGAGAAGAAATGGTACTCTTTAATATCTCTTGAATTCAATCTGGACTAGCAACAACTACGGGAAAATAGATACACACATTTAAATATTCAATGTCATGTTCCACGTGGATCAACCAAGAGAAATAGAGACACATACGCAGTCAGTAGCGCGAATGAGAAAACAATAATTCTCAGTGCCAACCATTCTCTAACGAATGAAATTTGATTCGGAACATTTTTATAAAGAATGACGAGACGAGCAGAACATGTGCCTGATTGTAAGCAACATACCTACCTGCCACATGACAGCACAGTGACACGCAGCTATTGGAACATGACGAGTCCAAATCATTACCTAGCACTGCACTGCGCTCGTCACCCAGAGATCTAAGATATTATATCCCTAAGCCCTGTAACTTCTCTGGAAACATTGCCCTTCAAACCGGAACACAGTAATGTTTGCACATTACTGCAAGAATAACTGGCAAAGGTGTGGTACTTCCCCTCTGCTAAGAGCTCTACTACTACAAGTAAACTACAACTTTCAGTAAACAAGTAAACATACAACAAAAACAAATGCATGTTCGATTGTGACTTAGAGCGATTAGGTCCATGGGCCATGGGGCTGATTTATGTGGTCCACGACGATTCGCTAGTGCCGTATCTCCCCTTTTATACCATCAATGGTTTTGATGTTTTTCTTTTCTCAATGACGTCAGAAGAACTAAGAGACTAAATTGATAGATAAGGAAACTAAGCAATAATGCCTAAATTTTAAACGTGAATCAATTGTAGTCGGGTACAGTAGATAAATGTAGACTACACAGGTAGACACGTACGTCAAACGTATATACCTTATATATAAAATGTAATATTAATCCATATGAAATTGTGTTTAGCTTAACTCTACACGGATGCAGACGCAGGCAAAACCTACTAATACTCACCGATGTAGGCGTAAAATACCTCAAAAATAGAAATAATAAGAGATTCAAGGTCATTTCTAGACGGCCAGTATGCTGACAAAATTACCACGCTGAATGGCAATTTATATTCGATGAGCCAAATAAACGTCAGTAAATTGTTTAAAATAGTTTTTTTAAATAAACACGGCCTTGTTTATAAAGCATCTGCTTTAAATACTCTTATATAGATATAGCAAGTATAATAGTAATAAATATTTGTGTCGATAGTAAATAGACTAGATTTTTGCAATGACACTACTAAATTACATTGAAAACTACTAAGCTACACCACACTTCACGTAACTGACTACTCACACTATAAATCTGAATTAACTACCAGTAACACTACCAGTATGAAGCGTGCCCAACATGATGACATTATGACACGCTCACCAACTGAAGAGTTTTTTGAATCGTTATTGTGAATTAGGTTGTGTTGGTTAAAATTACTTTTCTATTTGACAAGTATTTTATCCACCGATATAACCCGAGCATCCGCCCACTTGATTTACAGAACAAGAGGAACGGTTTTCCTACAACTAGATAAAAACATTACAATATCAAAGTACTAACCATTCTTTATAACGTCGTAATAATTAATGTACGAACATGTGTCCATACATCATACACAACACGAATGAGTTCATCAAACATTGGCCTACATATTCACTACATTTATCTCAATAAAACATTAAATTATCAATATGAATTATTTTCAACATAACAGTCATCTGTATTCAAATTGAATTATCGTATTACTTACAAAGCAAAATTGTATCAGTTATCAATAATTATTCTAATGAGGACCTACACTTGATCGTTGGCATCGTACTAAGTTCATCGTTCTATTTAAGATAAATTAAATTATCTGCCTAAGGACATTAACAACCAAATCGACGACGTTACTCAAACTGAGAACATTTGAAAGATACTAAACTACAAATAATACGTTGATATTTTTTCACTAATTGGCTCAAGTAAATCGAAACACATGCATGATAGAACACACATGAACGACATAAAATATGTACAACCTCATATTGATCTGTGAATGATAGAGTTTGCGAAACAACTCGCAATCTACAATTCGCACACTACGCCTGTGAAATTTAGCTTGAGAAAGACATATAAATGTAAATTAATGGAGTAATCAGAATTAACGATTGACATTTTATACAGATTATCTGATAGTTTGGAATTCAAGGTAGACCCTACCGGGAAATCATCTAGAAGTACATAATATGTACTGTTATTATTATGTAAAACTTATGTATAATCTATTAAGAGTGCGCCTAAAGCCAGGAAAAAATCAGATTTCACCCGCGCGACGCGTTTCTTAATGTGATGTACATAAAGTCGAGAATAGCATGACACAGTTTGGAGGAAAAATCAATATTTAATCAGGAGTCCATTTTTGACCAAGTTTTATTTAATTACTCAATAACTAAAAATAAATTTAAAAAGTGTTCGGTTACTTTACTAGAACGTACAAATAGGAATTTTATTACCAAAAAATGATGTGGGGTCATCGCTGATAATTTCGAGTACCTACTCGAATTAAAACGGGTTTTTTCGGTGTCATTTTTATTTTTTTATTGTAAAAAACCCTGATCTATTTTTAAAATTCTATTCGGTTATTGTGCTTCTTCTTGATTGTACCCACACGTCAATATTTTTTTTGTCATAGTTTTTAGTTTCTTAACTTCAGTGAGCGGCGTCGAAAATGTCCTTTTTTCGTTTTCTGGCACTAGGCGCCCCCTTAACAGATCTTCCAATTCATAAGCCCATTCATGTGCCGTTAACGAACACTTAAAGAATTAGATAAATATTGTTTTAAAAGAATTTGCTTTATAATAATTTTCCTTTGCATATTCGTCAACAGCAAATGGGGAAACCCTGTTAGGAAAGTTTGGACGACAAATCGCAAAGTCAAGTTTTCTTCAACAACAAATCAAATAGTCTATCGCATGACATACAATTCAATAAGTCATTGAAATTGTAGATGTATGTAGGCTTTATAGAACTAACATAAAACGTTCATTTTGGTATGGGACGCCTTAGGTACTCTCCGCGTAATTCTGTTTCATAGATCGAAATCAAATACCCACATTGATACAAGTATGAAAATAGTTACTTGTTGTACAAGAGTGCAAAGTGGCTTTTTAACCGCGTGCTCAATTTTGATGACCGAGCAAGCGAAGGATTCTATAATTGAATCACGTGCGGAGCGAGTGACTCAAAAATTAGAATCCTGAGTGTAGCAAAGGAATCAAAAGGGCACAAGGTGAAAAATCTTTGCACTCGAGTGCAACACGTAATTTTTTCATCCCACCTTAGCGAAATTACTAAATGCTTTGCGCATTTTCAGTTTCAGTCAATTCTGTTGGCGTCAAATAAACTTCTTGGTCGCTTATTCAATTTTTCTGTTTTTATCTTAAGTGTTTAACTTTGAGTTTATTTAACCATGGTTTTAACAATAACAAAACAATATGACGTGAAAATATGGAGAGTTGAGCGATTGAGGTAAGGAGTTTCATCTGTGTATATGAAAAATTGTCCGTCCAAATGCATTAAATTATAGTAGCGCTAAATTAGTACCAGGGTACATTTTTAATTATTATGTTCCTGAAAAAAAAATTGGCAGTCATAGGCACTGCCGATAGAAGTGAAAACTTGTAGTTAACTCAGAATTTGATTGCTTACTTTGGAAACTACGCAGGTGAAACTGGAGGGTCTGGCTATGAGCAAGGCCATCTAGAAATGCTGACGCATTTCTTGATTTCCAATGGTCATGGTCCCTCGTTTACCCGAAGATTTCGTATTATTCCCGAGCGTGACACTATAATTCAATTGACAGCCCACGAAAAATCTGACTGGCGCGCCAAAAGAAGTATTCACTTCAAAATATATTGAAGCTATATGTTTTTTCAAAATAGTAATTTTAATAGTAATTTTGTAGTGGTAGGACTCTTAGCAGAGTCCGCCTGGGGAAGTACCACACCTTTGCCAAATATTCTACCGCCAAGCAGTAATGTGCAAACTTTACTGTGTTCCGGTTTGAAGGGCAATGATTCCAGAGAAATTACAGGGCTTAGAGACATAATATCTTAGATCTCTGGGTGACGAGCGCAGTGCAGTGCTAGGTAATGATTTGGACTATCATGTTTCAATAGCTGCGTGTTACTGTGCTGTTATGTGGCAGGCATGTTGCTTACCATCAGGCACATGACCTGCTCGTCTCGTAACTCTATGCTATAAAAAAAAATAAAAAAATATTAGATGTTAGAGTTCGATTTATTTTGTACTGCACAAGTAGTTGACATTATTTATTAGTTAATATTTTGTCGTCAATAATATTTGTTTATTTAATCGGCATACTTCAATAGGGTACCGGACAGTAGTCACAAAAAAATCTGAAATTAAGTTAGAGAGTACATTTATGAAGTGAAATAACCATTTAATGAAAATTTACACGAAGGAATACTGATTTATAATTTTAATTCAATTAATAAAGTTTAATATTTCTAATATTTTTCATCTGTTGGCCGCCGTAAACGAAACACCAATCACAGCGCGTGACGTCAACTGTGTCTAAATAACAGTATTTTGTATAGTGTATTTGCGAATTTTACGATTCTTTGCCGTTTTTAAAGTATTTAAAACTATTAGAATTGAGGAATAGTAATTAAAACAACACGTTTTAACTATGGAAGCAGGTTATTTGAAAGCTGACTGCCGAAATCTCCCAAGAGTGGATATGTTCATGGTTGGAAATTTCTTTGCCACAAATTCTGACTTCTGTGCTGCTGAATTTAGAAATGTTAAAACAACTTCCGTTTGTAAATCTGAAAGAAATGGACAGTTCATTATTTTTCATCAGTAAAAATAGGTATACCGACCTACCCAAGTTCAATATTGAATTAATACTTACTAATAGGCAAAGTGGTGTTTTCATTTTCGTTACTACTGCTCAATTTACTATCTTCTAGGGCTTCTTGTATTAGGGCCAATCTTTGCCTTTTCATAGCAGCGGGTCGAGGCATACTAGTTGATGGGAAACTTCTTTTTCTATTAGTTTGACATTGAAATATTGATGGAAGACATCCTGGTTTCATCATAATTTTATTTACATAACCCATAATTCGGTATCTCATGTAATTTTCCATGTCATTCGGTAGCTAAAACAAAAAATCCAAATTAAGTAAGTACTTACTTACATAATTAATAGCATCTAATATTCCACCGCCTTTAATATGAAGTGTTCGCAGTGTTAGGTACCTATTTACCGTAATGTAAATTTGTGTACTTACATCAAAGTGATCCTCGCAGAAGTAAATCGGTGAAGTTACAGACATTCCATCGAAATTTCGTCTTGCTAGTTTCAACCATTTTTTTCGTATATGAATAATTTAGCTGGTGTGGTTTTACCGTTGTTATTACTACACTGAGGAACTACACAACAACGATATCTGATGTGATCCATTATAACATTAAAGAAAGAAAACAAAAACAACACTTTCCACTGAATAACTGTGTTTATTTACACAGATTGAAACACGTATGACGTCACACGCTCTGAGATCACGTGACATACCGTTTACGCGGCAATTTAAAACAATTATTTTTTACACACTATTTTAAGTACTTAAAAAGTTATATTTGTTTAAAATGAAAAAATGTAGGGCTATATTTAGCCATTAAGATTAATTTTAAGCACTTTTTGAAAAGTTGTCCGATACCCTATTCGATTACAATTGATTCATTTATAGCCAGGGGGGCACAATAAGTGACGTCACGACTTGCGGAAATGAGATAGTCTAATTAGCTATCACTTGTGAAAAAAAGAGAAAGAGATACTGATTTTCCGTCCTTATCACCGTGGCCGGCTTTTTCTCTGGCTAAATTACAAATCTGACATGGCGTTGCCAAACGAAAGTCTGTTCAAAGCTCAGACTCGGATTTTTTATGTTTTATTAAATATTGTGTGTATTTAAAGAAGATTTCAAGCTTGTTTGTGAAAGACTGCTAAGAGATTGGTGATATTTATGCTAAACAATGTGCGTTGTGTAGTGTTATAAGCTGCAATAGCCTCTGTAAAAGAAAATTCAGTGGAATCTCATTTTACACGTAAGTAGACAATATTTGTTATGACGACTTGATAGAAATTGATATTTATGCATTCTAGATATTTACGTGAATTAAATTTATACAATAACGCCAGTATCTAGTCCAAAATTTGCAAAATATGTAAAATGTAAACATAACCTTTAATACAAAACAAACAAAAAAGTGTGACCAGTTATTTGTTACATATTTACCCATGAAATATACAAGTAGGTACATAATGGATGGTTTTTTACTGACCATTTGCTAATGATACGTGCTAGATTTTGCCTGTGGCTTCGCATTTTTCAGTTTTGGAATTAAGACTTCCTTTGATGCACCACATACAGATATTTCGTGGGCTATGAATTGAGCTCAAACGTCACGCTTGGGAATGAAAGAAATCTTTGGGTGAACTCGGGACCATGGCCATAAATGCGTAAGCATTTTTAGATGGCCATGGCGTGTTACCATGGTTACCATTACGCATATCTAGTTTAAGTCCATGCTTAGAAGACTTGTGTAGATGAAAGTGCTTTGAAGATTTATTCCAGACTTGCAGTGTCCTCCGGTTTCATTCGCGTAGTTTCCAAAGTGTGCTGTCAAATTCTGAGTTTAAAGTTTCCAGTTATATCGGCAGTCCCTATGACTGCTAATTTTTTTCCCGTTACCAAAATTTCTGTTCCCACTCTCACTGCAATTCCAACTCTTATTTAATGGAGTGGGAATGGCATCAAACTCCCACACATTATCACTGTCCTTCTATTATTACAATTATCAATTCTTACTTACAAATCCCGATTTTAACGAGATTAAATGATGACTTTGGTAAAAGGTGACCTATTTTTTATTGTGCGAGAAGGTGTAAAGCTATGAAGTACTAAGCTTTAAAAATAAAACATTATTCCAACAAAATTTCACCTCTGATTTAGTTACATCCTTTTGTTGGAACTTTTACAAAAATAATTATGGAATTTGAATTTATCACTAGATTTCTGGTAATCATTTGGATTGTTTTATGTATTCAAATTAATTATCATTTTGCAGATGTGTCACTCTGAAGAAGAATAGGATAAAATATGCAATGCAATGCAATCAAGCAATATTTTTCATGAAGCACAAAATAAATTAATTATCCTGAATTACCACAACATCTAATAGTAGTATCTCTACTACAACAAGGACTTCTAACATTGAAAAAGTTAAATGTTTGTTCTATACCTAAGTTCCGAGTTACCTGTGTGAAGTCTGGGCTAGCTGCTACTATATATGGTAAAAATTTGTCAAACAAACTAAGTATGTATATTTTTATAATATTGAATGAAAAGTACAATTTGAAATAAATGCTTTATTGTACTGTTTTTGATTACTCTCCCTCCTATTTTATTTACGTAATATGAAACCTCTTTTTAAAATCTAATTTTAGAATGGATAGAACACGGGCAGAATTCAAAAAACTATCGCAGCACTACCCTTATCCAGTGGAATATTTTCTTTATGGCAATACATTTTGAGTATTGAATTGAAAATTGAATTGAAATTGAAAGAACGAGAAGCACTATAGTAGTCAGGAACTATATGCATCTTGAGGTAAAACTATCTTTGTTTATAGCATTTTAAAATTTTCTGTCATTTGAAAAACCATTCCTTACCTCTATTCTCCATAAGTGAAAAGAAAATTGCGCGCAAAGGATTTAAAAAAAAGTACACCAAGGAGGTTCCGAGTCTGAGTTTTTAACGAATTAAAACAAATGTATGCTAAATTCGGCACCAAGGAGGTAGAAATAAATTATGTTTTGAATTCAAAACCTCAGTACACACGATGTTCTAAATTCAAATTTACTTTACCCTCTAGAGGGTAAAAACGACTTTTGCGCCCAGATATCGAGTAGCAAAAGTACTCTTTCCGAGGTGGTGGGATGAAAAAAAAATTTTGCAGTCCTAGGAACAGCCGATAGAAGTGAAAACTTATAACTCAGAATTTGATAGCTCACTTTGAAAACTACGCGGGTGAAACCGGAGGGCATGGCCATCTAGAAATGATTGATGATGCATTTGATAGCCAATGGGAAATGTTGACGCATTTCTAGAAGGCCAATGTCTCGAGTTTACCCGAGGATTTCTTATCATTTCCGAGCGTGACGGCAGAATTCAATTCAAAGCCCACGAAAAATCTATCTGTCCCGCGCCAAAAGAAGTTTTAACTTCAGACACCGCACATGTTACCAGCGTCTGCCCCGCGATCACTAGCTGCCAAAATATGCATAGTAGATACGTAGGTAGATATCAATTTCACCAGTATACGAGAAGTCAAGGCCCATTCTACATAATACCTAGTTTCGTAAGCTACGTCGCAATTTTTGAACGTTCCAAACTGGGCATAAATTATGTAGCTTTTTATGAGCATTGAGAATATTGCTTATTTTGATGTGTCGTTAAAGACTTATGTAAAATGTAAATTATTTTTAATTTTGAATGATGTTATATTGATAAACGTTAATAATTGAATTCGATACCTAGCGGACCGAGTCTCATAGGGTGGTTAGTTTGCATTTCAACACACAATGTTTTACCTTTTAACTTACCTTTTGAATCTATCTTACATGATGAAAAATGCGATCTAACAATAGAGTATCTGATGTTTGAAGTTGTGGGTTGTAAATACACTCCCTTTGCCCCTTTGACCAGCTAACTAAAATGGCTATGGGGTTGCTATCGCCCTCTCTATCATTAAAATCGAAAATAAAGAGACACTATTAAGAAGCCAAGATCACTTTAGCTGGTGGTAGTGCCCCGTTTCGTTGAGTTCGTTAGATACCCATCGTTATTTAAAAATTTGAATTAAACTCAATTTTTTTTATTGAATTCGTTTGACTTTAAGAATGTCGACATTTTTATTCAGATATTTTTTATAGAGGAGGAAAAAAACGTAGAAAATGTGATAAGTGAAAGATTTTTTTTAAGATAGCTACTCCATTACATAAACACATTGATGTAGCGTTAAAAACACATTACATATAATTTAGACATATTATAATTTGATTATCTGTTCTCTACCAACACGAAAATATCACGTTTGACACGTCCCAAATAAAGCCAGATAAAATTAAAACGAGGATCCTTATCAACGACATTTTATTTTAATGTGCAACATCCTAAATTACATAATACGAATGATAAACAATAGATTTAAAAAAAGCATGCTCGATCGAGCATCTTGAATAAATTATCAATCGCATGATCGTAGATAATAGATAATTTAGATAATTTATATTCAATAAGATAAGATAGGTCAGTTACCTATCTTATCTTATTAACATCCATTATTATCTTAAATAATAATGGATTACATAACTACTAGGACTAGTAGTTATGTAATCCAACTAGGCGGACGCCTAGAGAAGTACCACACGTTATTCTACCGCCAAGCAAACCCTTGTTTTATATATGTGCAAATTGCAGTTTGTTAAGGGTGCCAAGCCAGGAAAAAATCATATTTCACCCGCGCGACGCGGTTCTTAATGTGATGTACATAAAGTCGAGAATAGCATGACACAGTTTGGAGGAAAAATCAATATTTAATCAGGAGTCCATTTTTGACCAAGTTTTATTTAATTACTCAATAACTAAACATACATTTATGAAAGTGTTCAGTTACTTTACTAGAACGTACAAATAGGAATTTTATTACCAAAAAATAATGTGGGGTCATCGCTGATAATTTCGAGTACTCGAATTAAAACGGGTTTTTTCGGTGCCATTTTTATTTTTTATTATAAAAAACTCTGATCTATTTTTAAAATTCTATTCGGTTATCGTGCTTCTTCTTGATTGTACACACACGTCAATATTTTTTTTGTCATAGTTTTTAGTTTCTTAACTTCAGTGAGCGGCGTCGAAAATGTCCTTTTTTCGTTTTCTGGCTTTAGGCGCCCCCTTAAGGTAATAATTTCAGAAAAAACAGAAAACAATGATTGGCGATATCACAAGTGTGATGTTGATTGTAGATGCAGTAAACGATTAAAACCCGCTTAGTTCGTAAGGGTTAATATCGTGAGCATTCTCCTGTATTTTATCATTTTAGCATTGAACCCAGAAGAATAGAATAGAATTGTAATTAGTACTATAATTAACACTTAATACTTTATCTATGAAAATATGATTAATTTTGAATGTTGATTGGGATTGGGGGATATTGTCTAATGTTTAATCCCCTCTTTAGTCACAATTGTATGATAAGTATGTATTTGAAACTATATAAGTATTATATCAGCTATCTGGCCGCCATCATACAAGCTTTGCTTAGTTTGGGGTCAGATGGTGTTGTGTGTGAATTGTCCACCAATATTTATATTTATTTTTAATTTAGCCCCGTCACACAGATAACAGTTATTTCTTTATAGTAACTAGGCACGTCAATTCAATTTTCTTTTTTTAGGGTTCCTTATCCAAAGGGTACAAACGGGACCTTACTACTGAGACTTCGCTGTCCGTCCGTCCGTCCGTCTGTCACCAGGCTGTATCTCAAGAACGGTGATAGACGGTGATGTATTTCTATTGCTGCTATAACAAGAAATACTAAAAATAAAATAAAGTTAATATGTATATAAGGGGGGGCTCCCATACAACAGACTGGATTTTTTACGGTTTCTTGCTCGATACTAATAACACTTTAACTATCCACATAGTGAACCTTTCGTGCGCGAGTCCCACTCGCATACTTCTAAATTTTCTTATCAATCGATAACCAAATTTAGTAAACGAAATTCTATGAATTAGTTTGTGTTTCCTAACCGTTTAAATGTCAATTTGAATGTACTTTTAGTAAACATTTTCCACAAAACACACATTCTTTGAAACTAACAAAAATATTTCAAGCTATTCAAAGAAAATTTCACAATTAACACCGGCATAATGGCAGACTGCAGACCCCTCGAGTGAAAACCAAACAGAAGTATACAAACTTCCTTACACTTAGTAATATTTTAGTGAAGGAATTTACCTCAAACTACGTAATAAGATCGTAGATTTATGCTTCGATACTTCCTGTGTTATTGTCCCAGTCTCGCAATAAATCGATCGGCGTCTAGGACGCGGCGGTGGCACGCGAGCTGACTCATGAAGACCATTAACCTCCCATGGAATCGTGTCTCAGAGTTTGTACTACCACACTAAGTGGTAGTCCAAAAATGTGAACTATGATACATGTATACATCTGCGATAATAATAAAAAAAATAGGCAGTCATTGGAACTGCCGATAGAAGTGAAACCTTATTTAACTCAGAATTTAATAGCTTACTTTGGAAACTACACGGATGTTACCGAAAGGTGTGGCCTGGTCATCATGGCATGACCGTCTAGAAATGCGTCAGGATTTCCCATTGGTTGACGCATTTCTAGATGGCCATGCCATGATGGGCAGGCCACGCCCTTTTAGCATTTCCCATTGGCTGACGTACTTCTAGATAGCCAATGGCTATGGTCCTGAGTTTACCGGAAGATTTCTTATCATACCCGAGCGTGACGGTAGATTTCAATTCCCAGCCCACGAAAAATCTGTCTAGGCGCGACAAAAAAAGATTTCACTTCAAAAATATTACGAAAGTGGCGCCGTGTGTCAATTGACTGCATCGTGTCGATAGATTGTAAATAGTGTCATTCTATGAACAGATGATCAGAATTATTTTTAGCCAACAATGGCCCATATTGCGCGCCTGGGCCAAATGTAATCGTGCATTAACCTGCCATATTTGGCATAGCTCCAAACATGTGCGCTTTCTTATTCATCAGAGTAATTGCGATGCATCATTGAATGACTAACATAATAACAAATGACTTCTGACCAAAGTTTGATCTTCAGAGTGACAATGTTAATTTTAAACACATTAATTAGTTTGTTGCCCCTGAAAATTCAGTGGAATCGTGCCGTGCTCGTCGAGTACAGTGAAAGTATGTAACATGTATACTAAATATAGGTTTCGAGTATGCTCGCTGTATTATATTATATATATATATATTAAGCATAGTTCTTTAGTAAGTTTAGGTCGGAAAAGTCGCTTTCTGCCTAGCCGGAAGTTTGGTAGAGAATAGAAGCCATCTGAGGTAAATTACCATAGATATTAACGATATTAGATAATTAAAAGGTATTATAAAAATTGGATCCATACTTGCAAAATATTTGAAATCAAAATATAAGGATTTATTATATGTTATATTAATGTATTCTTACTTTGTAGAGTTTTAGTAAAGTCTAGCAAAAAGATAGCACATAGGATTAATATAATTACATAATATAAGTACATATTTTACATATTTGAAATGTAACGTCGAAGACAAACGATACAAATAATACAAAAGTAATTGCTGATGTATGAGATTCCCTGGATAGGCCGCTGCATTTATCTGTTGCTAGTTGCTAGCCTTTTAGAAATCCTGATAGGGTGGAAAAATTACGACTTACCTGGAGTACGGGGAGGACGTAGACAGGGGCACACCAACGACGGAACCGCTTGAGAGTTGACCGGCCGGTATCTCTGTACGCTGCGCACTTTCACGAAATAACAAGGTTCTATGAGCTAAACAGTCATTGAATCCCACAGGGAATCGAGTGTAGGCTTTCACTGGTAGAAGAACAATTTGAATTTTGGGAGCTCTTGCAGCTTCACGTTCCAACCGAAAATCTTAACACACACTAGCGCGCGCGCGTTTAGTTCACTTAGATCGATGCATTCATCGATCTCGTTGGCGGCAAATTTAAATTGGGAATGGAACAGTACTTGGACGGGATATTAAATCAGGATAGGTTGAAGTCTGTACAGCTGATCTAATAGTAATAAAGTAATTTTATACTACACCTGCTCGGAAAGTACCTTGATACTTTATCAAATTTACGGTAGAAAGTACGTCATTGCATATCGAACAAATATGCGGCGAGAAAACGCATCTGAGCGGGAGAGAAAAGTCTATGAAAATCCATTTCTTACGTGGTTTTTCTTTTTTAGTTTTGGGAAAGACTATGCGCTGGTAACCTAAATATCAAAAGCCAAAAAGTTTTTACAGTGAGTTTTTATCTCCAAGTTCGCAAAATGACACTGGCCACTAGCTGTGTGTTGGATGGTGTCAAACAATTTGAAAAAAGAACATGTGAAAATTGCAGACGCCATTGGCGCCATTTTCAATTTGTGTGTTGTTTGAGGATTCAGTTTTCGTAGAAAAGTAAAATAAAACTAAAACAAAAAAAAAACTAGGTGTAGTATAAAGCACTATGTATCACTCGAGAGAAAGTGCGATTCCCGATCTCGGGTGTTTTAAAGCCCGAGCCGTAGGCGAGGGCTTTAAAGGCTTCAAACGACACCCTCGACGGTAATCGGTCACTTTCTCCTCTCGGTGAACAATGTACTATTCCACAGCGAGTAGAATAAAACTATCCTCAGCTTTACGTTATTATAACTACGTAGTAATTTCCTCCAATATCGATCGATTCCAATCTGATTGAGTCTACTATATAATTACTTATAGGAAGTCTTTATAGGTTACTGTTGATGGCAATGACCCACTAACCTACGATCACTTGTATAGGGTACCACAGAAAAGGCACAGATAATAAGCGGAAGTTTAAGTACGCCTTGCTGTTATGACATGAAACATGAAAACACTTATTATAATAAATATACTCTTTACTATTATACTCTACCAGCAACAATGTTCCTTAATTATTTTATGACAATTATAAGATGGCAAGCATAAATGAAAAAAAATGCAATAGTTTTTCATCATTATTATTTTAATTTAACTGTTGTTATTTTGAAAAATAACTTCTACATTAAATTGTATATCTTATTCTTCCGTACAGTTCCAACTGACTGGAGATAGTAGAAGCAGCGCTATCCCATACGCAGCCTCTTCTGTAGATGTATAAAAATTACCGACAAACGACCGACATGCTAAGAAGCTGCATTTGTCTAATTCCAGATGGTAAATCGTCCTTCTGGCTCGATATTTGACTCATTTTTACCAATGTCTTCCTGCCTGGAATTGGATGAAACGTCGGCTGAATAGTAGCCTTCTTACTCAGTGTGAAAACCCACATCATGCTCACTACAGTAATCAGTTTAATGTTCTGAATTTGACTCATCTGAAGGTTGATTCCTCCTCTAATATTACACAAATCTGTTCTTCATCTTCTTCAATTTTCAATTTTATTGAAAACTTAAAAATAAAAATAATACAAGTCAACTAAAAACAAACCTGTAATAATTACAAAACAGAAAAAAAAACAGTTAAAGTTCGTTTTGAAAATTTGGTTCTGATTCATCAATTACTCTGAACAAACATAAGCCCAGTATAAAAAATTTATCCGATTTGTATATATTTCGATTTATTTCGTATTGTCAAGGTTGTGATTATTAAAATTGTCAATTAAATCAATCCTTAACCTTAATTCATTCATGTTGACTTCTTGAAAGGACATTTAGTTACTTATAACATAATTGAACTTGATATTCAGATTGACATTTTATACATATTTATTAAATGCTTTCGTAAACTGTTCACCAATGACTGTCTTTGAAAAGAAGTTACAAGATTTTAATTTAATTGAGATCTCAGCTATTTCTTTATCTGTTTGCACATCACTGCCGTATTTTTATAAAACATTAGACTTTTTCTATTGATAATAGGTTTGCAGTTGACACCCATCTCACCTGATGATAAACACAGTACGGTTACGGTACTTGAAAATATCTTGACCGAAACTTTGAAGAAATCCGATCAGGCAACGTTTTCCACACTTTAGATGTTTTTATTTCGAATTTGGAGTCAAACCTCTTCACTCAAGGTTTTGGAACAATATCCATGAAACAATGTCGCTTTGTCAAACAATGTCGTCCTCACAAAGGTCGCTGGAAACCGCTGGTTGCATGGTGCGCAGGACCGTTCGTTGTAGAAATCTAGGGGGGAGACCTATGTTCAGCAGTGGACGTCTTGCGGCTGATGATGATGATGAATGTCGCTTTTTCAAGTTACACGCAGATGGATAAAAAAGAGCAAATGGGTAATTAGATCATGTATAAATCTAATATCATACTGCGATATTATCTTGTTTATTAATTTGTAGTTCATTATGTTTGTCAAGCTGAGGCTTGAGTGGTGACGCTGATTAAAACGTTTAGAGGTATTAGTGCAATCGCTCATTCTAATTTGCATAAAGATTGCTATGATTAGCTCACTTTCACATCTTTCATCACTTGATCGCAATAATTAAGTGGTCGAAATTTCTAGAGTGATCTGACCAAAGATATCGGCGTAGCAAAAAATAATTCGAAATCTATGGATCTGACGTCTTATTTACGGACATTTTCGGCTGCTTCGTTCCGCTGACTGCCATGTGCGAGCTTTGGCACAACAAATTATCCCGTTTGAAGTTACTGGAGAGTCTGATAGAGCCACAGAAATAGAGCAATATACATCTTCTTCTGTACACGGTTATTGGTAATCAACCTGCATGCTTTTAAGACAGGGGTTCCCAAACTTATTTTGTCTGCTGCCCACTTTGAGAATAAATCATACTTTAGCGTCCCCATTTTTTCACATACTTAAAAAACACTATAACTTCAAATTAAATTATTTAATTAATGTAAGCTATTAGCGGAGATTTAACATTAATTCTAAACGAGACAACAGACTCCAAGCCTCTACATAACGCCCTCATTTTTTTCTGGGTCTCTTACCGGTCTTTAGGCCTGCAGCGCCCACAAGGAGGCGTTTTCGCCCACTTTGGGAAACGCTGTTTTAAGAGCATGTTAAGATATGTCAACTTTTGTTCATCAGTTTTTAAAAATGCGTATTTTCTTTCGACTCAAAATAAAGAAGTATGTTTGCTCGACGATTGTACACGTTTATAACTTCCACGACGATTTGTACACGACCATTCAGTGTACATTCCTGATCCGCAGGGTTCGAATGAGCAGTGAGCTCCAACATCCAACAACAACCTGTGCACATTTTGTAATTAGAATTAATTAGTTCGACTGTCCGTATCTGAACCTTTGTTCTATGATTCATATACCTACTGATTAATAAGGAAAGAAAATCCTATTAATATTATTAATGTCAATCTTTGCTGCTAGTTGTTTATAATACAATTGTTTGTATGTAGAGGACTTTGTTAATGGCTGAGAATAAAATTAAATAAATATTGATGAACATTTCGCGCACAACATTAGGTACAACAAGTATTATTATTAAAGCAATATTGATAACGAGAGTGAACAATGGTCAAGCGCGTGACGGGCCACTCTTAGGTTCTTATCACATGATTATAAAAAATAGACAGATACAAATCCCAACCAGTAATTTAAATTTAGCAAACATGATAAATGTACCTACCTACAATAACTACAAAATATGTATATGTACATAATTATATACTACAATACCTACCTACAAATAAATACAAAATCCAGGTTGTATCAAGAATGACAGTCAGTAACACAAAGATGTTGTTCCCGATCTCAGTAAAGAAAATCAACATTTTTTTTAAATAATAAGTATGTAATTCAATTACTGATGTTAGGGTGGGGCGCGGTAGGGCGACCGCGACCGTACGGGGCGCCGAATATAATGGGGAACAGTTAGATTGTACTGTGGAAGAACACATAGTATTTATCTATTCTATGATAGTATACTGTACCGTACCGTGTGTACCGTAGTGGTAGGACTCTTGGCAGATTCCGCCTGGGGAAGTACCACAATTTTTCAACAAAACCTTTGCCAGTTATTCTACCGCCCAGCAGTAATGTGCAAACATTACTGTGTTCCGGTTTGAAGGGCAATGTGTCCAGAGAAATTACAGGGCTTAGAGATTTAACATCTTAGATCTCTGGGTGACGAGCGCAGTGCAGTGCAAGGTAATGATTTGAACTCTTCATGTTCCAATAGCTGAGTGTCACTGTGCTGTTATGTGGCAGGCATGTTGTTTACCATCATCTATATTTTTTTTTAAAACTTTTTAGCTCGGGAAAATAACGGGAACGGTACTCCACAGGTAAAACCGTGGGGCGCTGCTAGTTCGTAACATTAGAATAATTTATTTATGATAATATAAAGCACGAACAGCCAACTTTGTAGGCCTAACAGTGTTCCCACTATTAAGACTTAAGAGCCTTCTCTCATAAGGAGAGAGTCAAAGACTTAATCGGGCACGGATGTCTTTGAAAGATTTATTCCAGAAATATGCTGGTTTCCTCTCGAAATATTCCGTTACCTTTAAAGCCAAGTTACGGCTGGTCAAGTCGGGAGAAAGGTGCATGCTGTTCCGGGGGTTCAATTCAAATCCTAGGCGCGCCGCTGTCTTTTCGAAGTCATGTGCGTAATGGCGCTAACTTAAAACGGTGAACAAAACTACGTGAGTAAACCAACATGTATCATGAATGTTCCAAGGTCACGTGTCATCCATCAACCCGCACTGGGCCAACGTGGTGGATTCATGCGCGGCTCCAGGGGGGGGGTCACGGGGGACATGACCCCCCCCAAAATCATATACCAGGTCACTTAGAAAGTTTTGCAAAAAACTTGCACTTGTAATTATTTTGAAAACTTCGATTATTTAAAACTAAAATTTAAAAGTATAAATACACCTGTTCGATTTTCAAATTTCCCTCCGCATTTTTTTGAGAGCCAATATTTTTTTTTGTTAGTTCAGTCGGGGTAGACATAAAATTAGCCTGAAATAGAAAAACATCCAGGGAGCTATTTCTTTTTTTTTAAACGTCAAAGAGGGTGGTTGGAAGTATAATAATCTCGATTTTTAAACTAATCCCGGTAGAGGGTTCACCGCCATCTTGTTTTAAAGTTTTTGTGAAATACCTCGCTAATTTTCAACTTTGGAGCAAAAATGATGGAAACCAAAGTTGTTGGAAATTTAATTTCTCACAAGTTTGATTCCTGTCATTTTTACGCTAGGATCAATATTTGCAGTGTTATGCTATCAAGCTTTTCAAAAAAATCGTAATGGGTAGAATTTTATTTTCTTCAACTTTGGTTGTCGCACTTCTTAGGGTTCCGTACCCAAAGGGTAAAAACGGAACCCTGTTACTGCCTGTCTGTCACCAAGCTGTATCTCAAGAACGGTGATAGCTAGACAGTTGTAATTTTCACAGATGATGTATTTCTATTGCCGCTATAACAACAAAATAAATACTGAAAACAAAATAAGTAAAAAAAGTGCGGGAACAAAAGTTGAAGAAAATAAAATTACACCCATTACGATTTTTTTGATAAACTTGATAGTATAACTCTGCAAATATTGATCCTAGCGTAAAAATGACATGAATCAAACTTGTGAGAAATTAAATTTCCAACAACTTTGGTTTCCATCATTTTTGCTCCAAAGTTGAAAATTAGCGAGGTATTTCACAAAAACTTTAAAACAAGATGGCGGTGAACCCTCTACCGGGATTAGTTCAAAAATTGAGATTATTATACTTCCAACCACCCTCTTTGACGTTTAAAAAAAAGAAATAGCTCCCTGGAATTTGTCCTATTTCAATGTCTGCCCCGACTGTAGGTACTATAGCGGCTTCAAACGCGGTCGTTTTTCTTTGGGGGATGAACAAAAGAGTGGTCGTCCTACGACGGCTGTCACCGAAGAAAGTGTGCTGGCAGTAAACAATTTAATTCAAGAAAACAGACGCATTACGTACGAAGAGATTCAACATACTCTGCAGATTGGTTCAGGAAGTGTTCACAAGATTTTGCACGAGCACCTTCGCGTAAGGATAGTTTCCCGCTGGGTGCCGCACAACCTCACCTAAGCTCAGAAGCAGGCCCGTGTGGATTGGTGCCGTAATATGCTAAAAAATTGGATGCAGGCTTGTCACGGCGCGTTTACGACATTGTGACAGGTGACGAATCCTGGATTTAATACGATCCAGAAACAAAGCAGTCGACAGTTTGGCTGTTTCAAAATGAACCAACACCTACGAAAGTGAAGCGATCGACGAGCGCAAGGAAAATTTTGATCGCTAGTTTCTTCACTTTGACGGGGTACCTAATTTCAATTCCACTTCGAGACCAAAGCAGTATCAACGCCGAATGGTCCAGCATAAAACGGTTGCCAGAAGTTTTTACTGCAATGAGAAACAAGCGACCAAACACCGGGCTCCGCGGGGTCCTTCTTCACCACGACAACGCGCCCGCGCACTCAGCGATCAAAACGAGGGACTTCCTGGACTCCACACCGGTCAGAGTCTTGGGGCACCCTCCTTACAGTCCTGATTTGGCTCTGTGTGATTTTTTTTATTCCCTAAAATTAAAAATCAGCTCAAAGGGATACAGTTTTCATCGCCGGTAGACGCGCTAACAGCGTTTGAGAAGGCTGTGGAAGAGGTGTCTGCGGAGGACTGGAAAAAATGTTTTGAAAATTGGTTCAGACGCACGAAACTTTGTATAGAGGCTGGTGGAGAGTTCTTTGAAAAGATTTAGTAAAAAAATTTTTTTCATACAAGTTAGTTTTTTAGTTTCTCAAAACTTTCAGTGTCCCATGTACATTAGATTAAAAATAATAAAAAAACCAAAATGTCTAGTAGCACATAAACTATTTTTAAACGCGGGAAAACAACTGGAGGTCAACTACGCAGGTAAAATCGTGGGGCGCTACTAGTAAAGTCTTTTTTACTCGATTTATTGTATTTCTACTCGTGACCCCCCCCCCCCCCCAAATCTGAGGCTGCGTACTGGTGACCCCCCCCAAAATTCGAGGCTGGGACCGCGCCTGGGTGGATTATGGCATTGACTCTCTCCTTGCGAGAGAAGACCCCGAGTCCCAGCAGTGGGAACATGTAGTGGGCTGCTTACTTAACTTCACGCTTATAAAGCTAGGCCACTAAGTTGCCATGACAGTACATACGTTCACAATAGGTAGGATATAATTAATCATCACCGTCTCAGGTCTCAGTCATCATTTACAATTGTATGTCTCGTCAAAAATTAATAAGAAAAAATTGGCAGGCATATGGCCGACTACTGCCGACAGAAATGAAAACTTATAGGTAACTCACTTTGGACACTACGCGTGTGGTCTGGATTAAATCTTCAAAGCATTGTCGTTTAAATATGTCTTCTAGGCATGGCCGTGTGGCCATCCTTCTAGCAAACGCATTTCTAGATGTTCACGGTTCCGAGTTCACCCTAAAATTTCTTTTAGTTACGAGCGTGACGCTTGAGCCCAATTCACAGCCCACGAAAATTCTGTGTGTGGTGTGCCAAAAGCACTTATGTTTTCACTTCAAAATAATAATATGTACTACCTACGACGGTATACTGCCCTCTATCGATATTGTTCCGAACTACTAACGTAATGTTATGGCCGTTCCGTAGCAGCCTTAACGTATCGTGTAACAAAGTAGGCTTCTACAGTTATAGTTCCACAGTTTAACACCAGATGGATTCAACCAACGATGCCGACGCGACGTTTCAAGGATTTGTTGATTTTTATTTGTAGTACTTAATTAAAGGTTCGAGCTTCGCTTCGGTCTGTGCTTCGGTTATAGGTTATAGGTTATAGATGCATGTACTTACCTTTGTTTTTAAGTATGCTCAATGTACATAATATGCGCGTAAATAAAGATAGTAAGTTTAATTTAGTAGGTTCTTGCAACTGCTGCGCTTGCACAAAGTTCGGTACTCGGTACCTACTCGTAGTAACAACTATGTGAGGCTATAAATGAATAAAAAAAGATGTATTTTTTATGTTTTAGGTAATTATATTCAAATAGCCACACCCCGCGGTTTTACCCGTGTAGTTTCCATTCCCGTTATTTTCACGTGGTTAAAAGTTAAAAAGTAAGCTATAGGTACATATTGTCTATTCTGTTTTAAATTTAAACCCGATCCGTTAGTTAGTCCGACGTGACTATTATGCAATAGGTAAACATCCAAAATTTTACATTTATAATATTAGTAGGATTAGATCAGTTTCGTAATACGAGGTAATAAATGTTATTTTTAAATGTATTTATTTATTACTAGCAGTGCCCCGCGGTTTTACCCGCGTAATTCCCGTTCCCGTTATGTTCCCCGGATAAAAGTACATATTATATCATATAAGTATATATATAAAAGTATATAGCCTATGTGTTCTTCCAGACTATAATTCAACTATATTCCAAATGTCAGCCTGATCCGTTCATACGTTACGGCGTGATTGAGCAACAAACATCCAAATATCCAAACAGCCATACTTTGACATTTATAATATTAGTGGGATAATACATGTAGGTACCTACATATTTGTCGAAGTACCTACGAGTACCTACACTAACGCGAATGAATTATTTGAAGCCAAAATTAAATGAAATTGTTTTTACCAATACAGTGCTATTATGTGCAGGCTGGCTTACCATCGTACATCAACCACCGATATAAACCAAAAGATGAGCCCCGAGCACCTTGAAATTGGTAATAAACTGCGTGTCTGTATGTATCGTATAAGTGGTTTACAAACAACCAATTTACTTGTCACCTAGAATCGCTAGGGGTGAGATATATGTACTGTGGTTCTACTTATTTTGGTTGTTGACAACGATAGGTAAAAACGTCCGGCGTCCACCGGTTCCTGCAACCGACTAGAACGGAAAGAGTGAGCTCTTCACAACGATAACATGATTCCGTGGCGTCTTTCCATTCTATACAACGCCAGAACGCAGCCATAGGAAACTGCTCGCGTATATTTTGTTATGTTGTTTTAAAATCGGTTATTACAAACCATACAAAAGTTTTGCGTACTGATCGTGTATAGTTTGTAACGTGGATGCTCGCGTCACATCTTTCCATTCTATACATCGCCAGAACGCAGCCATAGGGAACTGTTCGCGTATGAGTATATTATATTGTAACGTTGTTTTAAATCTGTTATTACAATGCATACAAGAATTTTCCGTACTGATTGTGTATATTGTCGATCCGATGAGAGGCTATCACTGAGATTTGACTCTGGGTAGGCTCCCGCCAGAAGCTCTGCGGTCGGCCCTGAGTGTCGCTTCTCCATACTCGGCCTGAGCTCCACTACGGAGGTCGCCGGCTCGCTTCGCTCACCACCTCTCCCCTACGCTTCGCTAGGCTCGCATGGCTCGCTCCACTCAGGACCTCCCTTGAGCTTCTGGCTCCCGCATTTTTTATATACACTCTAGGGGTAGTAGCGACAAGATTAGATGGAGTCGGGGTGCTCCGAGTCAGATCTGGGAAACCAACATCTACAGTAAATAAATCAAAATGGCGAGCATGCAACTGCCCACGTACAAATTGTAATGTTAGAGTTTTGCGCGCTTATTCCAAAACATACACGATTAGTCTGTATGCATCCTGGCGCTGTATGTTTTGGAACAGCATAACTTCTACGTTACCTACTACAAAGTTTACGCGAGTATTCGCGTACCGCTCTTGTATGGTTTGGAAGAACTTAGTAAAAAACGTTTTTCCAATTTATACGTGATTAGTTTCATACCCTTGCGTTCTGGCCTTGGATAGAATGGAAAGACGCGATTCCGTGCGCCCTGAAGTTTGGGAGGGCACATCTTTGTATTGAGATCGTTGACGTCCACCACAGTCGCACGTCTGACTCATCCCGTTACTGTATCTTGCAAAAACGTTACCTACATGAAAATTGCCAATACATTGCGCTAAATTGACAGCTTCGCATATAATTACCTATGTGCTCTTCGAACGAGAAATTCGTTTTTCAATATTTTTGAACCAGCGGTCCGGCGTAGCTTCGTCCCTGGTAGGTAGGTACATGGTACATACTAAGTAGTAGGTACCAGGTAGGTAGCTACATAAAATAGCCTATAGCACTCAGGGATCAGATACCTACCTTTATATAAGAATTTTTAAAATCGGTCCATTAGTTCCTGAGATTAGTGCGTTCAAAAAAACTCTTGTTTACATTAGTTTTTAAATTTACTGTTTTTTTTTTAAATAAAGAGTGACGAGACGAGCATGACATGTGCCTGATGGTAAGCAACATGCCTGCCACATAACAGCACAGTAACATACAGTTATTGGAACATCAAGAGTCCAAATCATTACCTAGCACTGCACTGCGCTCGTCACCCAGAGATCTAATATGTTATATCTCTAAGCCCTGTAATTTATCTGGAAACATTGCCCTTCAAACCGTAACACAGTAATGTTTAGACATTACTGCTTGGCGGTAGAATAACTGGCAAAGGTGTGGTACTTCCCCAGGCGGACTCTGCCAAGAGTCCTACCACTACATAATATGTAATATATACGTTATAGACCATTCAAATTAAAATAAACCGTAGGTAGATATACATCATTATCGATGTCTCAAAATTTGAGAAAAGAGCACGTTTCCAAGATTTGACTTATCAGACAGCAATATTTCTTAGACCACCTAAGTGTTTGCCTATAAGTAAACTAAACATGAGTGAAGTACATAACTCTACGATACTAATGTTGGGTAGCTTAGCGACGCGTGGATATGTGGCAGACTTTTTTCATAATATTTCACACGTCGCCCGCATTTCGCAGTCACAAAGTTCTCGCTTTAAGTTCTCTGACTCGTGTTATAGGTCTATCTCTATTACTACACCTCATTTGACCAATCATTTTCAATCAGAGCTGCATCAATGGAAGATAAAAACATAGTGAGCTTAAGTGATTTTTGCAAGACATTTTCCTCACATACCTACTTGGCTTGGACAGTTCAAGAGCAGGCACTGGATACAAAATAATTTCGAACTACCCCATAAACGTTTGAAAAGCTTATAATCGGAGTGAAAGAGCAAACAAATAAAATTGTATTTGTTTGCTCTTTTACTAAATTTTATTTAAAAAAAATGCCGTCTCTATTTTCCCAAATAACGTTGAATTATGAAATATTTGTGGATATTCCTCTAGAGCTCTAGACCCAGACTAAGCAAAGCTATTTGAACCAGTCAGTTATTACAAAACGTACTTTTCTAATCATAAATACCTACATGTGATAGAGAACATCTAGACATTTAGTAGTGGTAGGACTCTTGGCAGAGTCCACCTGGGGAAGTACCACACCTTTGCCAGTTATTCTACCGCCAAGCCGTAATGTGTAAGCGTTACTGTGGCCGGTTTGAAGGGCAATGTTTCCAGAGAAATTACAGGGCTTAGAGATATAATATCTTAGATCTCTGGATGACGAGCGCAGTACAGTGCTAGGTAATGATTTGGACTTTCATGTTCCAATAGTTGCATGTCACTGTGCTGTTATGTGGTAGGCATGTTGCTTACCATCAGGCACATGTCCTGCTAGTCTCGTCACTCATTATTTAAAAAAAACATACATTGAACAAAGATCCATCCATATTCATCATACATCATACAAATAATTGTATGAGTGCAAATCAAACCCACTAAAATGTAAGACAGATACTGAGGCTAGTCAAAATACTTTACCTATGCCCTAAAGTAAAGTAAAGTATGGCCTTAACTCTCTCCTTGCGAGAGAAGGCCCCGAGTCCCAGCAGTGGGAACGTTTAGTGGGCTGTTGATGATGATGCACTAAAGTAACTTATTAGGACAGTAACACCATTGTGTACCTAAATAATAAAACTCATTAAACAATAATTGTCGAGACAAACCTTGTAGTTTTTACAAATTTACGTAAAATCACTTGACATCACTTGGCTTGACACACACATAAGCATCACTTGTTCTAAAATTATCTAATTATGATGACAATTGTTATTATTTTGTTGTTGTTCGTAGATATGAGTTAAGCATGTTAGGTAATACTTAATTCGTATTGTAATTTAGATGTCAATCAAAATAGGAATAGATGATGTAAATGTTATGAATTAATGTATCGATAAAGTGATCGTGTTGCTTCGCAGCATAGTTTGCTTATCGTTTTTTATTGTCTTCAAAATGTGTTTAAGAGCGGGCCTAGTGCCAGGAAAAAATCAAATTTCACCCGCGCGTCGCCCTTCCCCTCTCCAATACGCCGAGCCGCCGCGAGTAAGATAGAAGCTACGATCACTCAAGGTCATCGTTCCGCGAAATCCAGTATATGAAAACATTCAGATTAATCATAGATGTTTTTAAAAAAATACATCAATTTGTTTTTTATTGTCTATATACACACAATAAACCTTTTATTGAAAAACAGTCGAATGAAAGAAATGAAAACGAAATATGACTGAATCACAAGATTTACTCATTTATTTATTTAATATGTAGTCGTGTTTTATAATTAAATAAATGCGTGTTTTACGATATCATTTATAAAAAGAGCATCAGTCTATTGCTTAAAAAAATGTGTGCACTTAGACCGCACAGTAGAAGTTAACACTTTATTAGGAGTTTTATTTATTTAATCTGTAATATTTTATTTATATAATATGTAACCGCAAATTTGATATATTTTGTAATAATAAATAGTTAAATAGCATGACCATGTTAGTAGGATAAATAGAAAAAATACATTAATCAAACTTTGTATTTTTAAAATTAAATATAAATCAAAATAGCACAGCGACACTGCAGTGAAGAGCAGCTGTATCTTTTTCATTCGGGTACCCTTGGCGGTCCCTAGTTCACCCGATGGAGCCTTTCATCTTGGATCGCAACAGATCAGCTTCACTTACAGCTCCCGGAAAAAAATCTGGCGCACCGCCAAAAGTAGTTTTCATTCCGAAAACAGGAATAGATTTCATCCCCACGTCACTCTTCTTCCGCCGCGTTAGCGCTAATAGAAAGATACGAGCTAAGCTCACCTTAGGTCATAATATAACTAAGTACAGTAAGTACACGTAACATTCCGATAAATCACAGATACTGTAAGAGTTACTAATGAATGCGCATGTGGGTAAAATTATTAAGTTTCTATTTTTACATAGTATCTAAATTGAGAACAAAGAACGAAAGATGTTGAAAGAAAGAACGGGTGGACTGATATTGATGAGTTTAGATAAATATGTATACTAGGTTTCTGATTAACCTGTACTCTGCATTTATTTTTGGATAATTCAGGTAACATTGTATGTGGATGCTAGAACTAATAATTATTAGGTAGAGAAATATTTAATAATAATGAAATTTACATAAATATGTAAGTAATATTTTTCTATTTAACAACCGCCAAACAAACAAACACCTCAGTTCAAAATACCAGAAATCAAATTACCTAATGGTAGTTTCACTTAATGTTGTTGTTATTGGTTTAAATATATTTAAACTAGGTAGGTATTAGTATTTGTAATCATTGTACATAACAATCAAAATCAATCAAAATCAAAAAAGCTTTATTTGTACAATTTACATGACATTGTGCGACATTAAAATATGTAATACAAATTAGCAAGATATTCATTTAGGTTTGAACTCTGTTTCCCACACTAGGTCGGTCCTGTGTCGTGGGAGACAGCGCTTAAAAATATGTTATAAACAATTTTAAAAGAAACTTAAAATTAGGGGTTTTACAATTTGTGGGTAGAAATGAAAAAACAAGACGACTGGGGCCTGTGTTTCAGAATTTCAATTAGATTTTACAAATTGTGGGTAAACACGATAAACAAGATGGGCAGGGCCTGTGTTTCGAAGATACAAGTTTCCTCGAATGTCACAAGTTTTTGTGGAATGTGTTTGTGAAATTGTGCGTGTGTGAAAGTGTGCATATGTAAAAGTGTGTGTTTGCGTTGTGTGATGTAATCCTACTAATATTTAATTGTAAATGCATGGACGTTTTGATCTTTGTTGCTCAATTATGTCGTAACGTATGAACGGATTCGGCTGAAATTTGGAAATTTGCTTTTGTTTGGTGACACCGCGGGTGCTGAAGTTATAAGTTTTGCTGGAACTTTGTTGATATAGTAGGGCACCATTAGTATGTAGAAAAATAGTATTGTAGTAGGAAGTTCAGATATTAGATTTTGTTTCTCAACCACATCGCATCGCCCAAACGTAATAGTCAAAAAAGAAGTAAGTACAGGGACCTGATTCCATCTCAGCAGTCAAGATTGATTACATAAAGGTGGCTGCAATGAAACAGGTCCCCTAATATTAGCTCCGAATTGAAATAATTTGCTCTGTCTCATGGCGACTCAGCGATTGTAGCCATGTTTTAACTTTTGTCTTACATAAATGGCGGGACAATTTAAGTAAACCTAGGCTTTCATCGAGCTGCTGGTATAGAAATGGTCCTTTAAAGTAGAAAGATCGTTGTGCAAAGGTAGTTCTTACACGGGGTTGTGGCCAGGTGTTACGCCGACAAGCTCGAGTAGGTGGTATCATTGTGTATATGGCTGACATATGGAACCGCGTTGTAGCTCGCAAGATGTATAGTTGTCGGACAGACAGATACTTCGTATCATCATACAGCCGTTCCGTCGGATATAGCCTTGGCTTCTTGTATGCTATCTTCAAGATGAGCCTTTGCGCCCGTTCCAATTTCAGCATCAATGTCTTGGATGCAGATCCCCAGCATACAATACAATAACTGATAATAGATTCGCAAAGCGCTTGATAAATCATTCTAAGAGTTTTTGAATCGGCTACGGATCCCATTTGTTTAAAAATGTGGGCTAGTTTCCGAACACGATTACACAAGCCAACAATATGATTTTCCCAGTTAAGGTGGTGATCCAATGTAACACCCAAGTATTTTATGTTATTCACACGTTCCAACACGGGGCACAAGCAAGATTGTTTGCAGAGGTGAAGATCTTTATGTAGTTTTAGGTTAACCAAATTAGGTTGAGTTCTCTGCGTCATAGAGAATGTCATGTATTTTGTCTTCAATGTGTTTAGGGTCAACAAGTTATTGTAAAGCCATTGCGACACCAATGACAATCCCAATTCAGTTGTTTTAACCACTGCAGCCCAAGTCTTAGCACTAAAGACAATGGCTGTGTCATCAGCGAAAGCAAAAAGTTTAGCATTTTGCAAATTGAGCTGACAAAGACTATTGATGTAAATCAAGAAGAGGGTGGGTCCAAGGACGCTTCCCTGTGGAACTCCAAAAGACATAGATTTATAGTCGCTGAAAAAAGCAGACAATCGAACTCTTTGTTGTCGATTCGATAGGTACGACCGAAACCAGTCTAAGGTCGTCCCACGGATACCAATAAGTTCAAGTTTACGGAGTAAAATTGGCCAGGAGACTGTGTCAAAGGCCTTGGCCAAGTCTAGGAATACAGCAACACATTTTTGATTTCGATCTAGACAATTTGACACGTGATCGACCAGAGCAACCACAGCATCCTCTGTGGATTTTTTGGGACGAAAACCGTATTGATTCGGTGAAAGTATATTATTATGTTCTAGGTACCCCAAAAGCCGTGTGTTAACCACTTTCTCCAGTATTTTAGACAACGTAGGAAGCAAGGAAATAGGCCGGTAGTTATTAACTGATGATTTGATTCCCGATTTGAAAATTGGACACACATCTGCAGTTTTAAGACAGCTTGGAACAACACCTTCCAACATACTTAAGTTACACAGATGAGCTATTGGAGATGCAAGAACATGAGAGGCACGCTTAAGCACCACGTTACTAATTTGGTCGCTACCCGGCGACGAATCCGATTTGAGACTTGATATTATTTTGTTAATTTCAGACGGATTCGTAGGCGTGAGAAATAGTGAGCTGACTGGTGAGCTGTCTGTTTTTATCAAAGAAGCCAGTTGAGTCTCAGTTTTGTTTTGCTGTGAAAGAATATCGTTTGCTAGATCGGATCCAACCGATGAGAAAAAGTCATTAACATAGTTTAAGGAGTCTGATGGACTTGATGTAATTTTGAGAAGATCTCTAGAGTCCGACTTTGAGGATTTCAAATTACAAATATTTTTAACGGTGTTCCAGAGTTTTTTGCTATCTCCTTTATTAATGGCTATAAGATCAGAGTCATAATTATTTTTTTCCTGTTTCAATAGAAGATTACATTGATTTCGAAGTCTTTTGTATTTATCTTGTAGCGCTTGGTCATTGGGTGATTTTTTTGCTTTAAGATGGAGGGCATCTCTTCGTTTAGTACAGGCAATTAGTTTAGGAGTCATCCAGGGCTTAGAAATAACTTCAGTACTACGCAGTTTTTTTTGCAACGTGTTTTTGTGTACAGCGTCAGTAATATAATTGATCAGAGTTTGGAAAGCCAATGTGATATCAGTATCCAGGTAAAAGTTCTCCCAATTAACGTTTTCCAAGTCCTTAATGACTCCTTCAAAATCAGTTTTTTGGATAGTTTTTGGCCTTAGAGAACCTTTCACGATAAAATTTTGCACGCCAATGAGAACAGTGTCATGGTCAGTGACCCCAGAGTTACATACTACCACGCATGCAGACCTTTTAGACCGTATAAGAGCATGGTCGAGACAATTTAAGTAACGCGTTGGCAGAACATGACCAGGGATGAATCCATAGTGAGTGATAAGTTCAATGTAATCTGGTGCTTTAGGGTCATTATTGTTAGGCTTGATATCAATGTTCAAATCACCCGTGATTATGCATGAATCCGTGGAAATAACAGATAGGGTACTTTCAAGTGATATTAGAAAATCGTTTATATTAGATTTAGCCGGTGAGCGATATATGGCTATAACTGTAAGTTCCGTGCCAACTTTCATTACCAAACAACTGGCATCATTAAAAGGCGGCTCTGTGATCTCAAATGTTAGACCGGTTCTGTAGAAAACCATCAATCCATCATTTTGGTTTATAAAGACGGTAGACGAATGGCACTCATAATTTGGCAAGGTAAACGCTTGATTGAGGTCACGGCCCCAACATTCCGTAAGAACTATAATTTTGGGTAAAATTTTAAGTCTGGATAAATAAATTACAAATTTGTCAAAATTTTTTCGCACACTCCTGATGTTTTGCGTAAGTACCACGGTGTGGTCCAAATAATCACGTAGTTTGATCCTACAATCCTCAGCTGAGTTGACACTATAATTATCTATGAGCGTTGTGTTATCGATGTAATCAATTAAATCTCTGTTATTACTCATTTATATTATTAATTATAGATATAACCCCAGCCACAGCGCAAATAATTATTATGTTGCTGTAGCAGGTAAGGCTTAGGAAAAAAGATAGGTCTCGATAACACTTAGCTAACTGACAATTAATTCGTCGGAGGTAAATCGTAGGATAAATTGGACTGTTAAAGATTTTGTAGATCGTGGTGAAACCGGCCCCGACATGCAACCGGGTTATTTTTAGAACATAAGCGCACGCTTCAGTCTTGTATAGATCGTTGCTCTGAGCGCTTGCACTATGGAATGATTTACAGGGCTGCTGGAGTTTAGTTATTACGATGTGAAATTTGTGGAAATTGAAAATGAGTGTAATATAGTCATAGTTCTCACGCAAAACCAGTGATTGGCGAATGAAAGTGTTGTTGTATAGATAATTTACAGAATGCAGTGTGATTGATATTAGCATTGAGTCGAAGCTAATAGATTGTGTTTGGTTAGAGTTATAATCTAGAATCAGTTTCGTTGCCTTGTATAGAAATTGCTTTTTGGTTTGTTTATTTGAGAGATATTTATCTGAGGGGAAATAGAGAGGTGTATGATAAATGTGCGTTGTTATTGTGTTCGTACAAGAATTACAGCAATAAAAATAAAAGTGGATTCTATAAGCTCGTTGAAGTAGGTTTGTTTTCAATGTTAAAATGATGCCAACCATTGAATTCAATGCATTGACTGGAGTGTAATGTGTGTGTCTGTGTGTGTACTCAAGAAACTTGAATCTGTGAACCATGCCTGTCCCGCAAATACCTATGAAAAAATCGGAAACTATGATATTAAAAACATGAATTACAAAACTTATATGGAAACTAAAATTAAATTTTAAATATGTACCAAGCAAGCTAGTCATGGTAAAATGTTGTGAAATTAGTCATTGGGCACGTAGACCGTCAAGGTCACTTTCGCAGGTTACACGAATCTGTGGTGACCCTTCTTCTTTACGTAGGAAGATGCGCCCGTAAGAAGTCCAGCAAAACAAAAACCGATTGTTTTTCGCAAATTGTCTGGATAAGTAGAATAGTTTTCTTTCGCCTGGTGTTAGGTTTTCAGAAACATATAGCAATTCGTTTGTACAGTTTTTATCGAAACCAAGATGTGAGGTACATAGCTTGGCCAGTTTATTTTCCCGGTTGAATTTTTTGAAGGCAGATAGAAACTTGTCTCTCATGTTTACTGTTGAGAAGTCTGCTAGTATGGGGTTGGTGGTGGCTTTAGAGAAAACACGATGTATGCCCTTAACATCTGTAGATTGAAGCGGAACGTTGAGAATATGAGCCATTTTGGAGACATATTTTATTAGATTTTCGTTAGACTCGTTTGGAGCATTAGGTATATTTCTAATTTCGACGCTAGTACTACGTACATGATGTTGCAACATATCTACCTCCTTTTGTAGATTTTGGATTAGCGATTTTTGCACCTTTCTCTCATCTTCTAGGCAGTTTATTTTCTTCAGTGCCTCCTCATATTTCGCCGTCATGAGATTGACCGACGCTTTGACATCGTTGATAGATAATAGAACGACATCAAATTTCTCATCTTGGCGTTGTTGGAGGGTAGTAAACAGGTCCATTATTTCAGATTTTGTAATATCATCTCGCTTACGTTTTTGACGAGTGGTTCTATAGCCACCAGAAGAAGCGCTGTCTCCAGCCTCCTCACCTAATTCGGGCACGTTGGACTCCGAAATGTAGTTCTGTACATTCTGCAACGGAGTTGCAAATGCAGAAGGTAGCGGAGATGCTGACATCGTTGCTGGTGGAGTGCGCTTGAGCGGCATTCTCGTTATTTTGCAGTATGTAAAACTTTACAGCACTTAGGATTTTCGCAGATATTTATTCACAATATAATATTTCTGACAAACACTGTGACAACTATTAAGACTAGGACGTGCGTTCACATCGGCGCGTAGGGGATCAATGCAATCAACATAATATTTTGTTGTTTTTTTAAAGCATAAACATGTAGATTATTTACCAATCTATTTACCCGAAAATACGTTTCGTTTTCAAGTATAGACAATGTGTGGTTGTATCGGTTTCCATCTGTGTAAAAAATAAAATAAAGTGGCCAAGTGCGAGTTGGACTCGCCCATGAAGGGTTCCGTTGCAGCAAGTAACATAATATACATAGTACATAATTATAGTTCTTGTAGTTCGTTGTAACTTTGATCGAAATTTCAATAATAGTGTATTAATGACGTACTAAAAAAAACTACTCATCAGATCGAGTTCAAACTAATTTTCGTTGGTAGTTTACATGGTAATTTACATCATATATTTTTTTTAGATTTTTCATTCTCTTTAGAAGTTAGAGGGGGGGACATACATTTTACCACTTTGGAAGTGTATCTCGCGCAAATTATTCAGTGTAGACGAAAATGATTTTGAAAACCTCAACATCATTTTTGAAGACCTATCGATAGACACCACACACGTGTAGATCTGATGAAAAAAAAATTGTTGAGTTTCAATTTTCAGTATGGGGGGCAACCCTAATTTTTCTTTTTTTTAATTTTTTTGTTTAAATCTTAATGCGGTTTACAGAATACATCTACTTACCAAGTTTCAACAGTGTAGTTCTCATAGTTTCGGCAAAAAGTGGCTGTGACATACGGACGGACAGACAGACAGACATGACGAATCTATAAGGGTTCCGTTTTTACGTTTTACGGAACTCTAAAAAAGTATTGCTGAAGTAATTACCATCTAGACACACCGAACCCCATGTCATCAAAAATAAATAAAACTTGAAGCCCACCCGCCCACTATAGTGATAACATTATACATGTAATAGAAAACATCTGTAAAAGTATAAACGTCACGTGTCAGAAAACACTTTTCAAACAATCTCGATTTAGGAAAGGATTCTTAACATGATTTTAATTTCCAGATAGCTAATGTTACGTATAACTTAACTACCCATTGTTGATTTCGAAAAATACAAATATGTCTAAGAGAAAATAAAACCAATCAGAAAGTGAACAAATTCACAGGCAACAGCTTGCTAGTATTATTTACAATTTTAAACCAACAATTTTATACACAAGAAAGATCCCATTGTTTGTAAGGAGTAACTTTCAAAACTACTGGACTTATTTCTTTCTTGCCCTTCACGTGCTTTACGCAAAGCATAGTTGCGTAAGCAAAGCTCTCTATTGGAAGACGGATTGTGACATGTATAGGTACGTTTTAACACGTTATAATGTTGGTACTAGCCTGTTCGGAATTTCAATTACGCGAAATTTACCACTATTACCATTGAACTCTTAAAACACTAAGAAGCGGCACGCGCTCATCTACGATCTTAATGTAAAATCAGGTGACGTCTCCTGATTGAGTCTCAGTCGCAACAGGAGCCACAAGTTGAGTGGATCTTCGCTAACAATTAAAAAAAAAACCGATATGAGCCGTAATAATGTCTTATTCTGCTTTTGCAAGGTGCACAAACAGTTCAAAGACCAAGAACAAGTTCCATGGTATCACTTTTCATGCGTAAGTACACAAAATCTTTAATTATTTCCATAACAGTTCAATGATTATTACATGTAAAATTATTTTTCTGTTGTAAACAATTTTACAATTGGCCATTTCTAAAAAGAGACAGATATACATCCAGCGTAAGAGTGCAACACGACTGGCGATATGTTAGTTGCGGCTATTTTGTCTCTTTCACGCCAGTGCATTTGTATGTCTTTCTATTCTTGTCGAAAAAAATATCTTAACAAATGTGATGTATAGCTATCTCATTTTCACCTACTGCCTACTTGTCATGATGTCTTTGTCATTCATTCAAACGTCTCTCACGATGCAAGTGAAGCTGTGTACACATTGCGTATACTTGTGTGAGATTTTCGGCACATTATGCTGTCTTTATATTAGAGCGTACCTAATCTTCGTTTACTTAGTTTCATCAAAGACTATTACAATAGAAATAAAGGAGACGGCTCATTTTTGCCCCACGTCGTTTCAAGTTTAGGTACTTAATTAGCCCCGGAGGCCTAAAAAAGTTATTTAAGTAATTCTTAATTACCGTAGCACCATTAGCCCTTCACGTGCTTTACGCAAAGCATAGTTGCGTAAGCAAAGCTCTCTATTGGAAGACGGATTGTGACATGTATAGGTACGTTTTAACACGTTATAATGTTGGTACTAGCCTGTTCGGAATTTCAATTACGCGAAATTTACCACTATTACAATAGAAATAAAGGAGACGGCTCATTTTTGCCCCACGTCGTTTCAAGTTTTGGTACTTAATTAGCCCCGGAGACCTAAAAAAGTTATTTAAGTAAATTAACATTTAATTAAATAATGCAAACTGTACATTCAAAACTAACGTGCCAAGCGGGGATTGCAAATTGGTGTGATTAAAAGTACTTTAATGACTGTACCTAAAGCCAACAATGTTTTTTCTCATTTTTTCTTCTGTTGACGTTTACGTAAAGTGAACGTGCTTGTGTCATTTTGCCCGGATGGTGACATTCTAGTTTTGGCGCCAACGTGAAAAAAACA
Organism: Ectropis crepuscularia; assembly: GCA_963693475.1. NCBI lineage: Eukaryota > Metazoa > Arthropoda > Insecta > Lepidoptera > Geometridae > Ectropis > Ectropis crepuscularia. Next base: position 7,736,850 of record OY856344.1, on the reverse strand, counting down.
TGTCGCCTCGTTGTATTATTTTCTTTAACTTGTGTATTTTCGAGTGGCAATGTGCAATATAATTATTAGGTGGGTTATTACAAATTACTATTTCATGTTCGTGAACGTACTTCTTTGACGGTTTTTAGTAAAACTTGAAAATGTTGAAATACGTAATATGGGAAAACACAAAAGGCGTGCGACGCCAAAATAAAAAAAAAGTGAACAAAATTGACACAACATCCGATTCGTTCGAAACTCGACTCCAACAAGAATGTAAAATATGCTCGATTCGTTCGAAACTCAAACATCGCGTTTTTTTTTTTCAACGTTTTAGTTGATATTTTTTAAACCCCGCTATGCAGAATAAAAACATTAACAGTTCCTCAATATAATTATATTTAAAATCCTATACAATGATCCAATTTTGGTGGAGTCTCCTCCACTTTTGCTGTGGGGCAAATGCCCATGGAAAATGGGCCGTCTCTTTTCATTTGGCCTGAAAAAATAAAAAATACGAATGGTACTCCGCCATTTCTGTGTCGCGATGGTCCGACGCCATTTTGCCCCACGACAAAAAACATTTTTTTTTTAAACCGAAAAATGTGAATACGGTTTATATTTTATTGTAATCTAGTAAAAAACCTATGCAATGCAAATAATAGGCAAACGTGGTAAAGTTAATATTATTTATAACATATTTGCTCGTAAAGGGTCTCTTATTGCACCAATTTCTGTATCGTAATGTATCTTATTACGTACTTGTGCGGTAATGTAATGTAAAACGCACGGTCTCAAAATGCTTCGTCTAAAACGAACGGTACCTTTTTTAATCTTAGTAAAGAGTTTGTATGTCAGAAAAGTTGTAAACATTTTATGTATAAAACTAACTAAGTATGAGAAATAAAATATAATGAGAAATATTTAATTTATCAATTTAATTAATTTTGCCCATAACTCACAACATTTATTTATAACAAAACACAAAAATATTCAATTACTTTATTACTAATGTCTTAATGTCATACTAGCTGGATCAGTGCCCTTGCTTTAAAAAAAGCGCTGATGCGCGCGCATTGTTAATCGGTGAACAAGAAATATGCCAGCCAATGGGAAATGCTGAAAGGGCCTAGCCTCTGCTAATTATAGCTCTCGCCTACGGCTCGAGCTAGCAATATCGCCTCGGCTGTAATTATCAACTTAGCGCACTTATATCATAATGTACTATTGTGTGTTGTGTTCTTTTATTAGTGCTGTAAAATCCAAATCTTTTTTACAACGGGCGTAATATGTAAACTTTGCATTTCGTGGTAGGATTATTTAATGTAGTAAGTACCTAGAAGTTAATATAATAGTAAACTATATTTCAAGGGCTTTCTGGTGATATATACATATATATATATCATAATACAAATAAATAATAATAAAACAAATATATAATAATATAATATAATATTTAATAAACACTGTGAATATATAATAAGAATATGTGATAATGATCTAGCCGGCACGTACGGACCGTTCCACGAGTTTTCTTCAAACGCGTGCAGGGTTAACCAAAAATATATACATCAAGACACATGCTGGAAAGTTTACCATGAAATTTACATTCTCCTTTCTCCCTATTTTAATAGATCTAATGCTCAGCAGACGTGCCACGATGGATCGTCTGCTGATAAACATATTCATCAAGTTTGCATTTCTTTAATCTGAAAAGTTTATGTTAAAAAAATACTTAAAACATTATTTTCCGCAGACTTCAATTCATAAATATTTTCTGATCGTTTGTTTCAATTGTCACTAAAACTTAAAACCATTAATTTATTCATCATACAAAATTTATTATGTACACAATGACTTGTTTGGGTTTTGGCATGTACTACCACAGATTGCTCTTTTATTAAATTGAATTTTTAAAATTTATTAAATTTATTAAAAACAATGTTGGTAAACTTATTTTTTTAACAATAATAGATACCTACCTACTTTTTTACCTATTATTGTACATACTACAAACCTATTCCAAAACAAAATTTGACTTACCTAACTAAAACATACATTAAGTACCTGACTAAAATTCCAAAATGTTTACGTTTAGTTCTCTTTTTTCGCAGAAAACTTATTTATCGCATTATTCTTTCATCCCATTTTTTTAATTCACGCACGCATTTGCCTGACAGAGCGTCCGTAAACAACCTTCCACATCGAGCGTTGCCCGACAACTGACCAGGACCCAAAGGTCTATTTAATATCTAACCTGGTACGCATAAAGTCGAGAATAGCATGACACAGTTTAGAGTGGAAATTAATTTGAATTCGGGAGTCAGTTTTTGACCAAGTTTTATTTAATTACGCAAAAATTGAACATAAATTCAAAAAACTATTCGGTTACTTAAGTAGAGCGTAAAATTAGACATTTTATTAGGGAAAAATAATGTGGGGTCATCGCTGATAATTTCGAGTACTCGAATTAAAATGGGTTTTTTCGGTGTCATTTTTATTTTTTTATTGTAAAAAAATCTGATCTATTTTTAAAATTCTATTCGGTCATTGTGCTTCTCCTTGGTTGTACCCACACGTCAATATTTTTATTGTTATAGTTTTATCTTTCTTAACGACGGTGAGGGGCGTCGAAAATGACCTTTTTTGCGTTTTCTGTCTTTAGGCGCGCTCTTAATTCAGTTGTTTCTTGTAAGGATTCCACGCAAAAAAAAAAGAAAAGCCGAAACCGAAAGCAAGCAATTCTTGCCGAAAGCAAGAAGAAACTAAATCTCTATTGTCTGTCCATTCGTCAAGAATCATGTGGTCCTATTCATTTTCGTCGCATTTATTGATTTGATTCGCAATTAAGTAATTAACAATTTATATTTAACCTATTCCTTTTTTTCCGATTTTACCTATCTGATTATCTATATCTTCGCCGGCTGAAGAACGATTTACATTGCCGTAACAAATTTGGAAACAAAAGCGATCCTATGTAGGTACGTTGTGGCATTAAAATCGATCCGGTAGCAGAAAATTATAAAACGTGAAAGCTCAAAGTATAGCTCAAGTTGCGTTTATCATTTTCGCGATTTTTTGTGTCAATGTTTCCTGTGAAATTGCAGGGCATAGAGATAAAGCATATTTTATAGGTACCTCTGGGTAAAATTAAATATGGGCACAAAACAAACGTACAAATATTTTTTTTCTCCGAAATAACATAGACTACAATTTTATAAAACTGAGAAACACTTGACTAAATTTCATATTTTTGTGAAATCAACTAAACAAACCAAAGAGACAGCGAGGTTTTGGAAAAAGCTAATATATCAGCGAAGTAAGCACGTCTTAGATTTTTGTTGATATTTCAAAAAACAATGCACTGATTTAAAAAAAAATATTAACAAACAAAAAAAACATCAAAATTGATTCAGAATTGGTGGAGCTATCGCATAACATACAACCACATAACTACAGAAAAAAAACAAAGAACCAGGGGTCTCCTTACCTCCTTCTTTTTGAAGTTGGTTAAAAAATTTGTCATTTTCTTAGTAATAAAAAAGTCGAAGAAATTTTGTAACGAAACAATTCAGAATGTTGGTTATGATTTTAAATTTAAATGAATTAATCATCTCCATGTTCCATGTTTGACCAATACAGCCCCAGATTCGATCTTATTATCGATGAACTGTAAAGTACAAATGACTGGTTCATCTCTATTTGTCTCTAATTTTCGAGATGACGGTAAAAAACGTTCCATGCGGATATAAGTAATATGCTGTGTTATCGGGCGGCAGTAGCGGTGTTGTACTCGTGGTGTTCCGTACTAGACCTGCTCCTTCGTCACGGTCCGTCTGCAGTTCGATTGCGCACGCGCACCGGCGCAGCACACACGTCGGATATTTCATTATATTTATACGATTTCGATATTCGAAATATTATTTGTGAAACATGGGCAAAAGTAAGTACAATAAAATTTATTTAACCGTGTTGTTTATAACCGTCTAGTTTATATGTTAACATTTTTTTTGTTTCTTCCTATAAAATCCCGGCAGGCAAGATCTGAATATTATCTATTTTACTTACACTTTTTAGACGTATTTGCAGTAAAAGTATAATTTTGGTTGTTTCTTTTTTTTATGAAGCAATAAAATAAAATTAAAATAAATTTACTTATGGACCTGCCTACTATAAAAATAAAAGAAATTAAAAAACCATATTTGTAGGTAGGTAGATATAATACAAGTGACATGTAACATGCTGCCTATTGAGTATTTTAATTCAAAAGTGACTGCTGCTTAATTTAATTTAAATAGAGATTGCGTCAAATGTAGACAAAATAAAAAATAAAGACGTTGGTTTCACTAACACGTAAAATCACACACATATTATATCACATAAAACTATTTTAATTAAAATAAGTATTATTGATTTAAGGTATTTACTAGACTTTCAAAATCCCCATCCAAAATATCACAGGATAAATGTACAAAAATTCCACAAATCCCCTTAATTTTTCCCCTGCTAGGGGATTTGTGGATTTTTGGAAAATCTAAGGGGATATGTGAAATAAGTCTTTATGATCGGTGCCATAATAGTATTCCTCAAAGATAAACGAAACTTAACGTATGCAACTAACGTAGTTAATACTAAAGAATTTTGCCTTTAGTGATAGCACGAATTGTCACAATGTCACTGAATAAAGACTTAAGGCATAAAAATAGATAACTGAAGAATGAATGAGTTTGTTAACATCGAACTATTTTACCTACATCTCTAAGTTAATTTTGTTGAGTCTTAAAGTTTAGAGCGGTTACAGTTTCTAATTCCAAGTACAAGTTAGTATAACATATTTCGACCACTTAGCAAAGGCGTATAATACGACAGTTTTGTATAAAACATTTCCAAAGTCAATTTAGACAATGGGATATTTATTGTTTTAATATCATTACTCATTAGTTTATCTCAATAACCGAAATATGTGGCGCAATGACGCGGATGCGTATCAAAAAGATTGTCTGACAACAGCTAAGAAGAGTGTTAATAATTTATTTTTTCCGAAATAACAAAAAAGTCGGTTAAAAACGACTTCAATTTAAAATTAAATTCCGGCATACCACCAAATTTAATAGGAAGCAAATCGCTACGTCATCGCGGTAACGAAATTAAATTGTAGTTGTTTTTTGTTCACATTTCCAAAACAGCTACCTATACCGATTTCGATAACATTTATATGAGACCACCTCTGAACTATGATCTACCAAAAACAAGAACCATCAAAATCGATTCACAATTGGCGGCACTGTTGACTATCGAATTACATACTACATGCAAAAAAAAAGAAAAACAATAATCTATTATCTGAAAAAAAAAAACGATTTCAAAATAAAATCAAGCGCGAGCATGTGACCAAGTTTCATAAGAATCTATCAGTATAAATATCATCTAAATACATGAAAGCAAATTTAAGTTTTCTGTCAATATTTCAAAATCTACATCACTGATTTCGAAAAATGTAAATGGGACTACCTACCTCAGAACTATGATCTACCAAACAACAAAAAAACCATCAAAATTGATTCACAATTGGTGGCCCAATCGCGTAACATACTCATAAGTACATACAAAAAAAAAACATACCCACAACCCACAACCGAATTGAAAACCTCGTCCTTTTTTGAAAAAGTCTAGTTAAAATATCAGTTAAGCTATTAACATGGGGCACAAAACTGATTCGATATACCAGTCACTTCCTCCACAACATAACCACTGTAATAGCTTAAAGTAAATATAAGTATTTCCTTTGAAATTTTCCTTACTAAGTTCATAGGAAAGTATATTCGGTACCTATATGTTTTTTCTTTAAATGTTTCTTTGTGTCTTTGTTAGTTCCGTCTAATCTTTGACACTGCTGGACCTATTACGACGACTTTCACTACTAAATACCTGATGTTCTAAGCCAAATTTAGGGTACTCTTACTTGAGAAAAATTATTAGGGTTCACCGTTGAGTGAAAACAAGAAAATCCTTGAAACGTTGGTGAAAACGGGCACAGTTAGCAGGTACCTATGCAAAAATAATTTAAACGACAAAATTGAAAACAGCTAGGCTACATTCTGCTACTAAACAAACATTACTGCATTCTGGCTTAAAGGGCATTGTTTCCAAGGGGTAAATTAATAAAACATCTTGTATATCTGGCTGACGAGCGCAGTGCTAGGCATTGATTTTGACTAGGTATTCGTTTTCAAATAGTTGATTGGCACTATTGTGGGAAGGCGTATAACTTATCATCATCATCGCTATATAAACCAATGGATGTGCCCTGAGCACCTTGAAATCGGTAATGAACTGCGTCTCTGTGTGTATCGTAAGTGGTTTACAAACAACCAATCTACTTCACCCCTAGAATCGCTAGCAGCGAGATATGCTATGGTTTTACTTATGTTGGTTGTTGACAACGAATACTGATAGGTAAAAACGTCCGGCGCCCTCCGCTTCTTGCAACCGACTAGAACGGAAAGAGTGAGCTCACTCTTCCCATTGATAACATGATTTCGTGCACCCTGAAGTTTGGGAAGGCACATCTTTGTACAGAGATCGTTGATCATCATCCTCTTTTTAATAATTGCTGTTTATGATAAACGTACAACGTAAAAGTACCACAACTATATAATAAAGCCGCCATTATCGCAGCTCATATTTATAGAATCTATAATATGTAAAGTAGGTACAGTTAAATTGTAGGTATAATATTAATACAGAAACAGAACGAGCAAGACGTGCTCTAAATAGTAAGCAGCACATCTGAACATTCAACAAAGCTCCACACGGTATTTTAACCGACTTTAAAAATGGGGGAGGTTCTCAACTCGGTTGTTCCTTTGTGTTTGTTGGTTGTGTGTTTATTTTATTACGCGATAGCTTCGCCAATTGTGAATAAATGTTTACCGACATGCAAATATCAAAAAGGTTAACAATTTATAACAACACCATATTTTTTTATGGTAATTTTTTTGTTTGGTAGATAGTTTGTTTAGAGGTGGTCCATTTTAAATTTGATTGAAATCGGTGAGGTGGTTTTTGAAATATGAACAAAACACTAAAATTGACTTTCATTTACCTCACTTAGTATCTTAGTTTGGTCAAATATCTGAATTTAATTTTAAATTGAAGTCGGATTTGTTTTTTCGATGAAAATACATTTTGAACATATTGATAATCCCGCCAAACCCAGAAAGAAACGGCTAGATAAAGTAAATTCATTGCATTTAACACAAATCAAACATAATTACTTATTTCTCAGTAATGCTTAACGAGCAAGTGTGCGACTGTAATTTCTTAAAATACTTAATTTAGTATGTTTACTTACGAGTGTTATTTGAGAATATAAACCACGCGAAGACGAAGACTTGATATTGGTTATGCTGGGGCCACACTAACAAGAAATGCCATTAAGGTGCGTCCCCCAGCAAAACGAGTTTTTTTGTCCAGTTTTAAGAGCTATCTACTCATTAGCCACAACAAATATCAACTGGTAAAAATAAAATAAATTTCTACAACTTCTTGGCTTCAAAATGGTAGTTTTATTTTTTTGCTAATGAACTTATTGTTTAAATAATCGCCTCACAACGAAACCACGAAAAAATTAAATAATTGTAGTTATCATGCATCTCCTCGAAAATCGTCCATTATTTTGATTTTGTACTTACACCAACGGATAGACAATTCCATTACGAACATTTTGGTAGTTTTATTTTTTTCAAAAGACCAAAATCTGATTTTATAAAGAGTTTATTCTAAAATTTGAGCGTAAAACAGTGACAAACCCTACTGTTTCTCTCTTGCTCTTTCTTGCGGTGTGCGATAAGGTAAGAAATACTCAAGGTCGTTTGCTCGGGGTACGCCCTTAATTATCGCGATAATGGACTTTAACCGTAGGTGTAAAATACTCCTACGGTTTATGGCCATTAGGTGTATTTTATACCTACGGTTAACGTTTTATCGCGATAATTAATGGCATTTCTCGTTAGTGTGGCCCCAGCATTATACATAAAATCACTTGTTAAAATTTGTTGGCTACACTTGTAGGTATTATTCATTTTACGAAATATTTACTTTATTTGTGAAGACGAGCGTTCGATAATAAACCCCATTAAAATATCGGGACTCTGTCCAGTGAATAACCACAGTAATTACGCCACAATTGATCATTGATACTAGTGTATTTAGCTAATAAATGTCCTACTAAAATTATGAATGTCAAAGTTTGTATTACAAATATACAAACATGTTTGTTGGTCAGTCATGTCGGAACGGCTGAACGGATCGGGTTGAAACTTTGAGCACAGTTAGATTATAGTCTGTAATAGCATTTAAATTACTTTTTATTGCAAGAAAATAATGGAAACGGGAGCTACGGTGGTAAAACTATAGGCCGCTCCTATTTACAGATAAAAGCGAAAATATATGTTTATGTACCTATGTTTGACCCAAGATATTATGATGTAACGGCTAAATAGGATTTAAATGAAATTAAATACATAGTAAGTACCTCCTACATTACCTGCATTAATACAGGCTAATTTGAATCCCGTCAAAGCTAGTGGTTGTTAGGCCGCGGGTTAAAACGCAAGGCGAGGGTAATGTTTCCAGAGAAATTACTGGGCTTAGAGATATAATATCTTAGATCCCTGGGTGACGAGCGCAGTGCAGTGCTAGGTAATGATTGGGACTCTTTAATGTTCCAATAGCTGTGTGTCACTGTACTGTTATGTGGCAGGCATGTTGCTTACCATCAGGCACACGTCCTGCTTTTTTTTTTATCGTGTATAGGTCCGCGTTTGACCACCAACTCGCCTGATGGTAAGCGACGGTGTGGTCGAAGATGACGCACGTTGACCTAGAAAGTACCTATTCACTCTAACCTTGAAAAGTTCTAGATTCTAGCTCGTCTCGTCACTCTATAATAAAAAAAACATCTAGTTGAAAATAATATTCATTCATAGAACCTAAAGAATAATGAACAGAAAAAATATTTTACGGTTAAACCTTACGTAAATATTACGAGTGTGTAAAGTTTAACATTAATAGGTAATATACGTAAGTAATTTATGTGTCTACACCACGTCTACACCATTGAAAATACATTACCAGTATAACCACTGTTTAAAAGAAATACTACCTACCAGTAGTTAATTTCCTTTGATCTTGGGAGAAACGCCGATAATATTAGAATTTGTTTGTTTTTAAAATATACGGAAGACGTCAGCCCTGAGCCGCGCTCCTGCAATACTAACATTGTAATGTAGGCAATGCAGGAGCGCGCTTCCCGCGTCTCACATCGCACTCCCCGCCCCGTCTAGACGGCTTCGTCGACCGACTGTATGATTTAATAGACTGTGGTGTAACATATTATTATGTCACAGTAAAATTGTTAACACCGTCTCAATATAACTAATCTAACGCGCGAGATTGTAATCTCACAGTAGGTTAGGTTAGTTTGTAATCTAACTACGTCATACTTATGTATGTTATACATAAAGCGTTTTATACCTTCAATTAATTTGTGAAAATTGAGATAGTATTGTTAACTACAGATGAAATGATTATTACTGTTGTAGGTATACCTACATTTCTCATTGGCATTCATTTTAATTTTAATCGATCGTTTATTTAATTGACATTGGTATTATATAATTTTACTCACTTAATATAAATTATATTGAAAACAATACACATATTTTTATCGCGATCAAAATAATTATTTAATGAAGTACCTACTTCGACGTTTCGGCTTCAGTCGTCTCGTGACCACGGCCATTGCTACGCTGCTGAAGAGCCGAGGTAATTAAAAGATCATTCTGAAAATGAAAATTAATTGTTTTTTTTCGACACGACTTGTGTCTAAATTGGTAGCGTCTATTTTTCTCATCGTGTCAGCCCAAGCTACACGAGGCTAGTTTTTCAAGCGAAGATAGCAAAGTTGTTTTAGCAAGCTAAGTAGTCCTTCTAGTTTCGTGTAAGCAACGCTACGTAACGCTAGTTCTGTCTATGCGAAGCTAGAAGTACTAGCTTGCTAGCTTACTAACACTAGCTTGCTATCCTAGCTTGCAAAACTAGCCTCGTGTAGCTGGGCATATGGATTGTCATGGGGCAAGGTAGTGTCGTCAGCAAACTGAAGACGTACCTAACAACTGGTAATGGACAAGAATCTTTGTCTTGACTTTCATCGATCTATGGATAATTCAGATGTTCTTAGTGTATGTAGATAGTTAAAATGGTGCGCCATAGCTTTCATTGTAATTTATGTTTAATACATTGTACTAGAAGTGCTTCTCGGTCGAAATTTAGTAAAGAAATGTTGTAAAATCATGAGAACGGGGAGTTCTCGTAATTTACCTGCAATAAAGAATAGCTTATGTGGTATTCCGGACTATAATCTGTGTTCTAAATTTCAATCCGATCCATTTAGCCTTTCCGTCGTATTTATATACGTAACAACATTCCAAATTTTCGCATTTATAATAATATTATAGTAGGACAGACGGTACATTATTATGTAATTATATTTCAATTTATTATTTATCTGAGTTTTCCCTTGCATTAGGTGCGCTCTTAACTATCAGCGTCCCGCTGTTTCATCCGCGTTCCATGATGTTTCTTACTGTTGAATGGTAGTCTGCCTGCCAAGCCCATGGGTCGTGAGTTCGATTCCCACCCTGGGTAAATATTTGTGTGGTGAATGCAGATATTTCTTTCTATGTCGGAATGTTTCTGTGTATGATAAGTATGTGTTCACAATTATTTAAGTATTAAATTAGTTTTCTGGCTTCCATAGTACAAGCTTTGCTTAGTTTGAGGCTAGATGTGTTGTGTGAGAAATATCCTCCAGTATTTGTTTATTTATTTATAACTAGCGACCCGCCCCGGCTTCGCACGGGTGCAATGCTGATACTAAATATACTCGTACTAATAAAAATGATTATTGTGGGTTATCCCTAAGAGATAGGCATGTACCAAAACGAGCTTTTTGTAGACCTTTTTAATGTGTACAATACTATAGTACATTATTTGGATCTATCTCGTAGGGTTCAGCCAGCGCTTGCAATTTGCGCAAAAATTGTGTTTATTTATAACATTGTTTTAGAAATCTTGACATTGTCTCTCTACTGTACTATGCATGTATTCTACATAAAAACCTTCCTCTTGAACCACTCTATCTACTAAAAAAACCGCATCAAAATTCGTTGCGTAGTTTTAAAGATTTAAGCATACATAGGGATATAGGGACAGAGAAAGCGACTTTGTTTTATACTATGTAGTGATAGTGATGATGATCTGTCACACATATTGCTCTCGTCATAGAAAAAGAATCGAATACTCATCATTGTAAAAATATGTATGACCAACCTTCACGAGCTTGCTAACTAAATTGACCAAACTCATTAACATTAGGTCTTAGTAGGTTAATGATTATTAGTGGTATTATTTCATTAACTGAGAATTTTATGATACACACATCATCATGAGCATTATTCACTTATCTTTAATTTTAATTTCGAAGGAGCAATTCACATAACTAAAATGCTACTCAGTAGCCCGTTATTAAAAAAAATGTGAAATCTTAAAAACTCATTATATCCCTGTATTAAATACACCTACTATTCGCCACTAAAAATCTACCAAAGTGCCAAACATCTATTCGCAGACACTTCATAAAATCATGCATTAAAATCTGTGATGCACTTGCATGTAGGTAAGTGAAGCCCTGTTCATAAAAATTTGCCTTTTTATATAGCGGAAAATCTACTCTCCCTGAAAATTAATATAAGACTAGCAGTGCCCCACGGTGTTACCCGCGAAGTTCCCATTCCCGTTGTTTTTTTTTGGGATAAAAAGTAGCCTATGTGTTCTTCCAGACTATAATCTATCTGTGTTCCAAATTTCAGCCCGATACGTTCATACGTTAGGACGTCATTGAGCAACAAACATCCATACATTGTCATTTATAATATTAGTAGGATAGTAGGGTAGGATAGGATAGTTGGAGTAGTAGGATTACCATGGCTACATAGTGACGCAAACCCCGGATAAATCAATACAGTTTCATGACCATGTTCAGAGAACTTATTTAATTACCGATGTTTCGGCAACGTTACAACCGTTAATGAATTACATTATGTGTTCAAATCGCGCAAAACAAAGTCTGATTTTAAAATTTTTAACTGTAGTCTGTTTTTATTATGTGGCAGGCATGTTGTTTACCATCAGGCACATGTCATCCTCGTCTCGTCACTCTTATGCCCGCCATACACGCTACGGTCTGCCGGAGAGGTCTACCTGTGCAATTATGCCTGCGCAGTCCAACCGAACAGAATTTATTTTCGATCTTACTCCGGTCGCCTGTGCAGGCTTCCCACACACGCTCCGGTCTACCTGCTCAGGCATAACTGCACAGGTAGACCTCTCCGGCAGACCGTAGCGTGTATGGCCGGCTTTATGCCCGCCTGTACTCAGTTGGACAGCTTACAAGTGACGGCATAGTGCTGAATCTTAATACTTTATACCCATCTATCATCCTACATAGGTCTCCTGGTAGTTCATTTACTACGTACATTTTGTTCACGGGCCTGTAGTCTATCTTTATTTTAAAGAAATCGGTCAAAATTATGTCTTCATAATTTAACGCGATGTTTGTTTGTTCCAGTATCGCAGCACATGCTGACGGAGATGGAGAAGTTGCCGGGCGTGCAGCTCGGCGACTTTCTGCTGCAGTTTGAGCTGGACGAGCCACGGGACTCGGTGCGGGAGATAGCGCGCGCACAACTGCGGGAGACTCCCGACGTCGTGCAACCTGCCGTGGCTGAACTGAGGAGGATTTTGGAAGGTAATTCTTGCCTCTCTCTTTACTAACGAAACTAAAAATAAACTCTTCTGCTCAATCTAAACAAGAACAACTGCGGGAGACTCCCAACGTCGTGCAACCTGCCGTGGACGAACTGAGAAGGATTTTGAAGGGTAAGACAAGAAAACTCTTTATTTAAAGGCAAAAAACAAAGACCCAGCCGTGGCCAAAAGGAGGGGATCTTCTGAAAGGTAAGATTAGAACAACTGCGGGAGACTCCCAACGTCATGCAACCTGCCGTCGACGAACTGAGGAGGATTTTGCAAGGTAATACATGAAAACTTTTTTAAAAGCCAATGAAAGACCCAGTGGTGGCCGAACTGCGGAGTCTTTTGAAAGGTGAAACAAATTATATCAACTGCCCTGGACCCTGGACAACCCTGGACGAACTAAAGATGATTTTGGAAGGTAATTGTTGTCTCTTTACTAAAAAAAACTCTTTATTAAACGCCAACGAAGAAGGACCCAGCCGTGGCCGAAATGAGGAGCCTTTTGAAAGGTAGGATTAGATCAACTGCGGGAGATGCCGTGGCCGAACAGATAAGTATCTGCGGTACACTCCCGACGTCGCGTCGTGCAACCTTAAGGGCGGATCTAGCTGTCATGGGAGTCATGACTCCCCATCCTAGGCTAGTCCAGTACATAGGTGGAGTACTAATTAAAAAGCATGCATGTACTTATCGCACAGTTTTGTGACTTGACCATGACTATGTGACCACCCCCTTGAAGCAATGTGACCCCCTGGAGCCAAAGCTGGATCCGCCCTTGAAAGGTAAGATTAGAAACATTTAGGTATATCTAAAACGTTTCCTTATGTTTATTACTCTTTCAAGCAAAATCTACTGAAGGGATCTAGTTGAAATTTGGTACATAGCTAAATAATGGGCTGGAATAGAAGATAGGTTACTTTTCGGGTAAATTAAAAATAACGGGATCGCCAAAAACTTGAGTGAAACCTTGGAATGTCACTAGTTATATTATATCGTTTTATAAAATAATCTCATAGTTCATCAGTCAAAATATCGTCTATACCTATTATGCTGCAAACAAGTGACGCAAAGTAATAGGCTCTACAGACGAATCCTTTTATCAGAGGAAGTTGCGAAGAAATGACGTAAAAGTGGGCGGGACCTGATAAAAAAGTGGGTGGAACCTGATAAATTTATCAGGTCCCACCCACTTTTACTCAATTCCCTGTCTCCAAAAAATGAGACCGAATAATTGCCAACAGTATGATTTAAATCGTATTTCTACGACTTTTTGGCTATGGTACGATATACGATCGAGTAATCGAAATTGTACACAAAATATTATTTTAATTACCCGACTGAATGAAGGGTTATGGTTTCTTATATGTTTGTAAATTTCTTTACCCCCACTTATCTTCCAAACGGCTGGATGACAATTAACGTATCGTTAGATTTGTCTCAATCACTCAAGTGTCTCCTTAGATAGTACATTGTATTAAATAATGTTTTTTAAGCTGATTTTGTTCAGTCGGGTTTTTAAAATTATAGTTATTTATTTATCTTGAAATGAATAACCACTTTTTTGTCATTGAACAATAATTAACAACATGGAGAAGACCTGAATGAGTATAATTTTATTGTAAATACGTGTTGGTGTGTTTTGTTCCATGTGGGTTTCATTAAGGAGTATGGTAGGTAGCACGGCAGGAGGTATCTTTTTGTGTTAAGAAGACAGTGGTAAGACTTTTTGGGGAAGTACCTTCGTCGGTTATTCTACCGCTAAGCAGTAATGTGCAAACATTACTATGTTGCGGTTTGGCAATGTTTCCAGTAAAATTACCGGGCATAGAGATAAAACATCTCATATCTCTGGGTGACGAGCGCAGTGCAGTAGGTACTAGGTTTTTTTGGATTTTGAGTCTTCATGTAGGTACCAATAGCTGTGTGTCACTGTGTTATTATGTGGCAGTCATGTGCTTACATGTCTTTCTCTTATTGTAACCCAATTCTGTAATAAAGGCGTGGGTATGTTTTATTTTTAATCGTTGAAATTTATTTAAGTTAGGTCTATTTTATTGTAGAAATTAAATCAAACCAGAGCGTACCGATTCTAAACTCTCCGACACGGAATCTCACATCTCGTTCTTTGTTTTGTCTGTTTAGAATGACAAAGGCAAGGATTATGCGCCGTTCGGATTGCGTCTAAAACGACTACCCAGTACTACTTTTATCTGCAATATAATTTCGAGATCCATCACCATCGATGAATATCGATCATCCCTGATCCAGACGGTACTTAGTTCATCTTTATATTTCCTTCATTTCATTTACATTCACAGCCCATGAAAATGCTGTGCACGTGCGCTATAAGAAGTTTTCACTTCAAAAAACATCTCAAATGATTTCGTATGTAAGTTAATTAATTATGTCTTCAACCTTTTCTCGGAAGTAAGTCCCACGGCAACACCTATGTTTTTTGTTCTGAGTAGGGCGTAACTAGGGTATGTAATATCGGAAGATTATCAATTCCGGAACTGAGTCACGATTCTAAATATATAATATCGGAATTCCGGAACAGCTCCGAAACTGGAAAAATATTTGGATAGTACAGAAAAGTAAAATTGATTATCTTATACCATTAAACGAGCGAAATATATAGAATCTGAATCTCGGAAACGGCTCGAACGATTTTCATGAAATTATGTATGCAGGGGGTTTCGGGGACGATAAATCGATCTAACTAGGTTTCATTAAAAAAAACGCATATTATGCGCGTTTTTAGACAATGAAAAACCGTCACATTAGACATTAGAATGCGAAGGTAAATTTCGCCGCGTGACGCGACAGCATAATTGGCTCAGACGGGAAGTCGGGCGTTCGTGGCGGTCTCGAATTAATAGCTGCGGGTACGAATCCAGACGGCTTCTCTTTTTTTTCAAGTATTCTTTTTTTAAGAAAATCTTAGAGTATCTACGTATTTTTAGTATTTATACCGAGCACCCGCCTGCCAAGCGTGGTGACTATGGCAAATACCCCCCATATGATGGTCACAACAAAGAAACGGCCCCTAGTCCCCGGCGGCTCCGTTATTCCAGGCGCTGGTGGCAGCCTTGGTTCCGGCGGAGCATGGGGTGCTAAGAATCCCCGGCAGACGCCCCGCCACCAAACCCAACGACTCGACCTGGCAACGTACAACGCACGGACGCTGAGGGCTGACGAAAAGATTGTGGAGCTGGAAGAAGAAGTGGACAAGTTGCGCTGGGATATCATAGGGTTATCCGAAGTCCGTAGACAGGGCGAGGACAGAATAACCCTCGAATCCGGCAACTTGTTCTACTACCGGGAGGGAGATCAACAATCCCAAGGGGGTGTCGGGTTTAGCATCCGCAAGTATCTCGTCAACAACGTGTTAATGATCGAGAGTGTGTCGAGCAGGGTTGTATACCTTGTACTTAAAATAACCGACCGGTATTCATTGAAGGTCATACAGGTATACGCACCGACCTCGACACATCCCGACGAAGAGGTTGAGACCATGTATGAGGACATCTCCAAAGCCATACATGTCTCGCCAACACATTTCACAGTTGTGATGGGAGACTTCAACGCGAAACTAGGCAAACGTAGCGGTGATGAGTTGAGAGTGGGACAATTCGGATAAGGGCAGCGGAACCCAAGAGGGCAACGTCTAGCTGATTTCTTGGAAAGGGAGAGCCTCTTTATGATGAACTCCTTTTTCAGGAAACAGCCACAACGAAAATGGACCTGGATTAGCCCAGATGGTTCCACAAAAAATGAGATCGACTTCATTATGACGACTAAACGGCAAATATTCAGCGATGTCTCTGTGATCAATAGGGTTAAAACCGGCAGCGATCACCGTATTGTAAGAGGCACGCTGAATCTAAACATTAAGTTCGAAAGATCACGTCTAATGAAGTCCACGCTCCGACCAAATTATGCTCAAATCGAAGATCCCGACAACTTTCAACTCGAACTTCAAAATCGCTTCGAAGCCTTAGATGAATGCGTAACGGCGGATGAAATAAACGACAGGCTGGTGGAAACTGTTCAAGCAGTTGGCAGGGAATTTTATAAGAGCCGACGCCAGAATAGAACCCAAAAGCTCTCCGATCATACTCTGAATCTCATGGCGGTTAGGCGAGATATGCGATTGCAGTCTTCGGTCGACATGACGGTATACAGACGGCTCAATAGACAGATTTCTACTTGTGTGCGACGCGACATACGCTGCTTCAATACTTCGTGTATTGAAGAAGCGATCAAGCGGAATAAAGGCTCGAAAGTGTTCGCAAGAAATCTGTCTCTTGGGCAAAGTCAATTGACCAAATTGAAGACCGACAGTGGGTAACGTCGTCTCGTCGAGGGCCGAGATTTTGGAGGAGATTGAGAGGTTCTATGAACAGTTATACACCTCTACGCAAACACGACCTGTCGTTAGCATGGCAAAAGACCCAAGAGCCAAGCTGACCCGACACTTTACCGAAGACATCCCGGAAGTCAGCCTGTATGAGATTAGGATGGCCCTCAAACAACTTAAGAACAACAAGGCACCTGGCGACGACGGAATTACGACTGAGCTTCTGAGAGCGGGTGGAAAACCGGTACTTAAAGTCCTCCAGAAGCTGTTCGACTCCGTCATACTTGACGGTAATACGCCAGAAGCGTGGAGCAGAAGTGTGGTGGTGCTCTTCTTCAAAAAAGGTGACAACACCTTGTTGAAGAACTACAGACCCATCTCACTTCTGAGCCACGTTTATAAGTTGTTTTCGAGGGTAATCACGAATCGTCTCGCACGCAGGTTTGACGACTTCCAGCCACCCGAACAAGCCGGTTTCCGAAAAGGCTATAGTACCGTAGACCACATACATACGCTTCGGCAGATTATACAGAAAACCGAGGAGTATAATCGGCCACTATGTATAGCGTATGTGGACTATGAGAAAGCCTTCGATTCCATCGAGACCTGGGCAGTGCTTCAGTCTCTCCAGCGATGCCGCATGGACTATCGCTATATCGAAGTGTTGAGGTGCATTTACAGCAAAGCCACAATGTCTGTCCGATTACAGGACCAGTGCACAAAACATATCCGGCTACAGAAAGGCGTGAGACAGGGAGATGTCATATCTCCGAAACTGTTCACTGCCGCGCTGGAAGATGTTTTCAAGCTACTGGACTGGAACGGACATGGCATCAATATCAACGGCGAATGCATCACCCACCTTCGGTTTGCCGACGATATAGTCATTGTGGCGGAGTCGATGGAGGACCTCGGTGCTATGCTCAGGGACCTCAGTAGAGTATCCCAACAGGTAGGTTTGAGGATGAATATGGACAAGACGAAGGTCATGTTAAATGTTCATGTCTCACCTGTACCGGTTATTGTTGGGAATACCACACTCGAAGTTGTTGACGAATACGTCTACCTGGGTCAAAAGATCCGATTGGGTAGATCCAACTTCGACAAAGAGGTCCAGCGAAGGATCCAACTCGGATGGGCAGCGTTCGGGAAACTACGGCACATCTTGGAGTCCAAAATACCCCAATGCTTGAAGACGAAAGTCTTCAATCAGTGCGTGTTGCCAGTGATGACTTATGGAACTGAGACGTGGTCCTTAACTGTGGGCCTCATAACAAAGCTCAAAGTCACACAGCGAGCTATGGAGCGAGCTATGCTCGGAGTCTCTTTGCGCGACAGAATCCGTAATGAGGATATTCGCAAAAGAACGAAAGTAGCCGACGTAGCTCGAAGAGTAGCTAAGCTGAAGTGGCAATGGGCAGGCCACATCGCTCGCAGAACTGACAACCGATGGGGAAGAAAGGTTCTCGAGTGGCGACCACGAACCGGAAGACGCAGTGTTGGGCGGCCTCCCACTAGATGGACAGATGACCTCACGAAGGTCGCTGGAAACCGCTGGTTGCAGGTTGCGCAGGACCGTTCGTTGTGGAAATCTAGGGGGGAGGCCTATGTCCAGCAGTGGACGTCTTACGGCTGATGATGATGATGATGATGATGATACCGAGCAAAGCTCGGTGACCCAGGTACTTATCTATTTATATACATATATACTTTTTATTTTTAAAATTAATAAAACATTCTAAAGTTCTACAACAGTGGGCGGCAAATCATTACCTAGCACTGCACTGCGCTCGTCACTTTCAAGCCAAATGAATTACTCCACTGATTGATTTATTTATTGAATCTTTAATAACTTATTGTGTGTATGTATATCTGTACATCATGGCTGTGTTTAAAAAAAGTTAGTGGTCAAAATACCGACATTGGAGTAACGATATTAAAGTGTTTCAATTTCAAAATTGAGATTTCGAAAAAGTTTCTCCAAGATTTCGGAATTCCGGAATACATGCCCTAGTTTTGAATGTTTTTAGTCTATTGAAACTAAAACTTACCAGTACTTAAATAAATGTATGATATTTACCAGGTCCATGTCTTCTATCTCTTTCAATAATCTGTTAGGTTGGTACTCGTCTTGTTTTCACGAAGATAACCGTTTCCACAAAGTCGTTGCCATATGGTTGGTATTGAACAGACATGCTAACTGCTCTTGTTAGTTTGTACTGAGTGCCGACTTCTACGTAGTAATTATATTCTCTTTGCTCTGATCAACGACCGCTCCGTTGCACGGTCGGAATCGTACTGACCGATTTGTACGTGTGTAGAGTAATGCTGATTTCTATTCCCTACCGCTTCTACGTCACTTCCTTCTGATATAGGGTACGTGTGTGGTGGTTTTTATAGTCCTTTTAGCTGACTTGACTTGACCTAACCCACCGATTCTTTAGGTACCTACGTTTTATTGTCAAACAGGTGGAATCTTAAGTAGTTAGTGACACAACAGTTGTTTATTAACTAGTATACAGACATCTGAATATTTATTGTTATGTTATGTTATGATGACGATGATGTGCAAACTACATGGAGTAACCATTGAAGTCTTAAAACATTTATTTAATTTTATCAAAGGGAGTAACTCAAAAACGTTTTCTAGGTCAACGTTTAGCAGCGCCTCTTTTCTATAATCCTACTATCTTACTAAGTTTTTAATGTAAACGTTTGTATGTTTGCTGCTCAATCACGTCGAAACATCTGAATGGATCGGGCTGAAATTTGGAACACATATTATCGTCTGGATTAACTCAGGAATTTTTACCACGGGAAAGGGAGCTACTTCTATGCTACCGCGTAAAATTGCGAGGCGCTGTTAGTTAGTTATATTATACCTAAATATTATGAAAGTTTGTACGGGTGTTTGTTAATCTCTCAAGGAAAAACTACAGGAGGGAGCTGGATGATATCTGGTACATCGATAAATACTAGTCTCGGATAACCTATTGGCTAGTTTTTTTTGGCCCTGGAAAATAATGGGATCGTTGACCACGCTAGCGAAACCGCGGGATGCTGCTAGTCGCCCATAAGTAACCGCAAGATGTTTGAATACTTGTTGCTCAATCACGTCGGAACCACTGGATGGATCGAATGAGAGACGTTTTACAGTTTGAAACACAATTTGATTAGTTTCGAATATCAGACTGGCTACTTTTTATTGCGGGAATATTACTGCAATAGGAACTCTTAAAGATAGTGGTGCTCGTGAGATTCGAACCAGGGGCTTAACTCTCGCCATTCTCCCGACAAGAATACCCGTAATTTATTCTTGTATACTAGCTTAAACTAACATTATTCATAAAAATCTCAAATCTGTAAAATTGACGAAATTTATGTAATGGCGTTATTTGTCACACAAGTTTCGAAACATTTTATCACAAAAACAATCATATCACGTTCCCATAAGACACGTTTCATACAATGAAACAATGATGTAATCACAAGAGAGTTGATGATAACTTTGTTTCCTAATTTGACTACCTACATCTCTCATCATTAGGTTTAAAATGTTCAACTCCAACTCCCCCCTTTATTTTCCTCTTCTTCTGCTAATCCAAGAAATATGTAAAAAAATATATAAGATTTGAAATGACAAAAAGTCTAGTCTAGACCCCGGAGTCTGTGGAGTGGCATATTTAATTTTTTTTAAAACTACCTACATCTTTTAAGATTATAGTACCTAATCTTAAAAGATACATGGAGGTAGTAAAGGATACCCTACGTCGCGTCGTTTGACAATAGTTATTTGTTATACAAGAGTGCAAAGTTGCTATTTAACCGCGTGCTCATTTTGATGACCGACAAACTAAACAACTACTTCCGGCATTGTGGATTCCCCTGTAAATGTTCATCCAACTCTACAACAATAGATTGCTTCTGTAAAAAAATTACAAACAAATTGATTGTATTTCGTTATGCAAATGCATAAATAATTATTTTTTGAAACAAAAAAGGCTATGTACTTCAATTTTATGTTATGACATAGGTAGGTATTGAAATTGGTTTTTTGTACTAGGTAAATCTATTGTTTTTATTTTCCTGTTCTTTTTCACGTGACTAGCTGTAAGTATATCTAATTATAAAAAAAACAATGCGATATTTTCAATAAACAATTATTTTAATGATACCAAAGCACGTGTTCAGTCCATCTACTTGATGTCTAAGGGGGTGGGGTGTACAAAAAAAATAACTATACGCCTCCTGGCAAACATTCGGAATCATAATTTGCATGATTTCCTGAGTTCAAAACCATACACCGAATGCGGTCCTCACATTTTTCACACAACTCCATCCCGCGCCCTGAGTTACAGCAGTGCTAATGCTTACAATGGCTACATGTATTTGTGAAGTTTCAATTATTAAATGGAGTAAAAATGTGAATAACGTGATAAGGAAGGAAAAGGGTATATTAATAAATGAATGAATGTAGGAATGTATCCTCTACAACTGAATTTTCGAATAATTTGGGATGGACAGTTTTTTGATTTTATTATTGAAATTAACTTGGTTCTTGTAGGTAGCGTGTAGCGTATCCTTGTATTACCAGGTTTTATAGATAGTAGTAGTATTTTTTTAGTATAAGTACTAGCTTTACTTTTATGGAATTAACATAAGTGGTCGTACATTCGTGAGGGTGCAATAGTAATCGTTGTTAAAACAATGCCAAGTGTAAATTTACAAGGGCAATCTACGTCGGTGATTTATTCAAATATTGACGAAACTGGAACGTGTAACGGGTTTAGTTAAAACGTGTTTAGTCATTATTTGCAATGATTTTCCAATATTCATTGTACATTCGGTGTCTCTGCAAAGGTATAAGTGATATTTAACTGTTGAGCGAATCAAAGACATATTATGTTATATTACTTAATTACTAGCAGCGCCCCGCGGTTTTACCCGCGTAGTTCCCGTTCTCGTTGTTTTTTCGGGATAGAAAGTAGTCAATGTGTTCTTATAGACTATGATTTAACTGTGTTCCAAATTGCAACCCGATCCGTTCATACGTTACGACATGATTGAGCAACAAACATCCAACCATCCAAACATTTACACTAAAATATTTATGTTTATTACGATTATTATAGTCCAGTCGGGGCAGACATTTAAATAGAAAAAAATCCGGGGAGCGATTTCTTTTTTTTAAACGTCGGGGAGGGTGGTTAGAAGTATAAATCTCGATTTTCTAACTAATCCCGGTAGAGGGTTCGCCGCCATCTTGTTTTAAAGTTTCTGTGAAATACCTCGTTCATTTTCAACTTTAGAGCAAAAGTTACCGTAATCAAAGTTGTTGGAAATTTAATTTCTCACAAGTTTGGTCACTGCCATTTTTACGCTAGGATCAATATTTGCAGAGTTATATATACTATCAAGTTTAGCAAAAAAATCGTAATGGGTGGAATTATATTGATTTTTTTTTTGAAAATAACGAGGTATTTCACAAAAACTTTAAAACAATATAGCGGCGAACTCTCTACCGGGATTAGTTAGAAAATCGAGATTTATACTTCCAACCACCCTCTTCGACGTTTAAAAAAAAGAAATCGCTCCCCGGATTTTTTTCTATTTCAGGCTAATTTTATGTCTGCCCCGACTGGACGACGCAAGGTTATTAGCTTCAAAAGTTGACAGTCATGAGGTGCTTAGACAATTGATATAGACCTATGCCACATCATGTTTTAAACACTAAAAATACTTGTATTTGTATTTTTTGAATTTTTTGAATTGTTTAAATTTTTGCTACTGGGAGAAGCCTACTGTACTGAGATACAGCAGGTCTACTACGAAAACAATCTCCGAATAATCGGATCCGACCGACAGCTGTCCAATTAATCGGTAAAGTAATTAAATGCTTTCGGAGTTAGGTTTACGACACAAACACTCTCAAATCTATGTCGGTCGGAATTCGGAATGAACGAAACGCCCGATTCGATCAACCGACTGATTGTGTTTCGTGGTTAGAAATGTCCATAAGTTCGGCCGATATATCGTTAATCGGACTTCGTAGTAGACCTGCTGCATCCTGCTGTTAAATGTACTAGTTCGGATCCAAGTGCACAGATCATTGGTTCATGTTCATAACTCTAGTAAAATCATTTGTATTTGAATAATAAAGTTCGTTGTCTCATTTAAATAGAAGGATGCCTGTGGTAATGAGAGCGATGATGATGACGATGAAAATAACAATCATTTTGATAATGATCGTGAGAATAATAAACACGAATCGGGATCGGTTCGCACTCGTAAAAGTGAAAAATACCGCCTAATACAGTTAATACCACAGTCAGAATAGCTGATACTTTCATGAGTATTCTGTTTTTTTTATCTTAAACTATATTAATATTAAATCAGCTATCTGGTTTCCATAGTACAAGCTTTGCTTGGTTTGGGGTCAGATGGTGTTGTGTGTGAAGTGTCCACCAATATTTATTATTTATTTATTTCTCTTGCAGAGGATAAAGATTTGTACGTGCCCCTGGACAGCGAGGCCTGGTTGATCCGGTTTCTGCGCCCGTGCAAGTTCTACCCCCAGAGCGCGTATGAACTAGTAAGTTGTGAAGTTGCTTCTTACAAACTTGATGGATACGTTTTAAGGTATATTTTCATTTTGGTGGTGCGTGCTCGTTTCAAAGACATGTTTAAAACAAGCATAATGTTCCTACTGCAGGGACTTAGTGCTTTCTCTTACAAGGAGTACAAGTGCAGGTTGGCGGATGGCGCAAATGCTTCGACATGTTTTTTTTTTAAATGAAGAGTGACTAGACGAGCTGGACATGTGCCTGATGGTAAGCAACATGCCTGCCACATAACAGCACAGTGACACGCAACTATTGGAACATGAAGAGTCCAAGTCATTACCTAGCACTGCACTGCGCTCGTCACCCAGAGATCTAAGTTGTTATATCTCTAAGCCCTGTAATTTCTCTGGAAACATTACCCTTCAACCGGAACACAGTAATGTTTGCACATTACTGCTTGGCGGTAGAATAACTGGCAAAGGTGTGGTCCTTCCCCAGGCGGACTCTGCCAAGAGTCCTACCACTACAATTTTTTCTTGGAACAGATCGCTTTCCTCACGATGTTTTTATTTAAAAAGCCAGTTATCATGATGGAATTACATGAACTTTTGAAAAAAGGTTATTTTATGTAAATAGGCTCAGACGTAATGGCTATAGACGAACCTACAATCCTACAATCTTGTCATGGTTAAATCCGATAGTTTAAGCCATGGTGTCAACAAAACACCCTAAATTGCACAAGAACGATATGTTCCTTCGCGAATCAATTTAATAATTTCGTTTATGGTTCTGTGTACGATTGTGACAGTACATGTGTTAGAGGAAATTAAAAATATGACCCTAGAAGTTCACCCAAATAAGACACACTACAATGAGACTTTTGAAACATGTGACACGTAAAATTATTTACCTTTTTTTTCTTATTTCGTCGTCAAAACCAGTTTAAAATGTAAAATGCAAAGTTTTAAAAATCTTACTTGTGTTGACTTTAACATGATCAAACCTTAATAACCTTTCTGATGGCGATTGTGATGATGATATACACCTGAATATCTGATAAATACTTGAAAACATCCATGAGAACACCCCATAAATGATGCTATGGTATCAGAAAAATACTCAGTTCGGTTAAAAATAGAATGATTATTTCACGAAATCTATTTATAACACCGTTCGATCACAATCTTTACAAAACACACCAATTAAGTTCCGGGTTTTTACACGTAGCTATTGTAGATAGAGACATCACAAAAACTGCAGCAAGTTACCAGCAAATGCCAATTGTAAAATTTTCCGCTAAAATTTCAGATAAAGCGTTACTACGGGTTCAAGGTGAAGCATCACAAGCAGTATGACGGCCTGACACCGAGCAAGGAGACGAATGTCTTCATACAGAACGTACTCACGGTCCTGCCGACGAGAGACCAGCTCGGAAGGCGGGTGCTGTTACTGGAACTTGGAAGTGAGTTCGAATAATAAGCATAATGACTTAAAAAACTAATTAGTCCGTCAGTTAGATTATTAAACAATATTGTACACGTATTTTTTCTTTTGGTTCACAAACAAAAAATGACGAAAATACAGATAAGTGACATCACTTCATTGTACGATTTTACTAAGACGTAACGTCGGAACTCACCACCACAATTTTAAGGAGCTAAATCTTTGTCAATTCAATTCAATAAAATTTTTCAATTCAATTCAATTTATTTATTCGAACCATCATTTCAAAAGAACACTTGGTAACGTCACTTACAATTTGTAAAATAGAGATAATTATTCCGTGTACATAATAAAATAATACCAAAAAATAATGTCAAATAAAAACTAATCAGCTGTAAAGGGGCCTTGTCAATTAGATGCAGCTGTAAAAAGGCTTTGTTCTGACAAAATACAAATTATCCAAATAACTAATTAATACACACAGGAAGTACTTATAAAATTTACATTAATGTCCAGTATTATTTGACCTTATTCAATATTTCCAGTTTCGACATAGGTATTCCTTTACCAAACATTACTGTATTTTAGAAAATCATCTACAGTGTAATATGCTTTGCCCATTATTGTCGCTTGATAACTAGATAAAACAAATTATACGTGTCCCATATTTTCCATAATATATGTACATGACGGACTAAGTATGTAAGTATTTATAACATTTAGTTGAATGTCGTAAAATTCCATTGTCCCATTCAGTCGTAAAATTACTGCTACAGCCAGCCCCAACAGTCCCTCTGAGTATATTTTTCAAGTACCTCGGGTACGCAAGGTAAATAAAAATTACGTGCTTTGGATGGTGTAGTGTCAAATCATCCTGTTCTCTCAAGTATATAGGGCGTAGTTGAGAAAACTCATGACATTCGCAAAAGAACCTACCTAAACATATATAAACCTAATTTAGTACCTAGAAACTTTGCAGCCTGAGCAATTATAAAAAACAAGCCGGAAAATGAACGTGTAAACAACATCAGTTTTTCTTTAATTTTATACTATTGTTACCTAGCCAATAAAAAACACTGTTCTACGTGGCTATGTATGTGTAATCAAAAAGAAATAAGAAAAACATTATTTAATTTGAAGACGAACGAATACTCGTAATTTGCCGCCCGTTTCACAGTAATGGCTAAAAATCTTTAGGTGATTTTTTCATTTACTTTACATGTAACTGATAGATATTACGCAACAAATTACCTACATAACTTGAATAAACTAGAGTGGGTAACTGAATTCGTCAAGGTTATAGAAGTAAATATCTAAATCTGGTTTTTGAGTGAGATTTTGTTCATGCTTTCAGATTGATACATACGTTCAGTAGGAGCACCTAGAGAAATATTGGCATTACATAATTTGTAATTATGTCAATATTTCTATATTATGTCAATTGCTAATCAATTACCTGTCTGTCCAAAAGACGAAAATTAAATAATGCAATCCTCGCGTACATTTTCTCAAGTACTTACTTCTAGCTTAAGCTTTATCAAGTTAAAAGATTTGTTAGTAAGCATTACATGGAGTTTTTTACATTCCATACAAAACCCACCGAAACGGAAACATTACACCAAAACATACCTAATTACATAAACATAATAAGCCTACATTATCGTAACATAAATCTTAACGTAAATTACAAAATTCAATTTGTGAAATAGCAATTCCGCCATTATTTTTCATGGAAATTTTGGATGATTATTTAATAGGTAGCATTAGTCACGCTAGCGTTACTTGCAATATGATACGTTGGGTATTACCGACAATACCATACACGTCTAAGAAATTACCACCTGCAAACAAAAGACCTCGTAGTGACGACTGCAAGAATAATAGCTAAGAACGATATGATCATAATTAGGTAAATCAACATAGGTTTGCTTCAATACACCTCACCTACTTACTGGTGGTATCTTAAGCCGTAATCAGCAGCTAAACCACAAATTGTATTGTTTGTACTTAGACTTGCAACCAGTTGACCTTTCTACTAATATTTGAAATGTGAGAGTTTCAATGTTTGTTGTTCAACCATGTTGGAACGTCTGAAAAGATCGGGTTGAAATTTAAAACACAGATTACAGTCTGGAATAGCACACTAGTTATAGTGGCCGGCAAACAAGTTGACCCAAAATTGACGGGGAAGGGGAAAGTTCGCGCATGTACACTCCCACCAAAGAGACCTTGCGCAGCCATGCGCATCTAACTTCATTGGGTCAACTTGTTTGCCGGCGGCACCTATACATTATAATTGATTTAATCCGATTATAATCTAACGCGCGAGACTATATAATGTTACGGTAGGTTAGGTTAGTTTGTAAACCGTCTTAGATTTGTAATTGTAATTATCTTTGTTTGTCAGAGAAATGGAAGCACAACAAATGCTCCCTGGACGAGGTGTTCAAGGGCTGCGTGTTGTTCCTCGAGGCCGCCATGTTGGAGCCGGAGACGCAGATCTGCGGCGCGGTGGTCATCTTCGACATGGACGGGCTCTCCATGCCGCAGGTCATGCAGTTCACGCCGCCTTTCGCTAAGAGAATCGTCGATTGGCTCCAGGTACATATAATCTTTACCTTTACATTTTCGATGTGACAATTTCTATAGCCGCGCAACACTTTTTGATAGAGGGAAATTACATGGGTTCGCATCGCCGAATGTGGCGTAGAAGCCGCGGCGGAGCACCGGAGTGACTTTGAAGCTTTTTAGATGGGTGAACTCTTGTGAGCTCGCGTCATAGATATCTGTAGATACACAGTGTACGCAATAGCAGTATATCTGTAACCTGTAACTATACCTATAGATGACGTATTGTGCTACAATAAAGCTGTACTAAAATTCAATGTTATACGTTCAATATGGAGCGTCCTTATGACAACTATTTTTTTATCTTTAAATTATAGGGTCATACATTAGCTAACAATAGAATTTGCTAATTGGACGAAATGCTTGATTACCACACTTTTACCGATTTTTTCTAAGGGGATCATTTTGTACCACCTTCCCTTATGATAAGCATCATCATATTCCTATAGTAAATAACCTGTGTTTCGTGAAAATAGTGTATACACCTTTGTTATACCACTTTAAATGTGTAAATTCCAGGAATGCATCCCGCTCCGCATCAAAGGCCTCTACATCATCAACCAGCCGTACGTGTTCAACATGGTGTTCGCGCTGTTCAAACCGTTCTTGCAGGAGAAGTTGCGCTCGCGCATCATCTTCATGGGCAGCGACCGCGACCAGTTGCACAAGCACATCAGCCCCAAGTACCTGACCGAGTCCTACGGCGGTACCCTCACGATACCCAACGTCACCGGCGCGCAATGGCTTGAGTTGCTGCTTTTGTGTGATAAGGAGTTTTGCGGTAAGAAAATCTGAATGGCTTTTTTCAGTTCCACCCAATTAATTTACAGAATACTTGGTAACGTTATTTACAAAAAGGGAAAGAATCTGTTTTCAATAAAGGCCGATTTACATCAGACGAGCGAATGCTCATTCTATCCCCACTGTATCATTTCATTTGGAAACGTAGAACATTCTTTCGTTGTTTTGTTTGCGTTCGCAAAGATTCTATGGGATATTTAATATGGAAAACGCTAAGAACGATCTTTCGTTTACACTAAAAGATCGAGAAAGAATGCTCTTGTTCCAGCTCTAGCTCTATGTTCGTTCAGCTTAAATCGGCCTTAAGATAAAACAAACAATATCAAACATGAATAAAGCAGCTGTGAAATGGCCTCGTCAATTAGATGCCGCTGCAAAAAGACTTTGTCATAGTCAAAATAATTAATACCTACATACAGTATAAAGGTACTATTAATTACTAGTTTACCAAAGATGTGTAACGTCATTGGGATTTATATGTTTTTCCGTCATACTACAATGTAGTGGTAATAGGTACTCTTTGCTGAGTCAGCCTGGGCAAGTATGTACTATATACACATTTGCCAGCTATTCTACCGTCAACCAACAATAAGCGATTATCACTGTATTCCGATTTAAAGGTCAATTTTTCAAGATAAATTACGGGGTATAGAGATATAAGAGATAAGTCATCTTATATCTCTAAGTGACGAGCCAGTGCAGTGCTCGGTAATAATTTGGATGCATGTTCCAATAGCTGCGTGACGCTATGCTATTATGTGCAGGCGTGTTGCTTAAACATGCTCACATGTCTTCGTCAGCCCTAACCACCGGTAGCTCTGGCCTTGCCCGCTTCTGGCGGCACCCTAGTTGAAGTGAAAACTTCTTTGGACGCGCCTAGGCAGATTTTTCGTGGGCTGTGAATTGAATTCTAGCGTCACGCTCGGGTATGATAAGAAATCTTCGGGTATACTCGGGACCATGGTCATTGGCCATCTAGAAATGCGTCAGCCAATGGGAAATGCTGTTAGGGCGTGGCCTAGCCATCATGGCATGGCCATCTAGAAATGCATCACCAATGGTAAATGCTGACACATTTCTAGATGGCCATGCCATGATGGCTAGGCCACGCCCTCCGGTTACACCCGTGTAGTTTCCAAGGTAAGCTATAAAATTCTGAGTTATAAGTTTTCACTTCTATCGGCAGTTCCTATGACTGCCAATTTTTTTTTATAATGTTTGCATTTTTTATATGAAACATTTTTTTTTATTTTTATGCAAAAATTAAGATAAGAAGAAATAAATGAAGTGAATAAAATAATAACTTATGTAAAAATGTTATCGACGTCGTCCTAGAATCGCAAATTTAAAGTGAATACCAGTATTTTGAAAATCACCATATTTATCATTCTCTCACTTCATACAAGTGCATTCCTTTTACCAAAATCTTTATGTAAGTTTTCTGTTTTTCTTTCCAGCAATCAACTCCTACGGCTACAAGAAAGAAAAGAAGTGATCCAAAAAGGCATCACAAAGTAACGGTATATTAATGTGATATATTCTAAGACATATCGTGATAAGTACATACTAAGTATAATTGCAACAATAAGGAATTTTGTATATGTTATAGTGTAACTACTTACTAAGTATATTGTTGTCAAATTGTATCTTACTTAGATAGAGTACGCACAACACCTGTACGATGCTGAAGGGGCGAGTTGTACTCATAATTTTTAAAAAACTTCTTTCTACCATGGCGCTAATTCTAAAATACTGGAAGTAATTAACCGTTCATGGAATTTTTGCAAGACACAGTTGATTACAATGCGTTTTTGGATTGATAAGAAACTTTACTGTGGCACTAAATAATGTAATTTATTCAATTCCTACTTACTTAGGAGTATAACAATTCCACATAAATACAATCCAACACTTTACTAAAAGCCCACAAAATACAGGATATTCATTTTAAAAAAGTTAAGAGTTAACGTCATACTAATTCAAATACTAATTTTGGAACGCTTTCCACAATTATAAGTTGCATGTTACGGTGAGTGTTCCCCCTTTCGGGCTAGTACAAGTGTTCTGCTAAACCCTGTTATAAGAATCACTGAGTGAAAAATAACTAGTTAAGAGTATGATCACAGATCACAGATGTATTACGTAATAACTATTAAGTATTCCAATCCAATGAGGATCCGTAACGTTTTTAGTTGAGTATGCAGATTTATAGAGCTAAGAAATCCTTAACAAACAGTGTAAAAATTTTTGTTCTACGACAAAAATTTATGAAGTTATGACCGAATTACTAGCGAAGTTCACCGAGTGGCCGTCGCGATAGCTGTGACGTCACTGTGACGGTCGCCGCCAGTTAGCCGTTGGCAGCGATAAGGCGCGCAGTGTTTTGTTTCTTTAATTGTGACTTTAAAACAAATTAAGTGTCCGATTTGTATGTAATTCACTTTATAAACTATGTATAAATATTGTATAGTGCCAAAATGTATAAATAATTCTATTAAAACGCCAGAAAAACTATTTTTTAACGTGCCGAAAGACCCAAAACTTCGTAAAAAATGGTATTCGGTTGTAAAAAGAGATCATAAAACTCCACCCTCTGCCCAGGCTACAAGACATTGCTGAGAAGATCATTTCGATGTGAGTACCTACATAACTATACCTATTATTTGGTTGATATTTATTAAAATAAGGTGGTACCTACTAGGTATTAAGTGCAGTGTACCTTTCTATTTATCTTATTTTAAGCTGCTGTATTAATAGAAACATACCTTCTTACTTTTTCTGAGTATTGTGTATAAACCTACGTACCTACATATTTGCCCGTTCTTATTTCTATGTAATATTCCAAGGTTAAAGCACAGAAACGTACTTAGGTAAAAATCAAAGAGTGAATGATATATTATTTATTTTTTAATCATCTACACAACAGCGGTGCATTTATGTTTCTGCCTCAGCTATGCCTTACTGTTAGAAGCAACTACATCCATATATCCTACTAATATAACACTCGCATAAATTGTAACACACGTAGCGCAGTCCGCTTGGTCGAACATAACCGATTACCAAGGTTTCAATCATCATCATCAGCGGGGCTTAACTAGTATTTTTATATTTCAGTTGGAAGAAGATATTTATGGAAAATTACGTAAAGTTTAAGTTGGTTGGAGGAAAGCTTAAACTGAAGAAAGGAGTTTTGCCTCATAAGTTTGAATGTCAAAAGCCTCAAAAAAAGAAAATTGACCGACCAGGTTATAAGAAAAGACAAGATATAGAACTAGTAGTTTTGGAGAAAAATGGCAACATGGAACAAACAATGTTTGCTTCAGCGGCTCCTGGTTAGTTGTTACCGTAACACCTATCTAAGAACATGCACCAACAAAACAATAAAAATAAAACAGAAATAAAATATATGCATAAAAAATGTTTTTGCTTTATATTCAAGTCATCCTACCTAAGTACATACTGAACGAACGATTTGTAACAAAACGCGAGATGGCAAAAAAAACAGCCATGACATCTTATATTGGATTCTGTCATACCTAGATCAGCAAGTGAGAGAACCATGCACTAAATAAAGCGCAAGTAGGTTAAAAAATAATTCGCGAAATGATCTACACATGAATGAAGGAAAACAATTATTTCATTTACATTCGATAGTATAAACACTACTCTTAAGTTCTGAATATGTCCCTGTACCTCCTACACTTTACATTCACTTTATTACATAGGCAGGTGTAATAAAATGAATGTAAAGTGTAGGTACAGGGACATATTCAGAACTTAAGAGTAGTGTATATTCTATCGAATGTAAATGAAATAGTTGTTTTCGTTCATTCATAATATATGTAGATCATTAGATCATTTCGCGAATTATTTTTTAACCACTAACTAACAAATTAAAGATTACTAATAAGTACCTACGTACGTAGATAAATAAGCAACATCCTTACCTTTGTAGTTTCCAACCACGGATTTCAACGCTAGTGAACTTGGAATGATTACCTAGATAATCAAATACCATAAAAGAATCCACTTTTGGAAGATTATCTGACTGAGCTTGCACAAAACCCGCTTCTACTTTATTAGTACTCTTATTACTTATGTACGTTTTATACTTAAGTATCACAAAATACACTCCAACAACACTTTATGTAAATAAATTGCCAAATATTAGGGACCAACAGAGTCGCGCATCGCCGCTGCTACGTCGAATGTACCGGCCGACCGGCCGGCCGCGCTCGGTTCCGTCACAGTGACGTCACACGCTCCCGCGTGCATTGACTTTTAGCGACAGGAACGGTATATGTTTATTATTTAATATCTTCGTAATTAATGGTCCGATTTGGATAATTCAAAAAGATATATGATCCTTATGTCATAAAGAATAACGTGGATGATAGATCTATTGAATTTGCTATAACTTTACTGATCCTCATTGTGTTTACAAATCGTTGTTAAGTTTTGGCTGTACCTATCTATACCTGTGCAAAAATATTTTACTGCTTTTCCGCTATAATAATTTAAATATTATAGATAAAATAATTTCTCATTTCATTTTAAGCAATCTGTTTCTTATTTCAAATGAACTAATAACGGGCTACTCACTTTATCGAAGATCTTAAAAGGTCACCTGCGGGTCTACAGCCTGACTGAAATAGCTTTAGCTTCGATACTGACTACTCTTTATTTTCACTTGAAATTATAGAGAGCTAGCTAGGGCTTTACTACAAGTATTGCTACTTGTAGTAAAGCCGTAACCGATTTAGTTAGACAGTTGAAGGGCGAATGCGGCTGAAACTAAAGCTGGACCGACATAAGCATAACAAACGAGATTACTCTTAACCTGTTACTGAATTAAAAATGTGTACCAATCACGTTAGTTTTCATAGTAAAATTATTCTTATTCTTATACCTTTTAGTAAATACTGAAATTCGCGAACCAAATAAGCGCGAGTTATACCTAGTTCAAACACAGCATTTGTTTCCCAAGAATCTTATCAAGATAAATTGTATTAAAATTGAGGTACGTTTCTACTTGATTTAAAAAAAACTGACGTCGTCAGTTTTTTTGTGTCGTGTATATTATAGGTACTATCTATACAGGGTTATTGGTAATCAGCCTGGATCCTTTAAGGGGTTGTTAAGTACATTAAATAAGTCAACTTTTGTTCTACAGTTTATAAAAATTCAAATATTTTATTCGATACAAAATAAAGAAAGTGTACTTTCCCGGTCTAAAAGCATCGTGACAATTCGTAACAAGAGCGCGCGCGCTTTGTAACGCTCGATAAATGGTGTGCCGAAGTAAATAAACACTGAACTGCCGCCAAACAGTGCTAGAGAGGACAACAAACACAATTTTTTGGGATATATATATTGATATTTAACAAAAGTTATAGAACAAAAGTTATTTGTTTAAACATATAGAACGTGGCCTTAAACGGATGCAGGCTAATTATCAGTAACCCTGTATAATTGTAATGCAATCTCACATAATTAATTTCAAATTCAGATCTCAGGTTATTTTTAAACATTACAACAATGCTAATAACCTATAGCTAGTTGTATTTCAAAATGTAATGTATTAGTATTTTTGTTTGTTATGTTAAACTCAAAAACTACTGTTACGATATTAAAAAATATTTTCATCAATAAATTGTTATCACTCTGTTTTAAAGATAGTATTGTTAATCAATGTGTTTGTTTCATCAGATTTTAATATATGTTTACAGTCGGATCCGGGATCGGCGGCTAGTTTTAAAATAAATAAAATTAATGTGTATACTTGTTTAGGTAGTTTATTAAAGATATGATGCCTTATATTGCCAATATAATTTCATTGCGGTAGCTACCGATTAAGAGGCTGTGATAATATGAGCAAATAATGAGCAAAAAACATTAACATTTACAGCCACAGCTTACATATCATATCTATGAGTACATTTAGTTACAAGGACAACATTACGTCATAGCAAATCTTCAATGATTTCATAAAATAACTAAAAACTAGTTATGGATTCATAAATTATTTAAAAAATAACAATTGTATAGATTTATAAACGTATTTATCATATTTACTCGGTATAATATCCATATGAATACAGAGTGTAAGGAAATGCTGTTGTCAACGAAAGCGATAATAGAAATTATTGTCTAAAATTTTCAAATGCATTTAACTGTAATTAATGATTGATATTTTTTGTTTTTGTGTTTTCCCATAATACCCTCACATCGCGTTCTATTCTGGACTCAAAGCGTTCCCCTTACACTTTGTACATCAAACACCATAGTTTTCGTAAATTTAGGTTTAGCGTTTGTAAATATTTTAAATGTATATTTCGATAAATCAGCGTCGCATTGTTTTCATAGTCCAAATAATTTTCACATTTATCTTACTACATTATATTTTATAATAAAAAAATATGTAAAACTTTGTTTGCCTTTTATTAAAAATAAATAAAGTAAATCTTCCTATTATAAAAACTTAATAAATATTACAGTGTGTATGGTTTGACAATAGGTATCTATATCTAGCGGTTTTTTTTCATTTGTCTTAATCTTAGTTATTAATTACCCTATTGTCGTATTCTAAACATTTATTACTCAAAACTCAGACGATCCAAAGTTTAAAAAGAAGTTAAATCTGTATAGAAATGTTAACCTTTTGTGACGTCACACTTATTCAAACAGACATAATTCAGCTTAAAAGAGAGGTGTATAATTTGTAAGACGTCGATTACATGTAAAGAGAGCACATAAAAACTTTATGCAATCTATCAACTACGAGATTAAATATATTTTTCTGGAATGTCACGTAACCTACCTAGCCTACCTACCTATTGTGTTTAGTTTTGTACATTTGCCTAGGCCACGAAAGAATAAAATATAGAGGCGTTATAGGTATCGTATTTTCATTTTCTCCGAAAAGACAAAAACCGATTTCAATTTAAAATTAAACTCAGACATCCGACTAAATTTCATATTTTTGTGAAATCAACTTAACACACTGTTCCAATGAGACAGCGAGTACGAATATTTCAGCGAGGTAAACAAATTTTAGATTTTCGTTGATATTTAAAAAATAGCAAAATCAATTTCGATAAAATTTATTTGTGACCACCTCTGAAGTAATAATATCTACCAAACAAAAAAAACACACCGAATTGAGAACCTCCTCCTTCTTAGAAATCTTTTAAAAATTGTTATACTTTAATGGCGGCTGCAAAACATTGCAACAAGCCTAAATTCCAATTATATTGACGAAAGTCTATACGCCTAATGGGCGTGTTTTTGATATGACTTATCGTGAATCACGAACTGGTGTGTCGCTCAAACAAAGCTACCAAACGTGTTATATTGTCAAAAGTTGAATCAATTATTTCTCTAACATTGTTGTTACAATACTAATTTATCTAAATAACATTTCATAATGTTAGCCCTGAAATCAAGAACGCATTGCATACACACATCTGTCGTTTAGCATCAAACGAGATAGCGATCGAGTAGCCTAAAGAAAAATAAAAAAGGGGAAAAATCAAAAGAAATATTTACGTCACATCATCATCAGAGATAGATATCGTCCAATGCTGATTCTAGGCCACTTTCAGTTTAAGCTACTCCCGACCTTGCGCTAAACTCATCCAGGTGAGATCCGCAAGCTTCTACATGTCATCGACCAGTATATCATAGGACATCACAATTAAAAATTTTCAATATCTTGCACAAAAATGTGTTGAAACGTATAACAACTTACACATGCAACGGAAATTACATCCCAAT
This sequence comes from Ectropis crepuscularia, assembly GCA_963693475.1. Lineage (NCBI taxonomy): Eukaryota > Metazoa > Arthropoda > Insecta > Lepidoptera > Geometridae > Ectropis > Ectropis crepuscularia. The sequence continues at coordinate 7,700,421 of OY856344.1, read as the reverse complement.
CAAACCTTGCTGATACAAGGTTACTGGTAATTAGCCTACGTCCCTGTATTTGTTATTGCATGTTATTGTTATGTATACTTAAACAACTACTGTTTTACAACTTTTGGTAAAATAATATATTTTAGTTTTTTGTCCTCTCTATATAGCACTCTTTAACTCTATTCGCGTCAGCACTTCATAATGAGTGCGTGCGCTCTTGTTACGAAGAGTTCGATGTTGTTAGACCGGACAAATGCACTTTTTTATTTTGGATGGGAACAAAAAATTATACGATTTTTTTTAAACTTTAGAACAAAAGTTGATATATTTAATGTACTTAGCATGCCCTTAAAAGGATGCAGACTGATTTCCAGTAACCCTGTATAAGGATCGTTGCATTCGGAATTCGAAATATCCATGACTGGCCTTACAGGCAAAGTAACTGAAGTTCACAGAAGCAGTAACATACAAGATTTCCTTAATTTATCAATCACAGCGTGATGCTCATGGAATGGCAAGGAGCAGGCGCGCTATTAACTTCCTCAAAATGTTCAAAGTATACTAAAATACGTTACTTAAATTAAATGGTTCTTTGTTCGTAAACGCGTAGTAAAACATGTTTTCATTTTTTGTCCTTGGCAGGATACCCGAAGGAACTGGCCACTGAAATAAATGAAACACTTATAGAATAAAAGTTACTACTTTTAGAAAAGGTATTACGAATGTTGTTTACTAATATATAATATAATAAATAAGTAGAGGGTAGAGACAAAAGGTGTTGAAAGAAAAAGTGGTTTCTTCTTTGATGAATTTTCAATACAATGTTGTCATTAAGTAACATTTTTTCCGGTATTACCGATATTTATTGTGTTTTATCTTTGAAACGAGTCTCGGATCCGATATAATATATATATATGTGACTTGGCAAACAATGGCAGTTGTTATTCTCAATTCTAAAGTCAATTCCGCTGTAGATCGTAGTGGCATGAATCATTAAGTTATACAAGGATTCTTAACAGTGCATCTATTGAGCCGATATTAACTCACCATTCGGGCACTCGTGACTAGGGACATCAGATTAACCCTAATATTGTAAAAAACAGTTATCTCACACAAAACCCCTTTATGTTCAACGAAATGTTTAGAACGACCAATTTCTTTGGTGATAATCTGCGTTAGTGGCTTAGTGAATCCTTAAGGTGCGTCCCCCAGCAAAACGAGTTTTTTGTCCAGTTTTAAGAGCTATCTACTCATTAGCCAAAACAAATATCAACTGGTAAAAAATACATTAAGTTTCTACAACTTCTTGGCTTTAAAATGGTAGTTTTTTTTTTTGCTAATGAACTTATTGTTTAAGTAATCGCCTCACAACGAAACCATGAAAAAATTTAATAATTGTAGTTATCATGCATCTCTTTGAAAATCGTCCATTATTTTTGATTTTGTACTTACACCAACGGATAGACAATTCTATTACGAACATTTTAGTAGTTTTATTTTTTTCAAAAGACCAAAATCTGATTTTATAAAGAGTTTATTCTAAAATTTGAGCGTAAAACAGCGACAACTCCTACTGTTTCTCTCTTGCTCTTTCTTGCGGTGTGCGATAAGGTAAGAAATACTCAAGGTCATTTGCTCGGGGTACGCCCTTAATAGTTGTTCAAAGTTATGCCCTTCATGAATAAAACGTCACAGCAATCCATCCACCTAGCCCACGCTACAGATTACCACGCTGACCAATTACGAATTGGAAGTTTGCTTCCAATTTGCTTGGTCAGCGTGGTATTGGTAATTCTTCAAAAATAATATTTGAAACATTCTCTACTTCTCCGGCAAGCATATATCTGAACAATATTTCCAGTTGTTAATAAAGCAAGTGACAATGACATACTGGTGCATCTTACGTACATTGGAAATCGTCTTCGTAATGCAGCAGCATTTTGTAGAGCAGTTCCCCCGGTATCTCAGGCTCGGGTAGTTCACCCCCATGTCTTTTCCTCAGTGCCTTCGCATCAATGTGTTTCAGGAGTGATTCCTTGTCAGCGCCATGGAAGAAAATACGTGACCGCAACTTCTCTCGCATAAATGGTTTGAAGATAGCAAACAGCATGTTGAAGATATACGGTTGGTTGACCACGTGAACGGCTTTTAGACGAGCTGGGACGCAGTCCTAGGTACGGGAATAAAATGGGTTAGATTTGGAGGGTATAACATTATCTTCTTAACTTATCGCATTATGCTACTGACAATATCTTACTGCACAACCACACGAATGAAATATTTGACAATAAAAAGAAGTATCCCAGATAGCATATCCATTTACTAGAAACCAGATTTAGTCTTTTAATAATAAATGGTAGATACGTCAAATGTAAAAAATCAATATTCCTGCAAGCTTCAAAAGGATTAAAATTTGATTAGAATTGATCGTGCCATTATACTGTTGTTTGTGTGGAAGTTACCAAGGTCGGCGTAAATTCCACATCTGACGGAAGCTACAACAGTATTTATTTTGACAGAGCATTCCACACTGGCCTTTTCACTCAGTTGGTAGATGGCTAACCGCTAAGCCCTTGGACATGGCTTCTTTTCCCACCAACGACAAATATACATGGATATTTGTCCTGTGACTGCACGAACGTGCATTATTACGAGTAGTATTGGTTTGAGTATTTAATGTATAAGAGCTTCCGGAGTATTATTACGTAGTTTAGAGTTTGGTGTTGGATAAAAATGTTACTCATTACTATCACAGTCTATTAAATCATACAGTCGTTCGACGAAGCCGTCTAGACGGGGCAATCGTGCGGGGTGAGACGCGAGAAGCGCGCTCCTGAATTGCCTACAGTACAATGTTAGTATTGCAGGAGCGCGGCTCAGGGCTGACGTCTTTGAATACTGGTAGTTTTTTGTACTGGTTTCTGTAAACTGTGATACTATTGAGCGAAGTTTGTTATTTGTAAATAGATTTGTTCTTTCTAACCTGAATCCACTCGATGACCATCTTGGCGTAGGAAGGCGTGAACTGCATGACTTGGCTCAGCGAGAGGCCCTTCATGTCGAAGATAACAACCACACCGCAGACCTGCGTCTTTGGCTCCTTCATCGCACCTTCTAGGCCCATCTGAGTGCCTCGGAACACTTCCTTCACTGAAACATCTCTGGGGTTCCATCTCTCTGTGGACAAGTAAAAAGTGGAGATGAAAAAAACACATTACATCGAAGCATCTACGAATAATTTGTACGAAGAAATTTGAGTCATCTTTTCTTATTCTTACAGCAAAAGAGTTCCACTATTGCCTAAAAGATATTATCTGGAACTTTTTAAAAGTCGGATCGTATAGGTCATCTTTTAAGTCAGCGTGCATTTTGCATCCTCAACCACACTGTCGCATCTTGATTACTAAACGTGAACCATGTACGTAAAAAAATATTTATTTGGTTGTATATAGGCTAGATAAATCTTATAATTTTCTTACGCTTTATATTTGCAAATTGGTACCACCTGCTACCAAACATAATATAAATTATTGGACTTAGGCTTTCAGCTCCTAAAATCCTAATCTGTTTAACAAAGTATTTACAACTTATTACGTTGTACTACTTTTTTTCTCAATCTTGTTTCAGTCTTTTTAGTGCATGGCTTTTTTTCGAGCAATGTATATTTCATATTAATAATTGCGTGTTTATTTTTTAAATTCTTTTCAACTTTAGGTTTTCCTCCTATTAAGTGTATAAATATTTACGTAAGCAACCTGTCTAAAGATACTACTCAATTACAGATTCTTATTTATCCAAATAAATAAAATCTGTTTGAATAACAAAGAGGCAATGGACAGTGGCCATCAAACCGGACAGTATGGAGGATTTCGTAGAATATTTGCGCAATGATGAAAAACCATTGTTTTTGTATTGACAATAAATCGGTTTGCGCTTAACAGGCAACAATATTCCTTCTGCTAAGGGATGTTCACCTAATCTATGATAAACCGATTCCCTCTAGACTAGAAGACAATCAGATTATATATCTGTCGCAGCCGGATTGTAATATCCGCCGTATTACATTATAGCTAGCCGTTTTGAAAAGCAGGGCAATTTTGTAAAGCAGCGGTTTAACGCTTAGCTGGATTAAATGTGAAAGCACCTTCGACGCCATACGTCATTCAACACGGCTAGCCGTAATGTACCTAATAAAACGAGAGATTAGATAGATAGAAACTCTTTATTGTGATACAGACTAAATAAATAAAATTACAGTGAAATACTTATGAACTAGTACCACCAGTGGCGGCCTTATTGCTAAGAGCAATCTCTTCCAGGCAACCATCACAAAGGAAAAAAGCCTACATACAAATACAAACAGGGACGAACGACATTAATCAAAAAACTATTAAACATTTATTCCTAAAATAAAATAATAAATATTCCCATAAAAAAAATATAATATGCTTCCATGATATTTAAAACTTACATAAATACGTGATAACAACAAATAGTTACCTATAATAAGACAATAAGAGTGCGGATATTATGAACAGTGATTCAAAAACAGCCAGAAACACGAAACAATTACAACAAGTCTAAAACAATATAGTGCTACAACTTGCTTACAACTTGCTAGTGTCAACAGTGTTGCATTGTGATAAATAAAAATCTTTTACTTTGCCCTTAAAAACGCTCAAGGACGGCAAAGCGTCAACAACTATGACGTTGAATACAATAAGTGTGTTGCTAAATTGCTAAAGTGACTGTGGATTCTAGAGTTCGGAGGAATCTTGATACTGCTCACGTTTGTCTACCTGGGTATTAGTAACTAGTAGTAAGTATTAGTAATTTTGGAAACTATTTAGTTTAGCACCTTGCACGGTAAAACTATCAATATCAAGTTAGGGGCTTTCAAGCTTTATCTGAGTGGGAAAAAATGTTGTAAAAAATAGTTTATAACAAGAATAATTTAAAAAAATATAAAACCCGAAAAAAAAACAACACGTAAGAAAAACACTGTTGGTTGAATTAAAATGCTTGAAATTATTCCAAATGGCAGTTAACTACACAACATATTTACATATTTGTAATGCTCTTTAAATTTTCTGTATTTTGATACCCTACTCGATATGCTAGATAACATTTTTTTTTTCAACTACTCACAATTTTGGCTCAAAAATCGGCTATATTATTTTTTTTTTATTTAATACCTATCTAAGGAAACTTGGGTAATTGAGACAAATGTAACGATATCTGAATCGTCAAAATCCGTGCAGCCGTTTGGAAGATACGTGGGAATAAAGAAATTTACAAACATACAAGATACGCGCGAAAAACATAACCCTTCTTTCAGTCGGGTAAAAAGGAATATCGTAAAAAGTAATCTGTCAGCTTTTTCTGATGAATAAAATTATTTTCATTTTGAACATTGTTTGTTTTGTAAGTATGGTCACCCTACAATTTAAGCAGTAATACAATGCGGCCAACCGTTGCCCGCCTTATTGAAGAACTTATCGCAATGACAATCCGGCTAATCGTTGAACCGCCGCATTACAAAACAGCCCTGCTTTTCAAAACGGCTAGCCGTAATGTAATACGCCCAATTATACGATCCAGCTGGGAGATTTCCATCAGTTTAGATGTTCTTATGCCCGGTTTACATTATTCCAGTACAGCGATCGAATCCAGATTGCTTACTGGAAAAGCTTTTTTTATTGCTTACTTCCAGTGCCGGTTTCCATTATTCCAGTAAGCAATCCAGCGCTGGATTCGGTCGCTGGACTGGAATCATGTAAACAGGGTATTATTACAAAAGTGGACTCAAACCTCTTTATTCAAATCTTTGGAACATGAACCAAAAACAGAAATCTGCTTTTTCGAAGAACAAGCATACTAAAAAATTAAAGTGGGCAAGTCCGTACCGTAGAAGCAAGTAACATATAAAAGTTCTTGGAGTGTGTTGTTTTTTTAATCAGTGTTTTAACAATAGTGAATTTATGACGTATTTAAATAAAATTACTTACTAGATCTCATTCAAACCAATTTACGTTGAAAGTTTACATGGTAATGTACATCATAATTTTTTTTTAGTTTTGTTATTCTCTTACTTTAGAAATTACAGGCAAACTATACCCTACAGTTTAGAAAAAAATATGCTAGAAATCTCAATATCATTTTTGAAGGCCTATCCATACATCATAAACCAACCACACGTATGTTTTTGATGTAACAAAAATTTTCGAGTTTCGGTTCTAAGTATGGGACACCCCCAAAATTTATTGTTTTTTCTTTTTTTTCTGAAAATCTTAATGCGGTTCATAGAATACATTTACTTACCAAGTTTCGATGGTTTATATGGTGGTGGTTCTTATTGGCGGTTGAGGAGAAAAGTGGCTGTGACATACGGACGGACAGACAGACAGACTGACAGACATGACGAACCTATAAGGGTTCCGTTTTTTGACATTTGACTACGGAACCCTAAAAGGGGCAAGGTGGTATTACCTATATTATGAAAATCAGCTCCACACTCTCTGAAATGTATCCTACCAAATTCACCACCATTATTTATTTAACTAAAGTTGTTCTGAAGCGTGTGTAGAACGTGACCCTCTCGGGTTCGCACAGTTGTTCTGTTACTCTGTACTAGTAAGTATTTATGTGTGTTACTTACTCAAAAGTGAACTGACTGGTGTCTGGTCTCAACAGTCAATGGGTCAGTAACTTATAGAATAACACCAATTAACTAACCAATGAAATAGGACTGGCCTCGTGGCTTAGTTGGTAGCAGCTCTGCCTGCGAAGCCGAGGGTCGTGGGTTCGATTCCCACCCAGTGCAAATATTTGTGTGATGAATTCAAATGTTTGCACTGTGTCTGGGTGTTTCTATGTATAATAAGTATGTATTTAAAACTATATAAGTATTATATCAGCTATCTGGCCGCCATCACACAAGCTTTGCTTCGTTTGGGGTCAGATTGTGTGTGAATTGTCCACCAATATTTATTTATTTAATTTGTTGCTAGGTCACAGCAACAACGTGTGACCCACACATGCCCCTTAAACTTAAGGGTCAAATCTACAAAATGGTTATAAGACCTGTCGTCATGTATGGATCTGAATGTTGGGCAACCAAAGGATCAGATGAAAGACGATTGCATGTAGCGGAGATGCGAATGCTGAGATGGATGTGTGGTGTGACGCGAATGGACAGGATAAGAAATGAGTATATTAGGGGAAGTGTGAAAGTAGCACCCGTGAAAGAAAGGCTAACAAGCACTAGGTTATCGTGGTTTGGGCATGTTATGCGTAGGGATGAAGACCACATAACCAAAAGAGTTTTAAATATGAACGTAGATGGATGCCAGGGGAGAGGTCGACCAAAAAAAGCGTGGATGGATTGTGTGAAAGACGATATGATTAGGAAAGGAGTGAGCTTAGATCTGACGAATGACAGAGATGAATGGAAGAAACGTACATGTTGTACCGACCCCACCTAAAGTGGGATAAGGGTAAGTGAATGATGATGAAAGCAAAAATGCGTTTTTTATCTATACTAATAATATTATAAAGCTGAAGAGTTTGTTTGTTTGTTGTTTGAACGCAAGTCTAACTAGTCCGAATTGAAAGATTTGCTTTAATTGGATAGTCAATTTATCGAGGAAGGCTATAGGCTATTTAACATTACGCTACTATCAACAGGAACGGAGCATGAATGAAAAATGTAACAAAACGGGAAAAAATATTGCTGTTTGACAGCTTTCGTTGCGTTACAGCATGTGTCTATCTTTTAAAGGTTGAGAACCTAAGGTAACCGAATTTGTTCAAAATTTGAATTAGTACGACTAATTTTCGATAGATGGCGTAGGGCGAACGGATCAGCTAGTTTTTCATAAAAATTATATCGAAACTCGTAATTTTTTTAATAATATCTTCTATGTCCCACAATGTCTTCCTATTGTTTATATAATCCTACTAAGCCTTATTTTATCCTATTCCTTCCTATAATCCTACTATAGTTTAAAATGTGAAATTTGGGATGTTTGTTGTACAATCAAGTCAGAGACATAAGTAGCGAACTTTATGATCCCACGACTAGGACTCTAGTAGGAGCTTTTTCTCACAAAGAAAACGTTTTTTTTTGCCACGTCATAAGAATCGAATGGAAAAATTCAAAGTTCCTTAAATCATAATTTCTTAAACTTTAGAAACTTTGTAGTGGTAGGACTCTTAGCAGAGTCCGCCTGGGGAAGTACCACACATTTGTCAGTTATTCTACCGCCAAGCAGTAATGCAAGTGCAAACTGTGTAGGTACTGTGTTCCGGTTTGAAGGGCAATGTTTCCAGAGAAATTACAGGGCTTAGAGAAATAACAACTTAGATCTATGGGTGAAGAGCGCAGTGCGGTGCCAGGTAATGATTTTGGCTCTTCATGTTCTAATAGCTACGTGTCACTGTGCTGTTATGTGGCAGACATGTAGTTTACCATCAGGTACATGTCCTGCTCGTCTCGTCAATCTTTATTTAAAAAAAAAAACTCGCGTACATGCACGTTAGACAGTAGGTGCATTAATTCCGAGAGCTACAACCAAATTTTGGGTAGGTACTTATTTGAGTTTTTTTTTTTTTTTTTTTTTTTTTTAACATTTATAGGTTTACACTTGACCACCATCTCGCCTGATGTTAAGCGACGATGCGGTCTAAGATGGAGCGTGCTTACCTAGAAGAAACCGATTCACTCTCGATTTGAAGACACCAAGATTATAACCATCGGGAAAAACCCACTCAGGCAACTCATTCCACAGTCGAGACGTTCTTATCACAAAAGTAGAGTCAAACCTCTTTGTTCGTGTCTTTGGAACATCAACCATGAAACGATGCCGCTTCTTCGAGTTACGAGAAGTCCGATAGAAAAAAGGGCTAGGTGGTATTAGATCATGCAGATCAGATGCACACTCTCCGAAGTGTATCCGATAATAAACCGATAAGCTAGCAATTTTCCGGCGATGTTCAAGAGTTTGCAGTCTTTTTCGCACAAGAGAATTATTGCCTATGAGCCTTTTAGCCCGCCTCTCGATCGATTCCAGAGCCTCAAGCTGATACTTAGCCGATCCATCCCAAAGGTGCGAACAGTACTCCATACAAGAGCGAATCTGTGCTTTATATAATAAAAGCAATTGTTCAGACTTGAAGTACTTTCGCACCTTTGAGAGGACACCTAGTTTTTTTGCAGCTAATTTAGCCTTGGACTCGATATATGAGCCAAAGTTGAGTGTAGATGTCAGGGTAACACCCAAAAGCTCAAGATGATCAGTAACCGGCACGGATACACCTCGAAAAGTAGGAGTCTGTAGAAATTGACTCCTTTTTGCGGAGAACAGACACGCCTGCGTCTTTCCTTCATTAAACTTGGCCAGATTGGTTTCGCCCCATTCAGAGACTGCCTCAAGGGCCAAGTTCAAACGCTCGACCATACTCTCTCTCAATACCTTAGTTTGTTGACCGCTGGCTCTCGCGCTAGACATGTAACTCTCCACAACGGTGCTATCATCTGCGTACCCAAAGATACCGGGCTTCAGCAGATCGTTGATATGTAGCAGAAAAAGCGTCGCAGAGAGTACCGACCCTTGAGGGACTCCGGCATTGATACCCATTTGGTCCGACGAGCAGCCATCAATGACAACTCGTATGGACCGATCTCTCAAGAAGTCCGATATCCACGCAATAAAACCTGGAGACAAACCATAACTAGAAAGCTTGCTAATAAGGCCATCATGCCAAACCCTGTCAAAAGCCTTCGAGATATCCAGGGAGACTGCAAGTGCTTCCCCGTGTTTCTCGATAGCTTCACTCCAGATGTGAGTGACATACGCCAGAATATCCCCAGTCGACCGGTTTCGGCGAAACCCGTATTGCCGGTCACTGAGGAGGTCGTTAGATTCTAGGTATGCCAGGAGCCTGCGGTTTAAGACACGTTCCATAGTCTTGCAGAGTATGGACGTGACCGAGATGGGCCTGTAGTTGGCAGGGTCAGCACGACTACCCTTTTTGGGCACAGGTTGCACGTTAGCAAGCTTCCACGATTTCGGTACTTGCCCAGTTTGGAGAGAGAGTCTATACAGGCGCGTTAGTACAGGAGACAACTCAGGTGCACAAGCCTTCAACACTAGGGCAGGAATTCCGTCCGGGCCGCTGGCTTTATTCACGTCCAGATTACGTAGCACTTTACGAACCTCCATTTGGCGAATATGCATTTCCGGCATCAAAGTCGGACTGCCAGGTGGAGTAGGAGGAATCGCACTACCAGCATCTAGACGCGAAGATTCCGCAAACTGAGATGCAAACAAGTTTGCCTTCTCCATTGCGGTGTGAGCCAGCGCCCCATCAGGTTTCAGCATTGGAGGCAGTGAAGAGCGGCAGAAGTTCGATTCGACCGATTTAGCTAGGGACCAAAACGCCTTGCTACCCGCAGGATACGAAGCTAGTTTGTTCCCTATTCGACTAATGTGGTCAAATCGAGCCCTCTGAAGAACCCTTTTGCATGCCTTAGCAGCCCTGTTAAACGCTTTCTTTTTGCGGTGTGTATCCCTTGCCTTACGCTGTCGAGCATCAACCCAGGCTAGGTAGGCCTCATGTTTAGATGCTTCAGCACTTTTACATTGAGAACCGAACCATGGGCGAGCTTTGCTGGATAATGAAACGTCAGAGTATGGAATGAAATATTCCATAGCCGTACGTATTACATCAGTCACAGCATCCGCGCAGGCTGACGGGTCACCAGAAGAGAAGCACAGTGGCTGCCATTGGTAAGATGCAAAGAAAGAACGCATTTCGTCCCAATCTGCTGACTTGTATTTCCATAGCCGCCGGTTGCCTCTGGGGCTGAGATCGGGCGGATGGTAAACGGATACTGATTTCACCAGACAGTGGTCGGAGCTGCCTAACGGCGAATATACCGCCACGGAGTATCGGTCTGGATCAGTTGTCAGCAGAAGGTCTAAGCAATAGGGAGTATGCGACTCAACGTCTGGTACCCGTGTCGCCTCTTGGACCAGCTGGGTTAGGTCTAACGACAAAGCCAGCTTTCTCGTTTCCAGCCCAGCATGGTCAGTGTCCCGGTATGGGTACAGCCAATCCTTATGGTGGCCGTTGAAATCCCCCAGTAACACTAATTGGGCTGATGGGTACTTCTGCTGAGCCGCGTCCGCTGCCTCACTCAAATAATCGGTGAGCCGAGTTGTCTCCTGATCTCCACTGTGCGACCGATAGACACAGGCATAGACAATTTTGTCGATGCCTGTGTCTATCAGCGCCCATAGAACAGAGAACCTGGTGTCCTCAAGATTACGGAGACGCCGACAGCAGATATCGTCACGGGCGTACAGGCACACTCCAGCACGCGGCTTGAAGTTGTGCTCCAAGGTATACCCTGGATAGGTTAGGTACGCCACGTCCGACGGACATCCTATCTGCGTCTCCGTAAGAAACAAGAGTGACGGCTGCTCAGTCTCGAGGTGATGGTGGACTGGGGTGATATTAGAGTGCAGACCTCGAATATTAGTGAGGTGCACTTTGAGAGACAAGGAGTGCAGCCGCTGTTTCACTATGTTTCTGTTTTTACTTTTCATATTAGTTTTTGAGAGTGATTGTCGGTGGGAAAACGGAAGTAGAACGAGGCTGCACACTGCCAACCAACGGTCACAGCACACAACACAAATACACCAATGGGAAACTAGTCTGGAGACTGCGGGGACGCCCGAGCCCCCCCGGGGATGTCTATCTGGCCTTGTCATCCGGTCGCCAACCGGCAGGATAGCGCATCCCGGGATTTTTCGCTAGATGGCGGGGCAGCCTTTCATGAGTGGCTAGCTCACTACTTGGGCCCCCAACTATCTGCGGTCGGTAGCGGCAAAAAACCGTGCCTCGGATCCCGCTACCCTCCATGACTAGCTTCCCGATGTAAAGTATTGGTGTGCAACTATCTGGTCTTGCAGTTATGCAGCAACTGTTCTGACCCGTTTTCCCTAACGGCGTCACCAGACTACATGCCGGAACACGGCTAGGCCGCTTGGCGGCACGACTCAGTCTGGCGGGTGGTCACCAGCCACGGCCAAAGCCTACCACCGGTATGTTTGTCACCCGATTTGCACCACCCAGGGACCACGTGTGGGGGGTTTCTGTGTACAGGTGCTTCCCCACGGACGGAGGTGACACGGTCCCCAAACTTATCACAAGTTAAGCTGAAAACTTATCACATAGGTCATCTACCTCTTCTATTTTACCCCAACACGAAGTTGCAGACCTGCTCTTCTACCGCCTAAGGAAAAACGCTTTGACGCTTTGTAATTGCTGTCTCTTTTCTTTTCGCTTGAAATGAAAGAGACGGCAATGTCAAAGCGTCTACCCCCCGGCTGGAATACCCGAAAATTGGTGGGTAGGTCACCAATTTTTGGGTAGGTCTCGGAATAATTAGACAGTAACAACTTCAAGAATTTGGTTGTCCAATAAAAACTATTTCTTCATGTATTCCAAAATTAGAGCGTTGACACAAGGAATAAGTATTTGCTATCAAAGACTCTCTTTCCCAGCGGTAAATGTCAGATTTATCAAAATAATTAAAATCCCACTGTTCTTTATTAAACGATAGGTATAAAAGAGATAATAGCATACTGATTTTCTTCTTTCTTTATCAGATGTCTTATGACCCCATTGATTGGACTTGACAGAAAGATAGATTGGTTTAAGTGCATTGGTAATACACTCTGTAATATAAAACAGTTTTTTTAATGAATATACTTCAGTAAAAGTACTATTAGCATAGCATACCAAACCAAATAGGTATAGTCAAAACACGTGAAATTCACAAACACCATACGCTCGTTACTATACCATCGATATAAATCAAAAGATGTGTACTGAGCACCTTGAAATTGTTAACAAACTGCATCTCTGTGTGTAGCGTGAGTGTCCACAACTACCAATCTACTGGGTCCCTAGAATCGCTAGCGGCGAGGTATGTTGTGGTTCTACTTATTTTGGTTGTATTTGACAACGAATAGTGATATGCAAAAACGTCCGGCATTCGCCGCTTCCTGCAACCGACTAGAACGGAAAGAGTGAGCTCGCTCTTCCCAACGATGACATAATTCCGTGCGCCTTGAAGTTTGGGAGTCCACATCTGTAGTCTAAATCTATACACGCGATGATCAATTCACAGGGTCTACGGTCTACGGTCTTACACATTTACCAAAATGGTCTTAACTTTGAAATTGCTCTATCTCTGTAAAAAAGAAAGCAATACCATATACAGCATACATTTATACCGAGCCCAATATTTCAACACCTAATGATTCAAATGTGTAATCACTCCCAAGGTTTTCATATTTTCGCCGTTTAAGACGCTCAGTAGAATTTGCCACTGCACCACCCCTATTATTTGTCTCTGGAAGATTAAATAGCGCCAATTTTATTTTGTTATAATAAAGAGTGATGAGATGAGCAGGACATGGGCCCGATGGTAAGCTACATGCTTGTCACATAACAGCACAGTAACACGCAGCTATTGGAACATGAAGAATCCAAATCATTATCTAGCACTGCATTGGTTCGAGTTTGGCTGGGACGTTGGCGGTGGAAAAAGCCTGGCGGATGAGGTCATTCAGGCTGGCGAGGCTGCCAATACGACCCACGCTTTTTATAAATAATATTAATGAATTAATCAGAAATATTATTTGATAATGCTAATCATGATGAGTAGAATACACCCGTTTTATTCAATAAAGGCGAATTTCTAAAAACAAGAGCAACGCGTTTGTTTATTTTATAATATGGAAACCCGACAAAATGTTTGTTTTCAATCAAACCATTTTGTTAAAATATTTACCTACTTCCAATCTTATACCAATAGCTATAAGCGACAAAAACGAAAAGCATGGCAAAGTGCTTCATGAATCATGACGCAATATTAGAAGAAACGCGGACTATGGACTGCCTTTAAATTGACCGTTACAAAAACTATACGAGACCGAATTATTATTATTACCCGTACCCGTGTACTCTCGACCGGCTCAATAGCAGAGAAACCGATCACATTTATAGATACGCTCTAATTACCGAAACGAATTGCGTTCACGAGAGCTTAGACAATGTTTACCTGTCGTAGTTTTATTACTTTGTATTCATAGCTTCATCCCGCTATTTTACACTTTGTAATGTTTTTTAAACAATAATAAATATAGGTACTAATATTTCGCGGTTTCGCGATTTACATGCGGGTTGCCGTGGGGCTCAGCTAGTAACAACCATCGCTAAAATCAATGGATGTGCCCTGAGCACCTTGAAATCGTTAACAATTTGCGTCTGTGTGTGTAGCGTGAGTGGTCTACAACTACCAATCTACTTGACCCCCTAGAGTCGCTAGCGGCGAGGTATATTGTGGTTCTACTTATTTTGGTTGTTGACATCGAATAGCGATAGGTGTAAATATCCGGCGTTCACCGCTTTCTACAATCGACTAAAATGGAAAGAGTGAGCTCACTCTTCCCAACGATAACATAATTCCGTGCGCCTGAAGTTTGGGAGGGCACATCCGTTGATATACCTAATTACCTATAATATTGTTGGTAACAACTCATATGCCCAACAAAAAAATTAAGACCCATTAAAAATTCTAACTAATAATCCTTTCAATCATGGCAGTTTTAAAACTAAACGTACATATAGACAACTTAAGCACTATACCAGCAGAAACCATATTTTTTAACTACATATGTATGATTTGCACTTATCATTTGACCGCCATGTCGCCTGAGGTTAAGTTACGATGCGATCTCCAACGTACTGACCTAGAAGAAATCGTTTTATTCTCGTTTTGAAGACACCAAGATTGTATCTATCGGGAACAACCCAGAAAGGCAACGCATTCCGCGTCTTACACGTCTTATTACGAAAATGGAGTCAAACCTCAGCGCTCGAGTCTTTATATGGAAATGATAATTATTTGGCCTCGACATTTGAGAGAAAGCCCCAAATCCCAGAGGTGGACACTTCTTGTGGGCTGATTATATCCTACTAATGTAACAAACGCGAAAGTTTTTAAGAATGTTTCGTAATCACTCTTTCACGCAAAAACTAATGAAGGGATTTAAATTAAATTTGGTACATGGATGGATAATGGTCCGGAATAACCACAAAAATCTAAATAATAATTATTATTTAGATTTCTGTGGGAATAACACATTGGGCTATTTTTTATCTTCAAAAATAACGGGAGCGGAGCCTACACGGGTGAAGGGTGCAGGGTGCTGTAGTGGTAGGACTCTTGGCAGAGTCCGCCTGGGGAAGTACCACACCTTACCCAGTTACTCTAACGCCAAGCAGTAATGTGCAAGCGTTACTGTGTTGCGGTTTGAAGGGCAATGTTTCCAGAGAAATTACTGGGCTTAGAGATTTAAGATTTAACACCTTAGATCTCTGGGTGAATAGCGCAGTGCAGTGCTAGGTACTGATTTGGACTCTTCATATTCCAATAGCTGTGTGTCATTGTGCTGTTATGTGGTAGGCATGTTGTTTACCATCAGGTACATGGCCTGCTCGGCTCGTCACACTTTAATGTTTTTTTTTTTAAAAAGTACACAGTAAATGTATTGTGAACTAACCTCCAGCTTCCACGAGCATGATGCGTCGTCCATGCTGGTCTCTGGGCGAGAGGATGGAGACGACGGAGTGCTCGAAAGTGGCTCGGGTTGCAGAAGGGACCAGGTCTCGGCAGTACTCGCCGTGCGATGCTCTGAATTTGTAGTAGGCTTGTATCTGAAACATTAACACGTAGTTTTAGGGTTTTGTACAAAAAACGGGATACTGTTATTAAGCCTCAGTTGTCTCATCATCATCAGTCGCAACACGTCCACTGCTGAACATATGCCTCCCCTCTAGATTGCCACAACAAACGGTCCCGCGCAACCTGCAACCAGCGGTTTCCAGCGACCTTTGTGATCTATACATCTAGTAGGAGGCCGTCCAACACAGCGTTTTCTGGTTCGTGGTCGCCACTCGAGAACCTTTCTTGCCCATCGGTTGTCAGTTCTGCGACCGATGTGGCCTGCCCATTGCCACTTCAGCTTGCTTACTCTTTGAGCTATGTCGGCTACTTTCGTTCTTTTGCGAATATCCTCATTTCGGATTCCGCATCAGTTGTGTACCCCGACTTAAAAATACTGTGAGACGCGCAGAATTACTTACTGAGCTACAGATAATAGTTATTTATAGTGCTTTCATGCATCTTATATATCGAGGGTAATTAAAAATAACCCAACTAATATTATAGAGTTAAAGTATGGATGTTTTTTGTTCAATCACATGGTAACTGGATTGTAATTTATGAATAAATAGTTTGAAACTTACTTTTTTAAAAGCACTCTCTGCGTAAAACTTGCACGGCCTAAGGAATTTCATAAGGAAATCGTCATTGTCGTAAGGAATATGGAGGGACGGCTCTCCTGAAAAGAAGAATAAATGAAATTGAATTACAAAAATACACACTAATATCAAAGGCAATATTTTATAGATTTGTGGTTTTAAGGCTTAATTTTGTTAACTCAAATTTCGGCTGATCTAGTAAGTTACGGCTGTTCTAGTCGGGAGAACGGCGACTGCCGATCCGGAGCCCCGGGTACAAATCCCAGCACGCGCACCACTGTCTTTTCGAAGTCATGTGCGTAATACCACTAACTTAAAAACGGTGAAGGCAAACATCGTGAAATCGGCATTATCTACGATCTTTCGAGGTCATGTGTCATCCACTAACCCACACTTGGCCAGCGTGGTGGTTTATGGCCTATACTCTCTCCTTGCGAGAGATGGCCCAGAGTCCCAGTAGTGGATTATTTGCAAATATATATAACTTAAGGGACAGTAACAGTAAGTCCTATGAAAATTCTACCTTGCTTAGAACCGTTTTCCGTTTTGTAAAGCTGCTTAAATTTAAACGGCATTTGTATGAATTGAAAACGGATAAGGACAAACTGTTGAAGGCAATAGGAAAGAAGTTGAAAGAATCATCGAGATCTCAGAAAAATAATAATGTTAGCCTGTACCAGGGTCTCTTTCCTGTGTTTTTGATATCATAGCACCTCCTACCAGGAGTAAATAAGGGCTGAAAGTCCACACTTTGTTTACACCTACTGCCACAATGAACCTCTCACTTTCGTTACCGAACGTATGTAAGTACCTACTCGACTGTGCATTGCTCGTATTAACTGTGTGTATTTTATAAGAATCTGTATAATCATTTCAAAGTCCACCACAAAACCTCACAAGATATAACGTTATACGCGTTTTCATGTCAACAAACATTATGTACCTACAAGTTTAAGTATGTCACAGCTCCAAAATATGCGAATTTCGGAAAATCTTTACACTGGACTTTGTAACAGTCATTTACCTAAACAGAGTCAGCCTTTCATCTATACAAATACGTAATAATAATATCTAAGTAGCAGTCTTTTACCAATTTTAAATGAAAGTATATACGGTACCATCATCTAAAAATATGTTGTCTGTCTGTTTGTTCGGGCTAATAATAACTGCTGGACCAAAGGCAGGGGTCAGCAACCTTTTGGGAGTCACGGGCCACATGGTGAAAAAATGAAGATAATGGCGCTTTCTGTAGATTGTTTTTTTTTGAGCCGGGAATAAATTATCGCCAGTTTACTTGAATGAACTTGGCCGGCCACAACACTACCGTGTGTCCAGATTTTAATTTTTTACTCCGATTTTTCAAAACCGTCGCGGGCTGCGCGTTGTTGACCCCTGTTTTGAGACATAAAATTCAGGCTTTTCTTACTTGGGAGAATAATTAGGGTTCTGTAAAAAAAACCTTAAAACGCGGGCACACTTAGTTGAATATATTTACCTTATATTCATTTACACTAGTTGGTATGTTATGTGGGCTTACTAGGACATGCTTAACAAAGTGATAACGCTTAAGTTGAGCGGATGTGAGCAATAATTGTGAATTTATTTGCTTAGATTACAAAAGAGACATAAATATTAATTTCATGATTAATATACCTAAACTTATATAATATACAGTTTTCCGTTTAAATATGGAAGCTATTTGAGGTAGTCATAAAGACACACCATTTTGAAAAAATAAAAAAAAAATATAATACATATCTAGACATCTAGGTACCTACTTACAAAAGGTTTGACCTCGGTAATAACTGTAACTTCAATAGTAGGGGCAGATTTTCCTTTCTACCACAGATCATAATATACCCTGGGTTCATTGCCTTTGCCTTGTAATACACAAACAGGCCTTACAGGCCTAGTTTTAATTATACAAATAAAGTATATAAGTAGTTGATAATGGAAAGTTGTCAAGGTTGATTTGACCTTTTGATCGGCCCTCCGACCAGATATGTCCTAATAAGTGCATAATTTACATACTGCACTAAAATAAATACATTTCTGCTACTTTGGGGCTCCCAGATTCCCAGATAATCGTTACTCTGTACCTATGTACGTACAGAGTGATGAAATATTTTATGTAAATCTATTTATTATATATAAATAGATTTACATAAAATATTTAATGTATATAAAAGCGAAAGGTCACTCGTCACGAAATCTCAGAAACCACAAATGCTAGGGAGTCTTAAATTTTGCATGGGGGTGCATTCTAACACGTAGGCGCTCGCTAAGAGGGGCTTTTGGGAAATTCAACCCCTAAGAGGGGATGAAAGTTTTAGACGCACAGGGCAAACCCTTAGGCTACAAACTTTCGCACACATATTTCTCTTTTAATACAGGCATTTATTAATAAAGGATTTAAAAAATTGCAATTTCCAAATGGGTAATATATTATGGGATGAAAGTTTGTATGAAACTTTTAATTCGTTGTGCATATAGGGGATAAAAATTTCAATATGAACACTTTGGCCTTACGCTGACGACTTACAAAATGCGAGCAAAGCCGCGGGCAAACGAATAGTTCTGTATAATATTGAACGTAAAATAGCGTCATTGGAGTCAGAGCCAGAGTCAGGACGAACGACCCGACTCTCTCCTAGCGAGAGAGCTTGCTTCTCTTGCGCTCAAAGTTCGACTATAGGTACCTATAGTAATCGTTTTGTGAGTGTTTATACCTACCCAAAAATATTTTAACTAATTGAAACGGACAAATACAAACAAGATGATACCAAAATAGATATACTCGGAGGTAAAGAGTAGTAATAATCTTGTGTCGTCTCTGACTCTTAGAAAAAACTAATCGCCATAATATTCTAAACATTCATCTAGCCAAACACGGCTTATGTAAGTCAAAAACCTCTTACATGTATATCAGCTAGTGAAATCGGTATAGATGCCGTCGTTTATGACGTCAAACGAACTCAAACAAACATGATTGAGCTTTAGTCAAGTTTTGTAATGGGGTTACAAGTTAAAAGTCTCTTATTTCTGTTATCGTCTGACTCCTACAAAAACTATATAAATGTAGGTCCTATTGGCTTATCGAGCAGGCATTTTACCGGTATACTAATCTGACCGACCTAAAATTGATTTGATTATTATTTATTGTTCGTTAACTGGTTCAAATCTAATGAATAATATTACTACTTTTTTGTCTTTTTTCTGCATTTTATGTATTATTTAGATCTATAGTATCTCTGGTTGACATTGTTTTTATTCGTTTATTTAATTTAATAGTTTATAATTATTTTTTTGTATATATCTTTGTTTGACATTGTTATATATTCGTTTATTTTAATAATTTTTGATTGAATTATATTGTTTTTTTATATTAATATCTGTTTGACATTGTTATTTATTCGTTTATTGAATAAGATATTCATTTTAAACCGTAACGGACCAAATTAGTGGTATTTATCATATTTTTAATGATGTACACATGATGTATTGTAACAATTATATGACATGTAACAACACTGTTATGAATAAAGTACTATGACTATGACTATTGGTCAACATTTTTATCCGACTTCCATAAAAGGAGGAGGTTCTCAATTCTGTTGTGTGTTTCTTTAGGTAGGTATGTTAAGCGATAGATACGCCAATAATAATTGTGATAATCGATTTTAATTACGCAGTGCAGTGATTTTTGAAATATCAACAAAAAACTTATATTTGCTTACCTTTTTTCTAAATAACGTTATCATAGAAATCTAAGAAATTATTTATAAATATCTAAATAATAGGATTATTATGATTTTTGATCAAGTACATATCTATAACTTTCCTTAAGTACTTTTGAAGTTGAAACTTTTTAGAAATAATATAATTTATGAAATTTAGTCGAGTGTCTGAGTTTAATTTCAAATTAAAGCCAGTTTTTGTATTTTCGGAAATAAATAAAATATTTCTAGCCCCAAACTATACAAAGTTTGCGCGCAAGCCAGTTAGCTGATATCCTGACTAATATTATGAATGTGAAAGTTGTGAGAGTGGACATTTAAATAAATAAATATAAAATAAATATTGGATTATAAAACCGCTTTTTACTACATGCATATTAATGTACGATACCTACACACCATAATAACTTTTTTTTTATATATTTGTCTGTCTGTCTGACTGATATTTCCAGCTAATCTCTGAAACGGCTGGACCGATTATGACGGATCTTTCACTACTAGATATCTGATGTTCAAATGCAAAACTTAAGCAACCACCTCTTATTTGAGGAAAATTAATAGAGTACCGCGAAATAAACAAAAACCCCTAGAAACGCGCTTGAAACCGCGGGAACAGCTAGTGTAGCTAGAGTATAATATAGCTAATAGAATACTTACAGTTGTAAATACATACAACTATATACTATGGATGTTTCTTACTCTTTCACGAAAAACTATTGAAGGGCGCTGGATGAAATTTGTATATTTATAATAACCAAGAATAACACAAAGGCTACTCGGGAAAATAACGGGATCGAGAACTACGCGTGTGAAACCGCAAGAAGATGCTAGTTATACAAATATACTCATACTCATTTATTCATACTTTCTGTACATGTCACATATCACATATAGTCACAAATAATTGTGAATACATAGATACCCAGACATAAAGCAAGCATCTGTATTCATCACACGAATATTTCTCAGAGGTGGGATTCGAACCCCACACACCTTACGGTTCCACAAGCATACTACCGAGGCCTCGAGGCCACTCAATAAAAGCAAGTATACGACATGTAGAAGCATTAATTGCCATTTATTCGTCTAAATAGAATCCGCAAGATGACAGTCATGCTTCGCTCAGCGTTTTTCGTACACCGCTGCGCTAGCGCACGATTGTAATAACAAATTACAGAAGGCTGTCGCCACCTACTTTCCGGGCTGGTTTACTTATAACCGAAATTAAACCTGTTTATTCGAAATATTCCAATGTAAAAGGTGTGAACGTGATTTTATTTGTCCATAAGAAATTAATTAATATCTTTTTGGTTAATTTCTGTAATTGCATGTTCTTTTTTGGGGCCGGCGACTTCATTCATAAAGAATTTATTTTATTATACGGAACTATGCATTTTTTGGGATAAAAGGTCTACTGTCTACACTCCACATGTCAGCTATATCTGTTCAGTCGTTCCGATGTGATTGAACAATATGCATCTAAAACCGTAATATATAAGTAGGATTGCATTCAATAATGATTTCGGTTACCTGGAAGAGATCGATCTTAGAGATAAGGTCGCTATTTGCTTCACTAGCTTTAAGAATGTTTCCTTTTGTTTATTTTTTTTTTTATTGTGGACAATAAAATACCTTCTATCTATCTTCTATCTACATACCTATTAATTCAATTTCTTTCTTATCTATCTATAAATCAAGTTATCGTGTAACTAGCAGAGATTATAGTTCTAACAATGACATTTGTAGGTGAATACGTAAGTAATTAATGTAGTAGATAATCTTGGTACTGATTTCAGTTCTATTTCATGTCGTTATCGATTAAAATAACAAAAGTAATGTACAACAACAACACAGGTTGCCCTAGTGTGGGTCCAGTGCACACTAACACAATATGTACTCGTTCATGGTATCTCTTATCACTTGTACCTTCTTGTGTTTTTGTTAATGTCCTTCGTTTTTGCTACAATAAACGTTTTTTCATATCATTTTCAATGTGTAAAAAAGTGAAATAATCATGTGGCTGTTTACCTATTTATTACTGTTCAGTTTGTTTGCTTTTCTCTCTCTTGTGTGGAAAAATGATGTCATAGGAGTGACAGTGTCGAATATACACAAACTCCTTTTAAACAATATTTTTTTTCAATTGTTTTCAATAACATTTTTATGCATTTAGGTTACCAGAAAAAAACGTTAAAACAGGTATAATATCCATAGCTATTCAAATCGGCGGCAGTTATATTTAAGAATCAGCAATTTTTGTACAGCTATAGTTACAAAAATTGCTGATTGTTGAATTAAACTAAGTAATGTAGAACTAAAAGTGGTCAGTGTAATAGCAAAATTACTACTCTGAAGTAGGCTGAATACAATCAATAATAAGCAGGCATATCTAAATAATATGTTTTACTGTAAAAAATAAGATATTACAACGCAAATTTTCTGTTCACGGCGCGGCGTAGTGAATGGTGTTACTGTAGTAAATAAAAAAACCGACGAACCTTTCAAAAGTTTCCTCAAGTCCGCGATAGCTTCCTCTACAACCTCCGGCGTTTCCCTCAGCTCTTCCTTTGCCTTTTCCAGAACAGCTGGATCAGTTGTCGCCTTCGTTTCCAACTGAATCTTATTTTCACTCCACATCACAAATGGAACTCCATCTTCATCTATCCTCATCTCCATTTTTTTCTTGGTCTTTAAATGTTTTAATACAAAATACACGAACTCTCACTCAGAATCGTAACAATCAATTCTTCAATCAGCTTTAATTAAAATCAATTAAATAAATTTAAAAACAAATAAATTTGGTGCAAAATTCCAGACCAATTACCTTATCTGAGATTAATAATGCACTATCAGGTAATGCTCTTAGCTTAGAGTATGTATATATAAATTTTTGTATTTCGTAAATAAGCGTAGTGGTTGAGAGATCGCGAGCTGTCAGCTAAGCCGAGCTAGTTGGACTGGCTGCGCCGGCGCATCTACCGTAACGGTATATCATTCCATGGGCTCGCGCTTGTCGACTCGGCCTCTCACTGGAGTAGGAACGACCCACTCAACCTACGGTGTTGCTCAAGATTCGCCGTTTGCAGATCATTGGATCCAAAAAGGTCGCTTCGAGTTGAAAAATTGGTCTAAAATCAACCGTAAAAAAAATCTACTTTTTTGCATCAGTAAAGATGGAATCATTCAATATTTTTGTCCGATTACCTTAGGTCGGCCTTTGTAAACTCCATAGCCCAGTGTCATGAGCGGTTATTATGAGATTCTGTGTAATTGCCGCTCCATATTTCGAGCACCTTAACGCAAGGGGATAAGGTTTACATTCACCGTGCTTCAATGTTAACTGAAAATTGGTTGCAATGAAAACAACTGGTACATGCCTTGTATATGGCTGCTACGGTCGTTTTCGTAATAAGAAGTGGGTAATGGTGACAATTTTGTGTTGATGAGACCATTAACTTTTGTGGTTTGTTCTTCAAATAAATATCTCCGGCAAAAATTGTTTATGAGAATGGAAGCAATCAAGCAGTAACGTGCCAAAATCCCTATGTTTAGGTTTCCAGAGCTATCACAGGGCATAGTGATACCTATAGCATCTTAGGTATATCTCGAGCGCAATGCAGTACTAGGCAATGATTTAGATTCTTCATGTTCCAATAGCTGCTTAATACTCAGAGATTTACTACTTACTACTGTATTGTGACACTATACTGCTATGGGCAGGCACCGTTTACTATCACACACATGTCCTTCTCATCCCGTCGTCACTCTATACTTGAATATTGTAGTAGTAAGACTGTTTAGAGAGTCTCCCTGGGCAAGTACCGCACCTTTGCCAATTATTCTACTGCCAATCAGTAATGTGTAAATATCACTGTGTTCGGGTTCGAAGGGTAATATTCCCTGAGAAATAACAAGGCGTCGATAAATCATTTTATATCTCAGGGGGACAAGTGCAGTACTGTGCTAAATTTGGACTCTTCATGTTCCGATTGCTGCGTCACATCGTACTGTTGTGGGTAGGCGTGCCATCAGGCATGCGTGTCCTACTCGTCCCGTCACCGTAAAAAAAATATTTTTTCATATGTATTTTATTGTAGAGTGCACTTTTTGAGTATTGATTGTATATTTCCCTACTTTGCTGATCTTTAGAATAAACCAAACAACCGCAGTTTTTAAGAGAATAGGTACATGAGAATTTTAGTAGAAATGTATTATTTATTTATCTCTAGAAAATAGAATTGCCCTATGGGATAACACCCTGGTACATCTTTCTCTCTACTGTCTACTGATAAAGTACAAGGTATGTGTTATATATTTATAGAATCTCCTTTCATTTTTGAGTTAGCAATATCCACTAATTTCTAGTTTTTGTAACAATTCTAGAGTTTGCAAGGTACAGTAAGCTCTATCTCTATAATGAATAGACCTAAAGATATAAGTATATGTACTTCATTAGATACCAACCAATACCAATACCAATAGTGACCAATAGTACGGGTTAGGAACGAACTTTCTGAGTAGTGCGCAAAGATCTGCGCCGCAGTACAAACTAAACACTCGCGTGCGCTGTTTCTAGAACCAGCTTCAAAAGATTTATCAAAAAACGGCCGAACTGAAATGTTTAAATGTACTTATAGTCCAGGATCCCAGGTACAACTTTTTAAATTGATTACTATCGAGTTAATTTTGCGTGAATGGCTTCCTGTAAGCAACTCTCGATGGTGGTAGCTAACAGAGATAGGATAGGATAAAATGCTTCTGAGCGTAGGACCGGTATAATGTACCACGCAATTTGTAGGACAATATGACTGTTAAATTAAATTCATATTAGCTAAGTAAAAAATAAAGAATCAGCTGGTTAGTAATCCTTTATGACTTCGTTATCGATACATGTTGAAAGGACGGGGAACTCTTTCATCTAACCAAATAAATATGTATATTTTGTAGGACAAATATTTTTTCGAATAATTTGCATAACTATCTTAAGATTTAACAACAAAAAAATCAGTTAGTAATAAATGTTTAAGAATCATCAAACAGACATATTTTATTTTTGCTACCTGTGTTAGCTACCACAATCGAGAGTTTCATGTAGGAAATTGTTGAGAGTCTCATTAAAATAAAGCTACTCACGGAAACTGGACCAGGTATCCTGAGCTATTATATTATTTCAGTAGGTGTCACAGAGAGGATACAAAAAAGAAAACAAAAACATACAATTACCTAAATCATTTTATTGTCTTATTCAGTTTAAATCGAATACAAAATATAAGGGATTCAATGTTTAATATCTACAAGTTTGAGCAAATCAGGTATACTCTGTCAATATTATACACCAAACTACAGCTACATTACAATCGGAATGAGTACCCTCGACCACATAAGGCACTTTATTATCACAAAGCTTATATGGTACACGACAAATGACATACTTCTTATTCTTAGCATAAACACTATCGCTGACGAAAAGTCTTCACCATATTTGTTCGATTCATATAAATGTAACAGGTTTACAAAAGTGGACTGTCTCTATTTTTGTTTTCAGTAATACAATTTAGACTCCCCATTACAACTCATAACTGTTGACAAAATTGGTGCCACTATCGTATCTATACAATGACAATCAAAAGCTATTGCATAAAAGTTACGTAGTTCAATAAATTCGCCACTCAACTTCAATGATGACAGGGGGAGTCTAAGGCGCTGCGCAAACGAAGACAGTTTTAATTTCCAGTTACCGCCACTAAACACTTTTTAATCGTCGATGAGATTTTTTTGTGTCCAGTTACGGAGATAAAAATGTGTACGTTTGCGCAGGGAATTAATGATTTTATACTGGTTCTATAGAAAACAAATATTCATCGGTAGCTTGTATCCGACAAAGAACTCAAAAAGTATCTACGTTTGCGGCCTGCCTAAACAACTAACTATAACTGCCCAATATAAAGTTCAAAATTCAATACGTCAAACGTCAGTATTTGATGCTCAACAGTCTTCATTACGCCACAGTTTATATTCTATAGCTTTGTTCCAGAAGCGCCGTTGTTATTAACAAAGAAACAAAGGAACCACATCGTTTCATAAGACTAAAACATCACGTATTTCGAAACATCGAAACAAGGTCAAGTTTAATTCAACACGCAAAGGTTTAACTTTGACGAAATTGAAGAGTTAAGTACCAAAGCTATTTGACCGCGTTTGCTTGTTTCGGCGATCTAGCTTAACTTAACCCCCTGTATTTGATGAGAAAAAAATCTAAATTCAAATATTTTCAAAAGTACGTAAGTGGCTATTTAACAAAAAAGGAAGCTGTTGAAATAACTGTGACACGAACTGTTATAATATTCTACATTAATTTTCGAGTCTTTGTATGATTGGTACTTATGCCACACGCAATAAATCACGCATATCCTGTACAAAATATAAATTGAATCTTAAACGGAAAGTCACAAAGACAAAAAGCATTTATAGATAAAGTTTTTGTTTTAAGTTAAGGCCTGTTTTCATTTTGATTAGTACGCGTGCGAGAGAGTAGTGCAGGTGTTGAGCGATTAGTAGCAAACACGTGTGGACACCGATTGATTATTGCGAGTACATAGTAATCAGTCGCGATTACTCATTAGCACTCGCAATCGCACTCGCACTTGCACTAATCAAAATGCAACCCGGCCTTTGTTTCATACCTGCTAATTTTGCGATTGGTTAGGATATTGTTTTGATGTCAAATATATTTAATGTGTACTTTCTCGACTGCTTCTTAACGTACCTAGTATAGTAGTTACCATAGTATTAGGAAGCTAGAAGCACATCTTAGTTCTATACTTATTAGCACGAGTATTGTTGCATTCAGATGGCTGATAAATTGGAGTTAGAAAATCATAATATCTGAAATCCAACATATTTGTAGGCCCAAAGCCGAGCCAAGTATCTACTATTATAAAAATGTATTCGACAGTATTTGTATGATTCTTTAATTTCAATGATTTATAAGAAAAAAATTGCGTGGCGTATCCATAAAATTTGCAGGGTTCTAGAGTTCAGAATGGGGTCTCTACTATAGTGGACAAATTACGTCATTATTATTACTACACTATCATAGTTTTGGCTCATATTAGACAGAATAATGTTTTTTTAAACTCTAATACATAAGAGAAAACCCTAAAGCTACCTTTTGGTGAAACGATACAGAACTGGCACTTAACACATTCACAGCCGCTACCTACTTGCGAGTTTATCCACTATAAACTAATTTAATTATTAAATATAACTCTCCCAACTACTTCGATACAAAAATCCATACAAACATGTCATGAAATTCGCTCACATTTTCACATTTTGTTTCTAACTACTATTTTAGCTACACTACGTCTAATTCCTAAATAATTCATAAATGGTACAATTAACCCAAATTATATAAATTAAAATTAAAATAACATTGAAATACAACAGTCACATGGATTTTTAGGTGTCGATATTCATGAAATATGTGAGTTATTTCTTAACGTACCGTCAACAAATTTCTTGTACATTTGTCTTGTATTTCTCTATTTTTTTTTCTTTGAGTTCTCTTGAATTTAAGATGAACCCGAAAATCCATGTACTTGCAGATCAATAACATAACATATACTTATTCATTTGGATGCTGCTTTTATAACAATAGCTACTTCATTATTGCATTTTAGTTGATTCACGAAATTACGTTTTATACTTACAACTGCCATTATCCACAACTTATTTTAAAGTCAAGATTACGTTTCGAGTTAGTTTGTGTGTATTGTAGCGTTGATGAAGGCATAAAAGAAGTAGTAGGTAAATTTGTCCCGTTCACGAAGGATAGAAGATAAGAGCGATTCAAAACGAATACTCGCTAATATTACTATAGGGAGCAAGATAGAACGGCACACAACCTTTAATACACCTCACCTCATTTGAAGTGGAACACTGTACCACCTCGCTATAAAACGGGCTCTTGTCAATATTTTTTCTAGATATGTCCTACCCAAAACCAGTGTATTTGTAAGTATTTTAGACCTTCCATGCGACGTCTATAGGTTATCCATAAATGAAAAAACCTTAAATTATAACTAAGAAAAGAATGGTTGACTCAGTAAATTATGGATGACAATAAACTCCCAGAAGTAATTATACAAATTATAATAAAAACGTCATGAACATAGCTAAGAACATTAATTTATCCCACGCACAAGTAATAAAACACTACGCCCTAGACATTATATAAAAAAGCTATCTTTGTATTATATGTAAACATGCAGATCAGCCTCAATTCCTAATCCTAACACGTTGATATGGCTTCATACAAGAAAAAATGCTCTTACGTAGTTAGTTTTGTGAAAGATCAAGAAATACCACTTGAATAAAGCTATTCAAATTGGAATGTAACAGAAGAACAAATTAACGCCTTAATAGTGGTCGTCCCAATACGATTAAGATGCTTTTTATACTAAAAAATGCTACACAGTACGTCAGCCATTATTTTATTCTAGAACATAGTTCGAACAGTAAACAAAAGGACAGAAGTAGTTATAATTAGTAAGAATTCAATCATTTTTTATCATACTTGGTTTCATATTTTAACAGGAATGCACAATATGTTTAAGTAATTATTTAACAAATTATAATAATATATGTCGAAAATCGTAAAAAAAAATTAATTGTACTAATTGTTATGTGTACGTGCACCGTTGCGGGTCAACAAGATTGAAGACGACCCAATAGAGGGATCAGGAAGAAGTAAAAAATATAAAACAATAACGAATAAAATAGCGATATACGAAAAAAAGTAACATAATTGCAAATTACACTCTATAGAGTAGGTATCTTACCTATATATAGGTGTTTGCATATTTTAAATTATATGGTAGAGAGTTTTATCTTTAGTCTGACTATCGATTGACTTTTTTTATCCCAAGAAAAATGAGTAGTACGTGAAGTTATCAATAAACAG
The DNA here is from genome assembly GCA_963693475.1 of Ectropis crepuscularia. NCBI lineage: Eukaryota > Metazoa > Arthropoda > Insecta > Lepidoptera > Geometridae > Ectropis > Ectropis crepuscularia. The sequence continues at coordinate 7,671,339 of OY856344.1, read as the reverse complement.
TTTTAAAATAATTTACGGTTCCTAAAGCACGTGTTATCAAAAGATCAAACCGTCTATAGGTTTTATTTATCATTATTCTATTTTATTCTAAAGTAATGCCACTGTTTTAAGTTAAAGTAACTTTAGACAGTAGCGTTTTCTTTCGATAACCTACAAGCTACTTGGCAACGATCATTACATATTAAGAAATTATTGTACGTTCCTGTACTGACCAAACACATTTTATATACTGTCCTTAAGTTTGACTGCCGACTTCTTCAGGCATTTACACGATAGCTTCTCTACAGCGAACCCTCCCTAGTTGCAGCCATGTACTTATACGGTAGCACCTTATCGAGAACGATCACATTCTACAATTAGCTACATAGTGATCACCACATATTAAAAAAAAACCAAGAACAATATAGTGGTTCTACTGTTATTGAGCAAAAAAACTGGTACGTTCCAGTTCTGAGCAAACTCTACATACTGTCCTCAAGTTCGACTACCAATCTGCAGCTATCTACAGACATCTACATTAACTCAATTAGTCTACTTTTCAGCGAACCCGTAGGAGTTCCAGTTGTTGATGTGTGGTAGGACGTCGTTGATGACGGGATACCAGTTAGCGCCGGAGTAGTCGATGGCGGGCAACTCGCCACCGTAATCCGCGGGCAGGTGCGATGGTGCCAAGTGCTTGTGGAGCGATGGCATCTTGGAGCCGTGGAAGAAAATCTGGAAAGTAAAAATATAAACGTCATTTATGAGACACATTGAATTATTTTCGAAACAGAGGAATAAAGAAGAAGAAAGACATGGAGGAAGCATACAAAATCGTTGTGAGTTTTGATTGTCTTTAACAATAACATTCAGAAAGATATTTCATTTGGCATCAGCAGTCAGTCAGCAGCAGTACTTCTACGAGTAATAAGGTCCGAAATACAGGGCGAATGGAGTTTAAATAGATACCTAACCATATTTAGTGGCAAACCAGCGTATTTTCGGTGTAAAATGAAGGAATGATTTGGCACATTACAATTTTGTTCATTCTGTATATTTATGTTGAAGAATTCTGCGCAACTTAGACAATTAGGAGATCCCGCTATACCACGACCTTTACCGAGCTGTTTATTGGATGAAAAGTATTTTATATTCAATTTAATTTGTCAACAAATATATTGCCAATGGGTTGCAATATATTTGTTGATCATAATATTATTAATTAATCACGTTCTGGACTGAAAATTTTTAGACAATCCATTTGCAATATATTTGGTGACATATTAAATTGAAAATAAAATACTTTTCATCCAATAACCAGCTCGGTGATGGTTTTTGTACAGCGGCATCTTAGACTAAAACGAGGAAGTTTAAAACAACAAAGCGCCGCAACACTTCATGTCAATGACTTAACGTCAATGAACGATGCTACTTTTTAAACGTAATTACAAAAATCACATTTAAAAAATCAAGAGTGAGATCAGGGGTGTAAAACATACTTTTCGACCTATTCTTATACCCAACCGGTAACCAAAGAAAAATCATTGAAGTCGGTCCAGCCGTTTCAGAGGAATCCGACGACAAACAAAGTTACACGAGATTTTAATGTGTTTGCTACGTTTGCTTATAAACACTCGTAATTCGCCTAACTCTGACTTATTTGTACAGGTGTTATTTAACTGACGCACAATACATGTAGTACAATGTATTTTAAAATATAACGCGACCCTCGCACGAACAACGAAATTTATAATCAATATTATTTCAACGCGGTATAGTTTCTAATTAATCTAATCTAATTTCACGGTTATAATTAATTATAATCAATCAACAACACACATAATACATTTACATTTTGATCAAAACTCACATAATATAATATGGGACAATAGGCATCTATTTTCGTACAATTATTATGACGAATCTAAATAAGATTCATTGTTCAGTAAGTATTGTTATCTCAGAGTTAGTTTTGGCTAATTGCGTGAATAACAGTACAAAGAGTGAGTTTAAACAAAGTCGAATGAAGTTGGTACAAAAGCCTTTTGTGCCAAAGGATGTTCAACTTCAAGCATCATTATTCCGTGGCTTGTTGTGTACTTGGACGTTACGAGTATGTTGTCACAACAAGGCATCGTCGGCACTCACTAATAAGGTTTAATATACGTTTTAGCTAAATAAATGCGTTATAAACAAAAATACAAACATACGCATTTTTAACCGACTTCTAAAAAGCGGAAGACGTTGTCAATTCGACTGTTTTTATTGTCTGTTTGTTGCCTCAAAACTTCGACTGGGTAACCCGATTTTGCTGATTCTTTTTTTGACGTGATAACGTCTTATAATTCGATGAAGCCGGCTGCACGCCCAAAAACATGACGTCATGTAACGTTACCGTCGGTCGTTACCGTCGGTCGTTACCTCGCCGCATGTTTGTTACAGTTGTATTAATTATTTCAACCAGTAGTTCAAGCGGGGATGTAGCTCAGTGGTAGAGCGTTCGCTTTTTATTTCAAAGCTCGTGCTTCCCTTATAAATTAAATTGAAATTATCAAAATCTGTGTGTTTTTATTTGTAGTATCAACAAAAATAATTATCAAAATCTGTGTGTTTTTATTTGTAGTATCAACAAAAATAAAAATATAGACATACGTCGATTATACGATGATATATCAGTATTTTACTAATTCTATCAAAATTTGTGAACTATAAAATGAATTTAATTTTGAAATTGAACTCGATTGTTTCGTTTTTGAGAGAAAATAATAATTATGTTTGAACGTAACGAACGAAAAATATGAGTATAAATATTCGAGCATATCATACACTGTTCGAAGTTAGTTTTTCATAAGGCGTTTCGATAGCTGAAATAATCTGAGCAAACAAAAAAATTAGCTCTTTATGTACTTAACGTTTTTTGCACCAATTTGTTTATTTATGTAGTTTTGAGTGTGCCTTCAAACAATTGAAAACCTTTTTTTTAAAGTAGTTCATAAAAGTTTAGTTAATTTTAGTTTCCAAGAAACAGAAACAGAAGCAAAACATTTTTCTTCTTAATATTGTATATTCTTATCAAAGTTTGAGAGTAAGATAGTAAGATTTGGAACGATACAATCGCACTAATATTATAAAAGCGAAAATTTGTGTGTTTATGTGAATGTACCTAATTTGTACCCACGTATCTCTGTAACGATTGAAAAGATTTGAATGATATTAAATATGTACTTAGTGAGTGCTTGGATTAAACATATTAAGACTGCCTACTTTTAATCCCGTTAAAGTACGGGTTACATCCTAGGGCGCAGCTAGTATTCTAGTAAGTACTTGTTCATAATAAATATTCATAGGAGTCACTTGAGTTTTAAGTACTTCTAATTTATTAGAACAGTGTACTGTAATCCAACCACGCCGGACAAGGCTGAAGGAATATGAAACTCGCTACCTAAGTAATTGAGATATTGAGAAATACCATGTCCAGATCCAACATAAATGCATCTAGCTACGTCTTATTATAGTTATTGTAGTGGTAGGACTCTTAGCAGAGTCCACCTGGGGAAGTACCAAACCTTTCCAGTTATTCTACCGCCAAGCAGTAATGTGCAAACATTACTATGTTCCGGTTAGAAGTGCAATGTTTTCAGAGAAATTACAGGGCTTATAGGATAGGGCAGAGAGATATAACATCTATACGATCTCTGGGTGACGAGCGCAGTGCAGTGCTAGGTAATGATTTGGACTCTTCACGTTCCAATAGCTGCGTGTCACTGTGCTGTTGTGTGGCAGGCATGTTGCTTACCATCAGGCACATGTCGTGCTCGTCTCGTCACTCTCTATTTTTAAAAAAACTCACGTCGCGACGCGAGCATTACTTGTGGTAACGATGTTTACAAACACGCTGTAAATATAAAAAAAAAAAAAAAAACCGCCCAAGATTCGCCTTTCTATTGCCTAACTAAATCGGCTATAACTTTGCTATTACTGTCTTTATCATTTCCCGCGAAAAGAAAGAGACAGCAATATCAGAGCTAAAACAGTTTTAGTCTGGCGGTAGATCCTCCGCGCAGTATTTGTTTTCTCGCACACAGTCATGTTTACACATAGGGTATCGGTTTTCACGCACACTTGCTTAGCGTGTTTTCATACTTGGTCACCGCAAATAAGACGCGCGTCGCTTCATGAGATAAAACTACTTTAATGTATAATAATTAGGGATGGGCCGAATGTGGTTTGAACCGAATACGAACTTCGGCCGAACATTCGGTAAAAATGAAAAATTCGGCCGAAGTTCGGCCGAACTTCGGTTCAATTTCGTCCATATGGCTGGTAGGCTAAGAATAAAGACAAGTTCCCTAACATGAGTTGTCTAGCTCGGATATTTTTGTCGTCTCCTGGAAGCTCTGTATATTCTGAGCGACTTTTCTCAGAGGCAGGAAATGTGTATGAACAAAAACGAAACTTCTGGCTTCTGCCAGAAAAGACCGAGTCTTTAGTGTTTTTGCATCATAACCTGCATCTGGTTAATTTCAAATATGAATAGCTATTTTTACTAATTAGTCTATATTAGAGAGAAATACCGTTTAATAATAGTCCAAAATACTAAATGATTCCTAAATGTTACCAAAACGAAAAATTTACCTAATTGCTGGTGTACGTTAGATAGAAGTATTCTTTTTTTCTAATTCAATTAACGACCTTATTAACATGTGTGTGTATTAGAAGAATGCAAAGTTTATTTAATTTTTGTTACAGATCTTGTAAAGATTTTTTTTAGACCAACTATTAAGGAGACCAATATAATTTAGTATTTTTATTAGTTAATTACCTACCTATCCAAAGATTTCTAAAACTCATTATTAGATCTTCCAGTTTCATTGAGTGTTCTGACTAGGTAAGAGAGATTTTTAATGGTTGGTTATTAGTGTTTGGAAAAGTAGTTTAATTTTTGTTATTTAAGTAAGAAAGATTTCTAAGGCTGGTTTGGTTAGTAAGAAAAGCGGTTTAATTTTGTGTTTTGTTTGATTAAGTAACCAAAGATTTTTGAGACTGGTAGTTAAAAAGACCAATTTAAGTTTTTTGTTTATCACGTATGATTACTTTTTCTAATTCAAATAAATGACTATAAGTATATCTGACTTATTTTATTTTACTGTTACTACATAATTATATGTTTTTTTCATTAATTTCTATTATGATAGTGCAAGTATATTTAGTGCAGAATGTTCGGCATTTTAACCGAAATTCGGCCGAATGACGAAGTTCGGTTCAAGCTGCCGAAGTTCGGTTAAACCGAATGTAAAACGAATTTCGGCCCATCCCTAATAATAATAATAACATATGAAAGTTTTTTGATATCATATTCACGAAACCGTGATATATCAACGATGTTAATAGCATTCGTTTTGACGTGATAACGTCTTATAATTCGGTGAAGCCGGCTGCACGCCCGCAAAACATGACGTCATGTGACGTTACCGTTACCGTTAGTTCGTCGTCCGTGCCATGCGGACGAAGCTGAGCGCTGAGGGCGCCACCCGCCGAGTCGAGCGGTATCACTACTCGCGCTATCAGCGTACTGATTTCTTAAGACGTTGTCACGTTTAACTATCGTCAGTAAACCGACTTTACAGACAACCATTTTTTTTTTAAATCGCTAAATATAAAACATTTGGAACCAAATCACCAGATATACCATGTATTTCATCATGGAGAAAATGGACATGTGGTAATATTAGAAGCTGCACTTTGATTAGGATGATAATAATCTACCACCAATGTACATTGTACATTGCATGAGATAAACATAACATACATTATACGTACAATCATGATCGCTATCGCACAATCAGGTTGATAAGTATAGGTAACAGATGTGCAAAAATCTGAAAGGTCTCTTATCGAACACATTTCCATCGCCCACTACTGATAGATATTTCTACCTGGGAATTCCCTTGCAACATATTATTACTTCAGCTTTTGATCCTAAAAATGATAACTAACCCCATTTGCTTAGAATATAAATTGTCTTGATATTATTTTTTTTGCAACTGCAACGGCTATTGCTGTGTGTGTAAGTGTGTAAAGTAATGTAGGAGTGTGCTAACGTTTTCTTTAAATGTTTTGTTTGTAAATCAAGTGTAAATCTATATTGTCTAGCTAAACAAGCTAGATAGTAGATACCTAGACTGCAACTTTGTGACATGGAACTTATCCATAGCAAAAATACTGATTATGATATGCCTAAGTGCCTTAAACAGTGCGTAATGCCCCTAACTTAAAACGGTGAATGAAAACATCGTGAGGAAACCGACGTGTAGGTACCTAGATCTTTCGAAGTCATGTGTCATCGACCAACCCGCACTGGGCCAGCGTGGTGGATTATGACCTTGACTCTCTCCTTGCGAGAAAAGGCCCCGAGTCCTAGCATGGGAATATCTAATGGGCTGTTTATGTATGCCTAAGTCCCAATGTGTGATACGTCTTCAGGTAGACTCTACAAATGCCTCTATCCTCTATAGCAACTTATGAGCTACATAGCTAGATAGATTAAAAACATTTTGGTAAGACCTTTTTTTCACAGTAAATAGTGACAGGACAAACAGGACATGTGCCTGATGGTAAGCAACACACCTGCGAATCACAGAACAGTGTCACGCAGTTATTAGAACATGACGAATCGAAATCATTACTCAGCACTGTACGGCGCTCGTCATCTAGAGATATACGATGATTGATCTCTATACCCTGTAATTTTTCTGGAAACATTGCATGAAACCGGGATACAGTGATGATTGCATATCACTGCTTGGTGGAAGTAGAAAAACTGATCGTAAATACTCACTCTGTTCTTGAGTTTCTCCCTGATGAAAGGCTTGAACATGTTCCAGACCACGTTGAAGACCATGGGCTGTTTCACGAAGTGCACTTCCTTTAGACGCAGCGGCATCGCGTCCTGGATGAACGTGAGGAGACGCTTCGAGAACGACGGCGTCAGCCCCATAGTCTGCAACCAACATATTGCTATCGTCACTTACTAAACCATCAACATCACCCCCATCGCCTGAGAGCAACAAATTGCTGTTGTCATCTATCAAACCATCAACGTCAGCGCGTCCGCAACCAACATATTGCTATTGTCACTTAATAAACCATCAATGTCGGCCCCATCGTCTGCAAGCAACAAATTGGTATTGTCACTTGTCAAACCTTCAACGCCAGTCCCATCGTCTCCAAGCCACTTATTGCTATTGTCAGTTGTCAAACCATCAACATCAACACCATCGTCAGCAAGCAACATATTGCTATTGTCACTTTTCATACCATCAACGATAGCCTCATCGTCTGCAAGCAACAAATTGCTATTGTCATTTGTCAAACCATCAACGTCAGCCCCATAGTCTGCAACTAACATTTTATTGCTATTGTAACTTATCAAACCATCAACAACAGCCCCATCGTCTGCAAGCAACGCTACGCAACGCTAACTCAGGAACTACTGGACCTATTTCAAAAATTATTTCACCGTTGGATATGTATGTGGACCGTGTCCTATATATAGCATATATATTATGTACTACGAGCGAAGCCGGGGTAGGCCACTAGTTTTTTTTTAAACTCGTCATGAAATTCTGAAATAAATATAATTCCATGTAATCATAGTTACTTTGTGTTTTATAAGAGTAACTATGTATTTTAGGTGTAAAACATCCACTTCCGCAATTACAATAATCGTAATATAATGATTTGTATCATGGCATCCGTGTTTTCTGTTATTTGTCATTTATATGTTTTTGTTTTTACATCGTTACCACTGATAATGAGTGTAGGTACTTATCTTTTGCATAATTACAGAATATAATTATTGAAACAACAGCGTATCAGTCATAAGTAGCCGTTATCAGGCATTAGTAACTAGGGAGAACAAACTGTCGATTAAAAACATCAAAGCATCATTATAGTAATCCCTGATAATGTGCTACTTGTAAGTATAGAGGTAGTATGTGTTGTCCATTTATGAAACGAAACAGTTGGTAATCGCTTCAGGGGGGATCCCAGTGCTATCGCTTACTTCACCCAAAAAGTATGTATCGCAACGGTACCAGCGCAACGATCAGAACGACTACTCTCTTTCTACGAAAAACGTAATTTCGAAATAAACTCGCGACTTTCCTACTCCGGTTCTCCGGTTTAACCCTACACGCCAGTGATTTCGATGGCGTGTTTGTTTTATATGGAGTTTTTTTTTTGTTTAATAGAGATAAACTATTTATTGCATTGAAGTTAAACTAGAACTCTTAAAATGTAAAATAATTGGCGGTCTTATCGCTACAAGCGATCTCGTTCAGGCAAACCGTGGTACGGAAAAGGTATTACAAAATAGTGGAAGAAGGGAGTAAATAGATATGTATTCAATATTATTATAATATTTATATTGTCTATAAATATGTAATATATTATTTGAATATTTATTATAAATAGTGTATTGTATTTTTAGGTTGCGATATACGATACTTATCATTTATACATGAAATTCATCGTGGCCCAGTTAATGTGGTTAGCCACACAGGTCGAGGTGATGATCATGTTCAGGAGACGCAAGTCCGTCCGAATCGTACGCCTAGTATCGATTTTCCAATAGTTGTTCTTGAAGCCTTCCTAAAGAGGTCATGAGGAAAACCCATTTCCTTCCTTTTGAATACATTGTTCATTGACGGAAGTTAGAGCACAATATTAGTCTTCAGATAATACTAAATTCTTAGACCTAATTTGGCATTGGCGTGTTTGGTTTACAATTGAAAATAGACCGACATATTTTCTGGTTGAAGTATTTTCAAGAAATTCATAAAAAAATGTGACATGCTATTTTAAAAAAAAAAGAGATTTTTTCAGTTCGACCGTAAATATTTTTGTTTAATAAAGGTCATGAATTTAAAATAGTTTACAAAATATATAAAATAAACGATTTCACCTTAACAAATATTTTTACAATAAAGACTTCAACAATCGAAACGTTCGGATGCCTTTCCGACCGGATTATTCGAATTGAAGATTTCTAATGTTAATAAAATAAGAAAAAACAGTAAAAGTAATACAATAAATAAATTTAAAAGATAGAATCGAGACGTGTTTAGAATGCAGGTCCGCCACCGTGGACGTGACACCGATGTATATATAACCTAATTTGAATCAATTTTCCTCGTTATCTTTAAAGACCTGATTTACAATGGACTGCTTAAGTTCAATGATGATTGTCAAGATCAAGGAAATATCCAACTAACATCACTGTTAAGAATTTTAATTATTTCATTACCTTCCGGAGATCATCACTGTGTGCCTTATTTCCTTATTTAATAGTAAATTCAAACCTCTTATACGAAATGTAACTATGGTACTGGTAAAGTTTTGGTCTTGGGATTTTTTTCAAGTTTTTAAAATTTTACTGAAAATACTCAGTAATAGGACTCGTGGCAAATCAAGTTAATATCACTATTAATTTCACACAGCAAATTTTCATTTTCTCTGACACAGATGTCAAAATGCGCATTTAAACAACAGGCCACTAAAACATAGAGGAAGATAATACAACTTTTTAGGGTTCCGTAAAACGTAAAAACGGAACCCTTATAGTTTCGTCATGTCTGTCTGTCTGTCTGTCTGTCTGTCTGTCCGTCCGTATGTCACAGCAACTTTTTGCCGAAACTATGAGAACTACACTGTTGAAACTTGGTAAGTAGATGTATTCTGTGAACCGCATTAAGATTTGAACAAAAAAATTAAAAAAAAAGAAAAATTAGGGTTGCCCCCCATACTGAGAACTGAAACTCAAAAATTTTTTTTTGATCAAACCTACACGTATGGGGTGTCTATCGATAGGTCTTCAAAAATGATGTTGAGGTTTCTAAAATCATTTTCGTTTACACTGAATAATTGTCGCGAGAGACACTTCCAAAGTGGTAAAATGTGTGTGTCCCCCCCCCCCCTCTAACTTCTAAAGTAATAGAATGAAAAATCTAAATAAAAAATGTGATGTACATTACCATGTAAACTACCAACGAAAATTAGTTTGAACTCGATCTGATGAGTAGTTTTTTTTTAGTACGTCATAAATACACTATTATTGAAACTGCGATCAAAGTTACAACGAAATACAAGAACTATGTGTACTATGTATATTATGTTACTTGCTGCAACGGAACCCTTCATGGGCGAGTCCAACTCGCACTTGGCCACTTTATTTTATGATAATTTGAACGTATTTAATATTCATTTCTTTTGAAACAAATTCCATGTATACATATGATTCGTTGCATAATTGGATAGTTATTTGCAAGAAATACAGAAACGCATTATGAGAACCTACATACTAACGTTATTAGTTTTGTATAATTCTCACATAACGCCAATGAGAATGCGGCAGCAATAACTTTTGTATCCCCAGCTCTAATGAAGGCGGCGAATGACTTTAACAATGAAATAGGGACGTGCTTAGATCTCTAAATTGGTCAAATTACTGGCAAACGGCACGCCATAGATAGTAAGTTCACGACAGATTTTGTTTCGGTCAGTGCTAATATTGCTGTACGAAATTATATTCTAAACAGTAGCCTCGATGCTACGACCAGTGATATATTTGCACTACGTAAAAATGTATTTAGACATGAAAAAAAGATGTTTGAAACTACAGAGGTAACAACAATTATTTACAGACTCAATCCAATAGCACGTATGTTTTTCTAGAAATAAAGTGAAATATTAGGAAGGAAGGAAGATTTATATTTTAAAGTAATATATTTATTTACTTTTTAAGGATTTAAAAACTAGGTAAAGCCAATCAAGCCCAAACTTAGTAAAGCTAATGTATGGGTGCGAGATATATGATATATTACAAAGGATATAAACCATGTCATTCATAAAATAACAAGGGAGAGTTTTAATCTTAACATGTTTTACACGATTATTGACTTGAACTTGAATACTAATAATTTTATCTGAGATAACATAATATTATCCATGGAAAAGTAACGTAATAAATACAACAAACTTATATGATATGTTATCAGTCACAGCTGTGTTGTTTAGAACAGATAATACATGTTTTAGATCCTGTTCCACTTAGAAATAGATCGCATTTACGTCGATACATAAAAAAAACAAGTTTGCAATTTTGTTTAAACCTGAGATATTTATAGACTGAGGATGTGAAAACAAGCGCATATATTTATTCTAAATTGATAGATATGATATCCAAAATAGCCAAAACTAAACACGCAACATAGTCGCAAAAAACGAAAACATAGAATATGTGTATAACAAAAAAAAAACTCGTGCTGCCACATTTGGTAGGCGCCATTATCTTAATTCGAACAGGTAGTATTAGAAGGATCAATTCATTGCCAATGGTTGAGATAATAGTGCAAACGTATTTTGAAACTGCGCACAAAAACGTATAACATAACGTACGTCGCTAACATAACAAAGCAAGGATCAAGTAGGTACAATCAAACGTTACATCTACACTAATATTATAAAGAGGAAAGATTTGTACCTATTTTTGTATGTTTGTAATGAATAGGCTCAAAAAGTACTGGGCCGATTTAAAATTTTTACCAATAGAATGCTACATTCTTCCAATTTGACATAGGCTACATTTCATTTTGAAAAAAATTAGGGATCCTTGGTAAAATTTGAACAATGTAACCGAAAGTGTAGAAAAGTGAGTCTTAAAATGTCTTTCGTCGAATGCGCTGCCGAAACTCTTAGCGATAGAACAAAATAATGTACAACAATATTGAAGAACATCATATTGTCTACAAAAAACTCCGCGGTAGCATATGTCCAACTATTGTAATTATGTCACTACAACAACTTTTTTCATCTTAAACATTAATTAATTGTCTACCCCGTGCGAAGCCGGGACGGGCTGCTAGTACTTTATATGGCGCTAATTTAGTAAACAAATGCAAATCTTATGTTAATATACCAAACAGATTGAATAGCAGGAACTTTGCACTAGTATAAATATTTACCTCCGTTGTGAATCAGAACTCAGGCTATATAGTTGATGATATTCCGATGCAGTTTCGCGAGTAAACTAATGAACATAGGTGCTTGAAATTGCATCGAAATGTTGGGAACTCGCTGTACCATATAAAATATATCATCATCATAAACAGCCCACTAAATGTTTCCACTGCTGGGACTCGGGGCCTTCTCTCGCAAGGAGAGAGTCAAAGCTATAATCTACCACGCTGACCTAGTGCGGGTTGGTGGATGACACATGACTTCGAAAGATTCTAGGTACATGTCAGTTACCTCACGATGTTTTCCTTAACCGTTTTAAGTTAGCGGCATTACGCACATGACTACGAAAAGACAATGGTGCGTGTGGTTTTGAACCCGGGGTCTCCGGATCGGCAGTCGCCGTTCTCCTGACTGGACCAGCCGTAACTTGTATAAAAGATATAGGCACGGTAAATCCTACTTTCTACTGATATTATAGATGCGAAAATTTTGATGTTTAATTGTTATTAAATCACGTTGGAACGGCTGAACGGGCCAGGTTAGAATTTGTAACACAGAATATAGTCCGTAATAACACAATAGGCAACTTTTGATCGTGGGAAAATCACAGGATACGGGAACTACACGGGTAAAACCGCGGGCCGCTTATAGTATCCCATAAATACAATGGTTGTAAAAATTGGTCCTTCCATAATTACAATTTAAATATCGTTAGATCATAAAATTGCAATGTAAGTAATTATCGTGTAAAACAACATATATAGTGTGGAGAGAGTGTGGTGGAGGAATAGTGAGTCAAAGAGTTTTTGTATGTGTATTGGAACTTGGAACCGTAAGACAAGATGATTATTGTTTATTTTATCTTTTTATTTGTATTTGTAATCATTTTTTTAGGTTTCGAGGTCAATACCAGAAATATAACCAAAAAAGATATATTATACTAGCTGACCCCGCAAACGTTGTTTTGCCTTAGTGAACAACCCTTGTCACTTAGGGGTATGAAAAATAGCTAGTAGCCGATTCTCATACCTACAGAATATGCATATAAAATTTGGTTAAAATCAGTAAAGCCGTTTCGGAGGAGTAAGGAAACAAACACTGTGACACGAGAATTTTATATATAAGATATATTTTATGCTGTACGATTTGTAAAATAGATTTTCCAAAAATTGATTTAATAATTTTTGTATTGATATTTGTCGGTTTCTTAACCCACGAAAAGAAATACAATTATTTATTAATGCTTTGTGAAGAGCTGAAGATAGTATGAATGCTGAGAAATGCAGTCTTGAGCTCGGATGCGCTTGCCAAAAATATGATATACTCATACTTACATAAAATATAGCTATAGGTACCTCAGTACTCAACAATACCAAGCCACGCGCCTCGAAAGTGATAGCTATTGTGATTGATAGACACGATTGCTTCTTATCGCGATTTCATTGTTTGTAAACATTTGTTACATTCATATCACTGTAACAGTTTACTGGAAATTTTTCAGGCAAACTTGCGGTATTTATGAGTTGACTGTGTTTCGGAATACAATTGTGGCGCCAACTGATGCGTTCAATCTGAATTTTAGTTCTCATATTGAAAAGAATGGAAACTTGCACACATCACCGTTTACTAGTAGACCTGATTACACAGATTTTTCAATTTGAAGTATGTATTGATGTAAATTCTGGTGACAGCTTTACATCACTTATTTTAATTGCTACAACAAAGACATCATAATAAAAATTACAGCACGAGTGAAAGGATTTTTTGGACGAGCATATCACTACGAGTATCTCTCAAAGTAGAATATGAATAATCTTTAAAGAGTCATAAACACAAACAACAAAAATTATAAGTAATGCCATAGCAAAAATGGATTTATATAATGTGTGTAATATAACCAACTCCCGTGCGTAGTCGCCCTTTTGCTTTGCAAACTTGGCTGTCACACTGGCGCGTGTCTAGACTATTCGTACAATATATAAAATCTCAAGCGTACTAGTGCCAAAATTGTGCGCCACTGGGAACTATACACACAATGACTGCAGGGTCAATGGCATTGGCCCTTTTATCTTTGTGCATAATATGCACCTACAGCAGGATTATGAGTAAATTACTTACGCGCTTTGTCAATGCGCATTTCATCACTATAAATGACAGGCTAAACGATTTACGAGACATTCTCGCTCGGCAGTCGTGAAATATATTTTTTGCAAAAACATATCTGAGAATATTATTTGCTTTGTTAAATGACACTACACAACAAGGAGACAGAACAATAGATTGGAAAACTAGAGAAGCAACGTGTAAAATTTGCGAGGAATATACGAACCCATTAACCTTTCAGTATTGCGTAGTTTGCATGCAAGACGTACTGTTTACAAAGACCTGCGTTGTACTTCGAAACCTGTTTTCTTTTGTAGCATTTCACTACGCGATAATTGACGCAATTGTTTGACACACCTGTGGCGTCCTAACATATTCTGTTGCGAAGAAAAGTCTGATAAAAACTTCATAAAGCATCGGCCTATTCTTGTTCTTGGGACAGAGGAATTGAACCAGCAAGTTTAGCGCCTGATGGTTACAAACACGTTTCTTCAAAGTGACACAATACCTTACAGTATTTTGAATTGAAATCACGGCACGGCATGATTTCATTGCTTAAATTTCGGCAAGTAATTGCTGTGCAACATCAGTAGCTTCAACCTGAGTTATAATTTTTCACATTACTGCATGATCGTAAATTAAGTAACCACCAGGGTAACACTGTTGTCCTAAGTTGAATAAGAGTTGATGTATTCAACCAATTGGGAACGTTTCCGATTTTCTAGTTTATTACTATTGAATATTGATTGACTATGATTCAATATTTATGGCAATCCATTTGAGATTTCTCAATGTACACCACGAGTTAATGATGAACGGAATCCAAAATTTAAGATACTATTTAAACTTTTATTCGTGTAGTTTTGAAATGACCACATAATCATGTTTTGAATGCTTATTACGACGGTGACTATTGGCATTCTGAGCAGAGGCAATGCTGTAAGAAATCAGTGTTCGAAACGCGGTTTGAATTTTCCATCATTGGCTTTCCTATGAAAGTACCTACCTATCTCAAGTCATGGGAAGTATATAATCGAAGGTCATCATTAGTCATAACTAGTGAATAGAATGTGGATCGTGTGGAGTTTGAGTGCGTCTAAGTTAAATTTAAAAAAAAGTAGTATCGATTCCAGAAATTTACATATTTGTACAGCTTACATAATATAATATATATTATGTAAGCTTTACGATGTGTTTTAAAATATAATTTAGAATATTGTATGATTGTAAATTCAAATAAGTATATCAATTATAAGCTACTTATACATAAAAAAATCATATACATGCTTACTCATAATACAATGTTTTTTCAGCTGAAGAAAAAAATCCGACATTATGGTGATCGTGGCCGAACATTTATATAAGTTTTTGTCTTAGTATGTACGCAGCAATTGGTAAACAAGTGTTAGTATAATTGATTGTTATTGGAAAATGGTCAGGCTGAACAAACTTCAATATGTATAGAATAATATATTTGCTTGGAGAGTTTAAATTTATAGGTGAATGTAAGGAAGCATAAGAAAATAAAACAAAAAATATTATTCGTGGATATTCACAATTAGACTTTAGGACGTTGAACTATTCAAGCTGTCTTAGCTTGTTTAGTAGGTAATCATAATGTGATATCTTGGGGTTTGAGTTGACAGCTATTTTAACATTATTAGCATATCTACATAATCTACAAGTCAATCCAGGAAAGGAAGAAAATAATGAAATGCTTATTACAATACAATTCAATACAATACAAAAACACTTTATTATACCACAAAACATTACAAAAAACAATGACAAAAACATTCTGGGCACAAAAGGCGATCTTATCGCTAATAGCGATATCTTCCTTTTGGTTATTATAACTTAGATCTCTGGGTGACGAGCGCAGTGCAGTGCTAGGTAATGATTTGGACTCTTCATGTTCCAATAGCTGCGTGTCACTGTGCTGTTATGTGGCAGGCATGTTGCTTACCATCAGGCACATGTCCTGCTCGTCTCGTAACTCTTTATTTAAAAAAATAATAAACCTTATTAATATTTTAAGACGTTACAATTAAATGTTGTTCTCTGGGAGTATGAGAATGTTACGATGTTGATGTTAGTTATTTTCTCACACGACTTGTAGAACGTGTAACAGCCGCCATTTACCACCAAAAATCGTCCAACTTCCCTGATATTGCAGATGTATATAGTCAACAGTTACCGCTTAATAACAGGTCGGCTGTCACCCTGTTTGTCAATCTTTCTACAAAAAGAAGAGTAGGGGTAAATAAGGAAGAGAACACTGACCTGTGCCCAGCCCATGTTGTGGAAGTCCATGACGACGACGGTGCCTCGCACCTGGGACTCCGGCTCCAGCATGGCCGCCACGTGGATCAGATAGAACAGCCGGAACAGCTGGTCCGCCGTCACCTTCTTCGGGTCCCACGAACCTGAGACGAGAAACAAACGTCTACCAAATTGGAAATATACCTACTCTTTTGGAAAGATCCAAAAGAGTTCAAAAGAAGATAAAAAAATGTATTTTGGAAAATTATTCATTGGAATTGTGGTTATAACTGCATTTGCTATAACGGGGAATTCTCTGAAGAATTTTTTGAACACATCCTTCTTTCTCGGGTCTACTAACACCAACCATTCGATACTGCCCGATGTCATACGCACATCTATGCCCGGAAGTCTTGTGCAGTTCAGTTCAAAATGATGTGGTAATTCACAAAAAAAAAATTGTTCTAAAATACGTCTCAACTTTCCCCAAACGAAAAGTGTTTACATATGTGTGAGGAGGACCTCAGAAAGCAACGCACAACGAGTGCCTTGAGTATTGCTATGAGAGTAGATACCCATAAGCGTCAGTCACCACTCACCAACAGGCAACAGGTGACCCGTCGCCTTCATGAGTTTGCCTTTTTTTCAAACTATGACAGTATTTTGTAAACAAACCGTCTCTCAGTATCAAAAATAAATACAAGGGAAACGCATCTTGAGTTCCAAAGTGTGACTCACATTGTGACTTACATTGACATTCTGATCACGAATTCAAATCAACCATACGAAAAAAATAACAAGAAAAATAGAATGACAAATCCATAGAAATTCCTTGGGTAACCGCAACAATAATTACAGATGTATTTGCGATAGCCATAATCTTTTTTTACACCCAGAGGTACGAGTACGTAAGTTATGTACGTTATCATTGATACATTCTCTCTTGCAATGTATGTAGAAATTTGCATTGATAACATTTCAATTTATCAACACTGTCAGTATCAGGGCATTAAGCTGATTATGTATTAAGTAAAAAATCCTGCTGGTTCATCCAGCTCAGCGATCAGTTTCAGAGCAATCATGTACGTTACGTAATTTTATAACAGTGAATTGTTTAATAATAATGTAAATTCGGTCGGCGCTGAAGCGTATTTTGCTATAAGGCATATTACATGACATTACATTGTGATACTAAAATCAACCACGCTGCACTTAATAAAAAAAAGTATTCGTGTACTCATGTACACACGCAAAATATCTTAAACTGTAATTGGGAGTGGCCATCGGCTCACACACACACACACACACAGTTTTAAACTACTTCAGGAGCCTTTGGATTCAGATTTCTTGTACCTACATGTACTCCCGTCTTTCTATGGATTAACTCCTTTTCCATACCACGGTTGCCAGCAAGATGGCGATAGCAAATGGCGACCTTATCGCTTTTAGCGATAAGGTCGCCATTTGCTACTCTTTTTTAGAATTGTTTGTTTTGTAAATTTGTTTTCTTAAGTGCAATAAAGAGTGTATCTATCTATCTATCTATCTACACGTATTTGTGACAAATAAATTTATTATTATTCATATCTTAAACGCAACAAGTATTAACCTGAAGTTAGTTACAGTGTGTACTAAAATGTTGACTAGCTAATTCAGGGTGTCAGCTTTTCATTTCGTGACAGTGTGTGCGCGTATCGTAAAAATGTACTCTCATCATTTTCCCTAACGCGCCACAATAAGTAAAACTAATATTATTATTTATTTATTCTATTCTCTGGTAAAATTCCAAAACAGGATACTGTTCCTTGTATTTGTAACTTTATTCTCTAATCAAATTTCGAAAAATAATACTGTTCTTCGTATTTTTAACTTTATTCGCTGGAAGTTTTTTTGGAGTTTAATACTGTTCCTCGTGTTTGTAACTTACCACCGACATTGACGATGAGCACCCTCCGTCCCTTGTGGTCCCGGCCCTTCATCACGTTAGCAACTTTGTGTTCCAGGAATGCCTCTCTCTCCATCTCGGGTAGCAGGCCGTCGAGGAGTGATGCGTTCTCTTTCTTGAATTCAGCTACACGACGCATCTGTGGACAAAATTAAAGACAAATTAACTATAGTGGTATGTATTACTAGTATTAGCGGTATGAAAGGTGAAATTTTATTGGAGAGTAGTTTTGTAGCAAGGAAGTAAAGGAGGAAGGAAGGTTGGGGAAGTATCACGTCTTTGCCTGTTATTCCACCGCCAAGCAAAAAAATCGCTTTGCGACAAAGCCGCCATTTATGGTACTAGTTATAAGTTTTTTTATTTTTTCACTGTATAAGTCTTCTGGTGTGCATAATGCATAATATAGTGTTTTTGTCTGTCTGTCTGTCTGTCAAGCAATAATGTGCAAATATATGTAGATGTGTTCTGATTTGAAGGGCAAGGTTTTCAGAGAAACATCATCTTCCATCTCCGGGTGACGAGCGCGGTGCGGTTCAGGGTAGTATTTTGGTAATTTGGACTCTTCATGTAGGTACAAATAGGTACATGACACAGTGTCGCTATTCGCTGGTGTGTTGTTTACAGGCACTATACATGTCCTGCACGACTCATCACAACACAATGTGTGTTAAATAATAAAAAATGATTTAAAATTATAATTAGCTTTATCTTAGTGACAACGTGACCACCACCTGAACATATGTAGATCAGTAGAAGTTTGCATAGTGTAATATAAACCTCTAAAAAGCTCTATAATGACGATAATAAAAATATTGACAAACAAACCATATAGATAACTACACACTTCCCGTTCCCGTTGTTCCCGTTGTTTTTCCGGTATAAAAAGTAGTATATAAATGTGTTCTTCCAGACTATAATCTATCTATGTTTCAGATTTCAGCTCGATCCGTTCATACATTTAGGACGTGATTGAGTAACAAACATCCATACATTGCCATTTATAATATTAGTAGGATATCTCCGCGTTGACGACTACATGCAAAGAGCTACTTCAAACTTGTTTAGGCCTAAGCTCAACTTCTTTGTATATATTTATATTATAAAATTACGCAGCTTTCTCGTTGAAAGTATATATCGTTAGGCAGTTTTCCCGGCTGATTGTAGGGAAAGTGAAGCAAACTAGTGCCTTCGACGCTGCATATGCATAAGGCTCTTATCAGGTAAGTACCGACGCGCGGCTTTCCCTGTAATCACGACTAATCACGCTCCTATATAATTTTTGTTATAATTATAGAGAATCACGAGAATAAGTCTAGACTAGGCATCAACTTAGTGTATGAAGCTGGTATGTCTACAATGTCTAGCTCTAGTTATATGAAGTGTCGAGAAGTATTACAGAATATAATTTGTTGTAAGAAGTGTACCTTTAGAAAAGTCTCAGAATGTAATGTTTTATGTGAAATGTCTAGAAGAGTCTCACGATTGTGATGAGCGATGACTGAATGATAATGTCAGCGACAAAAATAAAACACCTTTGTTGAAAATCTTTGGAATTCTACAGATATAAATCACACATCCTACTAATATTACAAAAGTTGGATGTTTGTTACGCAATCACGTCGGTCCGTCCGAATGGATCGGACGGATGGACGGAGTTGAAAACTGGAACACAGATTATAATCTACACAACCAAAATAATAATAAAAACACATAGGCTACTTTATATCCCGGGAACAGGAAATACGCGGGTAAGTCGACGGGGCTCTCGTAGTATTTTATAAAAACGAATGTTTGCTGGAGGCTTTTTTATTCCGTAAAAATCAGCAATTTCTAAGCTCCATGCTTCACCGGAGGGTACAGTTAGTAGTTTATAATTTGAGACAATGGTTTTACACTAAGCTTAGTGCGTGGATTTTGGTTCTTTTTATGATTTATTTATTGACCAAGAAGATACAGAGTGATTAAAAACGCTCTGAACTGTTGTAGGGGAATAAATAAGAACAATAATAATTGTTTGATTCAGACCTTTAAGAATATCATATTACATTCCAAAATAGCAAACTACCACTAAGCCATCCACCAACTATAACTCATCCTCCAAACCGCACTGGGCCAGCGTGGTGGATTATGACCTTGGTTCTCTTCTTGCCAGAGAAAGCCCCGAGTCCCAGCAGTGGGAACATTTAATGGTCTGTTTATGCTGCTACCACCAAGTCGAGTATAGCAAATGCTCGAATTGGTGACGAACATAATAACTAAATCTTTATAAATATGGAGTCTTTACGTTTCGCTCGTATAGCTATTAATTTAACATTACCATTATTGCCCGACTCGTTAATTTGAGCTAGTTACTTGTATTGGCTTCTGTTATGATAACACATTACAGTTTACATTACCAGAAGAAACAATGGACTTCGTTTCCTCGCTTACCATTACCATGCGGTGTCGTAACGCAATGACGAAAATACAGGTTCCTAATGGTTACTTCAACTAGAAGGTCGTTTTAGTGCGTAAGCTCATAAGTAAACTAGCTAAAATGTACCGTTTTTACGAAAGCAGTGAAACTAATTTGTTATTTTATTTGCTTATGTTCTTTGATTAAACAACTGTGCTAATCTGGCAATTGGTGTTTACGATTTACGTGTTGTTTTTGTGTACCTAGGTACCCATAATACCTTTTAAAAATTACATTTATTTTAAACTAGTACATTCCCGCGGTTTTACTCGCGTAGTTCGCTATCGCGTTATTTTTTCGAAATAAAAAGTAGCCTATGCGGCCCGGCTATTATTTATCTATATTCTTAATTACTTATCATATTAATATTTCATCCAGATCCTGTCAAAAGTGTTTGCGTGAAGGGGCATGAAACATACATACCTACCTACATACAAACACATTACAATAATACATACATAATAATACATTTATAATAAAATGCATTTATGCATATGCATGATATTGGTAGGAAGAATTAGGATACGGGGAATATTTAAACACTTATTATGATCTGGATAAAAATAATAGAAACGAAAATCGGTACTCTATAAGTTGCTTTAAAATAAGGTAATTAATAGGTATGTCGTATTATCATCGCCCAATTTCATATTTCCTATGCTAAAAACGAGTAAGACCACAAATTTAATCCATTATAGAGATCATAATCGCGATCTAAATATGTTTAATTACCTTGACCAGGAAATTCAACTCAGCAAAAAAATAGTAAGTTCACGTTCTAAGCAATATACTTAGTACCAAATATATGATCAGCTTAGTGCTGCAGATCACGTATTAGTCGGTGATAGATAGCCGGCGCAAGCGCAGCCGACCCAACTCCTCTGTATGTAATGATCGCCTAATTTGCACAAGCGCACACCACCACATAAATTACAAGGGAGCCGGCGAATAAATTGCCAATCGGTTACGAAGTTCGGACACGTTCTTAGGGGTCAATCGATTATGTCAGTCGTCCGGCGATTTGCATCAAAAACGCTCTTGTGATGGACTCTCGTCTGTTCGTCGGCGATGTGGTAGCCCTAGTTTTCGAAACTGGGGTCAGTGGATCAATGATAAGAGCCGCAGAATTGGTAACTGTCCAATATATGATCAAGATTGAGCTCTACGCATGAACATTACTTCGGTTCAGGCGCAAGTTAATTTACAAACGAAGGTCGTTAGTGAAATGTACTTTGTTTCCGACATTTAAGCCAATAATATAATCGAAGATGTGCAAAGCCTTGAAAATTATTTGTTCCTAACATAGATAGATAGATTAACTCTTTATTGCACTAAACAAAATAACAATTGACATATTTGTGCAACGACCAGAAATTTACACAAATCGCTGAATTTGCTTTATTTCAAAACGCATTCCTGGTGTGAGTATAATTTTGAAAACGATACGGTTCCGCGATAGCCATCGAGCCTCTTCTCAGAGACGCAACGTTTTAATTATGATGATGTGGTAACTGGCGAGGCAGCCTTGCACAACTCCGTGCCAGAACAGGGCTGGTTGCACCGAACGGCCACTAACAACCACCATGGAGGCTATGTGCCCATTCGCAACGAGACGGCAGCGCCGGTAACCTAATCTAACGTATAAGTTATTAGATATAACGTTCAAAATTCCAGAAGAACGGCTCAACACAAATTTAGTCCTACGCTCTGCCTAGATTATTATATTATTGAAAGAAGGTAGGTTTGAAAAATAAATAATTTTAGTATTTCCTTATATATGTTTAGAACTGAAATGTTGATTATTTTTTGATATTTTACTGGCTATAATTAAACTTTATTGCCATACAAATAAGACTTAATTTGATTTTAATGTGCTCAAGCGCTCAAGGCAATTTATTATTTTAATTTCCTTTATTTATGTATCGTATAGTAAGGTATAGAGTCTATAGAGCATTGACTCTTTCTAACAGCTGACTTTGAAAGTACTACTCCGATTAAGCTTAATTCCATAGATATGGGTTATCATACCAACCGCGGTCAACTGTTATCAACAAGATAATTAAATTATTTATTGCACATTCATTTCATTACCATCTGTGACGTCATTAATACCGTTAATCTCAAAGTATTTTTTGCATTGATAAATAAAAAGTAATCTAGAATTACGTATTACTACAAAAATGGCAAGTGTTCGACGCACGTGGTACATAAGGAAATGTCCTTTGTAATAATCTAATTATGTTCCTAATTTTATAGGAAATTAAAATTTCTGCGTGTTTAAATATTATCAACAGATAGACCAATTAATTACATAACCTAGAAATTAATGTTGTTTTAATGTGTCTCTCTTTTGTTACCAGTAATGTTACGTGAAGTTACATTAATGTATACTATCCTACTAATATTATAAATGGGAAAGTTTTAATGTTGGTATTTTTGTTGCTCAATCAAAATGTAGAACACGCTTAGATTTCCTATTTGAAATTTTACTGTAGACCTTAAATTTAAGTAGATAAAATATATTCAGTCATGCATTTAAAAATGTGTATTAGCAAATTTCCCCTAGGGACTACCCTCGTGGCTTAGTTGGTAGTAGCTCTGCCTGCGAAGCCGAGGGTCTTGGGTTCGATTCCCACCCAGTGCAAATATTTGTGTGATGAATTTAAATGTTTGCACTGTGTCTGGGTATGTCTATGTATAATAAGTATGTATTTAAAACTATGTAAGTATTATATCAGCTATCTGGTCGCCATCATACAAGCTTTGCTTAGTTTGGGGTCAGACGGTGTAGTGTGTGAATTGTCCACCAATATTTTTACTTTGTAGCTCTGTGTAATTCAGTACGAGTGCACAAAATGCATAATATGAACTGTTATCATTAATAGCATTACGTATACAACTGATACTTACTCATAAACCGAAGATAAAAACATTCAATGACATCCGATTGACCCGGATGGTAACAGAGCAGATAATGGCTGTCAGACATGATAAATTACGAAGAGATTTTGTAGTATGTTACTAAGTCACTTTAATTTCCTCTGTAATCTGCATATACTCTGAATTTTACTGCACTCTTTATTGTTTAGTCTAAACACTCTAAACCACTGATTGAACAGGAATTATAACACACACTCACACACATCACAGCTAGACAAAGTGGTGGATAAAGACACACTAAGTATAGTAAGCGAGTATTGGAAGTACATAATATATGGAATACCTACTTTCGGGTATGCTCTACGTACATGCGTAAGTATAGTTAGTTAGATTAATTTACTAGGGACCATCACCTGCGCAAGTTCATAGTTCGATCAGATCGTGGGTGATCCTGGGATATACCCATAGATTCATATCCAAAGTCCACTATCTAAGTATAATTTTAATTAATCGATACATAAACTGCGCCATCCTGTTTTATCTAATTCTAATGAGAGAGTCCGACAAATGTGGGTCATAGAATGATGACGAGGCGCCCCTTGTACGGCGCGTATCGTAATCCGGTCGCGAGGCTTCGGTTTGGAAATCACTGTAATTGTTTATTATTTTATTGGACTAGTAATATAACTGGAAAAACTGAACAGAAATAAAAAACGTAAGGAAAGTTTGGAGAAAATTTTAAAATGTTAGGAGTGTTATTGAATGAAATACTCGTGATATTAAAGGAAAAAATAAAATAAACTACGAATTCCCTTCACAGTTTTGTAAAATTTTTACTCAAACTTATTATCGCCAACGTCAATATTTTATTTAAAAAATCAAACAAAGCTTAATGTTTTTTTAATAATGATAGGTTTGCGGTCCACCGCAAGAAATGGAAATCGATGATGTTAAGCAACGAAGCGGTCTACGATGAAGCGTGCTAGAGGAAACCTAGAAGAAACCGATTCACTCTCAACTTGAAAACATCAAGAATGTAACCATCGAGAAAAAGCCACTCAGGCGCCGCATTCCACAGCCTAGACATTCTTATGTTATTGTATTTTTACTATATTATTACTAATACGCCACTATTATGAGATGATTGTATTGTTAAACGGCTCGCGTGTTGTAATTGAGACACAGTCGGTGGAGATACTTGAGCTAAAAATTTTAGGACTGTAAAAAAGATGTAAATTATAGATATTATAACTCACGCTATCATATAAACGCATTAAAAGAACATGTCGTCTTTGTCACACATGTTCAGCAAAGCAAGAAAGAGGTCATTTCTAGCATAGGTACCTACTTTTCTACCACGACAAATGTCCATTAGTATTTATTTATTCTCATTTATTTAAATTTTTTGCAAATGACCAAATTTATGTGAAAAAAAAATGGACAATAAAAGTATATACTGAAATGACGAATAGGTGGTGTCGTAAATAACTTGGAATTAGAAGTATCATTAAATAAACATTTACAAGTTCAAGAAGTTCACGGTAACCAAATAAACATTTTTACAACTAGAGACATCACAAGCGATGAAGCAATTTGTCCTCAAAATTGTTTACAGAACACTACAATATACGGGAATACGCAGATTAATATAGGCTCCGATAGGGTTACTATTATGAACAAATATTTATCGGTTTCTTCTAGGTAAACACGCTCCATCGTAGACCGCATCGTCGCTTAACATCAGGCGAGATGGCGGTCAAGTGTAAGCCTATAAAAGTTTTAAAAAAAATGTTTCTAGAGGGCAAACCCCGAAGTCAACTGTTCCACACATTGTGATAGTATTCTTTGCAGAGTCCGCTTGGGAAATTTTAAAAAAATCACACCGTAATCAGTTATCTTACCGCTAAATAGATAGTATATACCTATATATATTCTAATTTTTGCACTTAAAAAACAAAAACAAATATAATAAAATATAACAAGACAGAAAAGTAATAAAATTAACATTAAAGTGTTCCTGTCAATTCTTCCCCTGAAATTATAAGGCCAAGAGATAAATCAGTGCGAGACAGTGTTTTGGACTCTTCCGGTTCAAATAGCACCATGGCGTATGCCCATACGTATTGCTTGACATCACGCGTATGTCTTGGTCTTCTCGTCACTTGAAAAAACATTTTATCAAGTTCAAAGTCCATTTTTGTGAGGAATAGCTGATTTTGTGTTCCTGGTTTCAATAGTGGGCAATGGCAAAAGTTGTGCATATTGATGAGTAGAGAGCAACCCTTTTGGGTGCATAGCACATATGCTCTGCCTGACCTTGCATTGGAATATATTGTATCTCGCTAATATACAAAGTCAACACATATGCATATACATTATACATATTGGCAGATCGGTATCTATTTGTTTACTTAGAAATATACAGGGCTGGCCATGTAGAGTAAAATAAATAAGACCGCAAACTAAAAACGAAATGGGCAAATTGTTGTGTCTATTTACACAGTTTAATACCATATTTTGGACACAGCTATGTCAATAATTAAATCTGATTACGTCACAGGCTACAACGAACAAACTTTAGATCAGCTATTTCGCACATTGTTAATGTTGTAGTATTTTAAGTATTATTATATTAGGTTTAAGCTCGACCGCCATTTCGCCTGAAGTTAAGCGACGAGATAGTCTACAACGGAGCGTGCTTCTCAAGAAGAAACCGATTCAGCACCGACTTGAAATTACCAAGATTGTAACCATTGTGAAAACCCCACTTAAGCAACGCGTTCTTCAGCCTACACATTCTTATCACAAAAGTGGAGTAAGACCTACAAAATTTTCTATCGAGAGACCTATGTCCAACAATGGACTAAGATAGGCTGGTGATAAGCCGTGGTAGCATAGTGACTAGAACGTGCAATTGATAAATTGATAACCGTAAGGTCGTAGGTTCAAGTCCCACCTGGGCCTCTGAGTATTTTTCCAAGTGCAGAAGTTTGTCATCACCACTGACTTGACTGATTTAAAATATAAGACTGTAATAAATGATGGGACTGCCATGTGTCACCTCGTAAAAACCCCATTCCAAAGAAGTATGAAAAAAATATTTAATTTTTATAAGTACATATTATTTTTACCCCCGAAAGGGTATAAATACACTGTAAATTATTTCAGTGGAACCTCGTTTACGTTTAAAATGCATACTTACAGAAGCAATACCTGTCTTTCTTCTATTCGAACTAGTTTTTGTACTGGTGTTGTACAAACGGACCGCAAATCATTTTGAAAACATGACGAA
The DNA here is from genome assembly GCA_963693475.1 of Ectropis crepuscularia. Lineage (NCBI taxonomy): Eukaryota > Metazoa > Arthropoda > Insecta > Lepidoptera > Geometridae > Ectropis > Ectropis crepuscularia. Next base: position 7,644,405 of record OY856344.1, on the reverse strand, counting down.
CTTGCATAAAGTAGGTAATAATGAGTCATTACTCAGCTAGTTGAGCACGCTGCTTCATAAGCCGATTTATTATAATAAAATAACATATGTATTTTATTATACTCACCTTGTGGCTTAGTGGGTAGGGAGTCCACTCATTACTCACTGACTAGGGTGTGGGTTCGATTCCCACCCAGGACAAATATTTGAATAATGGCTACGCTTTTTTTTTTTGTGGGTCTGGCTTTTTTTTATAATAGGTTTGCACTTGACCTCCATCTTCTCTGATTTCAAGTGACGATGTGGTTCAAGATGGAACGCGCTGACATAGAAGAAACCGATTCAGATAAAAAATTGAGTTTTGAGAAAACAAAAAAAAATATTTTAGGTAAGCCACGGATTATACCGCGCACGGAGCGCAACTAGTATCTGTATATTTATAACTAGCTGAACGCACGCGCGTTGCTACGCCATTTATCGAAAATTGGGCGTACCAATTCAAATTTTGAACAAATTCGGTTAGTTTAGGTTCTAATGACGCAACCTTTAAAATATGACATTATGCTGTCACGCAACGAAAGCTCTCAAAAAGCAATATTTTTTCCCGTTTTTGTTACATTTTTCATTCATGCTCGGCTCCTGTTGATAGTAGCGTAATGTAATATAATAGCCTATAGCGTTCCTTGATAAATGGACTATCCTACAAACAAAGAATCTTTCAATTTGGGCCAGTAGTTCCAGAGATCCTTGCGTTCAAACAAACAAACATACAAACAAACAAACTCTTCAGCTTTATAATATTAGTATAGATATACAAGAAATTAGTAAAGGTAAAATGAAAAGTATTTAAAAAAAGTAATAATAATAATGTGTTTGACATTCTACAAATTAATTTTATTTCATAATTTTAAAAGCGAGTACACCGCGCATAGCTCTAGATTACTTTTAGTATTTATATATTACTAGAATCTAGATCTTATCTCGTGTGATGTCCGGCTTATTACCTTAGGCACATGTTTGATCTAGCGTGTGTAATTAAATCACAGAAGCCGTTGGCATTGGATCGCTCACAATATTGATCGTGGTGACCGCTGTTCGTGCTTGTAAGTAAACAAAGCCATGCGGATTCCGTGAAGACTAATTATATCTGATACTTTGATTAATTTAATAGATGCTCTACTAAAATTAGGCAAAGCATTGAGGGCTTTTAGGGCAATTAGAAAGCCCTGGTAAGTATCTTTAAGGAACCAATGCCAGTTGGCCTTAGATTAAATCTACTCCACAAACGAACTTTACTTTCAAAGGAGAGCTCGATACATATTAGTAGTGTATACTATTGGATACCATTACATGTTTAGGGTTTTGACGTTCAAAATATGTTTATCAATAACAATATTGGTTCTATGTCTATTTACAATTGTATAAGTATTTTAGCTATATGGTTCCCATAATGCAAGCTTTGCTTAGTTTGAGGCCACTTAGCGTTGGGCAAGGAATGTCCACCACCAATGCACCAAACCAACTATTAGCTCTACTATTACTTGACTTCGCAATGTGTAGTAACTATAACTATCTTACGTATATTTACTCAGATCTATATTTAGACCGTTTTTATACTTCAAATATATGACACATATCTAGTAATCTAGACGTGAGACAAAATCACTCGTTCGTATTTAAAACTGGTTTATCCAGGCCATCTTTAGAACGAGGTTCATTGAAACTACACCTAGGTTTGAATAGGGGTATAAATATTTAAAATAGTTTTGTTTTTCGTATTATTAATGGTAGCAATCGGGTTAAAGTTATCAATATATTTTAAGTTAACTATTATAATATACATTAATTACTATTTAGAGGCAGGAAGGCAGGTGGGCAGAAAGAAGGGTTGATAAAGATGATGACGACTTTATGTGGACAAATCAGCCCGTGATCTTTATTTCTTAGACAATACATTTAGTCAAGAATACATTTTTAATTGTCTGGTGAAAAATATTCCTAACGAAATTAATTATTTTATTTATAAATTGCTTAAATCTATGTAAGAGTAAATATGTTCTGGTTTCGTTGGCCGCAGAAGTTGACATGATTAAAAACAGGCCTATACCCAGCGATATATTTAGAGAAGGTTGTTGATAATGATGTATCAGTAAATTAAATATCCCACTTATATTATTTATGCGAAAGCTAGTTAGTTATAATAAATGTTTGGATGTTTGCTCCTTCGCGTCGCAATGACTGAATGGTAGAAATTTGGAACATATATAGTTTATGGTCTGTAATATGTATAGCATATAGGCTTTTATCGCGAGAAAAGTACAGCAACGTTAGCTAAAAACGCGGACGTTCTTAGTAAGAATTATGTACCTAAGTGATACAAAACTGTAGGTTATAAATGTTGTCATTATTTCATATCACCCCTATGACACAACTTACTTCCGGGCTGCATGCATGTACATGTTTAGATGTGATAAGTAATTATCGTCGGGTGAACCTCTCATTACCCTTAGTTTATCTAAGAATAAAAATATAGCATTTCCAATGATTTCCGCTGACGGTGGCGGCAACAACAGGGGAGATAGGAGAGAAGCAGATAAGGTGACCTTTGGCTCTCAGGCCCACGCGGCTTATCTTGAGCAGGATGGCAGATTCCATGTTTATTTGTACTGGCATTAATATCAAGTTACGTTCGTTGGGTGTTAATTGAACGATCACTACTTACTTATTTATGTGTGTAATTATCTAGATATCTTTATACCTTGGATATTAGTTCTACGCTACTAATGTCCACTTATTTAATTTTGAGTAAAAATACGTGTCCCGGGAACAAAAAATACATTGTTCCAGTAGTGGTGTGTTTCAGAGTGAAAGTTAGGACTTAATTAAAAATACAGACTAAGTAGGGAGATACATCAAAATCTTATTTTTTTAAACTAGCTGACCCGGCGAAAGTTATAGTTCTATATAATTGATTGATATTGTTATAGTACCTACTAATATGCTACTAAAATGAGGTTGGTGGTAGAAGGGTGAAAATTTAGGAGTGTATTTTTAAATACCAAGCCCAACAACTCTTTTAAGTAACAATTTTGGGGTGCTCCACCTTTATTAGTTAGGGGTATTAAAATAGTTTACGTCCTATGTATAAACCCTATCGAATATACACAAAAATCGGTAAGCCGTTTCGGACGAGTTTAGTTGCTAACCAACACCGTGACACGAGAAATGTACCTCTGTAAGATAAACAACAGCACGCTTTTCCGTTCTGTCTCAGAATAAATATGACCGGCCTTTTGCTACTTCAGCTTGCTAATTAATACATACGGGCGTTACCTTCATTTTCTGACGGATTACTTCGTCTCTAAAACTAACTAAGCAAACGAATGTTTGTTCTTGCAATTTTGTGATTTCGAACTGTATGGGGATGAAATTGGAGTTGAAATGGGGCCCGAATGTATCTTACGCTTTCAGATTTAAATAACTGAACCGATTTTGATGAAATTGTATACATATAGCTGTTTCAGTAACCGTAAATGTGTCTGGGTATACAAATAGGTACTGCCTGAGTTACCTTAGTATTTATTTCGCGCGGACGAAGTCGCGGGCAACAGCTAGTATAATAATAAATATTGGTGCACAATTCACACACAACACCATCTGACACCAAACTAAGGTAACTCAGGCACCAAACTAAGCAAAGCTTGTGATATGGCGGCCAAATATCTTATATAATACTTGTATAGTTTTAAATACAAACTTATTATACAAAGAAACACCCAGACACAGTGCAGACTCTGAGAAACTCCGAATATAGAGCATAGGTCTTGCTTGCTATGCTGTGCGTGTGTTTTTTTTACAACAGGAACCCAATGGTTGATGATTTGTTTGTTTAAATACAGGCGTATATCTAATAGTAAATCCACTAGTGTTTTACTACCGTGTTGACATTCGATCATCTCAGCATCGCGTCTACACAATATTATGTTTTGAATTAGTGTTATGGGAAAGGCAAACTAATCCCGTATGTTATTAAACACTACAAATAATATGAACAACACTATTGTAAACAACGATTTTATACACAACTATGTGCCTATTTATTTTTATCATATACAAGTAGCGGAATTAACATGATATGCCTAATGGTAAGTAAGTAACAGATCTTCCAATAAAAATACTGTGGCCACGCAGCTGCTTTGAATGAGCATGAGCTTTGAACACGAACAGCCCAAATCACTGCACTGCGCTCGTCACTCAAACGTATAAAATTATATGTATCTTTGCCCTGCAATTTCTCTAATAAAAATGTCCTTAAAACCGGAATAGTAAATAATAATGTCTATCTATATTATCTATTCTATGGTAATGTTTGCACTACTGCTTTGCAGTTACATAACTAGCAAAAATGTGGTACTACCCCAGGTTGACTCTCCAAAGATTCCTACTAGCCTACTACCTACTACTACAAAAACCTACCTATATATATATATATATATAGAATTTATATATATATATATATATATATATATATATATATATATATATATATATAGTATCTAATCATGTTTCCGCATCCGACATAGCTAACGGTTAAATAAATAAAATAAAATATGGTTTATTATCATTGAAGTCACATTAACAAATATGTAATTACAATCATTATTAAATATTATGAACGCTACTATACAGCCTCATGGCATAGAGATTTATAAGTTTGTTTGTACTTTGATCTATTGAGCACTCTGCTCATATATGTAGGTATCTATAGTTAGCTGCATAACACATTCGATGAACGTTCACACCGTAATACAGTTTCCTTTTTAAGACCTTACCCTGACAAAATAACCTTGAACATTTTTTTCTTCTCTCTTCCCCGGCGCAGTAATAGTAAATCTTGGTAAAATCTGAATTTGGTGTTTGGTTTGAAAAAATGTTTCTACCATCATGTTCATAATCAAATTTAGTAGTGGTAGGACTCTTGTCAAATTTTGTAGGTGAGCAGAGTCCGCCTGGGGAAGTACCACACCTTTGCCAGTTATTCTACCGCCAAGCAGTAATGTGCAAACATTACTGTGTTCCGGTTTGAAGGGCAGATAAATTACAGGGCTTAGATATATAACATCTTAAATCTCTGGGTTATGAGCGCAGTGCAGTGCTAGGTAATGAATTGGGCTCTTCATGGCCCAATAGCTGCGTGTCACTGTGCTGTTATGTGGCAGGCATGTTGCTTAGCATCAGGTACATGTCCTGTTCGTCTCGCCACTCTTTATTTAAAAAAAACCTATCCGCTGGTGGTACAAATCCAAATAAAGGCTCCCCTTCGTGCATGTTTTCAATTATTATTTTGTTGTGCTTTCGTTGTAATGAGAGTAATTAAACATTATACTAGTACCAAAAAAACTAACATTTTGGAGCTAAGATTTCACAGAAATGTTATGTTTTTTATTAGTTGATATTTCTTTTGAATATACAGTAGATAGCTCCAAAAACCACACTAAACAAAATAAATGTGCGAATAATATATCAGTGTGTGGTTTCCTTCACTAAAAACATTAAAAATTTAAATCGGTGGACTGGTTTTTAGACAAAGATAATTATTTGGACATATACATTACGACCCTCATTCCATTGCAATAACATTTTAGCTGATAACTTCTCAAACAAACATGATGTTTTTATAATAATATTGACATGTTTTGGTATTTTTAAATCCAGGGCCATACATGTTGGGTGTGGTAAGCCAAAAGGGTCTCGCTATTCACTATAAATCATTGAAAGCAACAACTATGGCCATCCTAAGGTTGCCTGGAAGAGATAGATTTTTAGTGATAAGGCCCCCGGTCGTAATCCTTGTCTTTTTGTTTTTTGTTATCTTGTGCAAGTGTTTTATTTTATGTCTACAAGAAAGAGCATCTATTTATGTATTTCCGTTTATGGATCAGTTTTAATAACCCAGAAAAATAGCTAACTATTTATGTTGTAAAGATCCCACGAGGTTGCGGTGATTTTAACATTGATTTTGATTGTTTTTTGTTTGTTCAGGGTAGCTCCGACATTAACATTTTTGACATTGGTGAGACTACATATGTATGTATGTAGTTCTAATAGGTTTGGTACATAGTTTCCAAGATCTCTAGTAGTCCGATGAGTACACTTGGGTTGAATCTGTCCCACTTGCCTCGAACTTGACTCGAGCGAACACGAGGTGGACCAATGTCAGAGTCAAACAGGAACTAGTAAGTAAATAGATTTATTTCTATTACTTTGTTTCTGTTTGCTTTAGCAATCACCTTGTCGATGCATGTTACTTATTGCGTAATCAAACACATATATTGATAGAACGTATTACGTACTGCAGATCGTTAGCTAAGAAAAGAACACAAAAATACGAAGTAAGTCATCACAATAAGAAGTCATCTTATATCTCCGGCTGACGAGCTCAGTTCAGTGCTATGCAGTTTTTTGTGCTCTTCACATTCAAATCTTATTCTGCGTAGGTATTGTGTTGTTTTGGGACGGCATGTTATTTACCAACAGGCATAGCTAAGCTAATGTCTTGCTCGCCCTATCTCTTTTTCTAACAAAGAAATAAAAGCAGCTATTCCGTTTTGCACTCCCTTTTTAAAATTAGTACCTACAGGTAAAATGAAACAAAGTACCTATGCTGCACTGAACAATCGTGGTTGTATCTATCAATAACGTACATAAAAGCCAAGTACTAGTGGAAAACAATGAAAACGCTTATTCTGAAATAAGTATAAAATCCATACTACACGAAATAAATTATCACCTTGCGTCACAGCAGCAAGGTTCTCCAAGAGCTCATTCGTTTCTCATTAGCCACAATTTAAAGCAAATCACACAGTTATCTGAAGTACATAATAGACGTCATTTCGCCATCAATCCTTCTCGTAATAACTATAAACGGCGAGGTCTAGGACAGCCGAAACATAGCCGTTCCTTAAGTCATTGTCGAAATCATCATTAAGTGGCGCGTTACGCAAATTAACTGGGCTGTAACAGACTGACCCGCATGTACGTTACGATTAAAGGCCAATAATAACAATTGCATTCCTTATAGAAAAGATGTTATTGCTCAGCGACATAGAGACAGGTGGGAAAGGAGCGATTTGTAATAGATACGTTCAGCCGATGAAGTCATCGGGATTGCAACGCAGAGTTTTATGGCCTAGTTTATCTATTCGGCGAAATTGCATACGTTTCGGAAATCAGATCGGTACTTATACACTGCAATCGTACTAATTCAAACGACGTTGAACTAAAGTGGTTTCGTAATTAGAACAAAAACTGTGGGATACATTGCTTGAATGTGTATTCCCTGATGGATACCATTTTATTTTGGTGTTCTCAAATCGAGAGTGAATTGATTTCTTCTAGATTATTATATTATAGAGCGCTCCATCGTAACAGTGTCGTTGCTTAACGTCAATCATGTGCAAATCATCTAATTATCCATCTATTTATAATATTTTGTCTTAACAAAGGTAGCAAAGATCATCTTCAATCAAATGAGCTATTTGTTCGATCTTTATATAGGTACTACCTGACTCGGCAACCGTTACCTTGTATTAACTTCCTACATTTTCTTCATTTTTTAGCTTCCTTAATTTTATTTTCGGTAAAAACTTTCTACAATGTATTAGAAAACATTAAAACAAAATGGACGAAAACGGTGAATTTATTCTCAATGAATGCTGAAAACTGAAGGAATTGGGTATTTATTTTTATACACATAGGTTAAAAGCGGCTAATAAAAGAAATGTTTTATCTGATTGACATATTAACTTATTAGTCCTTGCTAACCAAACCTTAGCTTGCTTAAACGCGAAACATAAATGATCGGACAATAATATATATACTCGTAACTGCTGAGAAATAGTTTTTGAGAAATCGTTCTATACAGAATCAAATGAACTACTAAAATTTCAACAAACTCTGTGATAAATGCAAGTACACCAATAGTATTCGAAATAATGCAAGTATATCGCAATTAAACCCTATCTGATGTAATAAAATACACGCAATTCATGGATGATTGATGGATGATTTTACGGCCGTTATGATCTAAACTAATTATTTTTAAATCTCGGAAGTTTTTTTTCTGCTTGTATCTAATTTCATACACGTGTATACAGAGGTATACTACATACAGGCATATACCGTTATATGTACATATACAGCTTGTGCTTTGTTATATGTTATGTTTCTTCAGACTGTAGAATACTAAACTAATTTTATGCTTATTTTTATTTTCACTCATAAGAACAAGAGGTACTATGCCAGCCTAATATTGCAATGCTGAATTAATTAATCAAAATTAATTATGAAATTCCTATTACATGGCATGGTTACCGTTACGAATACAGTTATTTTGCAAAAGTGATACCAATCGATATTTTTTGTCAGTGTTCGCACAGAGTATGTATTAGTAAGAGGCCTATGTATATTATTCAGTGATGAAATTGTCCACTCATTAGTCTTGCAACATAATTGTATCATTATTTTAGAAAGGTCGAGGCTAGGTAGAACTAGTTTAAGAGATAAGAAATCACATGATATAATTGCAATTTTTGCATCGGTGACAAGAGTTTCTGCAGAGTGGACACCATCGACCATTTGACTTCAGGATCACCATCCGACGCTTATCGACGCTATGCCGGAGATGAATTCCGACATTTCTAAATGAAATTTGACAATATAACATATAACTATGATGGAACCTCTAGAACGCAAAAAGGGGAAGGAATCGGAGGAAACTTTGGCCGGATATGGGACAGCTAACATAACGGAAAATTTAGTTTTATTTCTTATATCTATTTCTGTATTTTGGTAAAGATGTAGAGTTGGTTTTGTTTTGTCAGTTTTGTTCCGAGAATAACGTATTCAGCTATTCTCGGAACCACTACTAAGTCATATTTGAAAAAAATATCTTTGTATCTGATAGCGTAATTTACGGTGAAGGCTCTATAGGCTGCACAGAAACCGGGCACAGTTAATTCCAATGAATACTCGAAACTTAGCACCAGCCTTTTTAGGAACCTTACATAAATACCTATATGAAGGACTGTGATAGTAGACGTAGTAAAAACTAAAGATAATCGATTGGGAGCAAATCTCACCAAGACAAATTGATGCCAATGGTAAGTTATTCCTACGTTTAAAAAAAAATTAAAGTAAGATTATGTTTTATAAACACCAGTCCTCAAAGTTGAAATAGGGTACAATCCTCAAAAAACTAAGTAGCCCGTTTGTTAGATTGCCAAAAAATATTGAACACGTATTTTTTCTTTTGTTTCACAAACAAAAAATGACGAAGATACAGCGCTTCGAAGTTTCGTGTGACGTCACTTGTGAGTACGATTTTTACTCACGAGTGACGTCGCGACCCCCCACTCTCGAAGTTTGGACTATATCTTTGACGGTTTTTAATATTATGAAAAAACAAAAAATACGTGTTCAATATTTTTCCATGATCTAGCTGACGGACTAATTAGGATGGTGTATTTTTGACCCAGTCCGGTACCCTATTGTGTAGGCGTTTTTAAATCCATGATTTTATTAGAATATAAGCTTGAAGTTTTCTTTGAAGCCATCGAGGGTTAAAAATAAGGATAATAAAAACGTTAAAAATCTTCCTCGAAGTCATCGAGGATTAAAAATAAGGATGATAAAAAATTTAAAACGTGAAAAATCAACTCACCAGAGCGATGGCGCTTTCCGGGTACCACTTGCACGGCCTCAGGAAAATGGTGAGCAGTTCGTCATCGTCTCCGAAGCGTATGTCCTTGTTCTCCTTGAGGAGCTCTCGTAGCCTCTCCAGCGCCTCCCGGACCCGTTCCGGGGTCTCTCGGAGCTCGCTTTCGGCTACAGCCTTCGCGTCAGCCGATAGCTCCATGTTGCGCTCTAGTCGGAATTCGCTCGAACTCATTGTTGTAGCTCACTCACTCACTGCCAAAAGAAGATATAATAGTTCAGTTTTTCCTATTGTCCATACCGCGGTATTACAAAATACGACTCCAGCTCAATCTTGTCTCTTTAAGTTTATAAAACTACAAACGCTGAAATGTCTACGTCGATTTATCTTTACTTAAATAAACTACAAGTACTTAGCTCATCTAAGTCTTGAGTAATAGGTTGTAATTCCCCGTTAGTCTTTTTTCTATTAGACTGAATGATATCGAAAAAGCGACACTTTATGGTTGATGTTCAGTTTACTCATAAAAAGTGTGTTGGAGTAGGTATGATTCCACTTTCATCATACCAACAAGACCTAAAATGTATCTGATGGAAAGCTAAATAGATTTTGTCCAACGAACATCACATAAGTTAAGTTGCTCAGATTTCCAAACCTAAGTAAAATACGTTTTTAACGTTTCCTAACTATCTTTACAAAATACGTGTCTACGCCAAAGACACTTAACATTATCTACACAAAAACAAAACAATGTCTCCATATCGTACTATGTTTACCAAACATTTTGTGATAACCAACGAAAAAAACTATTTAAATTACCATGACCATGATTATTATTCAATTTTTAATATAAATTAATAGTTATTGTGACGTAACTATAATTGTTACACATTTAGTGTCGCTACATGCATTGTACATAATGATGTGTTCTACAATGAAGTTACTGTAAATTATTATATTTAGTAAACTATGTATTAATATTTAGCAGTGCACGAAACATAAAATCTTTTGTTGATACTTATGTTGGAGTTTTTGTAGACACCTTTACTAGATTCATGTTTCGCCGAGTTTTTCAGCAGTATCCAAGATAAAGTCTGAGAAATGTATGTATCCAGACGTTATAGACAAAAACAACGTATCTTAAAATGTAATCATCGGTGTACCGTAAAAAAATGTGGATTTTGATTAAATCTCCGGAATTTTACAATTCTATATCGTTATCGGCATTTTTTGTGATGACAGTCCTAAGTACATACATAAATCTATCATTTATATAGCTGTGATATGATTTGATGTCCTGTTTTAACTCGACAAACTCAATCAGGAAGGAAACAATTTGTAGGTCTGATTCGTGTAATGCTAATGGATCGGAGGCCTTTTTATGTCACGAGCAGAGGAAATGCATATAAAGTTCAGCACACTGCTCACATATCAGTTGTTTTTCCTGTGACACGTATCGTATTTTATCGACTAGTGATCCTGCCACGAGTCGTAGTCTTCGTCGCTGATTGTAATCCTTCACTAAAATGTATATCTTGTTCCATTTAACGACTCTAGATAGAGCAGGTCAAAAACAGTTGAGCATCTAAGCATTAAACTGAAATTTTCGATGTTTAAGATATCCTAAAATATGTATGCTTCAATCGAATTTGTCTGTATAGAACTATGAATACTTACCTAAACCTTAAACAGTTAATTAGGGGACTAGATCGATTAGGGGCCGTATTTCATTAATATAAAATAACTGTCTACATTTTTAATGTTTAATGTGTAATTAATACGATATAGGTATGTTACTATATTAGTCCTGTCCTGTCAATGTCCGCAGATCCTCTGCAGGAGTGATCTGCGGTGACACTGACCACAAGGCAAGGCCTAATTGCGGATTCCACGCACACGCTTTGATCACCGCACGCATCGAGTTCAGACAAATCGAATACTCTAGGGAAGACATTGTTTGTAATGATATAATATTTTATAACATAACACTCAATACGTAGGTTTTTTTAAAGTGAAGCTCTAATAATTTTTGGCAGCGTAGTTTTCAGATGAGTAGGTAACGTATGAGTTTACTCGAGATCGGTGCATGAACTCACATCGAAAGATCGGGTTCTCGATCCACTATACGAGTCTGTATTTCTTAGAACCACGGTAAATATCTCGTAATTAAAAATAATAGTGAGTTACTAGAGTTGTATGTAGAACTGCGCACTACCATAGCGATAATATATTGTATTGTCAGTCCCGATAGTAGAACCTACATATACAAAAAAATCATGATCAAGTTAGGCCCTGTAATCTCGTTTATCAAAATGTTCCCTGCTCAGTTCCGCTCAGAAAATCAGTTTGTGCGTAAGCAAAACATTTATCTGTTTTGAACGAAAGCCCTGCGATGACACTGGCCGCAAAACGAGGCCTAGTTTCAGATTCGAACCATGCCGCGGCACGTGCCGTACCTACGGAGCTACTATGAACTATCAATCAATTACTGTTGACTACACAAAACTTCTTGCCTGGTTGCTGAATCGTACTTTTGTGGCTCGCTTCGCATGTGTTCAGTGCTGACTGAAGAGAAAATACTTTTTTTTTACTTTTATGGATCAAGTGCGATATTCGTGAGTGATCAGCATCACTCATCTCTTATTAAAAAAAATCTTTGAACCATAAATCAAAAAAAATATTGAGTTTATAAACTAAGTATATTGGAAATAGTTTCTTTAATGTTTGGTTCTGTTTATCAATATTAATTTTGTTGTTTTATACAACAACTTTAAACTTAGAGAAACATAAAATACACCTAATCTGGCTATTCGACCAATTACACAACGAAATATTTTAATTCCTACATTAGCGAAATGAAGACATAGGTAGTTCAAACATTCATTTTTTTTTTCATTTACGGGGTTTTCAATATTCATACGATATTATACAAATCAATTCGGTTTATTTATACGAATCATTATTTAATTTAATTGTTGATTATTTTCGAAAAAAAACTAAGCTGTGATCATAGCTGCAGCACTGCACAATTGATGTCATGATATTATAGTCAATTAGATCAATCAGAATAAAATTGGCCTGTATAAAAATATCGAATGTTTACCGACTACATAGTATCAAGAAGACGTAAACGAGTGCATTCGCGTGCATACGACGCACGTAGGTAAATAGAAAATAACAAAAGAACTATTTACTTTAAATAAACCCTCATTATATCACGTAAGTACTCAAATTGGATAATACAGTACTTGAGACGGGTGCATGTGGACAATTGCATTGTTCTATTATTATCGGAACAAGCATCGAGCCCAGTGGCACGTAGTAACTACGGCGCAATCTGCGCCGTTATCAACGTTTTATCAGAGGTTCAGTCACCCAACATGTGTCGTCGATGCTCTAAATAAATCGCTTATGTCGCTTTATCTAGAATTTTGACTATTGCTGAATCAAACTGAACAACCAAGATACGTGTAGGCAGTACCTACATAGTTTCATCATATTTCTTCCTAGTTATTGCTCGGTTAGCAATTCAGTATTCTTTTTGTTCCTATGTTGATTAATTGTGCATTTGTTATCGTCTATGATGAATACACTATTTTTATTATGACAGCAGATTTTTTTTCAATGCTTACTGAGTTTATATTAAAGAGCCCGTATTAGACATTACGTGGTGTAGTTAGGTACTGACACCTATATTGCATTCTAGTTGTAAAATAGTTATTTGTTATACAAGAGTGCAAAGTGGCTTTTTAACCGCGTGCTCAATTTTGATGACCGAGCAAGCGAAGGATTCTAAAGTTGAATCACGAGCGTAGCGAGGGATTCAAAAAATAGAATCCTGAGCGTAGCAAGGGAATCAAAAGGGCACAAGGTGAAAAATCTTTGCACTCGAGTGTAACACGTAATTTTTCATCCCCCCCATAGCGAGGAAATTACTAAACGCTTTGCGCATTTTCAGTTTCAGTCGATTCTGTTGGCGTTAAATAAACTTCTTGGTCGCTAGAATCACTTATTATTATTATGGTATTTCGGTTTTTCACTTGTATTCAATTTTATAAGTTTTAAACTTAAGTTTATTTAGCCATGGTTTTATGTAACAATAACAATATTTTATGACGTGAAAATATGGAGAGTTGACCGATTGAAGTAAGGAGTTTCATGTGTACATGAAAAAGTGTCCGCCCAAATGCATTAAATTATAGTAGCGCTAAATTTGCATCAAGGTACATTTTAAAGGAAATTAATAAACGTACTATTCAGAATTCATGAAAGAAAAATATTGGCAGTCATAGGCACTGCCGATAGAAGTGGTAACTTATAACTCAGAATTTGATTTTTACTTTGGAAACTACGCGTGTGAAACCAGAGGGCGTGGCTATGAGCATGGCCATCTAGAAATGCTGTCATATTTTTAAATGGCCAATGGGAAAGGCTGATGTATTTCTAGATGGCCATTGGCTATGGTCACGAGTTTACCCGAAGATTTCTTATCATTCCCGAGCGTGACGCTAGAATTAAATTGACAGCCCACGAAAAATCTGTCTTTGGCGCGCCAAAAGAAGTTTTGACTTCAAAATAAATTGTACCTACATGTTTTCTCAAAATAGTAATTATTTATTTGATGTTAAATTTACTACATTATTTTGTACTGTACAAGTAGTTGAAATTATCTATTAGTTACTATTTTAGTAGTCAATAATATTTAATTATTTAACTCAGCATACTTCAATTCGAATACAAAATTGATTCATTCATAGCATTTCAAAATGTTTTGCCATTTGAAATAACATTCTTTACCTCTATCCTCCATACGTGAAAAGAAAATTGCGCGCAAAGCATTTAAAAAAAAGTACACCAAAGAGGTTCCGAGTATGAGTTTTTAACAAATTAAAAATAAATGTATGATGAATTCGGCACCAAGGAGGTAGAAATAAATAGGTTAAATTATGTTTTGAATTCAAAACCTCAGTACACACGATGTTCTAAATTCAAATTTACTTTAACCTCTAGAGGGTAAAAACGACTTTTGCGCCCTGATATCGAGGAGCAAAAGTACTCTTTCCGAGCTGGTGGGATGAAAATATCTTTTTCTCTTTTCCTACGACACAATTCCCTTCAGGATTGAGTTTACAATCAGCATTCTACAGAATTACACACAATACTTGGTCAAAGTCGAAGGATGCGTGCGTATTGTAAGTACCTAAGTATTAATTTAGAAGATTAGACTTAACTACCTACTGTTGGACCTACTTCGAAATTTGGAAAAAATCGAGCACATAAAGCATTTTATTTTAAAACGTCGGTTTTTAATTGACTTTAAAAAAGGAGGATGTTATCAATTCAGTTGTATGTATGTTACGCGATAGCTCTGCTGAATCGAATTTATGATTTTTTTGATATGTAGATAGTTCAGACAGTTCCGTATACATTTTATCGAAATGGGTGTAGTAGGTTTTGAAATATCAATAAAAAATAAAAAAACTAAAATTCGCTTACCTTAATCTGGATGACGTTATCGTAGCTTTAACAAAAAATATGAAATTTCGAGTCGTCGAGTGTCTGAATATTAAATTTGATTAATTAATTTTAATTTTGAATGTTAATTTTAAATTTGATTCGGTTTTTGTTTTTTCGGAGTAAATTAAATTATAAGATTGAGATCAAGGTGTATCACATAGTATAAAAACTCTTGCCCACATGAACAGTTTCTAAACCAAATTATACTCGGGTCTAACTTTCGTCCATATGAGTAGTAGGTACTAAAATGTCATCCAAATCAGATTAGGTACCTACTTACCGTTACAGTAGCTAAGTATGACGCCATTACAAATACATAAAAACATTAATTTGATTTAGTTTGTAGGAAAACTGTTTTTTTCGAGTTGAGTTTAGGATTTATATTATAATTTTGACAAACGAAATGTGTTTTGAAAAATTCTCACACTTCCTAATTTCTTTTCGGACAAATAATCAATAGTTATCTTAGCTCTTATGTTTATTGGGTTTATATTATACAATTTTTCTTGATGGCATGAAGCAAATAGTGCTACTTTTCTAAACGATACTATTTTGTTTTTTTATTTAAAACGCTGAAATGTGTACATAAATAAAGCAATAAGTAAAACTCACAGTTTATTTTAACTGTCCTTATCAACAGAAAGACAATATTTAATTTTTTAAACAACATCAAAGGTCATCTTATCGATCCTCTTGAATATATTTGAAAATAAGCAACTTTAATCGCATCAGTACGAGTATGTTGTATTTCATATTATCACAATTAACTTTGTAGATGCTTCGTAAACATTGACCTACATCTCGTTAAATTATACTTCACTTAACAAAGAATATAATATAATGGTCAATGTATAATTAACATGTTTACGTAATTAACACTTCCAACTTTTACAAGTTTAGGCAAAATGTACCTTGGAACCGAATTGCACCTTATCAATCAGGATAACGATTAAAATTTCACTGGCAACTTAGTAACATAAATGATAAAACGTTCAACACAAAGACCACAGCGGAACCAATGAGCACAACGGAATTCGAACTGAAGGATGCGCTAGCGTCATATTTCACAAGGGAAAAAGAAAATCGTTTTTCGCACTAACCTCACTAGTAAATAACTCGCGCGTCGTACGCGCCGGTGCGAGGGATAGGGAGACGCGAGCGACGTGCGGCGAGAGAGAGGCGCGAGCAAGTGTGCGCGCGCGCACCTTCCCGCGCGTTATATAGACGCGGTGGGGTGCGCTTGCGCCCCACGCAGCCTTTACACAAGGACTTACAGCTTTACAGTAAACAACAAAAGTAATCCTAACTTGTGAACAATCTTTAAATAATGAACATGGATATTTTGTCACGATATTAGCAGACTAATGAGTAAGACTGTATACTATGACTGACTGTATCTACATTAGAGTTATATTTATATTAATTTAGATCTTAAAATTTGTAGGACTTTCTATAAAGAAATGGTTTAAATTCCAGATTAAAACAAGAACCACTTATATTTATCTCGAAAATAAATTCTATGGAATACAGGAAGTCAAAGCGGAAAATCACAATTAGAAAATAATAGTAAAAGACTAAAAACTTAGCCTTTCAAATTAATTTTAAATACAAGCAATAAATTAACCTGTAATTTAGATGTGTAATATTTTATAAGAGCATTTTCAAACTCGCCTCCTTTTCTGAAAGCTCTAATGTATGTAGGTACCTACTCGTAGCATGTAGGTAACAAAGAAAGGCTTTAGGTAGGTAAGTATATTTCCAGATTAATCTCGCTCTATTAGAATATCAGCAACACCTAAAATTAACATAGGTACTCCGACGATTTTGCTTTATTTATCTGAGCTAGGCGTAGGTCCGAAATTACGCGACCATTGAAGCTATTGAACTCACAGGGCACAGGGCATTACATCATCGGTACAGATCGACTCAGTTTTCTCAAATAGGTATAATTTATTTATAGGTAATAGGTATACACTTACACTCATACCGCCGGGTCGGTCTGTGTTCAAAGTTCACAAAAGACAAGACAGCAGCTGCAATGTTTTCATATCTGCATGACTCACTCGCGGAGATACCCCTCCGATGCCTCCAACAAAGACATACAACATCTAATTGTACATACTTACTGTGTAGGTGGATTATGTTCGGACATTATTTTTGTGCGGAGAGACGCGTGACAAACGCCTATGTTGACTGTTGCATTGTCTGCCTTTGTCCCTTAGCATGACATACCTAACAAAACAGAAATACTGCAAACAATGTCGAAAGTACCTACTTAGGTCTTTATACTTTGTCTTGTGGCTTGTGGCCCATCAGGCTTCATGAGTTATTTAACATAAAATACCGTAACTACAACATTTTTGAATATTGAAACGGCTTGTAAAAATATTGAATTTAGCTTGTCGAATTACTAAAGACTAAAGGTAGTGAATTCCACTGTAGGACAGCCTGCAAATCAAAGGATTTAATAAAAGAAAGGTTCGGATGTGTGGATGAGGGAATTCGCAGTTTAAGAGCCCGGATTGAACGAAGGGGACAACAGGGTTTAGTTTAGGTTCGATGAAATGAAATCTTTCTTCCAAATACGGAGGAGTAGCAGGATTGAAGAGGATTTTCTAGAGAAGGGACATAATGTGAGAATTACGGCGAAGGCAGAACCACTTCAGCTAGTAGATAGCCGTAGATACTTGCGTAGACCAAACATGAACCGTGTAAAGAAATCTTTAAAATCGTTACAGTTGTATCTAATATTATCGAGAAATGTAGGTAACCTTTATTGACAATGATTAAGCTATATTTTAGTAAAATTTTAAATAATTAAATACTAAAATATAAAAAAAAAACTGTTTCTTGTTAGCTTGTTACGTGATATTTGCCGAGACACTGCCCCCTCTCATCAAAGGAAGATTAGATAAAATTTAACTCTCATCCCTCCCTCCCACCTAGAGGACAACACACCTAAATACCCATCGTAATTAATATAGGTACGACACACCCCTTAAAGCACTTTCCAAACTGTGAAAAGTTTTTTCGAATGGTTTCGGATACCACAAACATTTAATACTGCTATACTACTATACTGGTCACTCGTTGGTGGTTTTAAACTTCATATTATGTTTTCTCGGTTTTCATTTGTTTTTCAAAATTTTCTGTAAATAGTTGTTTGTTCGCTTTTTTATTTTTCTAACAGGGTTGTCAATAAATATTGCCATGAAAAAAGTCACAAAGCCATCTATCTATCACGGCACGGCAAACAAAACCGAAATATCACAAAAACCAATGTGACCCCTTACATGAGATCAGGCCGCTTCATGTGCAAAATCTTAGATATGCGATACAAGCAATTTATTTTCAATACGCATTACAGTATTTTCAATACGTATTACAGTATTTTCAATACGCATGATTTTTATTTTTAATAATTATAATGATGACAGATTTTAAATTTAATTATTTCTTGATTATTTTGCGATATTTTATTCTTAACGTATGTTATATTTAATTCTGAAATTCATTGATTGTAATTGTATTTTTGTGTTATGGGTCATAGCAACCTGAAATAAATAGATTTTATTTTATTAATTTATTACTACAAGTTGGACATTCTAGAATATAGATTATTTAAGGAATCTAAGACCCCTGAGTATCTTGCGACTAGATGGAGGGATAATATAGGTAGTAAGGCTAAGGCTATGGGTGCAAACGTAAACCTTGCGATCCCAAGCATATGTATTGTGAACCTTGAGTATACAACTCAAGGTAGGTTTTTTAGTGGTAGGACTCTTGGCATAGTCCGCCTGGGGAAGTACCACACCTTTGCCAGTTATTCTACCGCAAAGCAGTAATGTGTAAGCGTTACTGTGTTCCGGTTTGAAGGGCAATGTTTCCAGAGAAATTACTGGGCTTAGAGATATAACAACTTAGATCTCTGGGTGTGTGCTTTTATGTGGCAGTCGTGTTGCTTACCATCAGGCACATGTCCTGCTCGTCTCGTCACTCTTTATTTAAAAAAAAACTCAAGGTTCACGCGAGCTAAAAATTTTTCAGATTTTGGAGAAACGTCAAATGTCTTAAACGTCACAAGATGAGTTTTGACACAGAATCTCTTCGAGTTCTTTTATGGGCGAGAAAATTGAGGCAAGGTGATTGAGGAACACGTGGCGGCCTAGCGAAGAAACGTCTGATTTTACAATCATGAGGTTTGAATCTTACCTGCACCTCTATAAATACATTTCCAGTGCATACGTACAATTTTGTACTCACCACTGACTTTAACGGTGATGGAAAATAAAGTGAGGAAGGCAGCATGTTCCAAGAAGGACTTATTTTGGGATGACGCATGTCATCCGCCAACACGTTCTTGGCCAACGGTCGGAGCTTGGTCGGATTCCGTCAATGCCATGGGTCCTTGTGAGAGAAGGACCCGAATCCTAGCAGCGGGAATATAAAGTAGGTTGCTTAGGTATTAACTTCTTATGCTAATGCTTCCAATGAGTTCAAATTGCTAAACTCACCAATTCCTCCAGATAAATTAACGTCAATTTTACTTTTTTGTTCATATTTCAAAACCCGCCACACCGAGTTCGATATAATTTATATGAGATCTCATCTGGACTATGATCTACCATACAAAAACAAGAACCATCAAAATTGATAAATAAACTAAACAATAAAAAAATAAACAATTGATAATAAACTAAAAATAAAGTAAAGTTATATCGGCCACAAATTAGACGAAAAAACAAACATATTTTTAACAATTTTTTTCTGATTTGGGTTTCTCAAACATAAAAAATACTCAATAATATTCTTAGTCATGCAAAAACATTTCAGTGAATTTTCAGCGGTTATTTTTAAATTTGCTTACAAAAAATCCTTTGTCGTAATGACTTATTATTTGTCGATGACGAAAATTAGAGACGATTTTCAGTAATGCTCAGAAAAACTGTACAGCGTCTATCACCTTTAAGTAGGTACGTTCCACTTGGGAGGTGCAGAAGTGTCATATGTTAATGAGCGCTCACCATCATCCATGACGCACTTTTCGCTTTGTTTCTTTTTTGTAGATTAACGTATTGATGAAAACGTTTAAATATGTATATATTCTATAATAAGCATTACGTTTACCGATGACAATCGCTACAGGCTAAAGTCTAATGGTTATGAAACAAACAGTCCACATATAATTAATTATTTGTCACTACGAGTACCTACGTTTGACTCATAGAAAAGCGATAAGCGGCGTTTAAGGTCGTATCTTACTTAAGAGTGCGCCTAATGCCAGGGAAAAATCAGTTTTCACCCGCGCGACGTGTTTCTTAATGCGATATACATAAAGTCGGGAATAGCATGACACAGTTTGGAGGAAAAATCAATTTTAAATCAGGAGTCCATTTTTGACCAAGTTTTATTAAATTACTCAATAATTAAACAAAAATTTAAAAAAGTACTTTACTAGAACGTACAATTAGGAATTTTATTACCAAAAAATAATGTGGGGTCATCGCTGATAATTTCGAGTACTTTAATTAAAACGGGTTTTTTCGGTGTCATTTTTATTTTTTTAATGTAAAAAACACTGATCTATTTTTAAAATTATATTCGGTTATTGTGCTTCTTCTTGATTGTACCCACACGTCAATATTTTTTTTGTCATAGTTTTTAGTTTCTTAATACCCCGTTTACATTATCCCAGTCCAGCGACCGAATCCAGCGCTGGATTGCTTACTGGAATAATGGAAACCGGCACTGGAATGCATCAATCCAGTGCCAATGCATTCCAGTGCCGGTTTACATTATTCCAGTAAGCAATCCAGCGCTGGATTCGGTCGCTGGACTGGAATAATGTAAATGGGGTATTACATCAGTGAGCGGCGTCGAAAATGTCCTTTTTTCGTTTTCTGGCACTAGGCACCCACGTCCGCTTCCACACTGCTCTCGCACGTAACCATTTCAAATAATAATAGGTATACTTCATTTCAGATATAGGTACTTACATATACGAGACAATCGATAGGCACAAGCGCAAAAAAAATTGGCAGTGATAGGGATTGCCGATAGAAGTGAAAACTAATAACTCAGAATGTAATAGCTCACTTTGGAAACAACGTGGGTGTTACCGGAGGGCGTGGTCATGACCGCGAAAATATCAGTAGGTACTTATACATTTTTAAATAATATTTTAGTTTAGCCTTTATCTGGGGGCACGGCAGTGCCCCCGCCAAGTCGAGCGCGAAGCAAACACTGCCGTACTATCCTTTACTGGAACCATTTCGTCGCATTTTCAGGCCCCTATTTGAGAACCTCTGGATAAGACCAGAACGCTGAAATTTTTGTCATCTAGTAAGCTATAATCACTTATTTAAAATCCAAAATTTCAAGTCTCTACGTCATTTAGTTCCGAAGTTAAGCGAACGCAAAGTTTCGCATTTACGACACTCATTCACTCACTCATGATCATCAAAATAGAACTAGTACTTCCCATAAACTCAGAGAGCTGAAATTTGGTACAGACTTAGGGTTTAATGGCCACATAAAAGGAAAACTATAAAAACTAGGAATATCGAAAATCTGGAGTACCTGGTGGTATACCTGATTATTTGAAAACACGCCTTTACAAAAAATATTCAACTTTGTTTGTCTCTTCATTTGATGTCAAAAATCGAAGGTCTGAAGTATCTGATGAAGAACCCTCAGCTTGTCTCAGCTGTATAAGAGATATATTATCAGTTAATGATCAAGTTGAATTTTTCAACTCTAGTTTAACAAAATTATACGATAAGCATGCTCCTCTACGACCTACAAAAATAAAACACCTTCCAGCTCCATGGCTCACCAAAGACATCAAACTCCTAATGCATAAGAGAGACTCTGCAAGATTCAGATACAAGTGTCATCCTACAGATCGTAGTAAGGCAGCATATGTAAAAGCCCGAAATCGTTGTAACACTGCTTGTAGAGATGCTCTAAGACGTCACGTTCACAACTCGGTCAATAATGATGATCCAGCTAAGGTGTGGAAATTTCTGAGATCAATGGGAATCGGTAAATCTAGGATGGATGGTATACCCCGGGATATTGACCTCAATTTGCTTAACCTCCATTTCTCTTCCTCTTCGAATATTGATAACCAAACTAAAACTAGCACCCTTCTTTCTCTTTCCACCTTGCCTATCCCAGATAATTCACCCTTTCTCTTCAACGAGTTTTCTGCTGACGAGGTCAGAAAGAGCGTCCTGTCTATCACTTCTAATGCAGTCGGTCTCGATGGCATTAGCCGCAACATGTTGGTCCCTTTCCTTGAACATTTCCTTCCTGCTCTTTGTATCATCTTCAATACATCTATTTCTACTGGTGTTTTTCCTTCTGCTTGGAAAGACGCTCAAATTATTCCTTTGCCAAAAAAATCCAACCCTAAATCTTTCTCGGAATTTCGACCTATATCAATCCTCCCGTTTTTGTCTAAGGTTCTTGAACGTTTAGCCCACAATCAGTTTAACACGTACCTTTCCAGTCATAACTTGTTAAATCCTTTCCAATCAGGCTTTCGTCAGGGGCACAGTACAGTCAGTGCTTTGGTTGAAATCACTGATGACATCCGTTTTTCAATGGAAAATCGCAATCTCACTGTTATGGTCCTCCTTGATTTCAGCAATGCCTTCAATACCGTCGATCACGATGTTCTCTTGGCTTTGCTACGCTCCTCTAATTTTTCTTCTTCTGCTACTGACTGGTTTAAAAGCTATCTCTGTGGTCGTCGACAGCGGGTTCACCTTGAGGACGCTTCGTCCTCGTGGTGTCTGACGTCTGCCGGTGTTCCCCAGGGTGGTGTCCTATCTCCTCCGCTTTTTTCTTTCTTTATCAATTCCATTTCCCTTAACTTTTCGTCGTCCTATCATCTGTATGCTGATGACCTTCAAATTTATTCCCATGCTCCTCTTCCCAGCATTTCTGAGGCGATAAACACTGTTAATGTCGATCTGGCTAATGTTTGTAAGTGGGGCAAATGTTTTGGTCTGCATGTAAATCCTAGCAAATCGCAGGCTATCATCTTGGGTAGTTCCAGACAAATATCCTGCATTGATTGGCCGACGCTCCCAAAAATTGATTTTAATGGCGTAACAATACCCTACAGCAGCACTGTCAAGAATCTGGGCATTACTATAGATCGCTGTTTGAGCTGGGGCCCGCAGATTCAAGCTACTAGTAAAAAGTTGTATGCCGCGGCAGGAGCATTAATGAAACTGCGTAACTTTCTTCCAACTTCCACTAAAATTGCGCTTGTCCAATCCCTCCTACTTCCTATCCTTGACTATGCCGACATTTGTTACTTGGATCTCACAGAGGAACAGTTAAACAAGCTTGAGCGCCTTCAAAATTTCTGCATAAGGTTTATTTTTGGCCTGCGCAAATTTGACCATGTATCTCAATTTCGCACTAAGCTCAAGTGGCTTCCTATCCGACTTCGCAGAAATGCACACATTCTGTCATTTTTGTATTCCATTCTGTTTAATCCTGCCTCCCCGTCATACCTTAAGAAGCGTTTTACCTATTACCACGAAATTTCACGTCCCCGTCCTTTGAGAGCGGCAGTAGCGCTTAACCTTGTCACTCCATCACACAGAACATCTTTCTATGAAGATTCTTTTTCCGTCAAGGCTGTTCGCTTGTGGAATGCTTTGCCGGCCTCTGTGAGACAGTCGCAGTCCCTAAACGTGTTTAAGAGCAATGTAAAGGAATTTTACTTTTCACAATGCACGGCTGTCGTCACCAGTAAATCGTAAGTAATGAAGTTGTCCGCTGCTAGTTATAGCGCTGTGTTTCATGTCACATTGTTGTTATGTGGGTAGATATTAATTAGTCATCATTTTTGTATTCGGGGTTATGGGTCTTCAATTAGTAGTTACACTTAAGTTGTACTTAACTATGTTGTAGAGTTACTATTGCTATTGTTAAATTATAGTTACTTAGTATTTAATTAGTAGTATTGGGAGAAATGTCACCTTGCTTCGCCTAACCATATACGTAGGCGAATTTCCTTTAAGCTGGTTGCCTGGAAGAGATTGCTCTAAGCAATAAGGCCGCCATTTGTGGTACTAGTTCGTAAGTGTATTACTGTAATATTTCTGTTTTTGTGTCACAATAAAGAGTTATCTATCTATCTATCTATATTAATGCCCCATTCTACTATTGGTACATAAAAAATCGACTGTCATTGCAAAAATCCAGCGTAGTGGGACACATCTTCTAATTTAATCTAGCCTATTGCTTCCCACTACTGGGCGAATGCCTCCCCTTCTGCTTTTAATACGCATATAAATAAAATTAAAGTAAAACTCTGGATATGGCTAGACTGGCCTTTGTTTATTTGCAAGCTTCTTCCAATCTTCTAAAGTTCTTTGCCTATTATGGAGAGTCTACTTAAATAATGAACGCGAATGGGCAATACGAAAAACTGTTGCTACTGTACAAGAATCAGAACCGGAAAAAAAGAAAAGAAAGATTTGTAAAGTTAGGATAACAATATAATGTATGGTCAGAGTCAAAATTTTAATACGCATATATGTACATAAATAAAATTAAAGGAAAACTCTGGATAAAGCTAGACTGGATTTTCTTTATTTGCAGTCTTCTTCCAATCTTCTAAAGTTCTTTGCCTATTATGGAGAGTCCACTTACATAAATAATGAACGCGAATGGGCAATACGAAAAACTGTTGCTACTGTAACTGCTACTGTACAAGAATCAGAACTGGAAAAGAAGAATGTGTCAAATAATACATCTAATATAATAAATCAATAAGTCCACGTTTCTACAAAAAGAAGTGAAATCCCACCAAAAACATTCTGTAAAAAACTAGCCAAGTCTCGATGAAGCTGCATATTTATCTCTAAAAAGTAATGAAATCTAGACAAAGCCGTGCCAAGTCTAAGGTTCCTTACTGCGATTTCTTTATTATTATAGTAAATGTTGTGTGACTTGGCCGTTGAACATTCTTTATACGTTAGCCCGTTAGTGGATACAAGTCAATTTTGTTTACACGTTATGTTGTATCTGTTGTAACTACTTATGTTAGTTAAGCGAGATAATACCCTATAGGTACTGGTATTGGTACCTAATTGGACGCTAGTGTCTCTTAATAGGCTGTTGTTAATCAACAGCAAGCACCTGCATTCAGCATCGAATGCTGACTTCTGCAGACGGTAGATGAATGAATAGAAGTCCGTCTAGACTGGAAATATTTTTTAAACTGTTTGTTTCCGGCTCGCCTACACATAAGTATTATTGAAATTCTTTATTGTTCACACCATATAGGATACACACAATTTAGGTAAATAGTAAAACAAAAAAATTGACTGGTTATTGAATCAACGTTTTCCAAGCGTAGCGGTTCTGGCGACAGATTGGTGCAATGGTGTCATGGAGCACCTGGTTTTGTACCCTTGTGTACCCTTCAACGGCCAATTCACACAACATTTACTATAATAATAAAGAAATCGCAGTAAGGAACCTTAGACTTGGCACGGCTTTGTCTAGATTTCATTACTTTTTAGAGATAAATATGCAGCTTCATCGAGACTTGGCTAGTTTTTTACAGAATGTTTTTGGTGGGATTAATTTTAGTCAACTATAGACGTCGTTGGCGCTCAGTGCTCGCTGGCGCTTGTCAAGTACCTATGTGTAGGACTATTTTCTGATCTGTGCTATGGGTGACTCTGGCGGTCAAAAGGTTAAATGAACTATAACCTTAATTTAGAGCTGTGTTGATTGTAAATTAACAGCTATTAACAAAGCGTAGTGATATTAATAACTCTCATAATACGTAATATCACTATGAGAACCCCGAATGCGACGATAAAAAAGTTGATAAAGCTATTATGCCGGATCTTTTTGCAGCCGAAACATAACTGATAAAATGTTTTCAGAATGTAAAAAAAACTATCAAAAACAGTTATCAATAGCGATACAGGCGGCGTTTCTTTTTTTTTTTTCAAAAGCAGATGGAGTAAATTTCTCAATTCGGCCGTACTTATATATTTTTTGAAGTGAACGCTACAGAACGCTTCTTTTGGCGCGCTACAGATAGATTTTTCGTAAGCTGTGAATTGAATTCTAGCGTCACGGTCGGGAATGATAAAAAATCTTCGGGTAACCTCGGGACCATGGCCATTGACTGGCCTCGTGGCTTAGTGGGTAGTAGCTCTGGCTGCGAAGCCGAGGGTCGAGGGCCGAGGGTTCGATTCCCACCCAGTGCAAATATTTGTGTGATGAATTCAAATGTTTGCACTGTGTCTGGGTGTGTCTATGTATAATAAGTATTACATCAGCTATCTGGCTGCCATATTACAAGCTTTGCTTAGTTTGGGGTCAGATGGTGTTGTGTGTGAATTGTCCACCAATATTTATTTATTTATTGGCCATCCAGATATGTGTCAGCAGTTCCCAATGGCCAACTAGAAATGCTAACGAATTTCTAGATGGCCATGCTTATTGCCACCCCCTCCGGTTGCACCCGCGTAGTTTCCAAAGTAAGATATCAAATTTTGAGTTTTTAGTTTTTACTTCTATCGGCAGTTCCTATGACTGCCAATTTTTTTTTGGTAGAGTAAATATTTGTATTTTTTTTTATTATGTGGGGGAAATACATTTAAGTATGCCCACCATGTAGGGATATGGTGGGGTATGTCGGGTTCGACACCATGGGATACGTCATTTATTTATTTTTTATTTATTTATTTATTGAGATAGAAACGGAATTCCAGTTACAATTATCTCACACAATATAAATTAACTTTAAAATTACATTTTGGACAGTGATACAAATGATACAATAACACTATTTCATTACATTAGGTACAAGTCAAGAATAACGAAACAAGTCAACACAAAACAAAAAACATTCAAAATAATAAATTATAGTCGTCAGTTGATCTTTCGGTCCTCTCATTCTTATCCCACTGGTCGGTAAGATTTTCACAATAGCTAAATATAATCATTCGTAGGGTGTTCCAAGTGTCACAAAAAATGTCGAGATCAGTGTTGGCGGAAAGAAGAGCATTGAGGTGACGTTGGGTTCGGACTAGCGGTGTCATGGCGCGAGCCGTAGTTCGGCTGCTATTCAGGTGGAAAAACTTATGCAGTTGTCCACGTCTGTTCGTGACACCTGGTTTCTCTGGTACACTCAAATTGCACATTAAATTGTGTAAATCGAGGGAGTCAATCGAACCTCTTAGGATTTTGCACCCAATTAGGAGTTGGTCCACCAGCCTTCTGACTTCCAGCGAGTTGTAGCCGAGATGACCAAGCAAAAACTTTGTCGGATACATGTATGGGTAAAAACCATAACTTTTTTTGTAGAGTGACCTCAAGAAAGCTTTTTGTACCTTCTCCAACATTCGAGTGTAGGTGACATGGTGCGGGTTCCAGACGCAGGCACTTGACTCGAGCTTACTTCTTATTAATGAGTTGTATAAGGTTTTAACAACCAAAGGATTCGCAAAGTCCTTAGCATTTCGCATAACAAAACCAAGACGACGGTAAGCCTCTTTGGCCAAGTCAGAAACATGGTCGTGAAAGGAGAGACCGCGATCAAATTTCACTCCCAGGTCACGAATCGTATTCACTCTATTAATAAACAAACCACCGAGGCAGTATTGAAAACTGACAGGATTGATTTTGCGGTCGAATGTCATAGCATTGCACTTAGTAACATTAAACGGTAATTTATTATTCGCCGCCCATGCAAAAACAGCGTCAATATCCTCTTGCAAACTAAGGCAATCGCGAGGTGTACTTATCTCGAGAAAAAGCTTAAGGTCATCCGCGTACAACAGACACTTGGCAGTTCTCAGAGCCCTGGGAAGGTCATGAATCATAATTTGGAAGAGTAGCGGGCCAGTAATAGAGCCCTGACTTACACCAGACTTGGTATGATAAGGTTTAGAGATATGGGTACCGTGTCTAACATACTGTCGCCGATTTCTCAGATAGTCCGCGAAAAAATTTAAGAGGTTCGGAGTGAAGCCTAGCGCAGATAACTTATGCAATAAAATATCGTTGTCGATTTTGTCAAAAGCCTTTTGAAAGTCAAAATAGATCACGTCAACCTGTGAGCCGCGATCCATAGCATCGGAGATGTATTCGACTAGCCCCAATAAGTTGGAGTTTACGGAACGGCCTCGTCTAAAACCATGCTGCTCCTCTCCTATTTGTTGCTTAACCTGTCTATATACCTCAGCGTGTAAGATGTGTTCAAATACCTTCGCAGGTGCACACAAAATTGCGATAGGACGATAGTCTTCAACCGATGACTTGTTGCTCGTCTTCGGAATAGGGGTGACCCTAGATAACTTCCACTGTTCTGGGTATATCCCTTTCTTTAGCGATAGGTTAAAAATGTGGTAGATTGGGAGAATAAGGTCTTTTTTACCTGATTTCAGAATAAAACCAGGTAAATTATCGGGGCCCGGTGAGCTACCCACCTTTAACCTATTAAAACTGCGTTCAATATCTTCAGGAAACACAGTAGGTAGGCTAACAGAACCATGACAATCGTCCAAATCCAAACATGACTCAACGTCCAGCGAGGGCAACTCATCCAGAAAAACACTAGAAAAATAGGCTGCAAAAGCTTCAGCAGCATCTATTCCTTTGCATAGGGCACCCTTATACGAAACACAGGGTTCAAAACCACCCTTCGATCTAATAGCATGCACATGGTTCCAAAAATTCTGGGGACAACGTAACAAGTTCTTTTCTATGACCGACATATGAGACTTGTACGCTTGGGAGATACGTATTTTAAGACTAGCTCGTAACTCAGAAAACATTGCATAGGTGGCGACACAGTCTGATCTCAACCAGGTTCTATGTAATCTGCTCTTGCGCCGAATGTCTTTTATAATGTCTGCATCAAACCATACGGGATATCTGTCACCGCGGTCTACTCGTCTTATCTTTTTGGGGGCGGACATATCAAACAATCCATAGATGATGTCATAGAAAGCTTTAGTAGCCAACGAAACGTCACTAGACTCGAGTACTGGGGTCCACGAAATTTCAGATAGGAGGGAGAGGAAAAGAGGGACATCCATCTTTTTAAAGTTCCAATCTCGCGCTGAATCGATGTTACTCGGTGGAAGTCGGACACATCTACCGCTCTGCGGTGAGATAGTGACCGCTACCTCGAGTGCGGGGTGATACAGAGCGTCGAGTGGGACGAAACCGGCACCGGGGCGCACGCGCACTGCGCGCGGCCGGGACTCGCAGCTCTCCTGCGCCAACACCACGTCAAGGATACCTCCGTGAGAGTTCACTACGTCATTATAATCGATTAAATTACAGTAAGTCAAAAAATAACAATAATAATTCCGTACATCACAAGAGGCGCTGTTTAGATTTAGGTCACCAACAATTAATATTGTGTAAGTCGATGTCGCCAACAACGACTCTATTTTACTAAAGAATTCCATGTAGGCGGAGTCTCCCGCCTTCGGCTTAATATAAACTACACAAACAAGCAGCGTCCCGGCGCGGTGGGTGACGTGCGCCCACAGGTCCTCAGCGAGCCCCGACTCGAGGTCCGGGCGGCGGCGGACAATAAGCCCCGGCCGGGCCGCCAGTAGCACGCCGCTGCACGGCGTGGGGCGGTCGCGGCGCAGCAGCGCCCAGCCGGCCGGCACCACACCGGCGTCCTCCACCGAGCCGTCGAGGAACGTCTCCGTCGCGGCCACCAGCTCATGATCCGACAGCAGCATGCTGGTGCGCCACGCCGACAGCTTCGTCTTCAGTCCTCTTACGTTCTGATAAAAGACGCCGATGGTCGACGATAGTGACACGGAGCGCGACTCACTGCGAGCCGATTCCCGACAGAAACATTTGACTTGGAGCAGGTGCACGCTTCTTATAATTAATCCACTTCTTGACACGGGCGTTTTCAGGCCATACGTTTATAGAAAAACAATTATCATAGCAATCTTCCGGTACACCTATCTTGAAAGAGTTGTAGCTATTGGAAGTTTTCAACTGTTCTACAGTAATGGCTCTCTCTGGGCAGAGCTCGCATACATAAGCTTTTACTTCGTCCACTTCAGATAACATATTCCACAAATGGAAATGCTTACGAACCTCTGCCGCTCTAAGTGAGGTCACAGTAGGCCCCGCGACACAGCGCAACGACGCGGCCCCACCGCGTCGCAGCGCCGACGACGCCGGCGCCGGCGCGGCAGCCGGTGGCGGTGGTGCATGCGCTCGCCGGACGCCCACAGTTTTCCATTCATTGTCATCGAGACAAGCTGGAGTAACCCGAGGCGAGGCAACATCAGCTGGAGGAGTGGGCGGGGGCGGCGCGGACGGTGAACGCGCAGACGGTGGAGGTGCTGAGGGCGCCGGCGACCGTAGGTTTGAGGATCCGGGTGCAAGGCGCACGGCGGAAGGCGTCGTGCAGGCCGCGGTGCGAAGCGGTGAAGGGCAAAATGAAGTTGTGAGAAGGTCTTCAGTGACACATATCTGACTGAGTTTTGCCGGTTCAGTTGTTTTAACAGACCTTTTTATCTCCTGGTCTTCAAATTTCTATCGTAGCTCCTTCATTTCCTTCAGAACATCATTAATTTTAGCTTCAATTGGTGATATGTATTTCGCTAACAGTCGCTCGAGCGAATCTAAAGTAGCTTTCGACATATTTTAAAACAACAAGCCACTCAGTAACACGATTGTTCAGTTGAGCACCAGTTGCGCTCAATTCATAAAACTGAATGGGGTAATTTTTTTTACCTGACAACACTCGTCTTGTCAAAGTGAAAAATGATCCGTCAATTGAGTTTGACACTTACTTGTCAATATCAAATTGATATCTGTCAGTTGAAATGACAATCACTTTATGGTTGATTTCGCTACTTGGTATTGCGTCGCACTTCAGAAATAACTCACTATTACAGTTGTTTTCGCAAGTATTCAATATTAAATCAAAAACTTGAATTAACGTAGTGTTTACTCATAGGAACTGCCGACAGAAGTGTCATGGTGCCCCTACCGACTAAAACCCCCACAGATTTCTCCTTTTCGCACTCCTACGACGACCCCGACCTACCTGCCACTGTCCTTGCGGACCCGCCTCGCGGGGGCGTTAGTACCCCCGCATTTGGCTCTAGTGACACACCGGAAATCAGCGGCGCGTCACCTCCTCGAAGGCCTATCCCTTAGGCGGGGCGTCGGACGGGCCTTCTTGTGGAGACGGGTTGCGAGCCCAGAGTTGGCTATTCTCTAGGCTCGCCCCGGTGTCCACTTCCGCCTCAGCTAAGGAGCGAGAGGCCTCCAACTCTCGCTCCTCCAACTCATACGACCTCTCACTATCGAGCACCACGGCGAAGATGGTCGGCAGCGAGAGGTCCGCCCTCACCACCGCGGCTAGGGATAGCCGCGGTTCCGCTTCTATGGCCGCACGGCGGCCCTTGTCCTTCCACTGAGCACTCTGCTAATCAGAGTGCTCGTGGAAGACCCTCATCTGGAAGACTTAGGAATTTTACATGGGCGATATGTCAGCCGAGTAACCTTCCCAAGTCTTCCAGTCTCCCTCCCCAACCTTTACACGCACTGCTCAAGGGGGTGAGGAGCGCGTGTAGAAGTTCCCAGCTCCGGCCGGGATTCGCCATCACACAACAAGATGCCACCGAGGCAAGTTGTTGTGTGATGCCCAGGTTGCACCACGTGGAAGTTCCTGAGCCACGCACCCCAGAGATATTTGTCATGTCCTAACCTAACCTACCTATGTATACGTTAATGCCAATCGATACCTATATTACAACAAATCTATCACTCCCCACGTCACCTACGTGTTGCTAACTTCATTCTGAATTTATTTACTAGAATCCGTCCCAACTTATTCCGTGTTCCGTGTTGAACAACGTCACTAAATAATTTGTATTTATTTGGGTAATACATAGTATAGTGGCGTCTGGTCAACTGAAACTTTCTAATGGAGTCAAATTTATCGGTTTTGATGTAGTGGTTTCGAAGATTACCCAACGTATGAACACAACTACAAAAGTCAGATTTTTCTCGTTTTTTTATATCTACTTAGTCTATACTAATATTATAAAGAGGAAATATTTGTTTGTTTGTTTGTTTGTTTGTAATGAATAGGCTCCGAAACTACTGGACCGATTTCAAAAATTCTTTCACCTTTGGAAAGCTACATTATTCCCGAGTAACATAGGCTACGGCAGATGGCGCTGCAGTTGATATCTAGGTTATTATTCGAGCGAAGCCGGAGCGGGCCGCTAGTATAGAATAAATCAAAGCCACCGGGAAGCCTAATTTTCCAAGTAATTAAATTCACATTCTTTAGCTTTTGTAGTGCTTTTTGTATGCTTTTGTAGTGGTAGGACTCTTAGCAGAATCTACCTGGGGAAGTACCACACCTTTGCCAGTTATTCTACCGCCAAGCAGTAATGTGCAAACATTACTGTGTTCCGGTTTGAAGGGTAATGTTTCCAGAGAAATTACAGGGCTTAGAGATATAACAACTTAGATCTCTGGGTGACGAGCGCAGTGCGGTGCTAGGTAATGATTTGGGCTCTTTATGTTCCAATAGCTGCGTGTCACTGTGATGTTATGTGGCAGGCGTGTTGCTTACCATCAGGCACATGTCCTGCCAGTCTCATCATTCGTTATTTAAAAAAAAAAACTCCAAAATCTACAAACTGAATAAATGGTAGGTAAAATACACATTGCCTAAATAGCACGGTCGGGGCAGACATTGAAATAGAAAAAATTCCGGGGAGCGATTTTTTTTTATGAAACGTCGGGGAGCGTTGTTGGAAGTATAAATCTCGATTTTCTAACTAATCTCGGTAGAGGGTTCGCCGCCATCTTGTTTTAAAGTTTTTATGAGATAACTCGTTCATTTTCAACTTTAGAGCAAAAATGATGGACACCAAAATTGTTGGAAAGAACAATGCCCACATCCCATACATTGAAAAACCTGGCCAACTTTTTTTGATACTGAAAGTGTATAGAGATGAATAGTATCTAATTAGGATTGTTAATGCTTCTATAAACGTCTGCTGTTGGTGTTTTTTATTTCCTAAATACCAAAAATGAGTTACAGTTAAACCAAAAGTAAGGTTATGTTTACTGTCAAAATATTTTAGAATTATGTTTTCTTTTGGATTAGAACAGAAAAGAAAAGAAAGAACTATGGTATTGTCTTTCAAAACATATTTCTTATCAGAATAAATAGGAATAATAGTACTTCTCACTACCAACTGATTACCATAAAATAGTTCTCGTATGGAATTATCATAGGGTAAACAAGCCTTAAACTAACTGAGTGCAGGGCTAGGTCTGATGATGTAGACTTGTCTTCATGTTCTAATAATTTATGACACAAGACAGTGTGTCTTGTTAAAGGCAAGCATGTTTTCTTGCTTACCATCAGGCACATGTTTCGCTCATCCTATCATGGTTTCCTGAAAAAATACTTAAATCAGTGTAGATAATACTGTTCACCGATATCTTTCTACTGAATCTATATTCAAACCAATGCAAGAGAGGATAAATAAAATATATTGTTTGCTATCATATAATTATATTTACATTTAATAATAACTTTATATATTTAATAGCCCAAAACTACTTCATAGCCAAAATACTCTGCTCGTGGATTTATGTGGTCCTGGTGTCTGGCCATCCTAGAAATCTCACAAAGAACTCTGCAATGCAAGTACAGCAGTACTGAAAGATGGCCTCTGCTGGTTGTCCCTATCATTTTCAACTAAAATATATTATATCTATTTTATTTGCTTCAGCTTGTGTCTGTCTTCTAAAAGCAACTCAGGGTTGGTATTACCCCGTATTTCCTGTAGAGTATGAACACTTCATTCGCATAGAAATATTGTCACAGAAAGGAATATCTTAATTGTGATATAAATATTTCATTATTTTGGTATTCGAGACAGTGGTCTTAGAAGGTTCATAACAATCGAGGGTTTCCATCAGAAAACACAAGCAAGCCATCACAACAATATATGGTTTTATGTAATTATTACCACAATTATGTAAATAATAAGGAGCACTGAATCACATAATTCCCAGTTTTGTTAAAACCAATTTAAACAAGAAGAAAACCAAAGTTAGGAAGAAAATTGCATTTTGCTTGTTTACTTTTTTTTTATTTGTCAATTTGACATTGATCTTTGACCAATTTGGATTTGGTGAAAATTGCATGCCACCTTTTTCCTCGTTTACATTACCAAAAAAAGCTTTGATAGTTTCTTTGTCGCCGTATTTATATATATCGTTATTTAAATATGTAAAAGTAGTAAATAAACGACATTGTGAAAGAAATTGATATACATAATATCCATTTTCAATTTCAATCTAACGCGGATCACTAAAACGAAACGCAGGTACCGTTTCGTTATTGCAATATTTTACAAGTCAGCTTTGTTGGTATTTACCATACCTACCATAATAACCTATATAATAACCTACCATTTGGTAGGTTTAATTTAAACAAATGTAAATTATTTTATTTTGGAATGTTAGAAAGTTATATAACTTCGCACACGAGTACAACAAAAAATCACCAATTTTTTAATATATAACTCATATGTCTACACGACAATTATTTTAGCGGGTCAAAAATGGGCATTGTCCTTTAATTTCTCACA
The DNA here is from genome assembly GCA_963693475.1 of Ectropis crepuscularia. Taxonomy (NCBI): domain Eukaryota; kingdom Metazoa; phylum Arthropoda; class Insecta; order Lepidoptera; family Geometridae; genus Ectropis; species Ectropis crepuscularia. The sequence continues at coordinate 7,609,524 of OY856344.1, read as the reverse complement.
AGTTTGCTTCATATAGGTTTTACGCTAGGATCAATATTTGCAAAGTTATACTATCAAGTTTATCAAAAAAATCGTAATGGGTGGAATTTTATTTTCTTCAACTTCGGTTCTCGCACTATTACTGGGACTTGGCTGTCCATCCGTCCGTCCGTCCGTCCGTCTGTCACCAGACTGTATCTCAAGAACGGTGATAGCTAGACAGTTGAAATTTTCATAGATGATGTATTTCTATTGCCGCTGTAACAACAAATACTAAAAATAAAATAAGTAAAAAATGTGCGAGAACCAAAGTTAAAGAAAATAAAATTGCAACCATTACGATTTTTTTGATAAACTTGATAGTATAACTCTGCAAATATTGATCCTAGCGTGAAAACTATATGAAGCAAACTTTCCAACAACTTTGGTGACCATCATTTTTGCTCTAAAGTTGAAAATGAACGAGTTATTTCAGAAAAACTTTAAAACAAGATGGTGGCGAACCCTCTACCGGGATTAGTTAGAAAATCGAAATTTATACTTCCAACAACCCTCCCCGACGTTTCATAAAAAAAAATCGCTCCCCGGATTTTTTTCTATTTCAGGCTAGTTTTATGTTTACCTCGACTGTACTAATATAAGTAAATGTGTATTTTGATTTTAATCTAATCGATTTAATTTTGTTTCGTAAGCGTACGTACGCAGAAAAATCCATTTGATTGCAAACTAGCTGCGCCCCGCGGTGTAACCCGCGGCTTCCCCTCAAGACAACATTTTACAAGCTTTGAATGACACATAAAAACGCTGAAACTTCTATATGAACTTTACGTGGACGAAACGCATTTACGCATACCCTTCCGCCAGGAGGAGACGGTTGTGTTACGTCGGACTCGACACCATGACACCCCTACTGGCTAAAACCTCCATGGGGTCCCACCTTTGTCGCTTACAGCGGGAACACGGAGACGATATCGTATTCTTCCGCGAACCCGGCCGGAGGGTCTACCGCTTAACTAGAACTGTCTTAGCTTTGATATTGCTCTCTCTTTTCTTTCCGCTTGAAATGATAGTGACCGCAATAGCAAAGCGAAAGCAGATTTAGTTAGGCGGTAGAAGGGCCGGGCATGCCCGATTCCGGACCCTCCTCTGAAAGACACCCCCACCACCGGCGCACCCCAACTCAAGGCACATCGTAACCACCTCGGGGATCAAACAGTAAGTGGGTACCAGACGTCCCCGAGTCTGGACACCTTTGATACCACGCAACAGGTTAGGTCTATGGTCCCGCCGGCCGCCTCACTTTTCAGCTCCAAAGGACAGGCAGAGCGGCATACTGCAACACCGGCACTCCTCTTCCCCTGTAGCCATCTAACGGTGGCGACCATGTCAAGACCACGGCGAGCAAGTAGACCGGCGCAACGTAATTTTGCCGGAGCCTTCAACCCACAGCCATGATGGCTACCTCCCAACATCGCGGCCTACCTCAGTAGCACTGGAGCACCACGCAACCTACATGGACGCACCGTCGTCTACCGAGTCCTTTACAATGAGGGAACTCCTCATGGAGAAACTTACGTCCCCTTTTTCAACCCCCTTACAACAATTACAACCCGGCCGAAGATTACAATTGACCACCTCGGCTTTGATACAGGATGCAGCTTTTATAGATGTTATGGATTTTATGGATGCAGATACTAGCTTTTTGACTTGACTAGCACCGATTTCAAATATACGAGTGAGAAGCGCTTATAATAATTATAGTTTTTCGCTTTGTGTGTAAGCACTCAAAAGCGATTTATGGTTTTGAAGTCGGTTTTTTTTGTATAAAAAGAGTTTATTTTACCCTTTTTAGTGCAAAACAAGTTTTCAACAATGCATTTAAACAATTTCGTTTCACAGAATTGAGTTTCATAACTTTTGTGAAATCTACAACCATGTCATCCAGACAAAAATGTAGGCAAATTTTAGTTTTTTGATCATATTTCACAAACCACTCGGCCGATTTCGATAAAATTTATATGGGACCATTCGGGAAGTACATATACCCATCCGAATAAAAAAAGAAACATCGAAATCGGTTGGGGCGTTATCGAGAAATCAGGTAACACACATAAAAAATGGTGGTCGATTGATAACCTCCTCGATTGATTTATTGATTTTGGAAGTCGGTTAAAAAGCGTGTCGAATTAAATTTAACAAACTTTTCAAAAAGACCTTTCTCGAATTTTGTAAGGATTTTATAAAATTTCAAGTTTTATAATTTCATATCCAACACCTACAATTCCTGCGAAAAGTCGGATGGTCTGAATGTGCGTGAACGTGCATGTGCGAGAAACAGCGAATTATGAACCACCACAAAGGGACAATTTAAACTACAAACCTACAAAATTCGACTCTACTCTAATTATTAAAGTATCTTATGTTCTGACTGTACTTACCCGTATTAGGCGATCTGTGCGAACAGTACTATGTATAGGATACTGAAAGCGTACTATCCAGCAGGATCTGATAAGACTAATGATTGCAGATTATCATGATTATCAAAGTACAAGCCAGCGACCTTGGGAGGACACTCCATGTGTTGCTGAACGCGTGCCCCTAATCTGATACAGTATCTACCACGAAATCGGTACCTAACTACCCAGAGATTATGACTAAGTAGTCATAAATATTCTGGAACGATAGCATTGATAGTGTATGAAGCAATAATTCAGGTGGTTTCCGAAGAATTAGGCAATGTTATCATACCTTCGAGAGTTAATACGCTTTACGTACGTTAGCCTTTTACGGGCGCTAAAGGCACTGCGGTACGGCTAGAAGAGATCCGAATGGACCAGCACGAACGGGGTTGCAGAAGATTGGGAAAGCATCCCCGTAGTACCATTAACATTTGGCCTTTGGAGGGATCACTGACCAGGGTTTTAGGAAGTAAACTGTCACTTCGGTGACGAAAATAACGTTTAACCACTGCCTTTCTCAAAGGAAATGTTGGCGTATAGGATATTTCCTGGGTCAAAAAAGGACGGTATTGATTTTTATGAAAACCGCGTCAATCGGTAGACATTACATATGTGTGCGTGCACACCGTCCAACAAAAGCATGCATTTACCGCGTCTATGTTTGTGTGCATGACGCGTGCGCGAATAGCGCTCGCTGGCCGATGACGTCAGCGGCGCGTGCCTGCGTGCGCGCTTGCGTGCACAGGTGGACGACAGCGAAGGATCAATTCGTGCCCGAATGTTCGGTTCCTACATTTACAGAAAGCCCTCGCTAATCAGGATAGGGAAAAACAAAACGCCTTCCAAATTATCGAGCCGTCCGTAATTTCAAACTGACGGAAATACTGCACTTAAAGCTGGAACGCAGTCCGTATTACATTGTTTGATATTGAGTATAACATTGACTTCCAGTTTAAAGGGCAGTGTTTCCAGGCCATGGAGATAAAACATGTTATATCTCTAGGTTACGAACGAAGCGCTAGGCAATGATTTGGACTCTTTATGTTCCAATAGCTGCGTGACATGGTGCTATTATGGACAGGCATGTTGCTAATCATCTGGCACATATAGCCTGCTTGTCTCTTCACTCTATAGGTACTACAAAAAATGCAATATTTTAATAGAAATAAATAACCATGAAAAGAAAGCGTCCTATAAAACAGGATTTTCTAATTTATTTATTATTTTTCCAGGACCATGTTCTGTTTGGCTTACAAATTTCAAGATTTTGTCTTTGTTCTTCTTTCTCTAATTTATTTATTATTTTTCCAGTGCCATTTTCTGTTTGTCTAACAAACTTCAAGATTTTGTCTTTGTTCTTCTTTATATCGCGTAACGTCTAACGTTGATTTGCCTATACCAAACATCCGAGCAATGGCAGCGTAGTTATTATCTTTATCCAACATTTCTATAATATTCAATTTCTCTTTAATTTACAATACTTAAGGAATGTTTACGCGGAGTTGCCTTTTTGGCAGCCAAATTGCGTGAATTCAACTAACATTGCAGCGGCAGGGTGACAAGGAAAATATAGCCGAATGACTACAAATGATTGAACATTGACACGTTGCGACCTGCCCCTATATCTTCCCCAATATTTGGGGCAATCTCTTTTGTTACTGTACTTCAAATAAGTCGAAACAGGCACGTACACACGTCATGACTAATCGACGAGAACTAATCTCGGCTTATGCGATTAAACACATAATAAATAAAAAATGTTAAATGAAATGATACGAACAGATTAGTGGGCTGAGTTTATTACATTGTATCGTCCATTTCGTTTGTGATATCGTCGCCGGAACCCTGGGAATCCTCGTCACTGCTGCTGTCTTCATCGCCGACCTGACAACAGTAAAAAAAATAAGAAAATCAATAAATATTGGTTGACAATTCCCACACAACACCATCTTTTTTTTAAAAAAAGCGTGAGTAGACAAGCAGAACATGTGCCTGATAGTAAGCGACATGCCTGCCACATAACAGCACAGTGACACTCAGCTATTGGAACATGAAGAGTCCAAATCATTACCTAGCGCTGCACTGCGTTCGTCACCGAGAGATCCAAGATGTTATTAATTTAGCCCTGTAATTTCTCTGGAAACATTCCCCTTCAAACCGGAACACAGTAATGTTTGCACATTACTGCTTGGCGATAGAGTAACTGGCAAAGGTGTGGTACTTCCCCAGGCGGACTCTGTCATGAGTCCTACCACTACAAAACTGACAGACCTGAATCTGGCCCCAAACTAAGCAAAGCTTGTACTATGGCGGCCAGATAGCTGATATAATACTTTTATAGTTTTAAATATCTACTTATTATATATAGAAACACTCCGACACAGTACAAATATTTGAATTCATGACACAAATATTTGTACTGGGTGGGAATCGAACCCTCGGCTTCGCAGGAAGAGTTACTACCCACTAAGCCACGAGGCCAGTCTATGAATTTTCTTTTCTTTCAAACACAAAAACATACTAGGGGTTCAAGTACTACGTAAGGCAATTTTTAAAGACTTTATACCTCGTAACGCATTTTAACATTTTTAAAACCCTTCCTCTCACTCTCCGTAAACATTACGTAACATCATCAAGTGATCATGATCATCACATACAGATTTTCCGTGGGCTGTGAATTGAGCTCAAGCATCACACCCGGGAACGAAAGAAATCTTCGTATAAACTCGTATGATCTAGATGGCCAAGGTCATGGCCACGCCCTCCGGTTTCACCCGTAGTTCTGCCGTGCCATTAGTAGTTCCGTTATCAAATTCTGAGTTATTAGTTTTTACTTCTATCACAGTGTCTATGACTGCCTTTTTTTTTACTTAAAAGTCACCACACAAGTTGCCAACTGGGAAGATATTCATTTCCTGTTTTTAAGTAAAAATAAATACCTCCATGATGCATCGTAACGTTTCACAAGACACACACCCTCCCCCCAAATTCCGTTTCGTAATACTTGAACGCCGCCTAGCAAATGCAACTTAATCGCTACAACCGATTTCTTCCAGGCAACAGTGGGCATAAGCTATCTTACATCGAACGTGCCGAATTTCATACCTAACATGCAGTATTTCAAATCGAGCCTTGAGAATCCTACATCGAAATTTCATCAGCGTACTTCGAACATTTACTCACTGCTTGACTGACGTGCTTAGGTGAGGCAAAGATTAGTCAAGCGTGATGTCAAAAACTCAATGTGCCCTGTGCCTGGGCACCCTCTTTATGGCACTGATTTTACAGGCCAAAAATTATGAATTACTAACAGTGCCCCGCGTAGTTCCCGTTCCCGTTATTTTCTCGATATAAAAGTAGCCTATGTTTTCTTCCAGACTCAGTCATGAGATCATGACTCCCCTGCTCCGTTGCTCCCCTTAGTTGAGTCCAGAACCTAGGTAAACCACTAATCAAAACGTACGCACGCTCTTTTCGCACGATCTTGTGGCTCGACTATGCTTATGTCACTGGTGCCAAAGCTGGATCCGCACTTGCCGGCTACGCTGATATTATTATCTCCACCTCGGTTGAATTACAGAGTTCAGCCAGTGCATCCTCACTCGCTCAAGGTCGTGCGGTTTTAGCCTACCGCTAGACCGTTCCTTCCAGGAAACAAGTGACAGTCGGTTGTCGGACGCACGGCTGAGCACTCGCGCAAAACCTTTCCCGCGCATATTGTTATTAGATAAATATGTCGTAAACCCTCCGCGCTAGACAGGGACAGAGTTACGCGTTAGAAGAGAGAGTTGAAAATCGCGACAGATATTGAGCGCCGATATTAATATTGAGAGCTGAATTGAACTTTGTTGTGTCCCAGCAAGAGTCGCTATTTATATAATTGTTTTTGGTAAGTGAGGGTATTGTACTAATATTTATTCTGTGGTTCAGCGTCTCACACCCTCATTAAACTGATTACATAACTGAGGAAACTCACATCGAACTTGAGGTGAGCGTTGTGTGAAGCGAGCAGCGTCTCCTTGACAGACTTGAAGATGTGGTCGCGGCAGGTCTCGGCGGCGAGCGGCGGCAGCCAGCCCAGCTTCTCGTGGCACGCGGACGCCGGCTCCGCCGATATTATGCTCTCCACTTCAGGCAGCTTCACGTCGCATAACTAGAAATAACGTGAATATAACATATCATTTTCTTGTTAGAAAGCACAAGCACAGTCTATTAAATCATACAGCCGTTCTTAGCCGTCTAGACGTGGGAAGCGTGCGGGATGAGACGCGTGAAGCGCGCTCCCGCCATTCCCAACATTACAAAGTTAGTATTTCGTGAGCGGGGTTCAGTTTTTTTTGTTTTATCTACCCGTGCCTAGACATTATCGGCGTTTCTTCAAAAATCAAAGGCGATGAACGACTGGCAGTATTTCTTTATACTGTGGCACTAGCATCTACTCATGACTTTGTCCGTAACGATATGTATAGGTTTCGAGACAAAAAGTAGCATATGAGCTATTCTGTAATCTATCCAAGTTCCAGGTTTCAGACCGTTCAGTTCACCTCAGTTCAGTTCAGTGACCCTCAGTAAGAATGTTATGGTGGAGGCACAGGGTCGCACATTCTTACTATTCATGAGCTGACATAAAGGTCAGTGATCGTCATCCAACATCTAAGGTGAGATGAAACTATACGAAAGCGTTCTACACGCGGTTGTTGCGATTTCGCTCCTCATACTCATACTCTTTTATTGATAACGAGTGGTTACATGCCTATACTTCACCGACCTTCTCGTCTTCAGTGTAATTAACTAATTAATATATAATTACGCTGACGACGTGGGGTACGCCATAAAGTTCTTATTCGATTTTGCATGACAATTGCCAATCAACATTGTTGTCCGCGAACTTTATCACTACGGGTACCGTATCATAATCGCGATGCCCGGAATTTTAAACATCATGCCACCTAGTGCTTTTTCTGTTTGATTGCTCAAAAAATTACACTGTTTCATGATTGACAATGCTCGACGTGATATTTATAACTAGTCACCTTTGACCGACGACCGAGGAGGCCTAACCTATACCAGTGAGCTTACTGGCCGTGTTTTCAACGTGAACGGAGATATAGACGATATTTGAATACAATAACGATTATGAATAATAATTACTGCAGAATATTTCAGCATGATGTAAAATAATAAAATTCTATATTCTAATTGTTTTGCTTCCACTGTGTTTGTATAATTTACTCATGTTTTAGACAAATAAATAATTTTGCATCCAGAATTCTCGTATTATTAGGTCTCTCGTAAACACTCTTTGAGCTGTACCCGAGCCTCTCGACAACACACAACCGTTCATTCACCGTTGGCCAACAATTTCCTAATTCTTTTGAAAATCCATTATTGTACTAACAAAACGTTTGATTCAGATATTTGGTAATAATGGACATATGTTTGAAAAGAGTAAAAATTAGCTATCAAAAAAAAACTCAGGCTTACAACTAAACGTATAATTATTAATTGATGTAAATAGTAAATCATTAACCATGCAGTACCTGGTAGAATGTCTGTCTCTGCGCGTCTTCACCGCGGCGTGCCGCACGCGGTCCCCGCTCTTGTAGTGCACCACTCGCTCCCGCGTCACCACCATGGAACCATGCAGTACCTGGTAGAATATCTGTCTCTGCGCGTCTTCACCGCGGCGTGCCGCACGCGGTCCTCGCTCTTGTAGTGCACCACTCACTCCCGCGTCACCGCCATGGAACCATGCAGTACCTGGTAGAATATCTGTCTCTGCGCGTCTTCACCGCGGCGTGCCGCACGCGGTCCCCGCTCTTGTAGTGCACCACTCGCTCCCGCGTCACCACCATGGAACCATGCAGTACCTGGTAGAATATCTGTCTCTGCGCGGGCACCAGCCCCGGCCGGTAGAACACGGCTCCCTCGGACACGTCCTCGTGCGGCGGCGGCGCGGCGCGCGTCTTCACCGCGGCGTGCCGCACCCGGTCTGCACTCTTGTAGTGCACCACTCGCTCCCGCGTCACCACCGTGGAACCATGCAGTACCTGGTAGAATATCTGTCTCTGCGCGGGCACCAGCCCCGGCCGGTAGAACACGGCTCCCTCGGACACGTCCTCGTGCGGCGGCGGCGCGGCGCGCGTCTTCACCGCGGCGTGCCGCACCCGGTCTGCACTCTTGTAGTGCACCACTCGCTCCCGCGTCACCACCGTGGAACCATGCAGTACCTGGTAGAATATCTGTCTCTGCGCGGGCACCAGCCCCGGGCGGTAGAACACGGCGCCCTCGGACACGTCCTCGTGCGGCGGCGGCGCGGCGCGCGCCTTCACCGCGGCGTGCCGCACGCGGTCCGCGCTCTTGTAGTGCACCACTTGTTCGCGAGTCATCACCATGGAGTACACGCCCGCTAAAACCAAACCATATATTTTTAACAGACTTTAATAAAATAGGAAGTTCTCAATGTGGTTGTACATTTTTTTTGTGTTGTGATAGCTGCACTAATTGTATGTAAAACAATTTTGATGATACTTTTTTTGTTTGAAAATATGCTGACATAGTCCCATATAAATTTTATCCAAATCTGTAACTCCTACACATGGTTTTATAAGAAAAGGTTATGACATATCCTAAACTCATCATTAGGCAATTCCTGTGTTATACAATACTACCTGTACGAACCGACTTCGCCCGTTGTACACATATACTTAGTCTATCTAACGGTGATAGATTTTTTGAAATCGGTTCAGTAGTTTGATATTATAGTGTTCAAACAGATAAACTCTTTGGCTTTATAATATTAGTATAATAGTGTCTTAGATTTTTATTACCTATGCCAAAACAAATTAAATAAAAAACTTTAACAAATTATGTTATTATACAAAACTGTACCTTGATGCCTCAGTCTGAAGTCCAATGTCTGATACATCCTAGCAGAAGGTTCCTTCCGTGGGTCGAATCCGAATCGTACCCACAAACTCTTCCATGGGCCGTCTTTCATGAACACGGCAACACATGGTACTAATATCTTCAGAGAACCCAAACGAAACTTTGTTTCATATTTTAGCCGGTTTAGAGACCATATTGGCCTTTCTTCAAAGAACTGATAAGAAAAAATACAGATACATACTACAAATTTAATGTCATAATTGCAAAAACTTGCATATTGATTGCTCAATCATTTCTGAACAGCTGAACATTTTGGGTTAAAATTTGGAACCCCGATAGATTTGATAGTCTAGAAGTTCTCATAGTCACTTTTCAAAAGATTGTAGTTCTGTACTGCCAATCATATTCTTAACTAGCTGAGCCCCGCTTTCTAAAATAAAAGTAGTTACTCCTATAACATCGGATAACTGTCAGTAAAAGTTTGATTAAAATCGGTCCAGAGATTAGCTGGAGCAAACTGACAAACAGAAAATATATAAAAAAATTGTTCTTATGTTAGTACTTTTACATAGATATTAAATATGTGTTTAGTAAAAATTTGGTTTTAATTTAACACACAGATAATTTTCAGATTGAACACAGAATAATATTATATGTATTTACATAGGTAAATATAAAATTGTTTTTCTACAGTGCAGTTCTTGCTAGCACACATTTTGTATTTTAAAATTTTGATAAAATTCAACAGCGAATCTTAAGTGTCTGATTTGTATCAATTTAAATGATGACTGTTAGGATATTGTTACTATTTCTTGAAATTTAAATAAACAACAGTAAAACAAATTTACCTTTTTAATAACATCAAACTCTTTCTTCAACCCTGGATTATATTCATATCTAGTATCCCTAATGTTGACATAATAATCATCAGGTTTTTCTGGGAAATCACCGGTTAGTCTGAACCGCCACCAATGCCCCAGAGGGCGACCTCGGTCCGATCTCAACTTATTATGGAAGTCATCTTCTCCCTCGGGAGTTCCACTTCTGTCTGGGTATTTCTTGTCTGTGTATGAGTAATTTATAGGCTTATCAAACCTTGTGAAATGGGCAGGTACTATGTATAGTGGTGCTTCTCCACTGAAAAAGGTTTATGTAAAATTAGAAAGCAAAACAAACCTTGATAAAATATTTGAAAGTATCAAATTCACAAATTCAAATACTCATAATCGTAACTAAAATGTGAAATATAAATAAAATTTAAAATATAGCAATGTTTGCTCATATGAAATCAAATGTGATTAAACCTTAATAAAAAAGGTGAAATGAATCTCTTACGTGATGAAATCAAGAGTATCTTCTCCACTGGGGATAATCTTATCTAGAAGACACTGTAGAGGCTCCCCTGATGCCTCTTTGTATACTGGCAAGTATTGGAAGTCACACATTGCTGAAAAGGTCAAATAATTTTACAAATTTTTTGTAACACTTTGATGAAAAAAAAAACTTGACGTAAATTTAATTTATATGTAGTTTGATTCACATTACATCAATTGCAATAGATTGAGAGTTCATTCTCACAAAAATTAATTATTCCAATTAAAAATTTATTTCATTTCATTCAGGGTGGCAATTTTAGGGTTAAATAGCTGCATAACATAGTGGATGAAATTAATAATACTAGTGAGTAATATAGCGAAAAATGGGAAGGGCTCAAAACAATCCATGATTAAAGTTATTTGTAGTGATGAGTACAACAAATCACTAACAGCTTACTACACCCATCATGTTTAGCATATGTAGCCCACTAAATGTTTTCCACTGCTCCCCAGACCTTCACTCACAAGAGTCAAGGTCATAATCCACCACACTAGCCCAGTACGGGTTTGTGGATGACTCATGACCTCAAAAGATTCTAGGATCATGCCGGTTTCCTCACAATGTTTTCCTTCACTATTTTTAATTTAGTGGCAATACGCACATTATTTCATAAAGAATGTAGAGCATGTGGTATTCAAGCTAGGGGCTCCAAATCGGCAGTTGCCTTATCCCTGACTTGATGAACTATAACTTTTTAATTATGTTTAATGCTTTATATTTACTAGTTTTAAAGTAAGAAACAGACAACTAGGAAAGCCTGAATGTAATAAATAGTTTTTGAAAACATTTCTTACAGTCAAATCTGTGAATGTTGCTAACACGTCCTAGCACATCAGTGGAGATAACTTTCTTCTCAACTTTACCATTTACATTCACTTTTTTAACTTTAACTTTCAGCAAAACACCAGCGGTCTTCTTGTAATCAGAGAAAACTTTCTTAACAAATGGATTTTCTGGTTGGAAGCTCAGACCAAGCCGCTTTTTTTGAGGTTGGCTCTGTACCTGAAAAATATTTTATTTGTAAATATGTCACAGCTAAATTTATATCGTGAATAAGTGAAAACAACATTGGGTTTTGATCTAAGTCCCTAAGACAATTTATCAAAACCTGACATATTACATATTTGTTACTGATAAAAGTGAATACCTCACTTGTATAATTAATTACAGCACATTTATTTTAATGTAGTTATTTTGTGGAGAGTCCATCTATGAACATAGTGCATGAAAAAAATCTGCAAATATCAGAGAGTTTCTCCGCCACATAATCCTGTTATAATCAATAAGTCTAGTGAACAACAAATAGAGCATGAAACACCAATTTGAGTATTTCACTAAGCTGTGCCAGAGATTTGTTAAAAAAATTTAGTATAATTCAGTTCAGTAACTTTTCAACTGTTTAATTGTACGGCAGAATTTCATTCATTCTCTCAGGATGTTCGACATATTATAATTTTATCAATCCAAATCAATTGACCTAAACATCTTGAGACAATTGATTTAGACAAATTGTGGTATAGATGTAGCTGGCACGCTCTATAAAATATATTCTGCTTACTTTCTACTTTTGTCTAGCAGCAAACCAGCAAACAAGTGCTTTCCGTATTACTTACAGCAGGTAAGATCACAGATCAAACACAAGGTACTTTAAGCTGAATATTTCGATGAAAGCTTTTCAAATGTGCAATTGATGTGAAATGAAGGAACTACCTACACAATTTTGTTATTTTGTAAATTATTCATTACAGGAAAGGTAAGTACTCAAAATTAGAACCATACTTGCGAGATTCCCTTGATTCCGCCTAAACATTGTATAGCTTTCTCCGGATTTTTCACGATGCCAGGAAACAATACACAAGTCAGCTCTCGATCCAAACCATACCTAACCTCTGACGTGGTTGGAGCCTGCGAATTACTGGCTTCATCTGGGGAATACTCAACCGGTAATTCAATGTTTGTTCTGCATTTATGGCATACGATCACTCTGCCGTCAGCTGTATCTTGCCACTCGGCACAGGCTTTGTGCAATTCGACATCACATTGGTAACAACGTATAGAAATATCATGGGAAGCAATGGCATTGTTACATTTTTCACAAACACTAGAGACATCCATTACTTCCATTCTTTATGTTTTTCGAACTTTTCACAGATCAGACGGCAATGAAAGGAAAAGAAAAATACTGAAACCAACACATCAACACAATAACGCAAACGTGCGTTTTCTGTTTTCTTTCAATTTAATGTTTGTTTACATCTACAGCACCATTTTTTTAATCTTCGGCAATTAGGCATGCTCCTTCGAAGGGATTTTCAGATTAGAATCGATGGGTTGGTTGTTGAAAACGATTTCATTTTCGGTTCACGTGATAGGTAAACACAATACAATATTTTTGGTACTTTCTGCATTTTAGTTGTAGGAACTCCACTGTAATGTATGAATGTAATATTTTTTATTGTAATTTCCAACTTTACTTCATCTTTACTTATATATTATTATTATATCTTTACATCTTTACAAGCTAAATTTTTTACAAACTAATTTCAACTTGATACGAACCAAACATACGAACGGATAGACGGACAGATATATCGAATCTATTAGGGTTCCATTTTTATTTTACATAACCCTAAGAAGATGTGGTGTTATGGGACGCCAGGAACGAACGAGGTTTCTTCGGATAATTAATGATAATAGGAAAATATAGCCCAGTGCAATTACGGAAATAAATAAACATTAAATTATGTAGTTTGGGGACTATAAAGAATCGATCGAAGTAGTTAACGTTGTTGTCCCACATAACCCTGTGTAGAAGAAACCCACCGACACACAGGGCCGAGCCGCCCCTGTGTGCGAAGTGTGTGGCGCACACAGGCGCCAAGACAATAGGGGCGCCAGCGCTGCAACCGATTTTTTTTACACTTACGTAACACCATGTTCTTTGTAGTAGAGTATCGTCGATTAGTAAGTAGTTACGAAAGGCACAACATTTGCCTAGTTAAATAACAATTCAAAAATTGCTAAGTTGCTATAGTTTATTGTAAGAGTCTCCCAAAATAATATTTACGTTTGCGGCTTAATTTTACGGTTTGGGTTTTGTTTTAGATTCGTTACGGTCTCAGTTTTAAAATCAAAAGAACCGCCGCGCCGTGAGTTTGTTTATTTAATTGCGATTATAAACACACCTATATACCCTGATTTTAATGAACGAGTGAGCCAAAATCATGGAACAATCATTATTCGAAAGTGTGTGTGCAAGGTGCAAGTTCGTTTTAAAAATATCTGTGTTTCAAATTCCTACTGAATTTGCTTAGTATTTCCGATGTTACGGTAAATGTTTGTTGCCTAAGGGATTTTGCACTTTTTTGGGTTAAAAAGTAGTTCATGTTCAATTCCAGACTAAAAAATATGTGTGTTTCAAGTTTCAATTAAATCTGTTTATAACCCGTTCCGATGGTATAGTATATTTGTTTCTTATGGAACTATTATGCACTTTTTTGTGATAAAAAGTAGTCAATGTGTTATTCTACACTATCACGTCAGAACAACACAACAAATATGGTTTGATTTTTGAAACACAGGTCATTTATAATGTGAAATATGACATAGAATAGGTACTTATTATCCCCGGAAAAATGTTTTAGTTGTATAATATAAGAAACTCATATTATTTATCATACTGAAACAGTTCGACGGATTTAGTTGAAATTCTGCCAGAAAAGCAGCCCGCTAAATGTTCCCACTGCTGGGGTTCGGGTCCTTCTCTCACCAGGGGAGAGTCAAGGCCATAACCCACCACGCTGGCCCAGTGCCGGTTGGCGGATTACACATGGCCTCGAAAGATTCCAGACACATTTCGGTTTCCTCGCGATGTTTTCCTTCGCCATTTTTTAATTAGCAGATTACGCACATGGCTTCGAAAAGACAGTGGTGCTCGCGGGATGTGAACCCGGGGGTCCGGGAAGTCATTGTTCTCCCGACGAGAGTAGGGAGCCGTCACTTATTAAAAGTTGAAATTTTGATAAAACAGTCAATTTATACAACACAGACTTCAGACTACATCTCAAATTCTATGCGCACAAAGTCGCAGGTAACAGCTGGTTTATAATATTTGTTTCCTAAGTAACTTAGAACTTTTTCGAAATTATTAGTAGCTTAAGTGCTACTCCAGACTATAAACTATCTGTGTTTCAAATCAATCCGTTCACTTGTTCAGACCTCCTAGCATTGACATTTATACTTAATATTAGATGGATGTTTGGATGCTCGTAGCTCAATCACGTCGGAATATACGAATGGATCGGGTTTACATTTTACCACAGAATATAGCTTGGAATAACACATAAATATGCTATAACGGGAAAATATCAGAAATGGAAGCTGTGCGGGTAAAGCGTAATACTGTGGGGGCGCTACTAGTATAATATAAGTATGTTTATATTCTCACAGATTTTAGACTCACTCATGTTTCTCTATACATAACATACGTAATAGTGAAATCAGTAGGTAATATTGGAAAGAATATCCGCAACTTACTTAATTTACCCTCGACTAGCTTGAGTTTGAAGTTTGGGAAAGTACTCTACAAGTCCTTTCATTTCATACCCATATTGACAGAGTTGTGAGAAAAAAAACGTTATTCACCATTTTGTGGCCGCGGCAATCTTGGATTTAAAATGTATTATAGTTTACGGTATTCTACTAATTAAACCCTTTCATTAGTACTGGCCTCTTCGCTTAGTTGGTAATAGCTCTGCCTGCGAAGCCGAGGGTCGGGGGTTCGATTCCCACCCAGTGCAAATATTTGTGTGATGAATTCAAATGTGTGTGGGTGTTTCTATGTATAATAAGTATGTATTTAAAACTATATAGGTATTATATCAGCTATCTGGCTGCCATCATACAAGCTTTGCTTAGTTTGGGGTCAGATGGTGTTGTGTGAATTGTCCACCAATATATTTAAAAAAAAAAACAATTTAATACTCATATTGAGGGAAGTTGTGAAACAATATTTTATTGGCCATTTTGTGGAGGCGGCCATTTTGACTCGATATTAACCAAGCTAAGCTAAAAGCTAACACAAGGAGGTTGGACTTCAAATGAAAATAAACCACATCGAAATCGGTCAATTTGTTTGAAAGCTACGATGCCACAAACAGACACACACACGCATTCACACCGACAGACAGACTGAATTGACATCGACGTCAAACTTAAACAACCTTATTTTTGCGTCAGGGGTCAACAAGAACAAAATTTAAAATGTTGATTTACCCCCGACTACCTCGCATTTGAGACAGAGGTAGGAGTTATGGCTGGTCTAGTCGGGAGAACGGCGCCTGCCGATCCGGAGACTCCAGGTTCAAACCCCACACGCACCACTGTCTTTTCGAAGTCATGTGCGTAATGCCGCTAACTTAAAACGGTGAAGGAAAACATCGTGAGGAAACCGACATGTACCTAGAATCTTTCGAAGTCATGTGTCATCCGCCAACCCGCACTGGGCCAGCGTGGTGGATTATGGCCTTAACTCTCTCCTTGCGAGAAAAGCCCCCGAGTCCCAGCAGTGGGAACGTTTAGTGGGCTGTTGATGATGATGATGACCTCACGTTTGTAATCTGTACAGCATTCTACTAGTCAAGCCCTTTCATTTGAAATCCATATTGACGAAGGTTGTGAAGAAATTTTTTGTCCGCCATTTTGTGGAGGCGGCCATCTCGAATCGATATTCACTAAGCATAGCTAAGAACCACCGCACGGAAATTAACCTTCAAATAAAAAAAACCGCATCGAAATCGGTTCACCCGTTTGAGCTCTACGGTGCCACAGACAGACACACACACACACAGACAGACAGACATCGACGTCAAACATATAACACCGCTTTTTTGGTCGGGGGTTAAAAAGGGGCGCCATAAAGGCTTTGCACACAGGCGCTGGTGGAGGTCGGCTCGGCCCTGCCGACACAATCCAACAATGAATTTTGGGTTCAGCCCTAAGACCGGAGGTGTCGCGGATTTTTTGCAGTGTCGCGGAGGTGTCGCAGTGGCGCGGATTTCGCTCGGTAAAGTAACATAACTCTGAAGGTATTGTCATTACAGAAAAAAGTTGTTCATTATTAAAAGATCTACACTTTCGATTATCGGTAAAGTTTCATCAAATTGAACGGTTGGGGAGAAAATGGCGAAAGGGAGGAAAAAAAGTTAATTTCTTACCTTTCGGAACCAATAACTTGAAAAATATTGATGAAAAAAGAAAAGTTGTTCATGTAAAAGTTAGTAAATTTAATTTAGAAGAGAAAAGGTCTCCACAATTTTTTGCCTAACACTAACAGTTCTCGAGATATCGAATTAAACGCGTTTTCATCGAAATGACCTTGAGCTGACCATGCCAGTATCCCTCAAATTGGAATATATGCTCAGAATGCACCCTTCTATCGATCCTTTATAGTCCCCAAACTACATAATTTAATGTTTTTTATTCAATTTTTTTGCTTAAATGCATTGGGCTAATATAGAAGCAACATAATTTACAAAACGCGTTACAGTTAAGTACTATGCGTCACTTCCATTGAATATTTTTCTTTCAATTTTAGTCTCACATTTCTTCAGTCCGGTCGCGCAGCAAAATTTTTAGCTTGTAAGGAACTTCATTCCAATATTTTGATTGTTCCTTTGTTTTTTGAAACGTGACAATTCGATTGCTTATTTAAAGTGATTTTCACATCACATCCCTAAAGCAATGACTTTGACATCAGCATTACTAACGATTAACGATTTTTTTTATTTATACTCACATACAAAAGACAAGTTCAAATTATTTTCCATCACAAAACAGTATAAAAATACTGGTATTTCCATTGCCATGCCGGCGCGTAGTATTTACATTCTCTTTGCCGGCGCGGCGTACGAATAGTAGCAAATGTGAGAAAACATTCTTTTTCACTTCCTCTAGAGAGGCTGTTCTAATTTTCCACGCCAAAGTTTGTGATATTAACGTAGACGACGGCACATGATTATCTCCCTATACGTCTCTTGTGATAGATATTCCGTACAGAGCATAGCAGTCGTACCTCGTACCTATTAACAAGGAACTGATACAGCAAGCGTAGTTTAGACCGAAATCGAAGGATTTATTTAAAACTAAAATATGCCATTCTACATTATTATTATTTTTTACCTGGAAGACACCAACGAATTTTTCACTTAGGGTCTTTTAGTCAAATTCAGTTACTTATAGTCATGGACGTATAAAAAAGTCGGACGTAGTCTCGCTAAAACAAAAACAGTGTCACTAGAGTCGGCCACATTTGCACATTTGCGTTGTCAGGTTGTCACTGATGTGTGCGTATTAGCCTGTATGTGACAGCTCACACGTGCATATTATGTGGCCGACTGGACAGACACAGTTTTTGTTTTAGCGAGACTACGTCCAACTTTTTTTATACGTCCATGCTTATAGTTAAGAACATAGTCTCATAATATATGAACAATGAATAAAATTAATGTAGATATTTGCAAAATAAGTTTATTAAAAATACTATTATAAAGTAAAATTCTTAGTGCATAAGTATTTGCATCTGCGCGAGTTGACTATAAGTATCCCCAGGCATTCTGTACGCGATGTTTCCAGCGAAGGTGTTGAGGACCTCTGCTTGTTCACGCAGCCACTCGACTTGCTGAAATTATTGAAAACAAAATATAAGGTTTTGTGCGCAACAAATGTAAAATTAATAATGTAATTATTATTGTTCTTAAATGAATCCCTATGACAAATTTTAGCCAAAAGCTATTAGTTTCAGGTCAGCTTTCGAAGAATAAAAACGCATCAAAGCCATTTGTGCCGTGCCTTTGTATAGGAGACACGATGCTACAAAAAACACGCCCAACACAACATTAATGTTGTTTTAAATTAGGGCTAACAAAGGCGTGAAGAAGAAATTAATTTAGGCCGTATGACGATGAGTGGGCGACAGGTTCGCCACGCGCCGGTGCCGGCATCTCGCCGGCGCTCAGCGGGCTTGCGGCTCGCACGGTACCTGGTCTGTGTGTTGCGGGCTCAGCTCGCAGCTCGCACGGTACCTTGTCTGTGTGTTGCGGGCTCAGCTCGCAGCTCGCACGGTACCTTGTCTGTGTGTTGCGGGCTCGGCTCGCAGCTCGCACGGTACCTGGTCTGTGTGTTGCGGGCTCGGCTCGCAGCTCGCACGGTACCTGGTCTGTGTGTTGCGGGCTCGGCTCGCAGCTCGCACGGTACCTGGTCTGTGTGTTGCGGGCTCGGCTCGCAGCTCGCACGGTACCTGGTCTGTGTGTTGCGGGCTCAGCTCGCAGCTCGCACGGTACCTGGTCTGTGTGTTGCGGGCTCGGCTCGCAGCTCGCACGGTAAATTATTGAAAACAAAATATAAGGTTTTGTGCGCAACAAATGTAAAATTAATAATGTAATTATTATTGTTCTTAAATGAATCCCTATGACAAATTTTAGCCAAAAGCTATTAGTTTCAGGTCAGCTTTCGAAGAATAAAAACGCATCAAAGCCATTTGTGCCGTGCCTTTGTATAGGAGACACGATGCTACAAAAAACACGCCAAACACAACATTAATGTTGTTTTAAATTAGGGCTAACAAAGGCGTGAAGAAGAAATTAATTTAGGCCGTATGACGGTGAGTGGGCGACAGGTTCGCCACGCGCCGGTGCCGGCATCTCGCCGGCGCTCAGCGGGCTTGCGGCTCGCACGGTACCTGGTCTGTGTGTTGCGGGCTCAGCTCGCAGCTCGCACGGTACCTTGTCTGTGTGTTGCGGGCTCGGCTCGCAGCTCACACGGTACCTGGTCTGTGTGTTGCGGGCTCGGCTCGCAGCTCGCACGGTACCTGGTCTGTGTGTTGCGGGCTCAGCTCGCAGCTCGCACGGTACCTGGTCTGTGTGTTGCGGGCTCAGCTCGCAGCTCGCACGGTACCTGGTCTGTGTGTTGCGGGCTCAGCTCGCAGCTCGCACGGTACCTGGTCTGTGTGTTGCGGGCTCAGCTCGCAGCTCGCACGGTACCTGGTCTGTGTGTTGCGGGCTCAGCTCGCAGCTCGCACGGTACCTTGTCTGTGTGTTGCGGGCTCAGCTCGCAGCTCGCACGGTACCTTGTCTGTGTGTTGCGGGCTCCGCTCGCAGCTCGCACGGTACCTGGTCTGTGTGTTGCGGGCTCGGCTCGCAGCTCGCACGGTACCTGGTCTGTGTGTTGCGGGCTCAGCTCGCAGCTCGCACGGTACCTGGTCTGTGTGTTGCGGGCTCAGCTCGCAGCTCGCACGGTACCTGGTCTGTGTGTTGCGGGCTCAGCTCGCAGCTCGCACGGTACCTGGTCTGTGTGTTGCGGGCTCAGCTCGCAGCTCGCACGGTACCTGGTCTGTGTGTTGCGGGCTCAGCTCGCAGCTCGCACGGTACCTTGTCTGTGTGTTGCGGGCTCAGCTCGCAGCTCGCACGGTACCTGGTCTGTGTGTTGCGGGCTCAGCTCGCAGCTCGCACGGTACCTGGTCTGTGTGTTGCGGGCTCAGCTCGCAGCTCGCACGGTACCTGGTCTGTGTGTTGCGGGCTCAGCTCGCAGCTCGCACGGTACCTTGTCTGTGTGTTGCGCGCGCGCGGGCCGGCGCAGGCTCTGCCGCCGCGCCAGCAGGATGGTGCAGAGCGCGCGCAGCACGGCGGGCAGCGCGCGCAGCAGCTCGCCCCGCGCCGCGCGCGCGCCCGCCACGCGCGCCGGCACCTCGCCCGCGCTCAGCGGGACCAACTCGCACGCGCGGAGCGTCTACCACACACAAGTTTATACACATTTACACACTGGATATATCACGCAACTTAAGCGAGTACAGGAGTTGCAAAAAAAAAAAATATTTAAATTTAGACAGTTACATTTAAGTTACAACTAATTATTTTAGGTGTCATCGCGTCGATATGAGACTAAGAAGTGACGGACAAGGGACGCCGATCGCCGATTGGTGTCCGTATTTCCGGGCGGTCCGATGCTACGCAGAACTGGTCAGCGAAATCTATGTTCCCGGGCATCGTAACACGCGAACATTCTTGATAAACACTAAACCCGTTGTTATTTATACGAACAATGACATATACGAGGGCTTTATATATCCGGAACTGAGCACTTGTGTGGGAATAGAACCAACGACCTATAGCTTCGCAGGCAGACTTACTACCAACTAAGCTACTAGACCAGTCTTTGAAAGGTTAAAAGATCGATTTGACGGGTCATCCGTCGTACAGCCCTGACTTGTCACTCAAGCGCACAGAATAAATAACGTGATCAACGATTATCAACACACAAAGTAGCTGTAGACGTGTTCAAAATGCATGTTCTAGTTGCGTCTGTTTTCTTCATTCGTCAAAAATGGGTTTATTTCTTTCCTATTCATGTCCTCTTTCACACTATCGTGATGAAATTGTAAATGTGTAATTATTTCTATTATATCATACTACTTGTGCCAAGACTAACCTCAAGGGCTCCTTCATAGTTGTCGCTGTGGAACTGATCGAAGAACGTCATCAGCTTGCAGAGCTTGGTGTACGCCTCGACTAGCGAAGAGGGCAGAGATACAGCGTCCGAGGATCGTAGTCTTTTCGACACGTGCTCAGCGAGCGTGGACAGCCGCTCGCGCAAGCCGCTCGCGCCGCCGCCGCTGTTCACCACTTGCGCCAGTAGCACGCAGAACAGTTCTAGTACTTTCTCCAGGTTCTGTAATATAACGTGTACTGTGTACTTCTGTCCATGTTGTTGTGTGTGTTACTTACTAGCACAAACATAAAGATCACTAAATATTCCCACTGTTAGGACTCGAAGCTTTCTCTCTTAGCGCTAACTCTGCATTCTGAGTACAATATAATATCTCATTGTTGTTACCGGGTGCCCAAGATACATGCATAGCCTAGTTTGGGACCCACCAAACAAACTGCCGAGCTACAATACAATTAAAATTTATAGAATGTGCTTTAATTTAAGGATAACTAATGTAATGTTGTCTTTTGGTGTTAAATGACTTATCCCTTTTACAAGTAATGGCTAACTAATACTAGCACTGCCTAGCTCAAGACATGTCTGATGAAAATGGGACCAAGATGGCCGCCGCCACAAACTGGCGGATAACACAGCTTTTTTTTTATAACTCAATATACGTAGCAAATGAGAGAGCTTGACTAGTAGAATACTTATACTCTATGACAAATGCGAAATTTCCAATGCAAGACGCTCGGGGTAAATGACATTGAGAAGGATGGTTGGACATTTGGACTTAATTTTGCTATGCAAGTTAGTAACTTCATACTACATACCCCAGCCACATCGTACATGGTGATGGCGTCTTCGAATAGCCCTTTGTTGACCAGCTGCTCTGCGACGTTCAAAGCGATCACCTGTGAACAAAATGGCACTAATAAATTATCAGATAAACGTAAAATAAATACACATAGCCCTTTTATCTATCGGACTGCTCGTAGCACGATAAAGCGGCGTGCTTTCATGGTTGACGTTCCAAAGACTCGCATTCCACTTTCGTAATAAGAAAGAAAGTAGAAAGGGCTAAGATCGTGCGGAGAGCTGTGTCTACCTCTACCACCGACGAGAACCGACTAGAACGCCTCGTCGTGACCACAACCGATCTGCCAAGAGCGATAAGCTAAATTACGTGATCAGCCTGGGTCTCCACCACGATCTGGCCTGTAATGGTTAGCGCAACGTAAAACCACTAAGTACTAAAAAAATCTCTGCTACCACCTAACATAAAAAACGATTGGGACGTTATCTTAAAATCTAAAGGAATAATGACACGGTACCTTGTGCAAACGGAGTCCCGCGTATATATAAAGTGTATATCTAAACCTTCCCACGAACTAACCCTTTGTTCCCCGTGTATCTAAGGTCTATGATAAATATATAATAGTACGATACTTGTCAGCTGTACGGCTTCCTTCCGATGAACTGAAATCCTTTTCACAAACACAACGTTCGTTCTCGCGACCGCGCTGAGAAACCCGCGTCCACTTGTCGCAACCGTGCGAAGCCAAAAACAGTGGGAATAGAAACGCGACCCTCGCGTGCAAAACAAAATCAACGCGCGCGAGCGTTCCTCACAGCCACACAGATACGATGAAGAAGAATAAGAAAGTCTGGGTTGTGGAACACGTTGTCTGAGTATAAGAGCGGGTACCGTGGTGTCGATGTGCGGGTGGTCCGTGCGTCCGTGCAGCGACACGACCATATAAATCAAAATAATCATCGATATAAATCAAAAGATGTGCCCTGAGCACATTGAAATTGCGACTCTGTGTGTAGCGTAAGTGGTTTACTACCAATCTACTTGACCCCTAGAATCACTAGCGGCGAGGCATGTTGCGGTTCTACTTATTTTGGTTGTTGACAACGAATAGCGATAAGTAGAGAAACGTCTGGCGTTTACCGCTTCCCACAATCGACTAAAACGGAAAGAGTAAGCTCACTCTTCTTAACGATAACATAATTCCGTGCGTCTGAAGTTTGGAAGGGCACATCCATAGATTCTATAGATTTATTTATTTATGACCAGGTTCCTGGTGTATAGATACAAGTGCGGGTACCGTGGTGTCGATGTGCGGGTTGTTGAACTGGTCCAGCAGGCCGGGCGCGCGCAGGCCGGCGCCGCCGTCCACGCGCCCGAACAGCAGCTCGTAGTCGCGGCTCTCGAGAGCCAGGTCGGTGCAGCAGCACATGAATAGGTTCTTGCCGCTCGGGTCCATCAGGTTCCTACGCACAAAAAAAAACTGTACTATAATATACATACGACCGCTATACATTTTTTTTTTAAATCAAATACCCAAAAATAACAATCCTACTGATATTACAAAATGTGAAATACGCAAAATCCAAAGCGACCTGGGGGTCTACCGCCGAACGAAAAATGTCATCGCTTTGATGTTTCTCTCTCTTTTCTTTTCGATTGAAATGATAGACAGCATTAGCAAAGCGATAGCCGATTTAGTTAGGCGGTAGAAGCGCTGGGCGATAATTAATAATAATTAATACCCAAAGCAACATATTGCAAAAATTACAGTGAATGATAGGTATGCTACAAACACTAAAGACTTACTTCAAAGGATACTTTATTGACTTGACAAAATCTCAATAACAAGACAAACCTTACCACCATTATAGAAGTTTTCATATGGATTCCTAACTTTTTTTAAATAATTATATAGCCTATATTTATTAAGGGTAGGAATCTAATAGCAAAATATTTTTTCAAATCGGTCCAATAGTTACGGAGCCTATTCGATGCAGACACTCAAATCTTTCCTCTTTATAATATTAGTAAAACTTTATAAGTTGGCGCAATAATTTGTACAAGTTTAATATGATTGACGTAAGTAACACTCACCTCAAGAAGAAATAATAGTGCAGGGCATCTGAAGGGTCCGTCAGTTCGAATTTCCTCACATACAATAACAGCAGCCTAGCTAGGTTCAGCCGGCGCAACGGGGCCGGGTCATCGGTATCGACGGACACTGAAACATTTACAAATCAGTGCTGATGAAATTATGGCTTATTCCAGAAATCCTCTTAGAAGAATTTCTTAGAAAGGGGAGATTTCTGGAAAATAATCTAGAAATCCCCTTCCAAAATATCACAGGTGATTTATGGACAAAAAATCCACAAATGTTCCCCCTGTCAAGGGAAAATGTAAGGGGATTTGTGGAATAAGCCGAAATTGTACATCTCGCTTGGAGTAATACTTCGAAGTGCAGGTGGGAAACAAACCTTAGTGTATGTAGTTCTAGTTAGGTATGTAGCATAGTGAAGTACACATTGTATTTTCGCCCATTCATAAAAAACCCCTAAAATACAATTCAACCTAACATTGTAGAGGTAAATCGGATCGGACTGTTTCGCCACTGAGTCACCACGGCTCTTAACAAAGAAGCTAAACAGCTAACCTCAAATTACACGGACAGTGTAGAACATTCTCCTTGTTGGGAGTCTGATAAAAATAATCAAATAAATGATTTCTATTAAAAATAAATAAATATGTAAATTAAGTATATTCTTACACAATGGGGCCTGTACATTGCGAGGTGTTCCCAGCATGTAAACATCGTGTAAAGCCAGAGCCATGTGCACACCGTGCACTCGATATCTGAAATTAATAATAAAAAATCATTTGAGACATAATATTTATTTATTACAGTTTATAAAAAAAACTTTAACTAACCCTGAGTTAGTTCAGAACTGTGTGTAGCAACTAAAACAGAATTTAACTAAAATATTTGTATCTGTTTTTATATAATAATTAGCGGATTCGGCAATACTAACATATAAATTATTACTATTATCAATCAAATAAAATGGCAGTGACACAACAGATAAATATACAGGGTTACTGGTAATCACCCTACATCCATTTAAATACATATTCTGTTTAAAACAAACAACTCTTGTTAAAACTCAATACGTATCCCAAAAAAATGTGTTGTTTAGCTCTATTCGAGTCGACACTTCATTCAATTTTCTCGAGCATTAAAGAGTGCGCGCTCGCTCTTGTTACGAAAAGTTTGACGTTTATAGATCAGGCAAATAGATACTTTTTTTATTTTGTATGGGAAAATAAATATACGAGTTTTTAAAAACTTTAGAACAAAAGTTGACATATTTAATGTATGTGTCCTTAATATGCCCTTAAAAGGCTGCAGTCGGATTACGAATCAACGGTTTCTCGATTCAATTCTACCGTTTATCAACGGTCAATCAACAACGGTTGAATTGAATCGAGAAACCTCAATTTCAGACAGACAAGATATTGAATTGAAAGAACAGAGAAGACATTGATAGAACCTTATACAGTACGACCAAGTCATCTGTAGAACGAAGCGATGTCAATGGCGCCACGGTCGAAGAGTGTTGCAAGGGGGCAACTACAAAATTAGACAACTTCTGTGTCTGTATTCAGTGAGCGTCATTAGTTCAGCTTTTGACCGTTCTACAGATAAGTTGGTGGCACTATAAGTCATGTTAAGTTTCAAAAAGGGTGTAACAATTTTTATTATAGTGTTCAGACACTATAATAAAAATCATCTCATCAAACATCTCAATCCGAGATTATAATTTTTTTATACATTTGTTTTAGCCAATAGAGTAACTGAAATGCGATGTGCTTACCGGGGTATTCTGGATAGAAATTCCAGAGCCGGTTCAAACTGGCCAGTCAACGTGAGCATTTGGAAATAGACAACGGGCTTCTCGTAGGCGTGGTAGTGTGTTTCTCCTGCGGAAAAAAGTTTAGTGTTTAATATTATTTGTAAAATTATGTTCCATACAAAAACTTTAAGATGTGAATAAATAGATTTCGAACTTGAACATAAATATGATTTGTGAGCATGAAATGATTGCATACAATGCATACAATGCAATCATTTCATCAAATCTGTGGAAGAGTGATAGATGCGGCGCAAGCGTACAATGAGCGTAACGGGACACCTTTTCATGCCTTCAGCCGGCGTTCATCGATTTATTAGACGTTGTCACGTCAAAAAACGCATTAAAGAATCGAGAATCTTCTAGTAAAAAGTCGATGTAAAACTAACCATACTCTTCGAGGATGAGATTCTGTACGTCGGAGGTCGGAGTACGAGAACGCGTCCGGCTCGTCAGCGCCTTAGTAAAAAATGTAGTAGCCAGCGACCGTAAGTGTCGACATCCTGGTACAAATGGCTGTCACGTCAGCTTCTTTTGTAGTCGCTTCTAGCTTCTCGTGACGGCGTTTGTGGCTGCATGTGCGGCGACACTTATTTGGGCCTCCCGAATTTGATACAAAGCAAGCTACGCCACTGTCATGCGGCTAATGAAATTTCTCTTCAAAAACTCCATAAAAATACCAAATCGCTCTAGAAAATAGGGAGAATAAAGACAGAAACGAGAATCTCTCCGTTTAGAAATAGATTTAACACTAACCATACTCCTCGAGAATGAGTTTCTGCAGGTCGGAGTATGAGAACGCGTCCGGCTCGGCGGCGGCGCGCGTCTTGATGAAGGACAGCTTCAGCCAGAGGTAGTCGTCCGCCGTGCGCGCCACCTCGTAGTGCTCGTCGCTTTGCTCGCAGCAACCCACCACGCAGTACACCTGCGGCCAGACGCGGATTATCCTTCTTAGGGTTACGTAAAACATAAAAACGGAACCCTTATGGATTCGTTATGTCTGTCTGTCCGTCCATATGTTACAGCTACTTTTTTCCGAAACTATAAGAACTATAGGTACTGTTGAAGTTTTGATAAGTAGATGTATTCTGTCCAATAAGTTTTTTACACAAAAATATAAAAAAACGATAAATTATGGGGGTGCCCCATACTTAGAACTGAAAATAAAATAAAATGTATCTAACCCATACGTGTGTCTAATGTTGAGGTTTCTAAAATCCTATTCAGTAATAAATACCAGTAACCCTGTATAATATAGAGTGACAACATAAGCAGGAAATAATAATTCTATGTATAATAAGTATGTATTTAAAAACTATATAAGTATTATATCAGCTATTTGGCCGCCATCACACAAGCTTTGCTTAGTTTGGGCACACCCCGGACACTCGGCCTAAACTCCAAACAAACGGTGAAGTCGACATACCTACACTCACACAACTACGCATATTATGTCGTTCGAACACATTTACGCATGTACGCGTTTCATCTAGGGTTACTAAATTATTTTATGGAATAGCTGTGACCTGTGAGTTCACCTGCCTGTGTTAAGTGGCTTACAATCTTACCTAGTTAGTGTTCGATCTTATCTTTAATGTAGGTAAATATAACTTTCATCAACAATCAGAAGGGAGAAGATTTAAAACAAAATAGGAGATAATAAAGGTACCATGTACGAATTGATTTTTAGTTAAGTACACTATACTCATCACTCTTTACCATAAGTTATTGGCGCCACTGACATATTTCACAACGATTAACGAAAGCCGCAGTATGCCGCAGTTTAAAAACAACGAGTTTAATAATTTCGTCACAGGACTTCAGTGTTGGCGCGTACTTCTAACCAGAATAGCTTAACACAGTTTATAAAAATGATTCAATCTTTGTAGAAATTCTTATGAAATTAAAAATCTCTTATTCTTGTTTCGTATAATAGACGAAAAAGTTGGTACCATTTTGTTAAATAATACAGCATCATGGTCGTATTCTCATAGAAAATTATCGTCCGATATAATAACCCTTCGTTGAGTCCGCCTCGCGTCCGCGAGGGGGAGGAAGCTTGAAATTGGCGGGGGGTGGGGAGTGTCCGTTCTATCTATATTATCTATTCTATGGTTTGGGGTCAGATGGTGTTGTGTGTGAATTATGTGTAATATTTATTTATTTATAAATGTGCCTGATGGGAGGCCACATGCTTGCCCATAACAACACAGACATGCGCAGCTATTGGAATATGAAAAGTTCAAATTATTACCTAGCATTGCACTGCGCTCATCACCCAGTGATGTTTTATCTCTATGCCCTGTAATTTAATTGGAAATGTTTCCCTTCACACCAGAACACAGGACGTTGTGCACATTGCTGCTTGACCATAGAATAACTGGCAAAGGTGTGCAAAGTCCTACCACTACAAAATAGAAAAATTCGGTACGCATGACGTCATGCGTCATTCACCAACCCGCACTTGGCCAGCGTGATGGATTACGGCCTGACGCTCTCCTTGCGACAGAAGACCCCGAATCCCGCAATGGGAACATTTAGTTGGCTGCTTCTGCTGCATGTATGTTGTGTGAACGCGCCTACGTGTTACGTGCGTGATACGAAAATAAGTATGTACGTGAATATTATAGACATAGTAACTAAAAAAACTAAATTAGTCGAATCACGATCAGAAAGTCTAAGTAGCACAACGTCAAACAAAGCGAAAAGTCTAGTGAGCAATCTGCCTAGTTAGCTAATCGCCCATGTAGCAAAACGTCTAACTATCATCAGGTCTATGTAACAAAACGTCTATTTAGGAAGTCGTTAGTTTTTCATTATGTACACTTAAGATCATAATTAGTAAAAGTCGTATATAAACTATATTTTTTTTATTTGAAATAAACTAAAATAATCTTCTTCAACACAACAAACAAAAGTAAACAAACAAAAGATAAAGTCTTCCTAAACATATTTTTTTAAATTACGCACCTAATATTCTTTTGATATGGCCAATGTTTATCAAGAATTCAAATGGGCTAACTTTTTGACCTTCAAGCTTATGCAGTTCTCTTTTATATTTGGCGTTAAACATTATATCGATCTTTTTCCTCTTATTTCCTTCAAATAAAATATTCTTGTATTTACGATCTTGCCAAAGGGCTTCTTTTCTAAGGGTTTTGAGGAATAGCAGAAAGGTTGGTTTTGATTTTATATTAGTATTCAGCCGCCTGTGCCATCCTTCGAGAGCGTTGTTTGTGCGAAAATTATAATAGCTAGGACAACTTATTATATCTGCCAATGATTGTAGCCATTGTCTTTCAAAGTAATGTAAAAAAATATTCATTTCCTCACTTTTGATGGCATTGTCAACAATGCTTGTCCAACATTCTCTAATGTGTTGAGAAGGTAGCAGAGGTAAATTTGAACATACTCTGACAGTTTCTCGGCACTCTCTGTTTTCAGTCAGTTAGGTTATGAAAAAATATTGTAGACGTATTTTTTCTTCTGTTCCACAATCAAAAAATTACGAAGATATAATGCTTAGAAGTTCCGAGTGACGTCAAGTCTGACCTATACGACTTTTATGTGGAGATGACATCACAAATCGTTTTTTTTTTCACTACTACCTAATATATATGGGTATTAAATGAAAAGGAATGACTAGTAGGATACTATACACTATGACAAATTTCTAATCCAAGATGGCCGCCACCACAAAATGGTGCCTTACATTTCTTTTTCACTACTCCCTCAAATGAAAATGCTTGACTAGTAAAATGTTGTATAAATTACAAATCCGAGGTAGTCGGGGGTAAATCAAAATTTTAAATTTTGTTCTTATTGACCCAGTAGTCTTCCCAATTTCATTATTTTCAATAAAATCTTAAATTGTTGAAACTCACGGCTCTCTTGTACGGGTCCGGCGAGTTGCGCACTTGTATTCTGTACTGGAAATTGATGGCAGTTTGCATTTTATCCGGTAAGGGCTTCTCCGGCGCCCTCATGAACTCCTCAAGTGCGTCTTTAAACTCCTCATGGTCACGCCTGGATAGAATAAACGTAACAGTAAAAAAATTACATTCTACAATACAGTTTTATTGTAACAAATACATATACATGATTCCAGAGAAATTACAGGGCTTAGAGACATAATATCTTAGATCTCTGGGTGACGAGCGCAGTGCAGTGCTAGGTAATGATTTGGACTATCATGTTCCAATAGCTGCGTGTTACTGTGCTGTTATGTGGCAGGCATGTTGCTTACCATCAGGCACATGACCTGCTCGTCTCGTCACTCTATGCTATAAAAAAAAAAAAATATATATATATATATAAATATTTTTTTATTTTATTATGTATTTTATTTTATTCTAAACGGAAAACAAACAGCATTACACAATGAAAAATCTGATATGAACGGAAACACTAGAGCCAAAAACAATTTTCCCTGGTAAAATTAATTTAAAAAAAAGTGTGAACACAAAACAAACAAAAATTGCAACAACTACCATACACAGGGAACAAACATATAAATAAGTAGTTAGGTTAGAACAAATTAAGTTTAGATTTTATAAACAAAAATGAATTGCGTTTTTAAAAGTGTTTGCCTCGCCGCGGACGAATCAACGGCTTTCGAATGATATGTTTGTATTATATATTAATAACTAACACTTATCTCTTTAAAGTCACAGTCAACCTCAAAGTCAAAAGCAACCTCAAAGTTCGAAGTGAAAGTCAAAGTCGACATAACAAAGTCAAATTCGACCTCAAAGTTCGACGCAAAGTCGACATGAACACATCAAAGTTCAAAGTTACCTCAAAGTTTAAAATCAAACTCAACATCAAAGTCGCCTGAAATGTATAGTCAAAGTTGACCTCAAAGTTCGAAGTCAAAGTCAACCTTAAAGTTTAAAGTCAAAAGCGATCTAGAAGTCAAGGTCAAAGTCAACCTCAAAGTTAAAAGTCAAAGTAGACCTCAAAGTTCGTCACAAAGTCGAAATCAACACATCAAACTCAAAGTTACCTCAAAGTTCAAAGTCTAAATTGCCCCAAATTCCAAAACTAAAATTTGGCCTCAAAGTTCGAATTCAAAGTCAACATCAGACAAAAAAGCGACTTCAAAGTTAAAGCCGACCTCAAAGTTCGAAGTCAAAGTCGACATAATAAAGTCTAAGTCAACCTGGAAGTCGACATGAACACATCAAATTCAAAGTTGCCTCAAAGTTTAAAGTCAAAGTTGTCTCAAACTTTAAAGTCAAAAGTGACATCAAAGTTCAAGTCAAAGTCAATTTTAAAACCACGATTTACGACTATACGAGCCGAAATTATATTCATTTATTCTGATATTTACAAACATAGTATGAAAAGTAGTCCTAAAATGATCTAATTCTAATTACCAGGCAGAAGTTGGGTCTTTTTGACATAATATTTACTTGGATTCTTACCCAGCATTCCTCAAGCAATGCATTGCGGCATTGGCGTCGCCGCTTCTCAGACAGTAATAGACCATGGGCCAGAGTGGGCGATCGTCTATGACGCCTTCGGACAGGCTCTGCGTGTTGACTCCCTGCAGTCGGAGGCCTACGAACCCTCGCACCAGAGGATACGTTCCCGGTTCGCCGCCTCGCATCGCAGCGGCGGGGTTCGCTCGAACTACGTCGCTCATGTACTGTTTGTATCTGTCAAATAGAAAAAAAAAATGTTTAAAAATCTAGTGTCATGATGTTTGTTCACAGTGAACTCATCAGCAAGTGTAGCAATTCACGAAAGTTGGAATTTATGTGCAATTTATCCAATTTGAGAGATGGGATAGTTTTTATTTTGATTGCTGGTATTTATTTTTATTACAATATCCAAGCGAATTTGGAACGGCCACTAATTAAATATAAGTTACAGTATAGTCTATTGAAATGTTGATAAATTATTATTTTGCCTTAACATTCATTAATAGGAGGAAGTAACCCTAAATATAACTTTTCAATGGACTACAGTCATGGTGGTCACAAATGGTTCATTTAGGAACTGTAGCTCCTAACTAATAACTTTCTCCACCTTTCAACTTAAGGGGAAAAAAGTAGATTACATAGTTTAATGTTAGAAAATAAGTTGCACCTTCTAGTTTCACCAAAAGAAAATACACAAACCTTTTCTCCAAATATGATTTCCCTTGTGTGACGAGACATTGCTGGATGGTAGGGTTTCCTCGAGCTTTGAGGGGGTCTTCATCTCTGACCAGAGCCGGTATGTTGGACATAGTTTTCACTATCTCCCACATTTCTTTCACTTTCTGTAAGTAAGTGAGCAAAGTTCTTTATAAAACTTTAATTTTAATGTAGTTTATTTTATTTAACTTAAAAACTACAATAAGTAATACCACAATTTACTAATACTTATGCACCCAAATTGTGTTAAGTAATGCTTGAACAACCCCTTATGTACTCTTTTCTGAATTTACCTACTGCATGAGCCTGTAACATACATTTTAATTTATTCAAAATTATTTTCTCTTTCCTGAATTATTTTGCTAGTATCACATATTTTACTCCTTAATTCATCATCATCATCCACAGCCTTCTCTTTCCCACTTCTGGGTATAGGCTTCTCTTTTACTTTGCCATCTGGCTCGGTCCTGTGCCAATCTAGGCCAGGTTCAACCCGCGTTATTTATAATATTGTCAACCCATCCTGAATTATGCATTTAAAAGAGACCAAAACCATTTAAAACTTACAGGATCGTTAATTTCTTCTGCAACTTCTGAAAACTTCTGTTGTAACGAAGTTCGTGACTTTGATCCTTGGAATACCAGCTTGTTGTAGAGTTGCACTTGTCTAGAATATGCGGCCTCGATGTTATCCAGCATAGACTGACCAAACTTCTTAGGGGTGTCGGCGATGCTGGGCGGCTCGGGTGTTCTCTTGATGTCCAGCCAGTTCTGAGATGGTCCTATCATGGCATTCATTAGCTTGATTTTCTCTCTATTCCATTCATCCAGCATGTGTTTCCATTTTTGATCTTCTGTTGTTTGAAGACTCTGGATAACATTTTTGAATTGTTAGATTTTTTTTTAAGTTTATGTGGTTTAATATACAGTTGAAATGTCATTGTTGAATCTTGAAAATTCAATCAGACCTTTTGTTTAAATTGAAAAACGATTGAGAGCTGGATATAATATTAAGGTTTAATAAATCCAAAATGTATTGATTTTCTTTGGGTAGGGAAAGCAGTTCGCATCATCACATCAAAGGTAATTAGTATTAAGCTAACAAAAACAACACAGAAAACTATTAGTTTTGCAACAGTTATTGTTGAATTTCAACAACTGACCATACTGTCCTAAAATAACAAAAAAAGTAATATTCAAATATAAGTACCTAAATTACAATTCCTTTAGCTTAGAATGAGTGTTCTTTCTAGCTTTTTGTTTTGAATGCAATATGTGGAGACAAAAATGTATTTCATGTTTAAAGTCTCTAAATACACTATCAGACGTAACATAATAAACAAGAATTTTGTTTGACCACTTACATTCTTATTAACTTCATCGATAAGTGATAAAATTGCATTTTCTCTTTCATTCTTCAGAAAACTTTCAATGTCTGTATCTGCAATTGGCTGAAGTGGTTCAAATGTACGTTTTGAACTAAGTGTCTCAAGTTTTTGTGAAATTTGTTGGAGGTCTATTCCTTTAGAGCCAAATAGGAGATGTCTGTAACATTACAAAAAAACAATAAGTGACTGCAGTGTAAACATAATAAAACAATCTTGTTTTTCAAAATGCGTGGCAATATCAAACCATTGATCGTAAATGCTAATCATAGCCCAATATTTTTTTCTTATACTGACTGTTACACAGATATTAAGTTATATTGAGACACTCACGCCTGGATATCGTTGGCTCCAGACTGTATGACTCTGGAGTGTAGTTCTTGAGAAGCCTCCAACACCTGGCCCAAAGATCTTTCGACCCTTGGCAACTCTTCATTGCCTTCAATCTCTGTTGTAAGCTGTTCAGCCTGTTGTAATAATTTGTTGAAATCATCATCAGCCATTGTAGTTCTAGGTTATGTTTTTATTTACACTATGAAAAAGTGGCAGTACTCCGTGTCGTAGATATGCTATTATTATGGTAATAGTTGCAAACACACTTATAATTGGAAATTACGGTATTGCATATAATAATTGTAATATCCTACATGACCAACAATAATTTAAGAAAAAATCCGGTAAAAACTCAATCAAATCGAACAACAGCTACAGACTTAGAGGTGGGCGATTATGAGATATACTAATGAAATCATTCGATTATGAGCATGTCTCGAGATGTCTCGATTATGACAGTTTGTAGTTACTAATTAGTAGCCAGTCACGCACGCACGGTCGCTAGTCGCGCGCGACTCGATTTTCTCACAGCACAGCCGCGTGGGGTGAGAAAGGGACAACACGATGCGGTCTCTCAGCGGTCTGCTATAAAAGAGGGACAACGAGCGAAAAAGCTACCTAAAACTTACAAACTATCGATACAAAAATCGGTAGACTTACCGTTAATTAAATCCACATATTTATAAGTAAAAAGTGTCACGTTTCACCGGCACCGTAATACAAACAAAAGAAACCAAATAAACCTATGTCGATACTACTAAAGTCACGGAAGAACTGTCGTCGACTTCATAAAACACGATTAGTAGTACCTACTAATTACTAATATCATTCGATTATGAAAACATATTAGTTACTAATTTGAAAATCGATTATCAACATTAGTAATACAAAATAAATCGATTATGCCGATCATACATAATCGCCCACCGATAAGCTAGATTTACAGCGCGCCCAGCAGCTTTTTTTTTTAATTATTCTTGGCCATGGATACTAGTCTTTCAGCCGTCTCCCAACAGATCACAATTTCACAATAGCATACAATAGCTAGTTAGCTAGGGATGGAAAACGATACATCGATGTTAACGAACATCGATGTATCGTTCATAAACATCGATGTTCAAACCAAACCAAACATCGACGAAACATCGTTCTCCATGAGTGACGTTTTATGAACGATGTTTTATCACAGCGACATCTATGGACAGTAGTAGATCAAAGCTCAACCCTCCATAGCACCATCCTACTAATTCTGTTACCAGGGCGGATTTTTGAAGTGAAAACTTCTTTAGGGGCGCCTAGACAAATTTTTCGTGGCCTGTGAATTGAATTAATTCGTCACGCTCGGGTATGATAAGAAAGCTTCGGGTAAACGCGGGACAATCAGCCAATGGGAAATGCTGACGCATTTCTAGATGGCCATGCCAAGATGGCGAGGCCACGCCCTCCGGTTACACCCGTGTAGTTTCCAAGGTAAGCTATCAAATTCTGAGTTATAAGTTTTCACTTCTATCGGTAGTTCCTATGACTCTGCATTTTTTCAGCATTTCCCATTGGCTGATGCATTTCTAGATGCCCATTTCATTTCATTTCATACCCGAGTGTGACGGCAGAATTCAATTTACACCCAGGGCCTGATTAACCCTTAGGCTAATTAGGCTGCAGCCTAGGGCGCGAGGATCTGGAGGGGCGCGCTGAAATCATCTGGGTTTGTCGAAGGGACAGTTCAGGTTTCAGAAAGACCTATCCACGACCGACGCCGTTCGTCCGAAGGTCCGAAGGAAGGTGTGCTCCAGTGGCGGCGTATTGTTTACGGTGTGTCCTAACATAGTAAACGCGTTCTACATCCTAATCCACCACACCACAACCACAACAGAAGTGCTGGAGTACCCCAATATTTATGACGCATCGTAAGAGACTACCTCTTTCACAGAGAGGTGATGTCCCCAACATTAGAAAGGGAGGGAGCTTATCCTCATGTCAAGTGGGGTTCGACAGGAGTTTGCTCTTACGCTACCCCTGTGGGACTTCGGTTGTTCGGTTACAAATAAACAGCGCTAACTTTTTTTTTTCCTATCGCGTGTAGGTCCGCGTTTGACCACCAACTCGCCTGATGGTAAGCGACGGTTTGGTCGAAGATGACGCACGTTGACCTAGAAAGGACCTATTCACTCTGACCTTGAAAAGTTCTAGATTGTATCTCTCAGAGAACAAGGGGGCCGGCAACTTATACCACTCTAAAGCTGTACGTACGACAAAAGTGGATTCAAACCATTTTGTACGGATTTTGGGAATATCCAGTGTATGGGTGGTAGTGGGCCGACTTGCGAACTGTGTTGCATCAGTGTCGCTTATTATGCCAACGGCACGCTGGTTATTGTGAGAGGGGCGGAGGTTTCACGAGGTGGCGGTGCTGGCGACAGTGGTAGCCAGGATTAGGAGCATCGGCCTAGAGGTGGGTTTTCACAACTTGGAGGCCATCTGTTTCCGTGATTTCTGACGGACACCTTCACCTGCACTTGCAAGCTCTAGCCTCTAATATTGTGGTGTGCAGCGTGTCTGTCACTGGCAAGCTGACACTGTAACATTTCGGTATTTGACAGCAGATCAGCTGATCAGATAGAAGTTTGGGGCGTATTTGCGTCAACTTAAAGAGTGAACTGTCTAAGGACCAACGCTGAGTGGGTTCAGTGAGAGCGACATAGGTACTATAGGGCACGGGTGCATCAGACGGTACCTTATTTCTTTTAGCTTGAAATTATAGAGACAGCAATAGCAAAACCAAAGTCGATGTAGTTAGGCGGTAGAAAGGCTGGTGTGTCACCGGTGCAATTGCGCAGATCACACCGATCAACACGCGTTGAAGATGTACCCGGGAGAAGTGGCGGACCTCTTACTGCCTACTACCTTAGCCAAGATGTTTAACAGTGAGAGGCGGTAGTCTCCTTTTGAGGAACCATTATCTCGCAGAAGTCGCAGATGAAGATAGCTGAGGAGCAAGAAGGAGGTGGACTCTCGCTTGTCCGCGAAGGAGGAAGTGGTGACGAGAGCGAGTCACTCTAGCTCTTACCTACACCATCTCCACTTAGAGAGCCTGAGATGTCGGACGTTCAATGCCGTCCAGCACCTTATTTCAGAAGGTGAGGTGGTGGCCCTCCCAAAAAGGTGACGCTAAAGTAGCACTGGTTTCCGTTGCATGGTTGGTGTGCAAAGGTTCTGTCCCCCGCGACAGGGTCAGTGACAGATCTACGATAGAGTCAGCGATAAGGTCGCTGTCGAATATGAGAGCGCTCTCGCGAATCAGTCACCAAATCACTGCCGGAGAAACCCGGGGTGTACTTTCGAATCCTTTGAGGGTACTGTAGGCTCTTGCGTGCCTCCTCAAAAAAACCCTGGTATAAATCATGTTTAAATTTTTACACTAGAAAACAAAGTCAAAACTGACATACCTACCTACTAGGTACTGTTTAGGCCGACCGTAACATACCTGCCCTTCTACTGCTAAACTAAATCGGTTTTGGCCATTGCTATCTCTATAATATCAAACGAAAAGAAAAGAGATAGCAATACCACAGCTAAGACTTTTAAGCTAAGCACTTTCCGTTTGGCTGTAGACCCTCTGGTGGGGGCGCGTCCTCATAATTAGCCTAGGGCGGGCAGAACTCTTAATCAGGCACTGTTTACACCCCACGAAAAATTTGTCTACGCGCGCCTAAAGAAGTTTTCACTTCAAAATATGAATGTAAAGTTAAGGAAAGTTTTGCTAGTTAGCCTCAACAGTGTGCTTATTGGAATATTAAATAATATTATTTCAATGATTTAGGTTAAATGCAAACATTAATTCAAGTTTTATTTCTGAGTTGTTGTTATTGTGTTTTGTCAGTTTCAAGAAATTGTCTGTCTACATTAGTTAAACCAATGACCCTCTCGATTTTTAGTTGTTTTTTATCAAAACATGATTTTTACGAAAATTTCGGCACATACGAATATAGTGTTGGGAATCTGATATGGGGAAAAATGGGAAATCTGATCCTATTCTAAAGATATAAATGAAAAAAAAATGTGTGACTAATACGCTTTTTTATTAAAAATAATAATGTTCGATAACATAACACTTTAAAAATAAACTGTATAAAATCATAGAAATAAAATGTATGAAAGGGACTATCCCTTTTTGTTTTATTTCGATTAAAAATGCATGTTTTTTCGTAATAGATATATGTTTATAACATAACCATGACAACATCAAAAGTAAAATAACGATATATCGTTCACAACCGATTTTACTTTCATCATCGAAACATCGATGTTTCACTTTTGATAACATCGGTGTTCTAATATCGATGTTTTTTTATGAGCGATGTAGCATCCCTAACTATAGCGCGCCGACCAATTTGTGTTACCAGATAATATTTGTTAACTTTGCTGAAATTGTATCGCATTAATGCCGGCTCCTCATTCACGCGCGATCCGCCCGCGAAGCCGTGATTTGTGAATGTGGTTAGTTTCACGGCATCGCGCCTAGCGTTCGCGGCTTCGCGTTCGCGGGTCGCGGTGTTCCCCGATCGGAGTCGGTTTTTCTACCCGCGTCAAAGAGATCGCGCTCGGTTCACACCACGCGACTGCGAACAGCATCCCCATTCGCGAATCATTTCAATAACGCGCGGGACTCGGTGTCGAACGGTCGTGTCACGTTGGGTGTTTTTTTCGT
Organism: Ectropis crepuscularia; assembly: GCA_963693475.1. Lineage (NCBI taxonomy): Eukaryota > Metazoa > Arthropoda > Insecta > Lepidoptera > Geometridae > Ectropis > Ectropis crepuscularia. Next base: position 7,571,048 of record OY856344.1, on the reverse strand, counting down.
GCAATGAGCGTCACGTGGAGTAACGACTTGGAGCTTACTCTGATAGAGTATTACCAACTTGAAAGTATACTTTGGCTAACAAAACACCCGGACCATAAAAATAAAATGAAGATTCACGATGCATGGAAACGAATCAGTGATTCCATGAACATTTCGATAACTGAGTTGAAAAAAAAGAAAGATTCCCTTTTATCAAGTTATCGAACGTATCGAAAAAAAGTAAGAGATTCAATTCGTAACGGCGCTGGATCAGGCGAAATATCTGTCTGGTTTATCGGTACATCGGCGTCCATTCTCGTTGAGCGCGCGAACCAAACTGTGGAGACCTCGCGAAACTGTGTGGGTAAAGATGCTATCGTTACCGTGAACCGCGAACCGCGAAGCCGCGAAGTCACGGCATGAATATCACGGCGCGGATCGTGCGTGAATGAGGAGCCGGCATAATAATCAACTGGGATCCCTAGATCACAGACTAGGTAGAAGATATTGATTAGTGATGTGCCGGATATCCGAGGAAAAGAAAGAACCCTATTCGTATCTGCGGGGCTAGCACGGGCAGTTGACAATTACTCCACCGGGAAAGGAAATAATCTCTTTCCCCCTTGTCAATTTTGTCCACTTTCAGAGCTCGGACTCGCCGGTGGATAGTTATTCCACGGTGGATATACGGCGGGAGTAGCGTTATCACTTCAGTATTGCCGTTATAAGAAAATCAAATAATAAAGTGGCCAAGTGCGAGTTGTACTCGCCCAAGAAGGGTTCCGTTGCAGCAAGTAACATAATATACATAGTACATATAGTTCTTGTACTTCGTTGTAACTTTGATCGAAGTTTTAATGATAGTGTATTTATTTATGACGTAGGTACTAAAAAAATTACTTATCATTATTTAATATAATAAACCAATTTTCGTTGGTAGAGTGCATGGTAATGTACATCATATATTTATTTTAGTTTTTTCATTATCTTATTTTAGAAGTTAGAGGGGGGGGGGGGGGGGGACACATATTACCACTTTGGAAGTGTCTCTCGCGCAAATTATTCAGTGTAGACAAAATTTTTATATTAGAAACCTCAATATCATTTTTGAAGACCTATCGATAGACACCACACACGTGTAGGTTTGATGAAAAAAAAAATGTTTGAGTTTTATTTCTCAGTATGGGGGGCAACCCAAATTTTTTTTTTTAATTTTTTTATAAAAACTTAATGCGGTTCACAGAATACATCTACTTACCAAGTTTCATCAGTGTAGTTTTCATAGTTTCGGCAAAAAGTGGCTGTGACATACGGACGGACAGACAGACAGACAGACATCACGAATCTGTAAGGGTTCCGTTTTTACGTTTTACGGAACCCTAAAAATGACGTATTAATCATCAGTTTTTCTGTCAACGTTCGCTCTTTTTACTTTTATTTTTTTCTGTGCTGCGTTTTGAGGTTTTATAGGTAGGTTTATTTTTGTAAACAACTATAAAACATTTTCTCATCTAAATCACGTACCTTAGTATAGAGAACGCATTTAGATATAAAAATGAGTAATTATATAATTAAAAATATAATTATAATATGCTCGCGACATTATGTTTGAGAGAGATTTACTTATATCCTCACCTCCAAATCAGACGATAGTTTGTCCCCCTGTCATATGTCAATTGAAGAGTATTTATCTTCGTTTTCCCGAGTGCGGGGAGTTCCTTATGAAGCCTTGATCTTTAAACCGAATATCCTAACCCACTTTGGCATCAATAAAAATGACGTTAATGCAAGCACACTTTTCACAGACCTCATCAACACCAAATATCATGGGTGGTATCCAATCTTTACAGATGCCTCCAAGTTCTCTCAAAATAGCATTGTGGGTGCTGCTGTTTGGATCCCAGCCACCAATATATGTTTAAGTTTTAAATGTCCCTCCCTTACCTCTATCTTCACAGGAGAGGCCCTCGCCCTCCTGGAAGCTGTCCGGTTTATCAAATCCCATAATTTAAACAAGTCAATTATCTTCTCAGACTCAAAAAGCTGCCTTCAATCCATAACATCTAGCCCTTTCCGTTCCTCGTCCCGTTTCCCTCTTATTCTTCAAATAAGAAAGGAATTATATGAATGCCATTGTGCAGGAATTCGTATTCTCCTGGCCTGGATTCCGGGTCACACCGGTATACCGGGGAATGAGTGTGCGGATTCTTGTGCCAAATCTGCTGCCCAAATTGGATCTATAGAAAACTTCAAAGTTTACTCCCATGACCTCATACTGCTGCCTAGGATGCACCTTGAGACAACTTGGTCAAAACACTGGAAAACATCCCAGAAAATCAAGGGAAGGTACTATGCTGATATCCAACCCGATATACCTAGAATACCATGGTTCTTCAAGAAGCGTCGTGCAAACAAAGTCACCACCTCTACAATATGCCGGTTACGCCTTGGACACGTTTGTACCCCTGTGCATTTAGCAAAACTCAGGATTAGGGATCATTCTATCTGTGAGTGCGGTTTGGAAGAAGGAAACGTGGATCATATCTTTTTCAACTGCCCTAATTTACAAAGTTCCTCACTCTACGAGTTCCTCCCACCCAGTATCCCCCGTCCTACATCCATGAAATGTATCCTCTCCCTGTCCTCAACTCCATTAATTAATTATATACTATGTAAATATATAAATAAGAACAATATCAGATTATAATATGTATATAAATCACATATGCATGATAACTGTATTAACAGTATAATTTTGTTCCTCAGTTACTAACTAAATGTTTGTGTATGTCTAAGATTTGTGTTGTCTATTTGTTTTAGGTTTTAGGATAATCAACAGGAGCATTATATTTAAACCGGTCAAATTCTCGACAAACTTTAACGTTGCCGTCTATGAAGCTGCCACGAAACGGACATTGCCAGAAATGTGGCAAAATTAAGCCACAGCACGCGCCATTAATTAAGAATTGATTGAGTGCGGGGAGTAGCGGGATATAATGTCCACGACAAACGTCAAGTGGAAACATTTTATCCATTTCCCCTGTTGCCATGCTATGCAAGGTGGAAATGATTATTATATCCACTGACAGGTGGATAAAAATGGTGGAAAGACTATTAGTCCACTCCCCGTGCTAGCCCCGCTGTTAGTTTTTCGGCGGAACTTTTACGTCATTAATTTTCAATTCCTTGGTAAAATTCTATATATAGGTGATTACTGATAACGATTAGGCAACAATTAATATTTTTGAAGTGAAAATTTATTTTATCACACTACAGACAGTTTTTTCGCGGGTTGTGAATTGAGCTCATGGTAGCGATTCTAAATGCGATTCCGAATGGTTCGGAATCGGAAAGACAATCCCTGTCGCTGTCATGCTAAACAGATAAGACAAAGACCGAGACAAGAGATTCCGTGTCGGATGCAAGGATGCAACCGAATGAATCGCTACCCAGACCTACCATTAAATGGGTTATAAATCGTTAAGTTTTCAAAATTTCTTGCTGAAAACAAAAGATAGGAAATTTTATTTTGTACAATAATAGTCTCCAAATTTTTTCCTCTAAAGTGCATAGTTTTCGAGATACGAGGGTCAAACTGAAAGTTCTTAGAACTGGCCACTTATAAACAATATAATAAAAAAAGAATTCTGTAATTTGAAAATAGAACTCTTTGCCAATATTACTGAGTATATACTTCATTCATTTGTCATTTGTTTTACGATTTGGCGGCAAATTGAAAATTGTCTGTGTCACGTCAACATGAATTTAACACGAGAAAATTTTCGTGCAATGATTTTTTATGACTTTCGATGTCATTTAAGTTAGCAAGAAAGTTATGATAGACTACGATTGGCCTTTCACGATGAAGCCCCATCTCGTGCGACTGTTTACAACTGGTTTAATGAGTTTAAACGTGGTCGCACTAATCTCACTGATGATTTACGTGAGGGACGGCCTTCTACGGCGACGACTGAAAATAACATCTGTGTTGTGCGGCGTATGATAGAGACTGACAAAAGAGTGACCTATCAGCAGATTCGGATAAGCTTAGGCATCGGTATGAGTCAAGTTCACAAAATCCTACACGAACATTTAGCGGTCAGGAAGCTTTGCGCCCGGTGGATACCTCATAATTTGACTGAGGCTCAAAAACTCCATCGTGTGGATTGGTGCCGTAAAATGATTGAAAGATTTAACGGAGGTGACTCAAATGCTGTGTTCGACATACTAACAGGTGACGAAAGCTGGATTTACTGTTATGATCCTGAAACCAAAAGACAATCTGCTCAGTGGGTGTTTCCTTTCGAGGAGTTGCCAACTAAAGTGAAGAGAGATCGAAGTGCGGGGAAAAAAATGGTGGCCTCGTTCTTTGGAAGGATAGGTCATTTCGCAACAATTGTGTTAGAGGATCAAAAAACAGTTTCTGCAGAATGGTACACTACCAATTGTTTGCCACTTGTCTTGGAAAAAGTTCGAGAGAAACGACCTCGCAGTAGGATCCTCCTTCACCACGACAACGCCTCATCGCACACCGCCAAGCGAACGATCGACTATTTGGCGACATCAAACGTTGAATTACTGGGTCACCCGCCGTATAGCCCCGACCTCGCGCCTTGTGATTTTTATTTATTTTCAAAAATTAAAGAAAAACTTAAAGGAAAGCGGTTTATGAATGCTGAAGAAGCGGTGGCTGCGTATCGCGATGCCATTGAAGAGACCCCTAAGGACGAGTGGGCAAAGTGCTTTTCCCAGTGGTTCCATCGCATGCAGCGGTGTATTGATGTGAATGGACAATATTTTGAAAAGATATAATAAAACTAATAACTGGCTAATGTAATCAGTTTTTGATTTTCTAAGAACTTTCAGTTTGACCCTCGTATCGGAAACTGCCAAAAACGTTTTTTCAAGTTGGCGCTTGAAGCTCAGTAAATAATTCTAAACCTCATATTAAAAAAAAAATGTTGAGAGGTGTCAAGGGACACCCGGATGGAACGAAGTTCTTGTCGATTAATTAGTGAAGGAATTGTAATAAAATAACTGTATTTCGGGTTTATTTTGCGGTTCTGAATGATTACTTTACATAAATTCTCAGGAAAAAAATAACAAAATTATCGTACCGGTAGTGACCTCTCCAGATTTTCTATGTAACTAGAGTAGGATACAAACCACAGCTGAATTTAATTTTGAGTTCTGCGCCACCTATTGGTAATTATAGGAACTTTGATGTGCAAGTCGATTCGGGCAGTGGTCGTAAATTAGTGTTGGTCTAGCCTCTAACCAAATACTCATAGGGTTAGTTGTGCAACGCCATCTATTGTTAAGCACAACAGTCAGTTTGTACAGAGAAATCGCCAATAGAATTTTTTTTTCGTTATTGTTTGTTAGAAAATACTTAGATTTAAATTAAATGCATTGATAAGAGGGATCCTTTATAAAAAGTATTATTCTCAGGAAAAAAAGAACAAAAAGAGTGTTGAGAGAAAAAAAGCACAAAGTGGAAAAGAGTATAGTGGTAACTACCGGGATTCGAACCGGGGGTACCTACTTAACTTCATAGGTGACCCCTTTCTTCTTATTTGCGCCAATCGGTACTTGTTCGCATTGGTGAAATTTGTTATCGTATTCTAATTCTATCACGCCACAAGGCACAAAACGTTACAACTTTTTCGTGAGATTTTTTTCCGTCTAGCTCCCTTTCATAACGCGCGATAAGGAACTTCTGCAGCCGGCTTCACCGAATTATAAGACGTTATCACGTCAAAAATGGGCAGTCATGGAAACTGCTGATGGAAGTGAAAACTTATAAGTACCTAACTCAGAATTTGATAGCTTAAGCTTACTTTGGAAACTACACGGGTGTAACCGGAGGGCGTGGCCTGCCCATCATGGCATGGCCATCTAGAAATGCGTCAGCATTTCCCATTGGCTCACGCATTTCTAGATGGCCATGCCATGATGTCCAGGCCACGCCCTTTCAGCATTTCCCATTGGCTGACGCATTTCTAAATGACCAATGGCCATGGTCCCGAGTTTATCCGATGATTTCTTATCATACCCGAGCGTGACGGTAGAATTCAATTCACAGCCCACGAAAAATCTGTCTAGGCGCGCCTAAAGAAGTTTTCACTTCAAAAAACATGAATCGGAAAAGAGCTAAGTTTTTACTGGCCTAGTGAGGCGTTTTCCAGATAGAAATTGATTTGTCAGAGATAGTTCAATGTTTTTCCAATCGTGGCACCACTGTTTGTTTTTATGATATTTCTTTAACAACATAAAACATTGGCGCCGCCTATGGTGAAATTGGGAAATGTGTTTGTCTGGACTTTTTGCATCTTGAAAACGCCCCAAATTATGTTGTAAGCACGGCCATGCCGCATCGACAGTAACAGCTGACAGACAACAGCAACTGAGTATCTTTCTCGCTCTGGCACCCGGCGGTCCCGAATTCACTCGAAAGATTCTATCACTTACGAACGTTACAGCCAGCAACAAGCACAGCCCATGAAAAAATCTCTTTGTGGAAATGTGTGGTGCGCGAAACAAGTTTTCACTTAAATAAAAAGTAACACTCGTTACCTATGTATGTATTGGTGCGATGTTTGTCTATCTTAGCTCGATATTTTATTTCATGTATGATAGTTTCAAAGTTAGGTTTAGGGTTTTAAGGGTCATGCGCCGTTTGCGCCACAGACTAAGTAGAGGGTGGTCTGCGTTAACCTAATGGTCCAGTAGGTAGTAGAAGCTTAGGGTCGAATTTCGAATTGTGGAGGCCCCGGGGCCGGCCTTCGTTGGGGACGTTGAAATACACTAAAAATGATTTAAAGTTAACGTAAAAGATGTTTACTAGTCGGTTTTTTTTTCGTAGTCTCTTTTGAGGAGGCCCCGGTTGCCCTCCCCTAAATCTGGCCCTGTAAGAAGGCACTGTCATAGGTATTAGAAAATAAAACTACATCACAGGCTAAGTAGAGAGATACTCTAACTACATCAACTGGATCAGTACCCTGATTCACAATGCAATCGATTTGATCTCGAAACGGTATCAAACTTGGCGATCTGTCTTATCAGTTTAGAACGACAGTGATTAGGGTAGGGTAGGGTTTCAGAATCGCTACCTAGGAATGTTATTCTGTGCCGGAATTATTCCGACTGCGTTGTGAATTAGTACTTACCCAGGACGTCTACTCTAATTCAACGAAAACGTAATTTCGAAAAAAACTCGCGATTTTCCAACTCCGATTCTACTTCGATCCGTCGTTTTGTCCGTTTAAATGTTCTAAGCCTACTCTAATTAGTGTATGCTTAGAACATTTAGACGTCAAACAATGTTGTATCGGACGAAACGAAGTAGAACTCGTTCTACTTCGTTTCGTCCGAAAAATATTTCTGCTTCTTTCATAAACACACCAACCTGGACGTCTACTCTGTTTCTACGAAAACGAAATTTCGATACTCGAGAGTAGGAAAGTCGCGAGTTTTTTTTCGAAATTTCGTTTTCGTAGAAACAGAGTAGACGTCCAGGTTGGTGTGTTTATGAAAGAAGCAGAAATATTTTTTTTAATAAAACAAACAAGTTAAACTGATAAACATTTTCATTTATTAAACTCTTGACATTTTAGGATTACTTATTGAAAATAAGAACAAAATAAATTGTATTTCCCTTCAGGCATTGTCGTCTATAACAAGAAAAAATATACAATATAATTAACTACAATGTTCTGCTGATGTAACATAGTTACGGAATTAGGTAGCATAGCTATGAACAATGTACCTACTTAATAATTTTGTATCATGATGAAAAAAAAATCTCAATACATGTACAATTAGAGAGATTTATATTCTGTGGTGGTACCGTTGTACCCCAATCCGGACGTAACATCCACCATTGAGCCATTCCAGTCAAAGTTTCAGTAGTATTCAAAATTTATTGTGATTATATTAAGTTTGAAACATACGTAGTTTACATATTTACAGAGATTTGTAATATATACTTCGACAACTTCAAGCTAAACGTATCTTCACCCTTAGTTATAAAGATGGTAGTCCGAACAAAATCCGGACATTGAAACATCAGCAAGTTGAGACATCGCGCATAATTTTGAAATAGAACGAAGCTTTTCCCACCAAATCGTACAAACATGTATTGTATACCCACGACGTCACAGTCACACAGTACACAGTAAGAATTTGTTCACACTCAGATTAGTCCACGTAATGCATCACTTATATTTCTTCGGTCCGAATATGAGGTCAGCGTCGGGGGCTCCCTTGGGGTGCTGGTATTTTTGCCGCACGTGTTGGCCGCGATTGGGGTTCCCGCTGCCGCCTGAGCCGCCGCCGCTTTCAGCGCTGTATTCTTCCTCTTCCTGTCTTTCGGAGATGTTGAGGGTCAACCTGCGAAAAAGTAATAAGGTATATACAAAAATTATTCCAGAGTGTCTTTTATCAGACAACTCAAATACAATGAACTAAACAAAACATTTTGGGCGTCGACGTGAAATCGGGGCAGTGTGTTGTAACATAAGCTCACACTAAAATATGACTCGTTAATCGCCCTAGCGGTAATGCCCGAGCTACACGCTACACGAGGCTAGTTTTTCTAGCTAGGATTCATCATTATCAGCCTATTATATCCACAAATGGACATAGGTCTCTCCCATGGCTCACGACATAGCCCAATCTACCTGCTGCTTTACGTTCCCACCAACAGGCTCCTGTCTTCCGTATAGTTTACCTATTCGCGGTCGCCACTCAAGAACACACACTGACGTTTAATGGGTAAGGGGTTTGAAATGTGATATTAACTAAACGGTGAACATTTTTTTAAGTATATCTACTATGGAGTGATAAGACAGGCAGGACATGTGCCTGATGGTAAGCAAGATGTCTGCCCGTAACAGCTCAGTGACACGCAGCTATTGGAACATGAAGAGCCGGTTTTCACGGCGCGGTTGCCAACCGCGCTCGCTCGCGCTTGCGCGGCAGATTTGTATGTAAAAATTGAATTCAAAACTCACGACGCGGTTTATGGCCGCGGCGCCTGCGGCAGCCGCGCGGTTCTTGCGCAGTAGCTTTCCGCAGTAGAAACCGCGAAAACCTGCGGTCTCGTGAGTATTGAAACAAAACCGTCGACCGCGCGCGGGCGCGTTTGGAATCCGCTCCGTGAAAATTGGGCCTAACAGTCCAAATCATTATCGAGCACCGCACTGCGCTCGTCAGCCCCCTGTGACCCTCCCCCCTTCGGACCGCGCCTGGATATAACATCACATATTATTTGTAACGTAACATGTTAATTTAAATTCCACCTACCGTTTGACCCTCTCCATCTCCTGCTTATCAGCCAACGCCTGCTGCTGAAGGTTGCTCGCAAGCTCCGGAGGTGCATTGAACGATTTATACTGCGGCTTGGTGCCCTTACGCACCATCAGGACAAACTCGACGCCGTCGTTCCCTTGCTGCAAGTACGACGACTGATCAGCGGCAATGGAAATTGCCCTTTTGTTAATGGATGTGAAATACAAACTAAAGTGAATGATCGGTCGATTCGAAACAATGTCATTGAACAGAGCCTTTATGTAAAACAATCTAAAGGTAGCGGTTTGCGCGGAGACCGCGACAGGCACTTGACATTACGGAATTGTCTGGACGCCAGTTTGCGCCGAGACCGCGACAGGAGACCGAGACACGTGTCGCGGTCTCGGCGCGAAATGGCGCCCATTCAATTCCATAATATCAAGTGCCTGTCACGGTCTCAGCACGAACCTGCACCTTAGGTTATGTATGTCATTGAACAGTTAAGGACGACGCCCACTACGAATCTGCGTCGCGTCTGCACAAAAATCGTATAATGACGTGACGTCACTGGAAACTTCTAAGCGCTGTATCTTAGTCATTCAGTCAGTCTTCTTGTTTGTGAAAGAACAAATATGGGTTCAATATTTTTTATAACTTTATTTTTTTTATCTAACTGACGGATAAATTAGTTTTTTTTAAACATCTTGCCTATTAGGTACTTAGATTATGTTACACTAATAATAATAATAAAAAAGTTTCGTAGTTAAACCGCACTATATTAACTTGTAGATAAGTTAATAATGTGAGACATTTCACTATTGTACCGCATTTCGTTCAATGATATTGACATGAATCGACTCAGAAGGCAAACATGCATAGTGGAATATGTAGTTGATAAAAATGAAAAACAGTGCTACGGTGCTATGTTCGTCAGTTCAGCCAAGCCAATGTCACTAAGCAGAACTAGCACTAAGCTAACAGACAGAATGGAACTATAGCAAAATTGAAAAAAAAAGCAAATTCACGATGAATTAATGATAATTTACAGTTTTATTACAAGTTTGAGTGAATCAATAGAAATGAGACATTAACTCTAAATGTGATTTGTCTATATTACAAACACTGCCTTTACTATTTGTCAGCTATACGTGTTCAAAAGAATAAAACCAGCCAAGTGCGAGTGGGACACGAAGGGTACGGAACCCTTAGTGCGGGAGTCCCTTTATGGAGACCATTAGCAAATAAACGGAGAAAGCCTCTTTGGAATTATTCCGAATTCCATATACATGGACCATTGAAGTTTCCGCAGACAGGTTTTTGTCCAAAAGCTTTATTAAAATTTTGATTTTACGTTATAGTTCTAACGACGAATTCTACACCGCGTTTTAGTCTTATAGCGGCGCCATCTAGTTTGTTTGGGACGTACTTATCGAGCAAGAAACGGTAAAAAATCAAATTTGGTGTATGGGAGCACCCCATAAACATTCATTTTATTTGTTGTTATAGCGACAATAGAAATACATCAATTCAAAAATTTCAACTGTCTAGCTATCACCGTTCTTGAGATACAACCTGGTGACAGACGGACGGACGGACAGCCAAGTCTCAGTAATGGGGTCCCGTTTATACCCTTTGGGTACGGAACCCTAAAAATGATGTATTTTCGACCAGCTGTAACCGCGGCATACCTAAACTGATATGATATTTAGGGATTCATTTTGTTTTCGCGGATCTCTATTTTTTTATCTAAAATAAAAGTTACTTCTTATAACATAAGCTGTCAGCGAAAGTCCCTTTAAAATAGGTCCAGCCTTTTCAGATATTGGTCGGAACAAAAAGACAGACAAAAATAATTGACAGTCATAGGAACTGCCGATAGAAGTGAAAACTTATAACTCAGAATTCGATAGCTCACTTTGGAAACTACGCGGGTGAAACCGTAGGGCGCGGCCATGAGCATGGCCATGGTCCCGAGTTTACCCGAAGATTTCTTTCATTCCCGAGCGTGATGCTTGGATGATGTCAATTCACAGTCCACGAAAAATCGGTCTGTGGTCGGCCAAAAGCAGTTTTCATTTCAAAATTTAGTGAAAAGTCGTTAACTTAGAATTACAGACACTTCGATTTCATTTATATGTATAAATATAGATACAACCCATTGATGAAGCTCTTACCAATAACTGTTCATAAGTTTTCTTAGTGGTCTGTCTGCACGTCACAGGTACAGCGATGTCCCTCTGTTGCGGACGATTCTCTCTTTGCCTCTCTGCTATATTTTCCAGTACCATTTTTTCAAATGCAGATTCAAACTCCATGTCTTCTACCTGCAAATATTTTAAATTAGTACAAGTAAAAAATATGTGTAAGTATGGAAAAAAACATTGCAAATACGCACTGGTTTAGACGCAGGTCTTCTCGGTTCAACTGAATTAATGTCTTCATTGCATTGCATCTCATTATCTTCCATTCCCGTGTTCTCAGTCAGTGGCTCTTCATCCGAGCTCTCCTCAGGCAGCTGAGGATTGTCAGTCTCGTCATCAGTCTCAATAATCGTGTCCAATCCGTCATTCACCTCGTTAATGCTATCCTCACCTTGTTCGTCATTCTCATATTCATCCTCTCCCAATTCAGGATACAAGGTCTGTCTCAGTTCCTCGATAGCATCTTTACACTGTTGCCAATTTGTAAATAAAACCAGCTTCGGTCTCAAAGTCGTCAAACACTCCTGATAAATATACTTGACGTAAATGGGGAATTTGTTTTCTTCCGTCCAGATTGGATCAGACTGTTTGAACCAATAGTAGTTTTGGAAGAACGTCAAAAAGTAGTCGAGTCTCTTCTTGCTCGACCCGCTGTTGAAGTAAGCGCCGCATGTTTCTAGCAACGCGCACACTAATCTGATCCTAAACACATTGTCTGGCAGATCGAGAGGCGACACATTCCCGTGTTCATTTGTCACACCAAACGTGATAAATGAGTATAGAACTGTGAAAACGTCGCGTGAATCTAAGAGCTTGTAGTTGTAAAGTTCTCCTAGATATCGAACTGTGGCGATTCTTCGTTGATTGTATCTGGGGTGAGGGTCTTCCATCGTTACCCTGATCTCTTCTAGAATGGTGTCGACGACCGCGGGCGCTACGGCCTCTTGCCACACGGCGAGTTCTGCTGTCAACCTTGCAAGTGCTCTTCTAGCACTGGCCCTAACCCTCCACCCTCCAGCCAAATGTTGTACCCCGATAGCCAAAACGTCGGGATCTTCCCAGTTTAACTTTCGCATAAGTCTTAGGATCTTCTCTTCATTGCTCTTCTGAAGGTCCTCATGTAAGATTTTTCTAATGAATTGGTGCAGTGGTAGTTCTTCTTCTTTGGGCTGTGCGGGAGCTTCGGGCGGGCATACATAGTAAAACGCGTTTTCGATTTGCGTGACATACCGCGAATCTAAGGCTGAAACAGTCTAACAAAGACAATTTGTTGTTTAATTCATAAATAAATCTTTCAATTAAGTTTAATTAATTAATATGGATTTTTAATCTGGATTAAATTAGGTACTTTCATTTAATTTAATTTAGAATTAGAATTTGCTGGAAATTATGATTTTAGTGATGTTTCCGACAAGTGTTTAGTACCACTGGCATTTGGTTTCAGCGACCATGTTCAGTAGTAAACTACGATTCATAAGATCATTTTTAATGAAAAATGGTTGTAATTGCCATATATTTGGCACATCGACTTTACAAGACGCAGTCTAGCCTTTACAGAAATTTTATCTTACCTTTTTTCTCATCATTTGTTGTAAATAAATCATAGTTCTTTGGTGTGTATCAGGGTTGCAGTACAGATACCTTCCGCAAGTTTCTAACAAATTACACGCCATTTCAATGTGATGATGTTTAAAGTCATGGAGCAACACTTTCAGACAGTACAAAGCTTCTATTTTGGAGTAGAGACCAAATTTGACTAGTTCTCCAATAAATCTGACCACTTTTATCTGCAAAATGAAATAGATTAAGGTAAGTTCAAATTCGTATTTCGATAGGCATGGTGATTAAAATATTGACTGAATTCTCTGGAGTAGGTATGTAAATTTAGTAGTTAATATGGTTTCTAGTAATGATATTTCATTTTTATGTTTTCGTTGATATAGATTAGTGTGTGTTCGTGTGTTTGTTTTTTAACTTTATTATATGTTTTTTGTGTCGCTTTACTTATAATAAATTTAATTGTATTTTTGAGATAATAAATACACTAGTTAGTTTGTCAGGTAGATTATTAAAAAATATTGTACACATATTTTTTATTTTATTTCGCAAACAATAAATAACGAAGATATAGTGCTTAGAAGTTTCGAGTGACGTTATTTCTATAAGTATACGATATTTATGTAGATCTCACAACCCCCCACTTCAGAAGTTTCATGAAATATTTCTTACTGGTTTTTAAAATTTGAAAAAAAAAAAAAAAAAATTCATGTCCCATATTTTTCTATAATCCAAAGGATGGACTAATTATGACCATAAATATATTTATGACCCAGTCTTCATCCCAATTATAAGAAGAAACAAAGAAAAATAAGAAGATAACAAAATCACAAAATATTACTGTAAACTTTGCTAAACATATTATATCTATTTACCTTAGATTCAATATTTATTTGATCCTTTTTCCGGACATGATATTTAAAGTCCTGTTTAAGCATCTGGCACAAATCCACACACACGTCTGGCAATACAGGATACAATATCGCCGCAAACCGAGAATAGAATGGCAACAAATCTAGTCTGGTTCTAGCAACCCCGAAGAGGACTCTCGTCAGTTTTCGGCGATTGTTTTTGGTGTTGAGATTCAATACGAAGTCTACAGCAGCGGTGTCAATGAGTTCTCTATTGATGCAGTTTGGCAGTTCATTGAGGAATGCATCAAGGGCATATCTGAAAATTGGAAATAATTTTTAAAATCACAGTACTTACATCAGTGAAGTAATGCCATCTCTTCCACAAAAAATCCATGTCACATAACATAAAAGATATGATTTCGTTTATTTTCAAATTAAACAATTTGCAACTACCTACATATTTATTTAAAACAAGAAAAAATGAAACATTTTGAAATATCGCCTATACTAATGGTGTTTTGAATGAAAGCGCTAATCTCAGGAACTACCCAAATCTAATCCACAGCTTTTTAGTTCAGTATTTTTTTTTTTATAGGATAGAGTGACGAGACGAACAGGACATTTGCCTGATGGTAAGCAACACTCCTGCCACATAACAGCACAGTGATACACAGCTATTGGAGCATGAAAGTCCAAAATCCAAATCATTACCTAGCACTGCACTACGCTAGTCACCCAGAGATCTAAGATATTATGTCTCTAAGCCCTGTAATTGTCTCTGGAAACATTGCCCTTCAAACCGGAACACAGTAACGTTTGCACATTACTGCTTTGCGGTTGAATAACTGGCAAAGTTGTGGTACTTCCCCAGGCGGACTCTGCCAAGAGTCCTACCACTACAAAAATTGTTTAATAATTGTTTTCATGTAAGCAACTTACTTGTTAGATATATTAGTAGGTTGGACCTCCTCTTGTTCCACTTCTGGCACAGTTGGCTCCTCTGTATCACTCAGTTCGTCTTCTTTCAGATCTTCATCAAGCATTTCCTCAGTTACTGTTTCTGTTTTATTTTTTACAGTCTGAAAAAGGTATGAACCATTTTAATGTGAATTTGTATGGATAATAATAGATATTGCAATGCATTATTAAATCTAATTTAGGCTTGCAATGTTCATAGATACATTTTATTAAAAAGACAGGCCAAAACAAAAACGATACACAAAAAGAATGGACAAGGTTTAACACTAGTGCCACAAGATGGCAGCCTTATTGCTAAAATTGATCTCTTTCAGGGAACCTTAGGTTAGAAAATGATGTGTTTAATATGTATATACTATACATATATTATAAATATATCTGTTTGATACTGGCATAGAATAGATACAGAGGTGATTATGTAATGAAATCAAGATTGTGAATCTAAAATGTATGTAAGTAATCATTGTGGAAGATGCCATGACATTCAATGTAGTTATAAAAATATAGGATCCTCTGATTATCATTTCCAACAGCAGCATGTCCTCCTACCTAGTTTTCCAGTAGACATACTGTCATATCATGGGAGAGGGGTGTATTTAATCTTATTCAAAAGTGAACCGTAGATCACGCTAAACGTCATGGGAGAAGGTTGTATTCAGTATTATTCAACAGCGAAACATGATTCAGGCTGAGCAGTCATCAGTGCGTGTTGCCAGTGATGACTTATGAAACTGAGACGTGGTCCTTAACTATAGGCCTCATGACAAAGTCAAATTCACACAGCAAGCTATGGAGAGAGCTATGCTCGGAGTCTCTTTGCGCGACAGAATCCGTAACAAGGACATTCGCAGAAGAACGAAAGTAGACGACATAGCTCGAAGAGCACCTAAGCTGAAGTGGCAATGGGCAGGCCACATCGCTCGCAGAACTGACAACCGATGCGGAAGAAAGGTTCTCGAGTGGCGACCACGAACCGGAAAACGCAGTGTTGGACAGCCTCCCACTAGATGGACAGATGACCTCACAAAGGTCGCTGGAAACCGCTGGTTGTAGGTTGCGCAGGACCGTTTGTTGTGGAAATCTAGGGGGGAGGCCTATGTTCAACAGTGGACGTCTTGCGGCTGATGATGATGATGATGAGTCATGGGTGAAGGTTGTATTCAATATTATTCAACAGTGAACCATGGATCAGACTGAGTGCTGTTATTAATATTATTCAACAGTAAACCATGGATCACACTAAAGAGCCATGGGAGAAGATTGTATTCAATAGTGAACCATGGATCAGACTGAGGGGTCATGGGTGAGGTTGTAATCAATATTATTCAACAGTGAACCATGGATCAGACTGAGGGGTCTTGGGTAAAGGTCTTGTATTTCTACTAATGACCCCCCCAAAATCTGAGGCTGTGTACTGGTGACCCCCTCCAAAATTCGAGGCTGGGACCGCGCCTGGTTATACCCCAGGATAGGACATCCCATGGCTATCTTAACCTGATAATAAACTATATTATTTTTGAAAATTCAATCTATTTATACTAACCTCTTTCAACTGGTAAAGGGGCATGAAAACCTTCAAATCTGGCAAACTAGTGTAAAAAGTCCTAGTGTCCTCGTCCTGCCACGGATCAGTTCCGGCATGCATGTTATACTCCTCATTCCCTCCGATAGTGACGGACCCTTGCGTTTCTATCACTGTCAGCGATAGAGTCGGAGGCTCTCCTGCTTCTCCCAGCTCTTCACCCAGTACTTCTGCAAAGTTCTGAGCTCCTAGTAACAGCTTATCATATGTGGCCTGAAATTATATGATGATGGATAATGAAACAAAACAGACATGTGTCGAATAATAGGTTGGCAAGTAATAAAATAATAAACTGGTAATATTATTTGATCACATTGTGAAAAGTATGAAACAGTACTATAATATGGCAGAGTAGTTTTGGGTTTATTTATTGCAAATATCATCGTTCATATTGAAATTAGTTCTATGTGAAAAATTACAAGTAATGTTGCCTAACTATTATATAAAATACATTTTGGTGTCATAAAATATTTTAACCAGTATTCTGTTTTTTTGCTCTTCTGTATACTTGTAATTTTTCACATAGAACTAATTGCAATATGAACGACAATATACAAAATAACAAATTTTACATCTTATTAACATTACGGACAGACCAGAATATTGGACTTTTTTTAGTCCAATATAATTATGCTCAATCTAACGAAACATTATAAACCTATATAAGACTAGCTATTGTATTATGTTGGTTAGTAAATTAATATACATAATTATTTCCAATGAATATAATAATCATTAATTAACCAGCTTTTTGGGTAATATATTACACGCCGCACCGGCACCTCAAGCGACTATCCAAGGCAAAATATCTAGCTGTTAAGAGTACTTGATGTACCCCATTTAACACGAGTTGTTACATTAGAGAACATTTAATAACCTGATGTTGTTCCAACTGGTCCTTCCGTTCCTGTGAGAGCTCCCCTCTAGTGTGCAGAGTCCGTTGATTAGCCGCATGTAGAGCTTGCAACTGCCCTCTCTCAGCTAATAAGTGCTTAGTTAGGGATGCAAAGTAATCTTTGAGCAGAGTTCTAACAGCTGTCTGCTTTTCTGCCGGTAAAAATGTGTTTCGAGGAACTGGCATGTTATATTTCTGAAAATTATACATATTATTATTTTTCATTTATAAACTCCATCACAACTCTCATGAAAAACAGAATAATTTTAAATGTTTGATGTAGCAAACACAATTATTAAATTTAGAGGCATTAAACCGCATAAGGCAATTGTATCAGCTTCCCGATTCAGGCCAAACCTAGTGTGGAAGTTATAATTAACAATTTTATTGTATGTGTTACTTTGGTAAAAAAATACTCTTTTTATTTTTTCTCAACATTAGGTAAATAATTTTTCTCATATTATACAGATAATTTCTGTCTACTATTTAAATGAAATTACTTATAGTAGGAGATACATGTAGAAATGGTGTTGGTTACGTGTGTACGTATTGGTAATGGGTTAGGTATGATTTCAACATGGAAACTTTTTAGTTCTATACTAGCTCAGATCTATCTTGTGCAATGTTGTGCCTTCCACTGTCAGTGTGAGCTTGAGTGTGGTTTAGTAATGTACATGTGCAGTAAAATGTATGTGTATTTATTTTTGGATAATATTCAATATTATTGGGGAAACAATAATCCACATATTATCCAAAAAAATAAAATTTTTCATTGTTTTATCATTAGGTATATCTGTGACTAGCAGTGCCCTGCGGTTTTACCCGCATAGTTGTCGTTCCCGTTATTTTCCCGGGATAAAAAGTAGCCTGTGTTCTTTAAGACTACAATCTAACTGTATTCCAAATTTCAGCTTGATCTATTCATCTGTTACAGCGTGATTGAGCAACAAACATCCATACTTTGACATTTATAATATTAGTGGAATTAGTGCGATTTGTGATTTCACAACATTTACTCAACTTTCAAAGATCACTTTTTAATCACATGGATTAAAAAGTAATAATTCATTGTTCATTCTTGTGGCCAAAATGTAAACAAATCCAGGCATGAAAACATTTTCCAATTACTTACTTCTGAGGTATCCCTAATTTTTTTAGGCATTAGTCCAGCATAATCATCTCCACAATGTTTACAAAAGGACATCAGTATTGGTATATTATTGTGATCCTCTTTATCCATATTGATGAGCACAGTTAGGACATTGCCCAGTAGAGGTAGTCCAGTCTTGTTAACAAATATCCCAACAGCCACTAGCTCAGCATAGAATCTTATATCAACACGCAACTTCGAAGAGTTGGTAATTTTATCTGTGGTCTTGAAAGTTAAGATTTTTTGCCAATTCTCAAAGAAATTTGGAGAAAACTCTGCATAGGTGCGATGCAATGCAGAACTAAGTTTTATAGCAGCTGGGATATCGGACATCTTCAACTTAGCCTCAGCGATAGCGGCCGCTACTTCAGAGATATATTTCGTAAGGTTCAAGCCAGCAAAATCTTTCAACAATGTATCAATTTGTGACGCACTGAATGATTTTAGCTTCTTCACAAATGTTGTATTTTTCTTCAGTCCAGAATCCAGTTTCGAGAAATGGTTTTCCGGTGGCCGTGTGCAGTTTAAGTTCTGATTTCGAAGCTCTGCTTTTAGTTTTAGCCTTGTTTCTAGGTTAGTTACGTACTCAGCTAGAGCTGCTTTGTCGATCTCCTCCGTATTCTCGGATGCTTCCTCCAGGGATTTTTCATCTTTCGTATCATCTTTATCGTTTATAGTCATGATTCTAAGTGGATAATTTCATTACAATTTTACAAAAAGATAAACGCAAGCAAAACATCCACCAATTTGTCCGAAACTCCGAAACACCTCCGAAACCCGAAACAATCACAACAAAACTTCTCGATTTTGACTTTTGATTTTGACAATCGACATCGTAATTGTTTTTTTTAATTGTTGTTTATTTTTTTCACGAAATGACAGCCACAGTAAGGCTGTGGCCACACTGACGAGAAATGCCATTAATTATCGCGATAATGGACGTTAAAAGCCGGGTCACACAGAGGCGATCCGATAGGATAGCGATAGCGATCCGATAGCGAGACGGGATTTTTGTAATGTTCGAATTTGTATGCAACCTGACACACAGCAAGCGGGCGCGATCCCTTACTCGGTATCGGATCACTATCGCTATCGGGTTAGCGATTCTGAAACCATTCGGTTGCATCCGACACGGAAACTCATCTCTCGGTCTTTGTCATGCTAAACAGATAAGACAAAGACCGAAAGATGAGATTCCGTGTCGGATGCAACCGAATGGTTTCAGAATCGCTACCCGGATCGCTATCGCTACCGGATCGCCCTCTGTGTGACCCGGCCTTAACCGTAGGTGTACACACACCTATGGTTTATGTCCATTAGGTGTAGCCCGCCATCCAAGCCCGCTATTACACCGTAATTTTTAAGTGATTACAGGGTACTGCGAAACGATTCTGAACCCAGTCGGATTGATTTCGACACGGAGTCAAACCTCTCACACTGATTCTACTTATAGTCAGCGTGAGAGGTTTAATTATAACACCTTTCATTTATTTCAAAAGTGAGGAACATCTTAGGGACTATAACTAATTATTTTTACATTTTATACCATTGTACCAGTAGTACATAAGTAACTATTTCACCCACAACATCATTCAAATTTTAGAACATTTTTTTTTACAGCTAACACCTTTCATTTATTTCAGCATCTTAGAAACTATCGATAAAAGCAATAGTGGACCTTTCGCTTTTATATATACAGATTTAATTTGCACTATGTCAACTCAACTCAAATGGTTTTGTCGGTTTTGGCCTCCGCACTAAATCAGTGTTGGCAAGGAGCTGGATTGCCTCGACATTAACATGGTAATGAAGTCTTCGTTCATGCGTTTCTGCATAATTTTTTATCACTTCACTCAGAATCCATGTTTAGGTATCGATGGATGTTGGCATTTCTTATACCATAAATATAGGGGAGCGTTGACAATGCCCCTTTGCACTTTGTTTTAAAATATAATTTCAATATTAGGTACTTGGTTTGGAACAGCCCCACATGTATCGCAGACCTGGGTTAGTGATGCCAAACACAATCCCAACGGCTGAAATTCGGAATCCTGATTTTGTCATTCTATATAAACAGCGATTCTAAATCCATTCGGTTGCATCCGACACGGAATCTCATCTCTCGGTCTTATCTGTTTAGCATGACAGATACAGGAATTGTCATTCCAATTTTGAACCATTCGGATTGCACTTCAAATCGCTACCCAGATAAGACAAAGACCGAGATAAATATGAGACTCCGACTGTGTTCAGAATCGCATGCCTGATAACTGTTGAGGCAGACGGGTTCTGAAGTGGAGACCGCGAATCGGTAAACGTGGTGTAAGACGTCCTAAGACTAGGTGGAGTGACGATATACGAAAGATAGCTGGTGGCCGTTGAAAACGTAAGACCGAATATCTGGCTGAGTGGCGTATTATGGGAGAGTGTCCAGCAGTGGACGAACACAGGCTGATGTTAATGATGACCCAACAGTTGTGACTGGAAAATACTGGACATATTCTATGGGGTTAATACTTTCGATTGGTATGGAATTCGGCTAATAATGAAACCGGTGATATATGTTTTTAGGGTTCCGTAAAACGTAAAAACGGAACCCTTATAGATTCGTCTTGTCTCGTGATAACGTCTTATAATTCGATGAAGCCGGCTGCACGCCCACAAAACATGACGTCATGTACTGTTACCGTCGGTCGTTACCGTCGGTCGTTACCTCGCCGCATGTTTGTTACAGTTGTATTAATTATTTCGACCAGTAGTTCAAGCGGGGATGTAGCTCAGTGGTAGAGCGTTCGCTTTGCATGTGAAATGCCCCGGGTTCGATCCCCGGCATCTAAAAGCTTTTTTGCATTGTTTTGATTGAAAATGACTAAATTCAACTGATTACTTTTTACATACAAATCTATTAAACAAATGAAATTAAAATTTTCTTTTGGAAAATGCTACCATTCCATTAGTATTTTCTTAAGACGTTGTCACGTTCTATCGTCAGTAAACCGACTTTACAGACAAACATTTTTTTTTTTAAATATAAAGTGACGAGACGAGCAGGTCATGTGCCTGATGGTAAGCAACATGCCTGCCACATAACAACACAGTGACACGCAGCTATTGGAACAAGAAGATTCCAAATCATTACCTAGCACTGCACTGCGCTCGTCACCCAGAGATCTAAGTTGTTATATCTCTAAGCCCTGTAATTTCACTGGATCTGTCTGTCTGTCTGTCCGTCCGTATGTCACAGCCACTTTATGCCGAAACTATGAGAACTACACTGTTGAAATTTGGTAAGTAGATGTATTCTGTGAACCGCATAAAGATTTTGAGAAAAAAAAAAAAATTAGAGTTGCCCCTCCATACTGAAAACTAAAACTCAAAAAACTTTTTGAAGTGAAAACTTCTTTAGGCGCGCTATAGACAGAATTTTCGTGGGCTGTGAAATGGATTCATCAATCGTCACGCTTGGATATGATAATGGATCGGATCGGATATGAAATCTTCGGGTAAACTCGGTAAAAACGGCCAGGTAGGTACCAGGGCAACAGAAACAGTAAAGAGTTTCGATTACCTAACCCAGCGTTTATCTCCAGATACCAGGACAACAGAAATATAAAAGAGTTGCGTTTGCCCCTAGGTACGAGCAGTACCAGGGCAACAGCAGTTTTTCACTTCTATCGGCAGTTCCTATGACTGCCAATTTTTTTTTCATCAAACCTACACGT
Organism: Ectropis crepuscularia; assembly: GCA_963693475.1. NCBI lineage: Eukaryota > Metazoa > Arthropoda > Insecta > Lepidoptera > Geometridae > Ectropis > Ectropis crepuscularia. The sequence continues at coordinate 7,548,839 of OY856344.1, read as the reverse complement.
GTAGGGTGTCTATCGATAGGTCTTCAAAATGTTGAGATTTCTAACATATTTTTTGTTTGTCTACACTGAATAATTTGCACGAGAGACACTTCCAAAGTAGTAAAATGTGTCCCCCCCCCCTCTTACTTCTAAAGTAAGAGAATGAAATAACTAAAAAAAATATATGATGTACATTACCATGCAAACTACCAACGAAATTTGGTATTGGTATTATGTTACTTGCTGCAACAGAACCCTTCATAGGCGAGTCCAACTCGCACTTAGCCACTTTATTTATTTGCTTTAAAAGCTTCAGAATGTTTTACCTAGATGGCGATTAACACAAATACTATGACCGCATTAAAAAAGACGTTGTCACGTTCAACTATCGTCAGTAAACCGAGTTTACAGACAACCATTTTTGAAGTGAAAACTTCTTTAGGCGCGCTATAGACAGAATTTTCGTGGGCTGTGAAATGGATTCATCAATCGTCACGCTTGGATATGATAATGGATCGGATCGGATATGAAATCTTCAGGTAAACTCGGTAAAAACGGCCAGGTAGGTACCAGGGTAACAGAAACAGTAAAGAGTTTCGATTACCTACCTCCAACAGCCCAGCGTTTATCTCCAGATACCAGGACAACAGAAATATAAAAGAGTTGCGTTTGTCTCTAGGTACCAGTACCAGGGCAACAGAAACAGTAGAGTTGCAATATTCTGTATAATTAAGTTGATATAAAACTAGATGGCGCAACCATCGATTTAGCTGGCGGTGTTGAAATTATGCGAATGTACATAGACCTACGATGGTTTAACAAATAATTTGTCCCCTGACAAGGTAAGAAATAAATTAGACAATTCAATTAAAAGTGAGAACATTTGAGTCACAAGTTTTCACTTCTATCGGCAGTTCCTATGACTGCCAATTTTTTTTAATATGGTTTTTCATCCTGGAAGGGCTCAAATTCAGAATGACAATACTTGTTTCTGTCATTCTAAACAGATAAGACAATGACCGAGAGACGAGATTCCGTGTCGGGTCAATCCAACTGGTTTCAATGATACGAAGCTATTGGAACATGAAAGAGTCAAAATCATTACCTAGCACTAAACTGCGCTCGTCATCCAGAGACATAATTATTTTAAGATGTTTTGTCTCTTTGCCATGTATTTATTGACACACTACATTGAATATAAAATACATTTTATCGATTTCAACCAATAAACCTCTCGGTGAAGGGGGTCTATATGGGTGACATAACATTTTTTGTCCTATTTTAGGTAGGCATAACGTTTTTAGGACTAATGATAATTTACCATAACAACTAAACGCATAACTGTCTTCGCATAATGTTAACTAGCATAACCATATATGACATAACGATAACTTAGCATAATATTTAAAGGCATTTTTTTTTTTTTTTTTTTTAACTTTTTATAGGCTTACACTTGACCGCCATCTCACCTGATGTGAAGCGACGATGCGGTCTACGATGGAGCGTGTTTACCTAGAAGAAACCGATTCACTCTCAATTTGAAGACACAAAGATTATAGTCAACAGGGAAAACCCACTCAGGCAACGCATTCCACAGCCTAGACGTTCTTATCACAAAAGTAGAGTCAAATCTCTTCGTTCGCGTCTTTGGAACATCAACCATGAAACGATGTCGTTTTTTCGAGCTACGAGCATTCCGATAGAAAAAAGGGCAAGGTGGTATTAGATCATGTAAATCAGTCGCACACTCTCCGAAGTGTATTCGATAAAAAACTGAAAGGCTAGCGACTTTTCGGCGATGTTCAAGACTTTGTAGTCTTTTTCGCACAAGAGTGTCGTTGCCTATGAGCCTTTTGGCACGTCTCTCGATCGATTCCAAGGCCTCCAGCTGATACTTAGCCGAACCATCCCAAAGATGCGAACAGTACTCCATACAAGAACGAATTTGAGCCTTATATAACGTGAGCAACTGCTCAGACTTGAAGTACCTTCGCACCTTTGAGAGGACACCTAGCTTTTTGGCAGCTAATTTGGCCTTGGACTCGATATACGAACCAAAGTTCAGCGTAGATGTCAATGTAACGCCCAAAAGCTCAAGACGGTCAGAAATCGGAACGAATACACCTCTAAAGGTTGGAGTCAGTTGAAAAGGACTCCTTTTAGCGGAGAACAGACACGCCTGCGTCTTACTCTCGTTGAACTTGACCAGATTGGCATCGCCCCATGTAGACACCGCCTCAAGGGTCAAGCTCAAACGCTCGATCAGACTCTCTCTTAGTACCTGAGTTTGCTGCCCACTGGCTCTCGCACTAGAAATGTAACTCTCTACAACGGTGCTATCATCTGCGTACCCAAAGATACCGGGCTTCAACAGATCGTTGATATGTAGCAGGAAGAGCGTCGCAGAGAGTACCGACCCTTGAGGGACTCCGGCATTGATAGCCATTTGATCCGACGAGCAGCCATCAATGACGACTCGTATGGATCGATCCCTCAAGAAGTCCGATATCCACGAAATAAACCCAGGAGACAAACCATAACTAGAAAGCTTGCTTATAAGGCCATCATGCCAAACCCTGTCGAAAGCCTTCGAAATATCCAGGGAGACTGCAAGTGCTTCCCCGTGTTTCTCGATAGCTTCACTCCAGATGTGAGTGACGTACGCTAGAATATCCCCGGTGGACCGGTTTCGGCGAAACCCGTATTGCCGGTCACTGAGGAGGTCGTTTGATTCTAGGTACGTCAGGAGCCTGTGGTTTAAGACACGTTCCATAGTCTTGCAGAGTATGGACGTGACTGAGATGGGCCTGTAGTTGGCAGGGTCAGCACGACTACCCTTTTTAGGCACTGGTTGCACATTGGCAAGCTTCCAAGACTTCGGTACTAATCCAGTTTCGAGAGAGAGTCTAAATAGACGCGTCAGTATCGGGGACAACTCAGGCGCACATGCCTTCAACACTAGGGCAGGAATACCATCTGGGCCACTGGCTTTATTCACGTCCAGATTTCGTAGCACTTTGCGAACCTCAATTTGGCGAATGTGTACCTCTGACATGAGAGTCGGACAGCCAGGTGGAGTAGGAGGTGTCGCGCTACCAGCATCTAGACGAGAAGATTCCGCAAACTGAGATGCAAACAAGTTTGCTTTCTCCATTGCGGTGTGAGCCAGTGTCCCATCAGGCTTCAGCATTGGAGGTAGTGAGGGGCGGCAGAAGTTCGATTCGACCGATTTAGCTAGGGACCAAAACGCTTTGCTACCCGCAGGATACGAAGCTAGTTTGTTCCCTATTCGACTAATGTGGTCAAAACGAGCCCTCTGAAGAACCTTTTTGCTTGCCTTAGCAGCCTTGTTGAACGCTTTCTTCTTCTGGTGTATGTCCCTTGCCTTGCGCTGTCGAGCATCAACCCAGGCTAGGTAGGCCTCATGTTTAAATGCTTCAGCACTTTTACATTGAGAACCAAACCAAGGGCGAGCTTTGCTGGATAATGGGACGTCGGAGTATGGAATGAAATATTCCATAGCCGTTCGTATTACATTAGTCACAGCATCCGCGCAGACTGAGGGATCACCAGAAGTAAAGCACAACGACTGCCATGGGTAAGATGCAAAGAAAGAGCGCATCTCGTCCCAGTCCGCTGACTTGTATCGCCACATCCGCCGGTTGCCTCTGGGGCTGGGATCAGGCGGATGGTAGACGGATACTGACTTCACCAGACAGTGGTCGGAGCTGCCTAACGGCGAAGATACCGCCACGGAATAACGGTCTGGATCTGTTGTCAGCAGAAGGTCTAAGCAATAAGGTGTATGCGACTCAACGTCGGGCACTCTTGTTGCCTCTTGGACCAGCTGGGTTAGGTCTAACGATAAAGCTAGCTTTCTCGTTTCCTGCCCAGCGTGGTCAGTGTCCCGGTATGGGAACAGCCATTCCTTATGATGGCCGTTAAAATCCCCCAGTAACACTAATTGGGCCGAAGGGTATTTCTGTTGAGCCGCGTCCGCCGCTTCACTTAAATATTCTGTGAGCCTAGTCGTCTCCTGGTCTCCGCTGTGCGACCGATACACACATGCATAGACAATTTTGTCTATACCTGTGTCCACTAGTACCCAAATAACAGAAAACCTAGTGTCCTCAAGATTACGGAGACGCCGACAGCAGATGTCGTCACGGGCGTACAGGCACACACCAGCACGAGGCCGGAATTTGTGCTCCAGGGTATAACCTGGGTATGTTAGGTACGCCACGTCCGACGGACAACCTATCTGCGTCTCCGTTAGGAACAAAAGTGACGGCTGATCAGTCTCGAGATGGTGATGGACTGCCGTGAGATTGGAGTGCAATCCTCTGATATTAGTGAGGTGCACTTTAATGGTCAAGGAGTGCAGCCGCTTTAACACTTTATTTCCTTTTGTAACTTTTATCATGATTTTTGTATGGTGTGAGAGAAGATCGGTGGGAAAACGGAAGTAGAACGAGGCAGCATAACACTTACCAATGGTCACAACACACAACACAAATACATGTATGGAAAACTAGTCTGGAGACTGCGGGGACGCCCGAGCCCCCCCGGAGATGTCTATCTGGCCTTGACTTCCGGTCGCCAACCGGCAGGATAGCGCATCCCGGGATTTTTCGCTAGATGGCGGGGCAGCCTTTCATGAGTGGCTAGCTCACTACTTGGGCCCCCAACTATCTGCGGTCGGTCGCGGCAACCGTGCCTCGGATCCCGCTACCCTCCAAGACTAGCCTTCCCATGTAATGTATCAGTGTGTGACAATCTGGTCTCGTTTTTATGCTGCAACTGTTCTGACCCGTTTTCCCTTAATGGCGTCACCAGACAACATGGCGGAACACGGCTGGGCCGCTTGGCGGCATGACTTAGTCTGGTGGGTGGTCACCAGCCTCGGCCGAAGCCTACCACCGGTATTTTTGTCACCTGATTGGCACCACCCAGGGACTACGTGTGGGGTTTCTATGTACAGGTGCTTCCCCACGGACGTAGGTGACTCGGCCCCCAAACCATGGCATATATATGGCATAGCCATATATAGCCCACAGATAACTTAGTTATGTTATGTTTCGACGCATAACTATAAATAGCATAATGTTTAAAGGCACACATTGAGAAAAACATAACAATACTTAAACATAATGATCAACGGCATAAACTTTAAACGCCTAACTAGTGTAAAGTGTAAAGTGTAAAGTGTAAAGTGCAAAGAGCGGACTGTAGCAACAAAATTTAAATAAAATACGTGGGAGTGTAAAATGGGGGTGGGTACTTTCACAACAATGTTTATTATTCGTAATGTAGGTATCTGCTAGGTTGATAAGATCATCAAGAATAAAGAAAATTATACATCAAAAACAGCATTTTTACTAGCGATAGCTAGTAATTTAAAATTGAAATAAAAATGTGACCTCGTCAAATACGAGGACATTATTTAATCCATTTCATATATTTCATGATTAAAACACATTACGCCAAAAAACGATTATGCAAAAGTTACATTATGACACTATATGTTATGCTACATTCAATATGACAAAGTAAATCATGAAAAAAAATGCGATTTAAACGGCACCTTAAAAAAATAGAACAAATAAAAAATGCCTAAAAACTATTATGCGTCTCATCAATAGTCGAATTTAATGTAGTGCAATAGATTGTTATGCTTAAAACACATGACGCCAAAAAATGATTATGCGAAAGTTGCATTATGACACTATACATTATGCTACATTCATTGTAACAAAGTAAATTAGGAACAAAAAGGTATGCGTTTTAATAGGCTCCCCGGTGAAGGTCTTTGTTTATTTCATATGGGATCCTATATTGACTACATGCCCGTTAATACAATTTATGGATTAAATTAATCACCAGGAGACCTATGCAGGATGATAGAAGGGTAAAAAGTAATAAGATACAGCACTATGCCGTCACTTGTAAGCTGTCCGCTGTCCAATTGAGTGCAGTTGAAGAAGGGTTGCAACCCTCGGTAATTTCTTTTTGTCATATGATTTTTCTGCGGCATTGCGAAATAATGGATTAGAAGAGGTATTGAAACTGTATGGAACCAATGCCGTACATAATCAAATGACCAAATTTACTCTGTAAATCGTTAGAAAATAATGATTTTTTCCGAAAAACTAATAACTAAAAAGTTAAAATTTCTAATTTTTATAGTTTCACCTCTTCTAATCTATTATTCCGCAACGCCGTACAAAAATCATGCGACAAGGTGAAATGATCGAGGGTCGCAACCCGCTCTCTTCAACTGCACTCAGTTGAGCAGCTTACAAGTGACTGCATAGTGCTTAATCTTATTACTTTATACCCTTCCATCATTCTACATAGGTCGCCTGGGTAGCAATTCTAAATCCAATCCGAGTGGTTCGGAATCGGAATGACAACGCCTGTCTCTGTCATGCTAAGCAGATAAGGCAAAGACCGAGAGATGAGATTGCGTGTCGGATGCAACCGAATGGATTTAGAAACGCTACCCTGGTGGTTTTTAACTCTTAAATTTTGTTCATGGCCTGTAGTTATCGCTCTACTTAGTCTGTGCCTGTGCCTTAGCCATAACCATAATCATTAAGAAGCCGAGACTAAAAGGATTTACTGCCAACCTGGTAAAAACTTGTAAAAAAAAAAGAAGCAAGGTTGTTTAAAAAAAAAACAAAAATCAATATGTACCAGTGAAAATAAAAATAAACAAGGGCTCTTTTCTTAATTATTCGTTTATATTTATATTAAACTCTGATTAAAATCATCAATATGTGTGGAATTTTGTGTGAAATTTGTTTTACAGAAAGTTACAGAAATGCAATGAACGTAAGAAATGCAAATTTTACAAAAACAGAAAATGGTCGAACGATTTTGTCTATAACAATGTTTGTTTACTATTTTACAGGATGATAAACTGCTAAATAGGATTAGGAATAGAGGGCCCAATCGCGTCAAGAGTTTGGAAATCCAACCACGGTCTAATACTAAAATAACTTTTTATGGAGCTGTTCTATGGATGCAAGGACTTCAGCTAACACCGCAACCCATACATAATGATAAAGGTATACTTCTGTACAATGGCGATGTTTTTGATGAAACTTGGAATTCTGCTGTTAGTGACACGCAGACCATAATGGACAAACTCAGCATGGAGTCAGTAAGTAATCACTTATTCTACATTTTTACTCATATTAGCCCCAAAAACCTAACCTGTTGCTGCCACTTTTATGTGCAAAAGGTGAACTTAAATTTGACTTTAACTCATTGTAATAAATTATGTTTCAGCCTGAGTCTACAGAACAACACATAAGACATGTACTGAAGTCCCTGAAGGGCCCTTTTAGCTTGATATATTATGATCAGCAATCACAGCATATTTATTTTGCCCGAGATCAATTAGGAAGGAGCTCATTGCTGTTTTTGAAAGATGATCTCTCCATTGTTATTACCAGTGTTTTAGGTAATCATTGCATTTTAATTCACTATGTAACCAAAGAAAGTGGGTAATTAGTCTGCCCCTTAGATTATTTATAAATATTGTACACACTTTAATTCTTTTGTTTCACAAACAAAATATAACGAACATAATATAGTATTGTATAGTGCGTAGAAGCTTTGAGTGACGTCACTTCTATAGACGATTTATATGAATACACAATGTCACAACCAACCCTTCACTTTGGAAGTTTGATGATCTAATTTTTTTTCCATTTATATTACCTAAGTTGATAATAGAAAAAATAAGTGTTCTTCCATAATTCTACCTGACGGTATAATTAATTAGGATGTGATATTTTTGATCCGGTCAACATCCCTTGATGATCTTTTTAACCAACTTAAAAAAAAAAAAGTTTGTCAGTTCAACCATATATATCTTTTTAACCCCTGATCAAAAAGAGGGGTGTTATAAGTTTGACATCAATGTCTGTCTGTCTGCAGCACAGTAGCGGATTGACTAGCTAGTTATTAAAATAAAATTAAAATTAGACTAATTAAATTACTTGTGTATAATCGGTTGCAGGTAGACATTATGACTGTGTGGAGGTGCCAGCTACACATATCTACTGCTATGACATGACCCACGAGACTGTCAAGCTGATTCCCTGGGATCATCAAAACACCGCTACTTTCCCATTAGATTTCTGGGTAGACAATCTAAAATACCAACAAAACTTGCCAGATCATAAATTTACATTCTATTTTGATGAAAATATGGACTTTTGTGATCATGTATGTACAAAATACTGACTAAAAATGAATCTATTTGCTGTAAAATGCATTGTAATGCTTATTTTGATTAATTTTCAGGATGGATTTGCAGAATATGCAAAAATAATGGCCAAACTGTCTACTGATAAAAATGATATTATGGATAAACTTATTCAGCATGCTAAAGTGCGTGAGATTTTATCAAGAATTATCGAATTACTCGAGAAAAGTGTAAAATTACGTTTACAAAGGCAACCAAATAAGTGTAAAGATTGTCTGAACAATGATCTGGAAAATTGCAATCATTGCACTGTCGGAGTTCTTTTTTCTGGAGGCCTGGATTGTACTATATTGGCTTTGCTGGCTGATAAATATTTGCCAAAAGATCAGAGCGTAGACCTGATTAATGTCGCTTTTCAAAAAGATTCACAGTCGACATATGACGTCCCGGACAGATTGACGAGTAGGCAGTCGTTGGAAGAGCTGCAGAAGTTATGTCCAGACAGGTAAAATGAAAACTAAATTATAAATAAAATCTATTATGACATTCTAATCTAGGTAATTTGATTATGTTAAAACTACCCTGGTACTTCCATGATTACTTTTTTTTTTTTTATAGCATAGAGTGACGAGACGAGCAGGCCATGTGCCTGATGGTAAGCAACATGCCTGCCACATAACAGCACAGTAACACGCAGCTATTGGAACATGATAGTCCAAATCATTACCTAGCACTGCACTGCGCTCGTCACCCAGAGATCTAAGATATTATGTCTACTAAGATCTAAGATACTAACATTTTTAAACTGGTAATCAGACCGAAGTTATTGCTGGTCTAGTAAGTTGCGGCTGGTCTAGTAAGTTATGGCTGGTCTAGTCGGGAGAACTGCGACTGCCGATCCGGAACCCCCGGGTTCAAATCCCACGCGCACCACTGTCTTTTCGAAGTCATGATAAACGGTGAAGGAAAACATCGTGACGAAACCGACATGTACCTAGAATCTTTTGAAGTCATGTATCATCCACTGACCCGCACAGGGCCAGCGTGGTGGATTGTGGACTTGATTCTCTCCTTGCGAGAGAAAACCTTGAGTCCCAGCAGTGGGAATATTTAGTGGGCTGCCTATGCTGAAACAGGCCGAGATGATAATATGGTATAGAATAGAGCCGAAAATAGAAGGAATATAATATGCACTTTGGGGTCCGTATTAATTCCTGTATTTCCTTTGTGGATTAGATGTTAGTAAACGTAAACTGGGGGTCCGTATGCAGCGGAACGGAAAGCAGATGTAGTTGTCTGCTTTTGTTGCGTTACCAAATTGGCCAATGACGTCACAAATAGCAGAAAGGAGGAGAGTTAGGCGTTAGACTTGCTGCCAGGCGCGTATCCAGAGGGGGGGAACATGACGCCCCCCCCCCCTGGGCTGGACCACTGTAGTACCTAGGTGGACGACTGATTAAAAAGCATGCATGTTATCACACAGTTTTGTGACATGACCACGACTATGTGAGCCCACGACGACATTGGTCGGTTCGTACGGCGAGCGTTGGCTGGAACACCGAAGACCATCCAAGAGTTCAATATGCAGATGGCCATCAAGGATAGAAATGCAGTCGTGGTGGAGGCGCTGAGCCGGGACTCTGGCTGAGGAGGCGACTCAGAAAATAAAATAGTCCTAGAATTAACAGGAAAATGTTCCCTACTCCCCCTATTTCCTTTCTGCTCCTAATCCAAGATTCATGTAAAAAAAGAAAACATATGACAAAGGTTACGGAGCCGGAGTCTGTGGAGTTGTAAAATTCAAATAAATAAAGTGGCCAAGTGCGAGTTGGACTCGCCCATGAAGGGTTCCGTTGCAGCAAGTAACATAATATACATAGTTCTTCTAGTTCGTTGTAACTTTGATCGAAGTTTCAAAAATAGTGTATTTATGACGTACTAAAAAAATCTACTCATCAAATCGAGTTCAAACTAATTTTCGTTGGTAGTTTACACGGTAACATCATATATTTTTTTTAGATTTTTCATTCCCTTACTTTAGAAGTTAGAGGGGGGAGGGGACACACATTTTACCACTTTGGAAGTGTCTCTCGCGCAAATTATTCAGTGTAGACAAAAATGATATTAGAAACCTCAACATCATTTTTGAAGACTTATCAATAGACACCCCAAACGTGTAGGTTAGATGAAAAAAAAAATTTTGAGTTTCAGTTCTCAGTATGGGGGGCAACCCTATTTTTTCTTTTATATAAATTTTTTTGTTCAAATCTTAATGCGGTTCACAGAATACATCTTCTTTTCAAGTTTCAACAGTGTAGTTCTCATAGTTTCGGCAAAAAGTGGCTGTGACATACGGACGGACAGACAGACAGACAGACATGACGAATCTATAAGGGTTCCGTTTTTACGTTTTACGGAACTAGCTATGTGAGCCAGCCCCCCCCCCCCCCCCCCCCCCCCCCCTGGACCCAAAGCAGGATCTGCCCTTTCCAACCTTGCCTGATGCTCCTTTTAAGCACCTGTGGTACCTATGGTCGGTGTCGGCCTGTAGGCCTGTAGTACCTTTTATCGATTGGAAATTTTATTTACAGGAACTGGAAACTCTGGGAAGTTAATGTCACCAAGAAAGAGTTAAAAGAATTTCAACTAAGCACCATAGCGGACTTGGTGTGCCCTCGTCAGACTATCCTGGATGAAAGTCTCGGCTCTGCATTGTGGTTTGCAGCGAGAGGGACAGTCGATGGTGTAACTAGTACATGCAGGGTTTGTTGTAATTGTATTGTTTTATGATATGGTGAATTATTATTCAAGTTACGGCTGGACTAGTCGGGAGAACGGCGACTGCATATCCGGAGGCCCGGGTTCCAATCGGGAAAAGTATCCTGTGTCCTTTTCTGGGGTCTAATCTATCTGTGTACCAAATTTCATAAAAACTGACCGAGGTTTCATACAACCGTCCATCCCTTGTTTCACCCTCTTAAGGGTTGAATTTCGCAAAACCCCGTCTTAGCGAGCGCCTACGTGCTAAAAGGCACCAACATGCAAGCTGTGTTACATTGAAATTTTATCAACATATATATATATATAAATGAATTGCTGTTCGTGGGTCCGCTAAAACTCGACAACGGCTGGGCCGATTTGGGTGATTTTGGTTTTGAAATGTTTGTGGTAGTTAAGGGAAGGTTCAAACGGTAAGAAAATATTGAAAAGTCGCGAAAAAGATAGTAAAAATCAACAATTACATTTTCTCATATAAACTGTTCTACATAATTTCCAGTCAAACATTTGACATTACTTATCAAACATTTGACGTTGCCGATCAAACATTATTTTTTAACTTAAGAGTATAATACAAAAAGTATATTCGTATTTGAAGTGAAAACTTCTTTTGGCGCGCCTAGACAGATTTTTGTGGGCTGTGAATTCTAGCGTCACGCTGGAGTATGATAAGAAATTTTCGGCTGAACTCGGGATGCTAGAGCGAGAAAGATAATACCTATAAGTGCGCCAGACCGAGAAAGATAATAAAGTCAACTGCTCTTCGCTGTTCAGTCCCTGTGTTTAGTATATTTAATTATGGTTTTTATCGCGACTTAACTTCTAGGTACTTACTACATTGCATGCATGCATACCGTGCATGGTTGCCTGGAAGAGATCGCTTTAAGCGATAAGGCCGCCAATTGAATAGCTAATTTTTTATTTTTTGTTTTGTAATTAATTTCTTGTACTCTCTGGCTTTTAATAAAGAGTTTTTGTATTTGTATTGTATTGTATTGTACATTATTGATCCTGTCACGAAATATTTAATTTGCATTTCACATCCCTTGCAAAAAAGTTTTGGTTGTATAAAATAAAAATAAAATAAATAAATTAGCAAAAAGAATAGTTTAAAATTAATAAGTAATCCAACATATTTTAATCAAAGAGTATAAATATCACTACATAGTATAAAACAACGTCGCTTTTTCTATCCCTGTATCCCTAAATGTATGTAATGTAATACGTATGCTTAAATCTTTAAAACCACCAAACATATTTTGATGCGGGTTTTTTTAATAGATAGAGTGATTCAAGAGGAAGGTTTTTATGTAGAATACATGCATAGTACTGTAGAGTACTGTAGAGAAACACTGATAATTTTAAAGATTTTTAAAATGATGTCATAAATAAACACAATTTTTGCGCTTAAATTACAAACGCTGGCTGAACCCTACGAGATAGATCAAAATAATGTACTGCAGTATTGTACACCTTAAAAAGGTCTACAAAAAAACTCATCATGGTATATCTTTTAGGGATAACCCACAATAACCATTTTGATTAGTATATTAAGTATCAGCATTGCACCCATGCGAAGCCGGGGCGGGTCGCTAGTATATAATAATAATCAGTCCAAACTCGTCCACTTCAGCCCGATTCTCGGCTTCGCGTTTGCAACTGCCACCAGCTGCCTTTCGTAAATCGTCACTCCATCTTGTCTCAGGGTGTTCTACACTACGTTTAGCGATTCGCGGTCTCCTCTCCAGAACTTTTCTACCCCAATGGTTATCGGTACTGCGACAGACGATCAGCCCATTACCATTTCAGCTTGCTTATGCGCCGACTTCAATACATACTCAAAATAATCATGTTATATAAATTCATGATATTAGCCAGCTGTCTCACTTACCATAAAAAAGTATAAACAGCCCACTTTATATTCCAGTATAATTTAAATCTTTATACGGCATTATAATTTTAAATATTTCGTCTCGATCAATAGGAGATAAAATATAGAGTTGTGAATAGTTGTTACTTAGAGTTGGATCGCATTGTGCTTGAGTAGGTACCTATTTTGTTCGGATAAATACTAAGTTAATAAAGTACGTACTTAGTTGTCAAATTTTTGGAGGTGTGTTGAACCTTATCATTTACCTACCACAATTTAATTTGTGTCTATTTGTTTTAAGTAATTAGTTTCCGATCCCTTTATTATTTCGGGGTAAAAATTAGCCTAGGTGTTATTCCAGACTATTCTATCTATGTACTAAATTTCATCCGAATTCCTTGAGTAATTTTTGCGTGAAATACTATTACCAACTATCTAAAGGTACAAATTCGCGCCGCGACCGCGACGCGAACTTAAGCGACAGGAGACCGAGTACACTTTGGAAGTGTCTCTCGCGCAAATTATTCAGTGTAGACGAAAATGATTTCAGAAACCTCAACATCATTTTTGAAGACCTATCGATAGACACCCCAAAAGTGTAGCTTTGATGAAAAAAAAAAATTGAGTTTCAGTTCTCAGTATGGGGGGCAACCCTAATTTTTCTTTTTTGTAATTTTTTCTGTTCAAATCTTAATGCGGTTCACAGAATACATCTACTTACTAAGTTTCAACAGTGTAGTTCTCATAGTTTCGGCAAAAAGTGGCTGTGACATATGGACGGGCAGACAGACAGACATGACGAATCTATAAGGGTTCCGTTTTTACATTTTACGGAACCCTAAAAAGAGCTGATGTCGGCTCTGTGATTTTTTTGATGTTATCGTCAGCGTAGTCACGTCATTCTTTAAATCAAAATGCTACATTTTTATCCTTGTTTTTTTGCTGTCATTTTCATGGTTTGACGTCTCACAAAGTTAATACATAAACATTTCACTTTACTTTGTAAATATTGCTTGCTATCAGAACGATGCATGATGCATGTTATATTTTTCCTTGTAGGAGTGCTTATATGAATTTTTAACTAAAAGTTTTGCAAGATGCATTGTAGTTCTACGGCTGTTGTTTTGTTGGTTTTAAGGCCAACTATTCCTGCCAAAATACGACACGACGACGAATATTGACTAAATTTTCATTTTTTGTTCAAGATTTGTTTATAATAGTGATAAAGAGTTTCGTGGATAAATAAACCTAGAAATATTTCTGTAAACGTATATAAAAATTAACCTTTATTTTCTGGTCACGCTATAAGTTGAGAAAGGCTTTACCAATTTCATTCATCTTTTTAAAAATGTTTCCTAATACTTCGTAGGTTCGTACATTTAAAAAATAAGAAAATTGTGCACAAACTTAGAAATAAATATATACCTATCTTCGTGTGTAATGTGATTGTGATTTTCTTTTTCTGGGTGTTCTTGTTAGTTTATGCAATAGAGTCGTCAACTTTCCAAAAAAAAAATCCAAACTTCTTCCTCGTTGCTTAAGTAGGTACATAAAAAGTTTTAAGCTAATTTTGAAATATTTTTTCAGGTTCTGCTATTAGGTTCAGGAGCAGATGAGCTATTTGGTGGATACACAAGACACAGGAATGCTTACAAACGGTCAGGTTGGGCAGGCCTGACCAAAGAACTTCTCCTAGACTGGCACAGAATATCGTACAGGAACTTGGCTCGAGACAATCGGATTATTTGCGACCACGGCCGACAACCCAGGATGCCCTACCTGGATGAGGACTTCACACAATATGTACTGCAGCTAAAGCCCTGGTTCAAGTGAGAATGACATTGATCTACATTCGCGCACCAATCAACGTTATCTTATACCAAAGACAATAACCCACTTGACTGATCGTACGACTTCCCCTCCTTCGCCGTTTAGTAGGACGATTGCTCAGTTCGGCACAATTGTAACCCGTTGTTGATGTCTTTCTTTGCATCCTGCTCTGTCCTTTGAAGTTTGTATAACTCTATCTCGTTTTGTCCGATCATTCGTGGAGAGTAGTGTATGTCACACGAATGTTCGCTAATCACAAGCGCGGTATTTTACCTCGTCCTGCGCCCCCGGTGGTGAGTTGTGATAGTAGGTGGGATTCGTATTATCGCCGATCAACAGGATGTCTAATCTGTGTCTAATACTTTTTTGTTTCGGGAAGAGTGAGAGCATAATAGCTTCACTCTTGATTTCCGTGGGAAAGTGAAAAAATACCTAGGTACCTATAGATAGCGCGCGAATTGAATAGAGTCGGGGCCTGAGGAAAAGAGCGGGACCATCTCCCCCCGCTGCGCTGTCCACACGCCTCACCTCACGACCGCAGTACTGAGCCGTCGTCGGAAAAAAAAAATACATCGATGATTTTGACCTAACTACTATACGTAGAACCATTGAAAAAATATATTAAACAAAAAAACTGTTCCTACCCGCATTATTCGACAGAAAATCCAGTGTCTATGGAGAGTGACTCCTTAAAAAATGTTAAAAATATGGGTCATAAAAGTCATGATAACGGCAGAATTTTAGTGGAAAGGCTAGTTGTTGCTTGTTGCATATGAACGGTTAATTTATTTGCGGAAAATCAGGCTAAACGATCGAAACATTTTTTGGCGATTTTATTACAATTATTAAAAATGTGTGATGATATGACCTAGGTAGGTATTATTGCTTTTATCATGTTAAGTGCTTAAGTGTTAACCTAATGTAAAATGGTAAACTTAAAGCATTATAAATTTATCGACACACTAATATAATATATATGGATTATGGACATCAATAATAATCATAATTAGGTCACATCACTATCGCATTCCTGAGCTCTGCACTCTGCAAGTCGCGCGCTATCTTTATGTCTAAAACCTTATCAATTTTCTCCAATAACTAAGTAGTATCAATAGCGAACTAAGACGTACGAACTAACGTTCTGAAACTGAATCAGAGTGAAAGTAGGTACCTCATCAAAATTTTCTTAATTTCTTAGGGTTCCGTAAATCGTAAAAACGGAACTCTTACGGATTCGTCATGTCTGTCTGTCCGTTCGTATGTCACAGCCACTTTTTTTCGAAACTACTGTTGAAACTTGGCAAGTAAATGTATTCTGTGAACCGCATTAAGATTTTTTCACAAAAATATGAAAAAACATGAAATTTTTGGTGTGCCCCATACTTAGAACTGAAACTTTTCATCAAGCCCATACGTGTGGGGTCTCTATTCTCTCTATGGATAGGTCTTCAAAAATGATGTTGATGTTTCTAATATCATTTTTTTCTATATGTAGGTACCTACTGAATAATTTGCGCAGAGGCACTTCCAAAGTGGTAAAATGTGTGTCCGAGCCCCTGTAACTTCTAAAATAAGAGAATCATAAAACTAAAAAACATATACGATGTACTTAGGCACATTACCTACTACTACCATCCAAACTTCCACCGAAAATTGATTTGAAGTTTGAATTCGATCTTGTAGGTAATCTTGTACCTAGTTTTTTTTAGTACGTCGTAAATACACTATCTATCATTAAAACAACGATCAAAATTACAGCGAACTACAAGAACTTATTTATGTATTATGTTACTTGCTACTACGGAACTCTTCAGGTGCCATTGGGAGAGTCCAACTCGCACTTCGCTGCATTTATTTATTCTACCAAAATAAGCGTAATTTTAAGTAGACAAATAAGTTACGGCTGGTTTAGTCGGGACAACGGCAACAACCCGAGGCTTCCGATACAAATCCCACACGCACTACTGTCTTTTAGAAGTTATATGCGTAATGCCGCTAAGAAAGAACCCATGTAGGTACCATGTGTAAAGAACGGTGAAAGAAAACATGTACCATACCTGTACCACAAGGAAACCGACATTTTAGTTTTTTAGTAGTGGTAGGACTCTTGGCAAAGTCCGCCTGGGGAAACACCACACCGTTGCCAGTTATTCTACCGCCAAGCAGTAATGTGCAAACATTACTGTGTTCCGGTTTAAAGGGCAATGTTTCCAGTGAAATTACAGGGCTTAGATATATAATATCTTAGACCTCTGGGTGACGAGCGCAGTGCAGTGCTAGGTAATGATTTGGGCTCTTCATGATCCAATAGCTGTGTTTGTTTGCGACCCTTACCGTGTCTAGACATTATCGGCATTTCCCCCAAGATCAAAGGCGATGAACTACTGGCAGTATTTCTTTATACTGTGATAATAGTAAGCGTAGCTGAATGATTAAGTAGCCTACTTACGTATAAAAAGTTGTAGTTACAGGATAGGGTGTGAAAGGTAGGTAGGTAGGTAGGAGGAGGTAGCTAGTAAAACTCATATGGACGACATCAATACAAACATTTATTGTAATCAGACTTTATTTACAACAAAATGCGCGATCCACAAGCGTGCGAAACCCCCAACCAACGAATGTTGTCTTGTCTCCTACTTCTGTTCGGTAAACAAAAGCGAAGCGGCTTCACACGCAAATGTCGCGAGAGAGTGCGGATCGTTTACAAGACAGTATTATAATTAGCCAAGACTAAATAGACTAATTAAAGCATATATAAACATAAATGAAGCATCCTAGAAATAATCTGGCAGATCTTAAAATACACATTCAATTCTAATTAAAATCTTAAATCTTTTTTTATTAAATACTTATTCATCCATAAAATAAGTAGATCCAATGTAATAAATAACGTTGAGATTTTTAAGTTTACTAACTTAAAAAGGGCATTAGACCGAATCTCTGAAGGCACATTCTAAATTTAAAAAAATCGTTTTAAGTATGTAATCAAATAAAAAAAACTATCACGTCTTTAAGAATCAATAACAATTGAACTTCGCGTTAATAAGTTACATTTTACAATATTGTAAAATTTTCGCTTTATACCTCCCAAGGGAACCATGCCAAATTTGAGGTTGAAAGTATGCATCTTGTGACCTACATTCGGGGTATTCATTCAAAATATGCCAAGTTTTATTTGAATTGCATCAGTAATTTCGGCGTAATGCACGGCCTAGATACGGATAGACAAATACCTACAAATAAAAGTCAAATTATTAATATACAATGTATGTCGATCCATTACAGTCTACTGTTAGTGTAGTTATACCAAGATGTGACATGCACAGCTATATTTTGAAGCTTCTTTAAATTTAAATTGTGCCTTTAGAATATTGTGTGCCTATTGAATACAACAGTCAATTAAATATTACATGTTGTTATTTTAAATTAATGGTTGTCGTCGAAATACATATCCATATCGATATAATAAATAAATATCCTGGAAATCAATTATAGCACATTTTTACATTTACATCATAATTAGAAAGATATCATTGTTAATCATGTGAATTACGAAGTATTGTCACTATTTTAACACTTTTATAAACTAGGTAAAGACAGTTTAAGATGCAGAATTATTTATTAAGTACTATTTAGATAAGAATAAATGCTCTTACAATTTAGAAACATGAAGACGTATAAAGCGCGGTCCACACTCGCGCGAGAACTTCTCACCAGCGAATATTGATTTAAGCTTGTTTCACAATGCCCGATATCGATACAAAACAATATCGCGCGAGTGTAGATCGGTATAAGTATTTATTCTAACCATATGTTACTAAACAATTACTATATTGCAGGTGTATCCCGAGTGAAGACCTAGGTTCCGGTATTGGAGACAAGTTGATGCTTCGCCTTGTCGCACAAAAGCTGGGGCTATCTACAGTCGCGACGTTCCCAAAGAGAGCGCTACAGTTTGGCTCTAGGATAGCCAACAACAAAGAAAGAGGCAGTGACCTCTCGGAAACTTTTGCCAGACAATGTCATTGCTAAATATAATATGTTAATCTTCTAATTTATTAATAACTATAAGTGATTTGTGTATATAATATTCCATGTACTTATCTCTGTAATAACTTTATCAGTTTAGATCAATGTTTTTATTTGAATGAGGATTTATTGTTCTAGTTTATCTGTCATCAGTATAATAAAACTAGGCTTACAAAAAAGAAGATGCCGAGTGTGACGTGGTAGCCCAAGTAGAAATTATATTAAGAGCTTTTCTTATATTATTATGTATACATTATTTCATCTACCTTCAAAACAGCTCTGTTGATAGATGGATGAATAAAATTTTATATTTAGATTAAGCTTTTATCTACAAAATCACTTTGTTTTAGGAAAAAGACATTATTTTCTAAAACAATGTGAATTAACAAATAAAGCCATAATTTGAACTAATCCAAAACATCTCATTAATTGAGCAGAGGTGTTTGATGTTAAGCAAAACAAAATAAGTTAATGTGACCATTCCAGTATAACTCATACATTGTTCTTAAGTAGTTGATCAATTTTGATCTATTTTAAAAGTAGTATGCATAATGCGTCTGTTTATAAATTTTGACTTCAGTTTTGGGATCTTTTAATACTGCTATAACATAGAGAGTGTAGGCATTGCATTGTTAGAAACATATTCTATGTGATAGATACAATCATGATATGGATAAAATAGTAGGCAAAGACAGATGTTTGTTAGTTCATGAAATGGATGTATTCAAAGATTTCAAAACTGCTTCATTGCTGGATGTTGTGAATTATATCTATGTAGGTATTTAATACCTTGACCTATACTATTAAACATTGAATGGTGAAATTGTCTTTTTGTTTATTAATAATCATAATATGTATGTAGTACACCAAATATTACACACAATACTTAATACTTAGCTAACACATTCATCAAGATTATTGTATTATTTAAAAGAGAAAACATACTTATTTATACAGTTTCTTTGAAATAGGTAATTAAATGTTTTTCATTACCATCAATACAGTTACATGATTACAGTTAAACAAATCAACTCATGCATAGTAGAATTCTCCATTTAAACCTATAACACAAAATTATATCACATTACTGTATGTACACTTTTTGTATGTTGCAAATGTTTACTTTAAGTAACTTTTGTACAAGAAAGTAGAGCGAGCAGTATCCGGTTCTTGTTCCATCAGGAAGAGCATGTCACGCTGGGTGATGCGCTTCAGGCGAGTGCGAAGCGCCAGCTGGCTGCGGCTGGTGGTTCCGCTGCTACCTACCCCAGAGTTAAATGAGTCTCCAGCTCCGCCCGGCCCATCTAAACGTGGTTTCTTGCGACTCCCAATAGCCTGCAGTGCAGTAAGATTAGCCTCCCGTTGTCTGAGTTCCTCCAATTCAACTCTCTGCATTTCTTTTGCTTTGGCCTTTAATTTAGCTTGCTCTGGATCCTCATTTTTGGAACGTGACTTTACAGCTCTAAGTAGTATTTCGCGTTCTGAATCTTCATGGCGTTTTTTGTCAACACGATCCAGTTCTTCCAGGAACTTAAGCTGACCTTTTACATCTTGAGCAGGTTCATACCGGCTATCTGTTTTTGTTACTAAATCCATACGGTGTTGTGCAATGACAGCTAGTTTTTCGATGAGTGATTTAAGTCTCTCCTGTACAGCATGACTAAGTAGGCTGGCAACCTCCGGTGGTGGTTCCTCTAGATTGTGTCTTGCACAAATAGCCTTAATTCGAGCTTGCATCTGAGGCATCGAGACCAGGTGTTCTTCCTTGCAAGACCTTATTTGAGTACCAATCATTTCGGTAGAACCAAGGATTCTTTGACTCTCTTCAGCTAAATTCACTCCACCCATTGCAGTAACATCATTAATATCTTCATCACCTGCCATTTTGTCATCAGAGAATTGATGTGACAAGAATTGGTTAGAAGACTTTTTCTCCTTCTCTTTTAGTAGAGATTTACCAGGAGTGAGAACTGTCGAGAGAGCTGCTGAGGGAACACCAGGCCTCTGAAATATTGTTTTGTTGTTTACTGTCATACTTTTACCACTGCTTACTTTGTTGACATTAATCTTGGTGTGGACAGGTATATTCTGTAGAACTGCTATGGTACTTCCGGGCTTTGGTGCCGGTCTTATCTGTACATTATTAGTAGCTATGATCGGTTGAGCCACTAGTGGTGGTGGTTGAACAGTTGTAACCTGGGCTGATGGGGGATTGATGCCTTCTATAACCAGCTCTTTATTTATCAGGGACTGCCGAAGTAGTGGCAAACTCTTCTTTAAAAAACCAATCAAGCAAGGCTGAGGGCTAGCATTGAGCAGTCTCTCCAACCTGTCACAAAACTCTTCCGGTTCCACTTGTGCATCTATCAGCTCTTGAATTAGATTCCGCACATTTGTCTCCACAGAGGGAGGCTCTTTGGAGGACAAGTCAAGAAGATTGGCCAAAAAATTACGACACTTTTCTTTTGTATTATCTGATGGTTTTACATTTGTAGCAGCAGCCTGTTGTTGCTGTAGAGTAGGAGGTGCTGGGGCTAGAACAGCACCAGAAACTGATGTATGAACTACAGGGGACACAAGTGAACCATGCTGCTGGGCTGGTATCACACCAGGAGCTATGCTGGTAGATACGGTTGCAATACCTGGGTGTGCAGGCACTGTAGATAGCCGGATCGTTTGAGTAGCAGGAGCAGCAAGCGTGTTGGATGAAGGTGCTGGACCAACTCTCAATAGCTGATATTGACCATTTTCTGTTTTCAGCAACAAATGTCCTTGTTGACCCGGTTGTAAACTCTGAAGTGTTTGCAGGGTAAGCCCTGGAGCTGCCGTACGAGCTCCAACTACTTGTGGAGTGCCAATCACTACTCTAGGAGATACAGTTGCAACCGATTTCTGAGCTGCAACTGGAGTCCCAGGTCTCATGTTTAGTATCTGAACATTTGGGAATGGCATTGCAGACTGACTTCCACCCACATTCTGTGTTGTGACAACCACATTCTGGCCTGGTTTATTAAGTGCAGTCATGTTAGAAATATTTCCAGCCATATTAGAGTTGACAGTCATTGGCACAGTGACCATTCCAGGCTGCATGGTGACCTGTGCTGTAGTTGTGCCTTGTTTGATTACCAGTGGAGATTGCATGATGGCGGGACGTATTTTTATGAATTTTAAACACACGCACTAACATTGAAGACACAGAAGAAATTGCTTTAAGATAAAAATCAATATTTTTGTAGATCAACAACACATCTTTTATTCATGTATTACATTTGTAATAGAATCATGATTTCAGATAAACAATCACGTGACAATTAGTTTTTTAGAGTAGTTCGTTCTGAGTTCACTTTATAATTTAGTCAGTTGAACGGTAAGACTCCACTTATTTTACACACCGTATACCGAAGCAATAGTCCAAAGCTTTGATATAAACGCAATTTTATTGGTACCACGGTAAGCACACCTTGACCGCCTTGTCGATTGTCGAAAGACCTCTGACGTTTGACGACTGACGTTTGACACTACAGCAAATAATTATTACTCTGACACTGGCAGTCAGTGTAACCATCTCTAAATCAGTTCTGATCCTACCATACAGCGGGTAAAATGCTACCAAATCCTGCCACCCTTGAAGAAAAAATTTTAAAAAATTACCTAGTGCAATTATCGTCGTATTTATGAAAAAAAGCCATAAATACACAATATTATGTCGTTTAAATAGCGCCCCAAGGTTTTCCCCACGCAGTTCCCGTTCCTATTATTTTCCCGGAAAAAAAGGAGCCTATATTTTTTTCCAGATCTTAATGTAACCGTGTTTCAAATACCTAGATTCGTTTATACGTTACGACGCAACAAAAATCTAGACATTGACATCCGACTAATAAACTTGCAGTGCCCCGCGGTTTTACTAGCATAGCTCCCGTTCCCACTATTTTTTCTGGCAAAAAAGTAGCCTATGTATTCTTCCAGACTATAATCTATCTGCGTACCAAATATCAATCCAATCCGTTTAGAGGTTTCAACGTGATTCTGATATTTATTTGCTCTAATTTTCAATCCCGGGGTGGTCATTATCGGGAATATGAGTTATGGTAACAAAAAAAAATTGGCAGTCATAGGAACTGCCGATAGAAGTGGAAACTTATAACTCAGAATTTGATAGCTTACCTTGGAAACTACACGGGTGTAACCGGATGGCGTGGCCTCGCCATCTTCGCATGGCCATCTAGAAATGCGTCAGCATTTCCCATTGGCTGATGCGTTTCTAGATGGCCTAGCCATGATGGCCTGTCCACGCCCTTTCAGCATTTCCCATTGGCTGACGTATTTCTAGATGGCCAATAGCCATGGTCCCGAGTTTACCCGAGCTTTTTGACGTGATAACGTCTTATAATTCGGTGAAGCCGGCTGCACGCCCGCAAAACATGACGTCATGTAACGTTACCGTTACCGTTAGTTCGTCGTCCGTGCCATACGGACGAAGCTGAGCGCTGAGGGCGCCACCCGCCGAGTCGAGCGGTATCACTACTCGCGCTATCAGCGTACTGATTTCTTAAGACGTTGTCACGTTTAACTATCGTCAGTAAACCGACTTTACAGACAACCATTTTTTTTATCATACCCGAGCGTGACGAATGAATTCAATTCACAGCCCACGAAAAATTTGTCTAGGCGCGCCTTAAGAAGGTTTCACTTCAAAAATATTTTCGAGCCACCAATACTGCCAAAAACTGCCAGTTTCCATAAAACGTCAACCTTTCATGCTAAAGGCTAAAATAACGCCCCAATCCTACCAAAATGGCAGGAATCTGCCACATAGGGTTACACTGGTGCCAGTTTAAAAAAAAAAAAAAAAAAAGCCTCTGACTCGATGTCGATGGCGTGTTGGCGTGACAGTCTGACAGGTGGTGATTTCTGACACAGACACACACTGTTTTTTTTTTTTTTTTAATTTATTATATACATGGCTTGGATGCTTGTCCATGAGCCGGACACACACTGGGAGCAGCAGTGTTACCAGAGGATTATCTTCATTTCATGTACTCAAAATCCAAAATGTGGGGTTTCAAGAAATTAAACCCAGAAGCATAGCTGGGCATTAACTCGTTAATCCGTTAATCGTTAATTTTGTTGAAGTTAACATTTTGATTAAAGGATTAACTTTTAAGTTAACTTTTAAAAATGTTAACGGACATGTTAACTTCCGTTAATTATGCAGAAGTCCGTTAATCGTTAATCCAATGCTTACTATTTACCACACGGCACCTCAGCGTGGCGCAAAAAACAGGTTCAGACAAGTATGAAACGAAAAGTGCTGGGCGCAGTGTGACCATATGTGGCGGGTTCCTGTAATTTTGGCAGGATTGAGGCGTCATTTTAGCCTGATCGGTTGACTTTCTATGAAAACAAATATAATTTTGTTATCATAACTCATATTTCCGATAATCTCGAGCTCTGTTTGGCTGAAAATTTGAGCATAGACATACTCGAATTTGACTGACGTTTACAATTTAGTTGAATATTTCACACTTCCCTAGTAAACCAAGTAGATTATAGTAATCCATAGCTAGTGGGGAACTCCCCGATAAATTCAATCATACTTTTTCGATCGTTTATCTGTATCGTAACTTTCTTTTAATAAAATCGGTGGTCGTTAATTTCAACTAACCAAAGAAAAGTTAATTAAAATGAACAAATAAATGTATAAGGATAAAGAAATGGAGGTTTACTTACAATGAAAATTCCAGTGTTTAACATCTTACTAATATTATAAATGGCAATTTTTGGATGTTGTAATGTTTGTTGTTTCATCACGTCAGAACGTCTGGGAACGGGAAAGGATTGGGTTGAAATTTGGAAAACTGCTCTCAAACGCTGCAGTTGTGACATATGTGACAGTTTAAAATTTAGTCTAATTTTGTTTTAATTTTCTTCCCGTTATCTATTTGAAATAACTCACGTTACCATGGTAACCGTGCAGTTGTTATTTCAAGCCCATATTATTATACACGTGGCAATAACATCATTTAATAATAATAAAATAAAATAATATTGATCTAAGAGTCAAATTTTCTGATTCTAAAACTGATAATTATTTTTTTTCGTCTACACGAAACTACACGGGTGTAACCGGAGGGCGTGGCCTGGTCATCATGGCATGGCTATCGAAAAGCAGCAGCATTTCCTAATGGCTGATGCGTTTCTAGATGGCCATGCCAAGATAGCCAGGCCATGTCTTTTCAGCATTTCCTATTGGCTGACGCATTTCTAGATGGCCAATAGCCATGGTCCCGAGTTTACCCGAAGATTTCTTATCATACCCGAGCGTGACGCTAGAATTCAATTCACAGCCCACGAAAAATCTGTCTCGGCGTGCCTAAAGAAGTTTTCACTTCAATAATAAAATTAAACTCTGCAAATATTTGGTTTTTTCGTAACCTGTTAACTTCCAGAACCTAAACCAACAGGTTTTATAAGTTCACTAGCGCAACGATATAAAAATCCAAAACGCATATTAACGGATTAACGATTAACGATTTAACGTTAACTTCCGTTAATTCTTACGAAATGTAACGCTTTAACGTTTAACGAAAATAACTTTTTTTGTAACGGATTAACAATTAACGAAGTTAACTATTTGATTAACGGTGCCCAGCTATGCTCAGAAGCAATGATTTTAAAAACAATGGACTTCAGGTCAGAATTCAGAAAAGTCAATCGCTGAAAGTGAGACAAAACGCCACGATTTACGCACAGATCACTATGTGTCATTACGCACTGTCGACTAACTTAATCTTCAACTTTTGCCCTTAGCTTCTGTAAGCAGCTTTGCCGCAACTTCGCCAATGTCTTGTGTTTAGTAAGTAGCACATTCTTCTGGTAGTTGTTTCGGTGTTAATGCAGCGTAGCGTTGAAGATGGCGGATGTTCGGAGAAGTTCTGGTACTTTATGTTAGTAATGAGTTTCTAAACTACTGAAATGGGCAAACACATAACGTCACAACGTAGACAAATAATAAATATAGTATGAAATATCATAATAATTTACAAACACATAGTGCTTTTAAGTTACTCTATGAGCATTATGAGTAATTGAGTAACTCACATTCATATAGAATATATCACAATTTGATATTAAGTACATACGCAAATGGGGCATATACTAGTGGGAGTAGTGGCAAGCAACTCCCGGTCACCGGAGTCCAATAGGCGCAAATGGAAGCAAGAGCCAGTGAGCAACAAAAACTGCTATGAGAGAGAATATGATCGAGCGTTTAAACTTGGCCCTTGAGGCAGTGTCTAAATGGGGCGATGCCAATTTGGCTTACTTTAACGAAGGAAAAACACAGGCGCGTTTGTTCTTCGCTAAAAGAAGCCTATTCGAACTGGTTCCTACTTTTCGAGGCCTACGGATACGTGCCGTGCAGGCTGACCGTTTCGAGCTTTTGGGCGTTTTTGAAGTGAAAACTTCTTTAGGCGCACCTAGACAGACTTTTCGTGAGCTGTGAATTGAATTCTAGCGTCACGCTCGGGTATGATAAGAAATCTTCGGGTAAACTCGGGACCATGGCTATTGGCCATCTAGAAATGCGTCAGCCAATGGGAAATGCTGACGCATTTCTAGATGGCCATGCCATGAAGGCCAGGCCACGCCCACCGGTTACACTCGTGTAGTTTCCAAGGTAAGCTATCAAATTCTGAGTTCTAAGTTTTTACTTCTATCGGCAGTACCTATGACTGCCAATTTTTGAAGTGAAAACTTCTTTAGGCGCGCCTAGACAGATATTTCGTGGGCTGTGGATTCTAGCGTCACGCTCGGAAATGATAAGAAATCTTCGGGTAAACTCGGGACCATGGCTATTGGCCATTTAGAAATGCGTCAGCCAATGGGAAATGCTGAAAGGACGTGGCATCGGCATCATGCCATGGCCATCTAGAAATGCATCAGCCAATAGGAAATGCTGACGCATTTCGAGATGGCCATGCCATGATGCCCAGGCCACGCCCTCCGGCTACTCACGTGTAGTTTCCAAAGTAAGCTATCAAATTCTGAGTTATAAGTTTTCACTTTTTTTTTTTTTTAACTTTTATAGGCTTACACTTGACCGCCATCTCGCCTGATGTTAAGCGACGATGCGATCTACGATGGGGCGTGTTTACCTAGAAGAAACCGATTCTTCACTCTCGATTTGAAGACACAAAGATTGTAACCAACAGGGAAAACCCACTCAGGCAACGCATTCCACAGCCTAGACGTTCTTATCACAAAGGTAGAGTCAAATCTCTTCGTTCGTGTCTTTGGAACATCAACCATGAAACGATGTCGCTTTTTCGAGCTACGAGCATTCCGATAGAAAAAAGGGCAAGGTGGTATTAGATCATGTAAATCAGTCGCACACTCACCGAAGTGTATCCGATAAAAAACCGAAAGGCTAGCAACTTTTCGGCGATGTTCAAGACTTTGTAGTCTTTTTCGCACAAGAGTGTCGTTGCCTATGAGCCTTTTGGCACGTCTCTCGATCGATTCCAAGGCCTCCAGCTGATACTTAGCCGAACCATCCCAAAGATGCGAACAGTACTCCATACAAGAACGAATTTGTGCTTGATATAACGAGAGCAACTGCTCAGACTTGAAGTACCTTCGCACTTTTGAGAGGACACCTAGCTTTTCGGCAGCTAATTTAGCCTTGGACTCGATATACGAACCAAAGTTGAGCGTAGATGTCAATGTAACGCCCAAAAGCTCAAGACGGTCAGAAATCGGCACGGATACACCTCTAAAAGTTGGAGTCAGTTGGAATGGACTCCTTTTTCCGGAGAACAGACACGCCTGCGTCTTACTCTCGTTGAACTTGACCAGATTGGCATCGCCCCATATAGACACCGCCTCAAGGGTCAAGCTCAAACGCTCGATCAGACTCTCTCTTAGCACCTGAGTTTGCTGCCCACTGGCTCTCCCACTAGATATGTAACTCTCTACAACGGTGCTATCATCTGCGTACCCAAAGATACCGGGCTTCAACAGATCGTTTTTATGTAGCAGGAAGAGCGTCGCAGAGAGTACCGACCCTTGAGGGACTCCGGCATTGATAGCCATTTGATCCGACGAGCAGCCATCAATGACGACTCGTATGGATCGATCCTTCAAGAAGTCCGATATCCACGCAATAAACCCACTGTCTGTATGTTCTATCGGCAGTTCCTATGACTGCCATTTATTTTTGTCATCGACGCTCAACTTTGGCACGTATATTGAGTCTTAGGCTAAATTAACCACCAAAAAACTAGGTGTCCTCTCAAAGGTGCGAAGTTGTCTCACGTCGTACATAGCACAGATTCACTCCTGTATGGAGTACTGTTCGCACCTTTGAGATGGATCGGCTAAGTATCAGCTGGAGACTCTGGAATCGATTGAGAGACGTGCCGAAAGGCTCATAGGCAATGACACTCATGTGCGTAAAAGACTTCAAAGTCTTGATCATCGCTGCAAAATTGCTAGGTGCTAGCTCATCGGTTTTTATCGAATACACAGCGGAGAGTGTGCAACTGATCTGCATTATCTATTACCACTTTGCCCTTTCTTCTATCGGACTTCTCGTATCTCAAAAAAACGACATCGTTTCATGCTTTCATGGTTGATGTTCCAAAAACACGAACGAAGAGATTTGACTCCACGTTTGTGATAAGAACGTCTAGGTTGTGGATTGCGTTGCTTGAGTGGGTTTTTCCTGATAGTTGCAATCTTGGTGTCTTCAAATCGAGAATGACGTCGCGCACAAAATGGCTCAAGATTTATGAGGGTATTTTCTGACGTCTTCATAAAATATTTTATACTTTCCTTTTGATCTCCGTTCTTGGACAAAGGAAACTTCCTTAACTATCTCTTATCTTAATATTCCCAATACTCTCTTGATTTTATTATATTTTTCTTTTTCTTCATTATTAATAGCGCTACTATAGCAACTTCTTTTTAGTTAGTGGCATTACGCACATGACTTCGAGAAGACTGGTGCGCGTGGTTTTGAACCCGGGGCTCCAGATTGACAGTCGCAGTCTCGCAGTTCTCCTATCTCGAGCAGCCGTAACTTTCCAAGCACAACTCGTCAGTCAAACAATTCCCGGCTAAGCCTATAATTACCTACATAGTCTAAGTCGGGAATTTGAATTGTGGTAAGATCACTGTGCAGGTGACACCGGTTCTTTCTACGCTCCATATGGTCTTCATGTACAGTAGCTTTAGTTAAATTATTTTTTGCAATCATGTTTTGAAATATTTTCCAAAAAAAGGTTACTTTTAAAAATCGCAAGGTAAGACTTTTGGTTTCGTCGATTTTTGGGTAAAATGTTTAAGAAATTATCTGTTAAATTCGAATGCTCGTTGCAACTCTCATGAAATAGAAAAGGCTTAGTACAGACATTTAAGTAAGTTGCGGCTGGTCTAGTATAAGTTACGGCTCGTCTAGTCGGGAGAACGGCATTAACGACATCTGCCAATCTGGAGACCCCGGGTTCAAAACCACGCGCAAGTCATGTCGCCGCTAACTTAAAACGGTGAAGGAAAACGTCGTGAGGAAACCAACATGTACCTAGAATCATTCGAAGTCGTGAGTCATCCACCAACCCGCACAGGGCCAGCGTGGTGGATCATGACCTTGACTTTCTCCTTGCGGGAGAAAGCCTCGAGTCCCAGTAGTGGGAACATTTAGTGGGCTGTTTATGCTACAACAAATTTAAAACGTCAAACAATTTTCTATCGGACGAAACGAAATTCAATTAAAGTCATTAGAAATTAGAAATTACGTTTTTCGTAGAATGAGAGTAGGCGACGTCTTGCACAGTGGTGACAGTCAAATAATATACTAGCAGCGCCCTGCGGTTTACCCTCGTAGTTCCCGTTCCTTTTGTTTTATCGGGATAAAAAGTAGCCTATGTGTTCTTCCAGACTATTACCTAATTGTTGTAAAATTACAGCCCAATCAGTTTATACGTTAGGGCGTGATTGAACAACAAACATCCAAACATTGACATTTATAATATTAGTAGGAAGAAGGATTAGTTGGTCTGAGGAGCGGAGAGAAGAGCGGAATGGATTCGATAGGATGGATGCCTTGGATGCAGGCAACTTTTTGAATCAGTAAAAATAATGGATTTACTTAGATTATGTGATTTAACAAACTTTATAGCTTTGCTTTATAGGTTTTAGGAGAGCAAGAGCTACTCCTGTGAAAATGAAGGTGAGAGGAGAGGGGATTTAAAGCTAAGGCAAATTATTGTGAATCGAACCCAGACTGTGGATCCTACAGTTGGGGGATTCCTTGCAGGCCTTGTAGGTAGAATAATGGTGAAATCGGTATAAATACTAAATCTTTGATGAAACTAAGTAAACGAAGATAAGGTACGCTCTAATATAAAGACAGCATAATGTAACGAAAATCTCACACAAGTATACGCAATGTGCACACAGCTTCACTTGCATCGTGAGAGACGTTTGAATGAATGACAAAGACATCATGACAAGTAGGCAGTAGGTGGAAATGAGATAGCTATACATCACATTTGTTTAGATATTTTTTTCGACAAGAATAGAAAGACATACAAATGCACTGGCGTGAAAGAGACAAAATAGCCGCAACTAACATATCGCCGGTCGTGTTGCACTCTTACGCTGTATGTATATCTGTCTCTTTTTAGAAATGGCCAATTGTAAAATTGTTTCCAACAGAAAAATAATTTTAGATGTAATAATCATTGAACTGTTATGGAAATAATTAAAGATTTTGTGTACTTACGCATGAAAAGTGATACCATGGAACTTGTTCTTGGTCTTTGAACTGTTTGTGCACCTTGCAAAAGCAGAATAAGACATTATTACGGCTCATATCGGATTTTTTTGAATTGTTAGCGAACGTCCACTCAACTTGTGGCTCCTGTTGCGACTGAGACTCAATCAGGAGACGTCACCTGATTTTACATTGTGATCGTAGATGAGCGCATGCCGCTTCTTAGTGTTTTAGAGTTCAATGTACTAAATATAATCTCGTTTTATCACGGAATTATTTATTATTATAATTAAAATAACGGAATCGCTAACTAAGACCGCGGGGCATTGCTAATTTATAAAATGAATAGTTTATTATGTAGGACAAACACACGAACACACACTAAATTCCAGAGAATTCAGTCAAATAGTATTCGGTATAATTTGGAATTTGGGTAGCGATTCTGAAACCATTCGGTTGCATCCGACACGGAATCTCATCCCTCGGTCTTTGTCTTATCTGTTTAGCATGACAAAGACCGAGAGATGAGATTCCGTGTCGGATGCAACCGAATGGTTTCAGAATCGCTACCTTGGACTGTTTGACAAAGACATTCGAGTTCATTGTTTCGATGAAGCTATTGTTTTTTTCCTCATTGCAGGGTTAGATTGTAATGGTATGGATACAATATCTTTCAGCTGCTTGGACTTTTTTGTTTGTGATTGCTTTCAGTTTCGCAGCAAAGGCTGCTCGCACATAGATTGTAAGGAATAATACCTTGTTTTTTTTAATACGCTCGTAACTACCACCCGTTTACGGAACCAGCACCGTGATTCACAACGCAATCGGATGGATCTCGACACGGAATCAAACCTCTCGGTCTTTGTCTTATCCGCTTAGAATGACAGAGACAAGGATTGTCATCTGTATTTGTATCGTTCGGATTGTGTCGTTAATCAGTAAGTTTGTTAGTTTTCAACAGATCACAGCGCCCGAAATTTTACCACCGAACTGCACCGTAAGATGAAAATATTTGTGGATACATAAATATAGAATAGCTTTACTGTCATTAACGATATTTATGAAAAAGGTCAATGACTGTCATCATTGCTTTTGCATGCAAGTGTCATCTCTATATTTCATAGACAAAACTCCTACTCCTACTTCACTACTTGTGTTGACATTTGTTTGTTTGATTTCATGGAAAAAGTCACTCACACATTAGCACACACAAAAATGGCCGCGAATCGTCGCAAGCAAGATGACAAAAATTTAGAAATTTTACGTGAACTAATTTCTTTAAATGGAAATAAATATTGTTTGGATTGCAACCAACGAGGACCTACATACGTAAACACTACTATTGGTTCATTCGTGTGTTCAAAATGTTCCGGGATGTTGTGAGTATTGTTGTTGCGTTATTGTGGAGTTTTGTGTCGTCGAGATCAACAAACGCAATACATATTTTATTTCAGGCGTGGTCTTACTCCTCCTCACCGTGTGAAGTCCATCTCCATGGCCACCTTTACTCCAGAAGAGATAGAGTTTATAAAAACACGAGGAAACGATTACTGCAGGCGTGTGTGGCTAGGACTGTATGAAGGTGAAAGTGTGAATTTTACCGACGAACAAAGCGTAAAAGATTTTATGTCAGACAAGTATGAAAAGAAGAGGTATTATATCGAAGCACCGGCGGGTAGTGTGACTGTAAACGGTGCTTCGGGGAAGAATAAACCAAAAAACAGAACCGGATGTGTCGCTCAAAACGCAACGCCATTGATATCGATTTTGTCGCAGAATTCGAAACCTGCAAATAATATTAATAATTCGGTAAATACAGCGAGAACGGTCAACCATGTGACACCTGCAGGCACAGACGTGACTCACAGATTAGCTCGACCAGTGACTAACATGGCTCAGCCGCTGCCCCTAAATAATTTTAATGTAGTTTCGGCACCAGTCGCCGTCGCAACAGCTGCCCAACCACCCGTACCTGAGTGAGTTTTGATTTTCAATTTAAATTTGGGTCACTGAAGTACCTTCATTAATTTGATAATTATAATTGAGACCACACTTTTTGTTTCAGTTTCCCAGTAGATTTTTCAACAGCAAATATATACAACAGTAGTCAATTTAACAATAACATAATGAACAACAATAACTTTTCATCGCCCCCTCCAGCTTCAACACCAGCTTTTAATGCTTTCAATACTCCGCCTACCACTACTGCAAGTAAGTGTTTATTTGTTAGCTTTTCTTATATTCATAAAGGTGAGAAAACATTTTGATTTTGTGTGTGAATTGTTCACCAATATTTATTATTATTATTATTCCACATGTGCACTTAAGTGTGTATCATGTTTCTCTATTCTAACACAATATTCAGTGTCAACAAGAAACTGTGATAGAAAGTTAAATTTTTTGTATACAAACTGTCAAAATATAAAGCATGTCAATGTTTACCAAAAAATTACTCAAATAACCCATCTTGAGCCATTCCATGTTGAATGGCAATGGCCAACGTTTGCTCCAGGAACAAGCCGGAGCGGGAGTCACCTGTATAGAAGTTTAATTGAAAAATATGTGTTAATATTGGTGTAGATTAATGCTGTAGTGATCATGCACCAATGTCTGAATTGATTGATTACATATATTTTATTCTAAGTCTTTGCAAGTATGCGTTGTATGAGACAGATATTGACAGATTTTTAAAATACAAAATATCTTTCAGATGATCGGTACGCTGCTTTAGCAGACCTTGATTTAGCTTTAAGACAGCAGAATATGAAGCAGATGGGTAAGAAACTTTATTAATAATAACTGATTACTTACTTTGTTTATTTAAAATGCAGTTTAGAGAAACTATTGGTTACACAGCT
The DNA here is from genome assembly GCA_963693475.1 of Ectropis crepuscularia. NCBI lineage: Eukaryota > Metazoa > Arthropoda > Insecta > Lepidoptera > Geometridae > Ectropis > Ectropis crepuscularia. The sequence continues at coordinate 7,515,501 of OY856344.1, read as the reverse complement.
AAAATCATTGACAGCAGGTTATTAATATTACTGATGAAAAACAGATCAACATCTGGCTGGTGTACCTTGACAGAGTGCTCGCAATTTGTGGACACATGGACACCTCGTAGTGGCGGCATTTGGTGTGACTGTCTTGTTATTATATACTTGTGTTCTATTTGTCCTACTTAAATAGTTACTGTTTAGTTATTGTACCCTCATTCCCTTTAAATTTGATTTCACAAATGCTTAGCTGGTGTATTAATTTTTTAATGAATATTTAGCCATTAAGATTTATTGAGAAAAAACAACTTAAATGTCTCCAACTAAAAAAATAAAAAACAATTGAAAATTTCACTATTGCTATCATTGTATTGTATTATGTGTTGATATTATGGTATTTTTCTTGCAGAGGACAGCAATGTGAATACTAAAAACCCATTCCAAAGCCCCGCTACCAATGACCTATTTGCGAGTAAGAACCCTTTCTTCAACGGAGGATGGAGTCCTGCTGCTCAAGTGCCAGTCAACCCATTTGCTGTGAGTTTCTCTTGAAATATGTATATTGATAATTTCAGTCGAGAGTCACTTTTAAAAAGTATCTAAAAAAAAAGTACCTTTTAAGTTTTTTTATCAGATAACAGGCAAAACTTTCAGTTAATTTCTTGTCATGAAGGTTATGTCAAATAATCAACAAACAAAGTCCATTTTAGCAGTTTATTCTAATGTGTCTTGTTGGTCTTTAGGACCTATTGTAGGTTCATTACCTGACCTGTAAAAGGTCACAGGTTCAAAAGCCGACAAAATTTATGCATAAAAGAAGAATTACCTCTAAATCTGTTTGGTAATTGTACGATCTCTTTGTATTCTATAGCTTACCTGGTTAAGAGTATCCCAGTTGAAGGCATTGATTATATTAAAGTCAAAGTTGTGAGTAAAAAAAGTAGCCTATGTGTTCTTCCAGTCTACTATCTACCAAACCACAAATGTACCAAATTTCAGCCCAATACGTTCATATGTTACAAATTGATTGAGCAACAAACATCCATGCATTGACATTTATAATATTAGTAGGATTATTTAACTCTAATACTGTAATCTGATCTATATTTGGTTATACAACACTTATAAAGTAGCAGTGGCTTGACCTCTTCATCATATTGGTTGCGAAAACTGAAATTACAAATATTATAGGGTTTTTTAAACCATGGTCTATTCAACATGTCTTAAGCCTTTACACTCTTCATAATATGTATTTCAAACAAAAACCCAGATTTCATCTGGAACAACTACCTTAAACAACATCTTAACCATTAAATTTTAATTTAAATTCGAAAGAGATAAAGATGTAAAAATCCCAATATTTATCATAATATGATGCTGTAACTCATAAATCACCAACAAAATGTTATTTAGGCAAAATGACTACCTATCTGTGTTTTTTACTACTGGTTATCTTTTTATTATCGGTGTACTGGTACCAGGAAATGTTTTGTTTGGGAACCTCCCTCTAATAATACCTATGTCATCATCTTTTTCCCGTCCACCCACTTTTGATAACAACAGAAATAAGTGTTTGTCATCTTACTGGAAATTTCTTCCCAATTAATTTACTATAACTATCAATATTATCATTCCTATAATATACATATTTATAAATTAAAATGTTTTTGCCATATATCAATATTAATATTGTAAATGTGAAAGCTTGTATGTTTGTTAGTTAATCATGTAGTGAGAAATGAATGGATTAAGCTGGATTTAGATATTTTAATCTAGAGCTAAACATAGGCTTCCATCGTCTACAATTCAGTTATAGGGAATAGATTTCTGAATTGTAGGTACACCGACGCAGTCGAGAGTATAAAATCCGTTAAAGTTAACGGTGAAGAAAACCATTCTGAGGAAACCGACATAGTCCTAAACAAAGTATCTCCCGCAAACCCACACTTGGCCAGCGTGGTGGATTACGGCCCTGACCTCTCCGTGTGAGAGAAGACAAATTACAAACATAGTATCAATGTTTTAGCAATTAAATCTATATGTACATAATGCAATTGAAATAATTGATTTCAATAAGATTGCATGACAGGAAATTAAGTTCTCATTCTGCAGTTAATAGTGGCTAAGTACCTATGTGATTGTAGCAGTCATTAGATTAGCTGTAGTCTTCAGTGTCGGACTGGACATATTTATAGTCGGGGCGGCGTTTGCCAGCTGGTCCCTAGCTTGCGCGGGCCCTCACGGGCCTGGCTTACGGGACATGCGGGGACCGTGGTATAAAGCTATAAAGGTTTAACGGCTGTAAGCGAGCGGTTCGCTAATTTGTGTTGCCAATGTAATCTGTATCTTAACTTGCATGACATAAAGCTCATATTTGAGTGTATTTTATTTGTCGGGTGGTAGCAGAGTCATAAAATTAGGCGCAGGCCTTAAGGTCTCGGGCCCTCGGCTTGTCATCGCCATAGAGCCCTTTCGGCCCAGTGCCCAATGCAACCCTGGTAGCATTTGCTTTAAAATTCTCCCACGAATCATTTTAATGAGATAGACATTAAAATTAACTTTACTCTTTACTTTGTTCGTTCGTAACGGGGCGTTCAAGTATTACGTAACTCAATTTGGGGTTGGTGTCTTGTAAAACGTTTCAGTCTGACATGGAGGTAGTTTTATTTTATTTTAAAAACTAGAGAATTAACGTATCCCAAGTTGAGAACTTGTATGGTGACTTTTAAGGAAAACTGATCACTTCGAAATTACTTAACGTTCAAGAAGAGTGAGTGGAGAGGTGCAAAAAAATCTTTAAAAATTGCGTTACGTATTACTTGAAAAACTGAAAACTACGCGGGTAAAACTGCGGGACACTGCTAGTTTCCAATGATTTACGCAAACATTAAGGAAATACAAACGTAAAAAAATATACGAATGAAAATACGTATTAAATAAAAAAAATGATACAGGAATTTAGTTAAAGTCATCGGATCATTATCCTAATCTTAAATTACTTATTAACTAAAATAATAATTAAAAAACTAATCTCCGAATAACCCACCTCTAACTGCTCCCGGCGCAAAAGTGCCCATTATGCTCGCCGCGTTCCCACGCTGAATGGCAATGGCGTATTAAATTATATATTTTTTTTTAAACGACGAACGAAAATTTGTTTTTCCCACTCGTCCTCAGTGGGGACGACGATATGGGGACGAACGGGAACAAACCCTGCCGTCGATCATCTGAAAGACATCAAGAGCCACGAGACACTGCTGGAGACAAGGGACGTTAAAATTAAACACAAACGTAGAGTTCAACATGAACGCTTCCGTATTCGTACTGCTAAAGATTATGCAATAAGCGTTTGAAAATTACTTGAATCGGGTATTTTTTCTGTAGGGTTGAATCGATTTCACGGTCAATTTCCTGGTTGTGAGCTGGCGATTCGGTGTCTGAGATTCTACAACAAGGGTTCCCAAACTTTTGTCTGCTGCCTACTTTGAGAATAAATTATTTTGGCACCCCTATTTTTTCACATATTTAATAACCACTATAACTTCAAATTTAATTTATTTATTTATTGTGTGCTATAAGTATTAGCGGAGATTGAATATTCATTCCAAACGAGGCTTTTACTATAACCCACAAGAGTTAACTTGAGACCACTGAGCCCAGTACATAACGGACTCCTCCCTCTACACAACGCAACCCTTTTTTTTCTGGGTCTCTTACAGCCCTCCTTTAGGCCAGCAGGGCCCACAAGGGGACGTTTTCGCCCACTTTGGGAAAGGCTGTTTACAAGTACAATCAGGCTTATTGGGTCTGCGGTCACGTGGCTTCGTTGTTCCGCCTCTGATTTACTTTTTTTACTTTCGATTTGCTACTAAACTCGGCCTATTCTATATTAATTGATGTATTAAATATGACTAAACCAAATGTGTACCAAAGCCGGGTTGCGTTATAATCATGAGGCATCGTAGCTTCTGAGCGGATGAACCCAACTTGCATTGTTTTGTTTTGAAATGTGAATTAGTCGCGAGTGGTCTCTGCTATGTTTCATTGTAATCGGTGCAGCCGTTTCAAAGCTCTATCATTAGCTGCGGTGAAAATCTTAGATACACAATGGATGTTTGGTTTACTTACACATTTGTACATATGTATACGTGTGACCTAAAATTTAAAAAAATGTCTACTTGCTTATTGATGAGAACGTGCCTTTCGGCTTAGCATAGACACACCCCGGACACTCGGCCTAAAATCTATACAGACGGTGCAGTTGACATACCTACACTCACACAACTACGCATATGTCGTTCGAACACATTTACGCATGTGTGCGTGTCATCTAGGGTTACTAAATTATTTTATGGAATAGCTGTGACCCGTGAGTTCACCTGCCTCACTGCCTGTGTTAAGTGGCCTATAATCTTACCTAGTTAGTGTTCGATCTTTAATGTAGGTAAATATAACTTTCATCAACAACCAGAAGGGAGAAGATTTAAAACAAAATAGGAGATAATAAAGGTACCATGGACGAATTGATTTTTAGTTAAGTACACTTACCCAAAGAGAACTTTATTCTGACAATATATTAATTAATCACTCCACTTATCGCGTATTTCATTATAGGTAGGCTAGTCACAGAACATTAGATTAGGTACAACAACGTTCATAAGTTGCATTCACAGTTCACTAGGTATATCAGAGTATCATACACTGCACAAACTAATTATTTACATCTCATGTCAGCACAGTAAAAAACAAGAACATGATTTTTCAACTCAAAACTACAATTCCATTTTGCAAACAAACTACGAACTGGCCGAAAAGATAATGTTGCTAGTTCCGGATTTAATTTATTCCTAATTGCTTAAAAAATATTACTTTTGTATATTGATAATTACTTAATTAGTGATTTATTTATTCGCATTATAGTAAGGATCGCATAATACTTTAAATAAGTATTGTGAGAATAGTAAGTGAGTCTATTATACTCAAATCACAATCATATTTGCGCCGAATAAACAAAAATCAGTTTTAATTTCAAATTAAATTCAGAAACTTAATTGACCAAATTTCAACGACGATCATAAAAAACTTGAACAAAAATAAACGAAAGTAATTTTTAGTTTTGTTTTCATATTTCAAATTATACAATATATTTTGTTCCATAAAACGAGCTTTTGACACGAACTTCTACAAAACTTCTACAGGCAAAAAACGCAGGTTAGCCACTCAAACGGACGATGATGATGATAGTTTAGAATATTATTACTAATAACTTAAAATCCGAGGTACATCAAAAAACCCAGGTGTGGCACCTGGGTTTTTTCAATGTGATTTGGGCTTATGTCCTTTGTTTCACAATAAAAGGAGCTATCACGTAACAAACATATAAACGAATTGAGATCCCTCTCCTTTTTTGAAGTTGGTTAAAAATGAAACTAAATCGTAGTAGTACCGGTAGTACTAGAAGCGGTAAAGTTTATAAGTCAATGTCAAAGCCGTTAATTACTGAATAAGTTTTAGTTTAAAAATATCGTTATTTTTTTTTTGGAACTATCCATTCCAATAGTCAATGTACTCGTATCCTCTTACTGGTTTTAATGAACGGTTGTTGCGAAATCTTAAATAAGCATACTACTTACTAGATGAAATCCTATATTCATTGTTCACTATTGACCGACATAATATATACATGGACGCACATAAAAGTACAGATAGTCTAATATGTTTCTTTTTTCGAACCTGTTTCTTTTTTTTGAGTCAGTTGAATGCTAAGAAATAATCACTTATCAATAAATCTGAATAGTAGCAATCTTAGTAAAAAAATCCACTAAATTGGCAACACTAGTGACTAGTGACTTCGTGAATTGCGAACTATACTCCGCGCCATCACTCGTTACCATACGTTATTGGCGCCACTGACGTATTTCACAACGATTAACGAAAGCCGCAGTTTAAAAACAACGAGTTTAATAATTTCGTCACAGGACTTCAGGGTTGGCGCGTACTTCTAACCAGAATAGCTTAACACAGTTTATAAAAATGATTCAATCTTTGTAGAAATTCTTATGAAATCAAAAATCTCTTATTCTTGTTTCGTATAATAGACGAAAAATTTGGTACCATTTTGTTAAATAATACAGCATCATGGTCGTATTCTCATAGAAAATTATCGTCCGATATAACCTTTCGTTGAGTGCTTCTCGCGTTCTTGCGGGGTAGGAAGCTTGAAACTGGCGGGGGGTGGGGAGTGTCCGTTCTATCTGTATTATCTATTCTATGGTATAGATGTTTCTTCATAGCCTGTACCAACAACAAAATATTTTTGAAAATTGAACTGTAGTTCAATTATAATAAAGTTTATTGAGCATTAACTTAATTTAGTTCAATCACCAATTTAATATTTAGGCGAAGCGTATAAATAAAGATATATCTCGGGTGACGAGCACAGTGCAGTTCTAGGTGATTTGGACTCTTTATGTTCCAATAGCTTCGTAACGTTGTCACAGATCAGAAAATAGTTACTTCCTAGTTACTTCCTACGTTAGTTAATACCTACACGATAATAACCTAAACTGTCGTATACTACTTACCTACTATTACTTGCAAACAAAAATACACCTTAACACACCCACGTAGAGTTGTAAATACCGTGACTTGTCGTCTGCTTACGTCACTGACCAAACGTGCTAGGGTTGTAAGAAATGGTGGAAGGTGGTAGTAGTGGTAGGACTCTTGGCAGAGTCCGCCTGGGGAAGGACCACACCTTTGCCAGTTATTTTACCGCGAAGCAGTAATGTGCAAACATTACTGTGTTTTTTTTAAACAAAGAGTGACGTGACGAGTAAGCCATGTGCCTGATGGTAAGCAACATGCCTGCCATTTAACAGCACAGTGACACACAGCTATTAGAACATGAAGAGTCCAAATCATTACTTAGCATTGCCCTGTGCTCGTCACCCAGAGGTCTCATCATCATCATCATAATCAGCCAACATTCGTCCACTGCTGGACATAGGCCTCTCCAATGATACGCCACTCAGTCCGATCCTCGGCTTTACGTTTCCAACTGCCACCAGCTGCCTTCCGTAAATCGTCACTCCACCTAGTTTCAGGGCGTCCTACACTACGTTTGCCGATTCGCGGTCTCCACTCCAGAACTCGTCTACCCCAACGGTTATCGGTTCTGCGACAGATATGACCAGCCCACTGCCACTTCAGCTTGCTGATGCGCTGAGCTATGTCGGTGACTTTGATTCTCTGACGGATGACTTCATTACGAATACAATCCCTCAGAGAAACTCCAAGCATAGCTCTTTCCATAGCTCGCTGAGCGACTTTGAATTTTCGGACTGCTTTTACTGTTAGTGTCCACGTTTCAGCACCGTAGGTCATAACAGGTAGGACGCACTGATTATACACTTTTGTCTTCAGACATTGTGGGATGGGTGACGAGAAGACTCGACGAAGTTTTCCGAACGCTGCCCAACCTAGCTGAATTCTCCTCATGGCTTCACTCTCAAAGCTATTTTTACCCAGTTCGAGCGTCTGTCCTAGGTAAACATATCTTCGAACAATCTCTACAGTGGTTCCATTTACGGCAATCGGTCCCGGAGCAACGAACTCGTTGCACATGACTTTGGTTTTGTCCAAGTTCATCCGGAGACCGATGCATTGAGAAGAGTTGGCCAAGCTGTCCAGCATCCGTTGCAAGTCTTCCAGCGATTCAGCCATCATGACGATATCGTCTGCAAATGAGGTCTAAGATGTTATATCTCTAAGCCCTGTAATTTCACTAGAAACATTGCAAATCGGAACACATGAATGTTTGCACATTACTGCTTGGCGGTAGAAGAACTGACAAAGGTGTGATACTTCCCCAGGCGGACTCTGCTAAGAGTCCTACCACTACAGTATACCATTAGACAAGCCCATTCATTTGATATAGAGGTAGGTTGTGAAGAAATATTTTGTCCTCCGTTTTGTGGAGGGGGCTATTTTGGATCTATATTAACCAAACGTAGCTACCACCGCACAAAAATAAACCTTTTTAAAAAAATCGACGTCAAACTTATAACACCCTTTTTTGGTCGGGGGTTAAAAAATGATTCACAATTAGCTGAGCCATCACGAAACATACTTACATCCAATAAAAATTAAGGCCAGAACCACCTCCTTCTTTGAATCCGGTTAAAAATTCTGTCGATTTTTTTAGGTAGGTATGTTTTATAGTCAATTAATACTGGAGTATATTTTAGTTCTACAATGTAGGTAGTTGTAAGTTGTTTTCATACCGTCGAATAAATGAACAAATTAGTATCATTCAGTATGTACATGAATATTCAAAAAAGTATGTCGTCATAAATTATATTAAACTTAATGAGACATAATAAAGATGGGATAAAAAGGTATTTAAGACAAAATAATTTGTATGCATAATCTCTACTGTATCTATTCTAAACAGATAATTACAATACACATATTACACACTACTGTTTCTATATTCTGTGCGATTGAAAACTACCAAAATTTGGCTCAAAAATAAATATTAACAATAAAAACACTTCCCTTGCTTCCTGTTTCGGCAATTTGAAATAAGATAAATTACTACTACATTTTAGTGTCTTGCTATTGCAGCCATTCACAATATTACAATAATGCCGCGACATTATTTATGCGCGCACTCGGTGTTCGTTCGCGCGTCAACTCGGGCAACCGGCCACCGGCCTTGTGATTTTAGTCCACCCGGGAGGACCCGAACGAGTAGGTATATAGCTCGCGCCGTTTAGCCAGTGATGAGGGTGTGACGTTGTGCTTTTATGAGGAGGCGTGTTGCTTGCCATAAGACACATGTCCTGCTCGTTTCGTCACTATACTTTAAAAAAGTATACCTAGAATTTATACAGATTTTTTGTCCGTCTTTTAACTGAAGATTAAACCAAACTAGATTAAAACCTCTTAGTTCAGAGTCTTTGACTCTAAACAGAGATTTGACTCCACTTTCAAGAGTAATAGAGAAATAAAGATTTTCTCGCCATTTTATGCAAACGTGCGCACCCCCCGGCCGAATAATAAAAACGGCTAAGCTGTGGAATACGTTGCCTGTGTAGGGGTTTTCCGTTGGATGCATTCTTGTTTTCTTTGTTCATTTATTGTCATTCATTCTTCTTGCAGGGTCGTGGGTTCGATCCCCACCCAGTGCAGATATTTGTGTGATGAATTCAAATGTTTGCACTGTGGCTGGGTGTTTCTATGTATAATAAGTATGTACCTATTTAAAACTATATAAGTATTATATCAGCTATCTGGCCACCAACTCACAAGCTTTGCTTAGTTTGGGATCAGATGGTGATGTGTGTGAATTGTCCACCAATATTTATTTATTTATTATTGGTGTCTTCAAGTCGAAAGTGAATCGGTTTCTTTTATGTAAGCACGCTCCATCGATCTTAGACTCCATAATCGCTTAACATCAACCGAGATGCCGGTCTAATGCAATCCTATTATCCTTAAAAACCTAACCACTGCCGTAATCTTCGCTTCAAACACGAATCTATCAATAGCTGGCAAACGTAAACATGCATAATAAACTGCTAATCTATTTGGGCAACATGGCATAGTCAAGGTCGGCTACCACACATGGAATTCTGGACTCTGCTCATATGCAAGTGTGAATATTAACTACGAAGCACTTGTACGGAACGCCATATTTAAATTTAGTTACAGATCATACATACATATTTGATGTACTTTTTTTGTCATGATCTCACAGTGTTTTTCTTCACCTCTTAACCGTTAAATACGGTGATGGCAAATTAGAACATGAACTGCACAAAAATACTCAAGAGTTGAGAACGAGATTCGAACCCACGACCTCCGGATCGTGAAGTCCAACGTTCTAGCCATTAGGAAATTGCTATGCCAAATTGTCCATAAAAATTATGAAATTAAAATCAAAAATTATGATATCGGCATTCGTGTATTTCAAAATCGTTCGTTATGCATCAATAGGCAATAACTTAACTGCAAATAATCAAGTAATAAATTATATTTATGTTATTGTTGACGCAAATGAGACTTAATATGACATGAATACGACCGATTTTGACCCACTGACCTTTTGAGAGATACCAATCTGTTGACGCTAAAATTATCTGCGCCACTTAAACCGGAGGTGCTTCGCTATACATACGCGCCAGATAACGTACTTCACAATTCACAATAGGCTTATACGATTATAGGCATGGCATAGTTTCTAGACTACAATAGCTACTCTGTTCATGACTTGGCTGTAGGTACCCATGCAGAGAGCAAATCTACCAACAAAGGAATGTTTGTGGATGCTGTCCATTCCGTAAATTCTTTGTTTTCCTCTATTAGAAATTTTAATGTTAAACATAAATAAATTGCCGGATAAAATGTGTACTTTTTAGGGTTCCGTAAAACGTAAAAACGGAACCCTTATTCGATTCGTCATGTCTGTCTGTCTGTCCGTCCGTATGTCACAGCCACTTTTTGCCGAAACTATGAGAACTACACTGTTGAAACTTGGTAAGTAGATGTATTCTGTGAACCGCATTAAGATTTTTTTTTAATTGAAATACCTCGTATTGCCTACAGCAAACTCGTCAATAAACACGAGGAAAATATTCTAATATAAACACAAAAATTCCCGGTATGCCTAACAATACTATTATTTTATATCACTTACCTAATTAAAATATATACATTTTACTACAAAATCTTTGATTTTTATTGTTGTAGTGTGTAAATATAATTAATTAATAATTTATCAGTTCCAAGCAGCCGCTAAATGTTTCGATTATTGTTATAAACTATTTCGTTGGTATTATGAAAATTATGAAATGTTCTGCATTTTAACACTTAATCAGCATAAATAGTTAGCTAGCCTGTCTTTTGCAGTTAGTAGTCTTGGCTCTAGTCACTGGCCTCGTGGCTTAGTTGGTAGGTAGTAAGTCTGCCCACGGAGGCGGAGGTCGTGGGTTCGATCCTTCCGCAGTTTATTATTTGTGTTATACAAATATTTGGTTTGTGTCTGCGTTTTTCTATGTAACTTATGTACTTATGTGTGTATTCACAGTTATATAAGTACTAGCAGCGCCTTGTGGGTTTGCCCGCGTAGTTCCCGTTATCGGTATTTTCCCTGGTTAAAATGTGCTTTATATAGCCTATGTGCTATTCCAGGACATAATCTGTTTTCCTAATTTCAACTTGATCCTTCCAAACATTGAAATAAAGAGAAACAAGAAAAGGTAAACATCCGTCTATTGTTTTTAAAATCCATTTACTGGAATTAAAATTCGAAGTTTTAGTATTTGTAAGGGCTAGGTAGGGACGCCAGTAAAATAAGTTGTGTATAGAAAATATTAAAATCTAATGACGTATTGAAACGTATCTGCTATCATTATCACAAAACCCCACAGGAAACTGCGCAGGCGTCGTTGCTTTTCCTAATACGTCACGTGGCTTAAATTCCGTAATTGTCAAAGTCATCACAGCAAATGTTCTGGTTTATTCGACACCGAAATCCGGATCTACTCTCCGTCATAATTACTAATTCCGATTCCTAATTACCACTAACCAAAACGCAAACACACCCACAATACCTACGACTTGTCTTTTATTGCGCAGAATCGCAAGAATTTTGTTGTCAACTGATCGATATAGAATACAGGTTATACCAATATTTATGACCAAAGCAAACACTGATAGGTGTAAGATATATAAACAACATCCAAATCAGAAATCACATTGATTTCTGATCAACGTGATCCACGGCCACGTCACACAACATTAACTATAATAATAAAGAAATCGCACTAAGGAACCTTACACTTGGCACGACTTTGTCTAGATTTAATTACTTTTTAGAGATAAATATGCAGCTCCATCGAGACGGCTAATTTTTTGCAGAATGTTTTTGGTGGGATATAAGCTTTCCCGATTTGAGCTCACATTGAAAACATAACAAAGGAATACAGGACTAATTTTCAATATAGACCAAGTTTATAGTTTGGCTATTGTTGAATCAGGGCCAGCGTAGCGATTCTGATCTCGACACGAAATCAAACCTCTCAGCCTTTGTCTAACCCGTTTAGAATGACGAGAGTCAAGGATGCAGAATCTAAGCAGGCGCGGTCCCAGCCTCGAATTTTGGAGGGGGTCACCAGTCACCGGTACGCAGCCTCAGATTTTGGGGGGAGTCACCAGTAGAAATACAATACTTAATACTATACTTACACTAAAAAATACTTTACTAGTAGCGCCCCACGACTTTACCCGCGTAGTTGCCGATCCAATTGTTTTCTCGCGTTAAAAAATAGTCGTATGTACTATTAGATGTTTTTAATTTAATGTATACGATTGGGGAGGGGGGTAATGTCCCCTGTGACCCCCCCCCCTCCCCAACTTTCGGACCGCGCATGAATCTAAGTCCCTGTATCTGTTTAGCACAGTTCATAGAACTCTTCTATCTGCGGTTTCGCTGTTTGGGTTTTGCGTGTGACCGTGAATCACGAAATAGCTTAGCGATAATACAATGTGTAAATACCGATAAATGACTAACCGTTTATTGCTCGACTGCCTGAGAAAGAGAGTCATTGTTTTCGTTTGTATGAGTGCTTTAGTTCACAAATACCTACAAAACTTGCTAATGGCTTGAGTTTCTGAATTTTAGAAGGTAGGTACTAGGCCGAAAAAAGCCAGGATCTGATCATGAGAATAGTTTAAAGTTCGGAATCCTTGAAAATGTTTGATTGAAAAATAGATAAAATTAGTCGTCCGCCCCGGCTTCGCCCGCGGTACATCTATACTTCTCTATCGCGGTATATCTATACTGATATTATAAAGCTGAAGAGTTTGTTTGTTTGAACGCAAGGATCTCGGGAACTACTGGTCAGAATTGAAAGATTCTTTCTCTGTTGGATAGTCCATTTATCGAGGAAGGCTATAGGCTATATTTAACATTACACTATTGCTACTATAAACAGGAGCGGAGCATGAATGAAAAATGTAATAAAAACGGGGAAAAATATTGCTTTTTGAGAGCTTTCGTTGCGTAACAGCATGTGTCTATCTTTTAAAGGTTGCGTCATTAGAACCTAAGGTAACCGAATTTGTTGAAATTGAAGTGCAATTTGAATTGGTACGACCAATTTTCGATAGATGGCGTAGCAACGCGCGCACGGTTCAGATAGTAATATATGTATATTTATTTATTTAATTAGGCGTACATAACAGATTACAGTTAATGTTAATTATCAGATAAATTATAATATTGTGATGTTCTAAACTGTTATCCAAAGCATGCACACACAACTTAACTAGAATATTGAGGCAGTCACTAAATTAAATACATACAATATAAATCAATAACTTTAACTTAACTCATACCTACATGCCACTAAAACTATAACATAACTAAAATATGTAAACGCAACTAAGAAATACTTTATAATTTGAAAACTTTATAATAATGAAAATCGACTTTAGCGAACATATGGCGTAAATACTATCTTCCTAAGTTCATTTTTAAATTTATACATTTTGTTATGAAATACATCAATTGTGTCGTGGTATAGCATATTACACTTAGGGACCACGTAAATATGCAACGGTGAAAGATTTTTTAAAATCTGTCCAGTAGTTCCTGATGTTAAATGATGATGCAAACAAAAAACCTCTTCAGCTTTATAATATTACTATAGTATAAATGAGACTCCCATTAAAAATGTACTAAAATTAATTTATTAATAATTTATAATAAACATATTGTCTGCCCTTTAGTAGTCCTCTGGACACAAACGTCTTCACTTATATAATCATTTATTATATAGTTTTGTGAAAGCAATGCTCACCAATGAAGTAATAAAGGTTGATGGAGGTTTACCCTACAGTAGGTTGAATATTTTAATCAAGATTTAATGCTCACAAATGTTTTTTTTTCTTTTCCAGCCCACGAACAACGGCGCTTTTGGGAATTCGAATCCATTCCTATGATGGCTCTACAACTCGAGATTCTAAGAACCAAGTGAGAATTTAAAGAACAAATTATGGAACAAAAAGCACAAATACGCTACAAAAATGTATTGTTTAAAATTGTAAATTTTGTAGTCAAATTATTTATAATTATGCCATAGCGGTAATCTATTAATTGAGCGATCTTATTACTGTAATAAGAAGGTAACTCAACAATGAGATGTTATACGATTTTAAAAATTAATTATGTTTAATAATGAAATCAGTGCCTCAGTCTATGCCTTCAATAATTTTTTTTTCTATATCTACAATTGAAACAGAATTTATATTTGTATCTACTTAAATATTGGAATGAAATCTATTTTTTTAAAAATAAATAATGTCGATTTGCCAGATTCTGGTCGTACTTTTTACCTTAGACGTTACAAGTTGTCCAGTAAATCGAAGGTTGTTGGTAATGTGAGGAGTGTAAATTATAATTATCGCTCATCATTTTTGTCGTGAGCGTTTCCGTTTAGCCTATTGAAACGTATTCGGTATCTATTTAGATTGCGTAGTCGCCTCACTGCACAGCCATGATGTCATCTCTGCATGACCCTATTTTAGTCAAGTTCGAGGTGTGCCTTACAGTATTTTGAGATTAATCAGGGTCCGATCAAATCAACTCACGTCGTAGATATATTAGAATGTTAATGATCAACAGGGTGGGTGATGTTGTGGATATTACAAGCGCCCGTAATTGTGAAAAAGCTGAAAAAAGAAACGTGTAATAGGCGCTGTACCAGTAAGTTGTTTACAAAGTTTTTTTTTTTGCTTTTTCACAGTTACAAACATACAGTTTCATATGTAAGTAAGAATTACTTAATAGCTCAGCCGGTTACCGTCCATATCATTGAGAATTTTCGTAATTATGCATAAATGGTTATTTACAACATAATAATATTCTACATTGTACCAATATTTGTACCCTCTTAGAGGCTCATCCAAATTTATTGATCTAGTTTATAGTTACTTGTTGATCCTATTGCATTATCGTCGCTTCGTAAATGTTATTTTAATGTTATTTAATGTTCTAACATTTAACTTGACAAATTGTACTGAATACTTCCTTTGTCAGGGTTTTTATTATCGGACTATCCTTTACTCAGTTTATAAGAAATTAGTTAGGCTTTTAAAAATAAGACTATGCGAAGAGCTCTCAAATTTTGCGCTTCATCTGTGATTCTGATCAGTTTTATTTTTATTTGCAAGGAGCTAACTTGAACAATTTATTTTCTAATCAATGCACTTTTTTATTTATTTAGTTCTTAATGTAATTGTTTTTTTTTTACTTTTTGAGCACTAAGATCTGTTAATTTGTATAAAGAAGGCGAAACTTTAATCACTATTAAATTAATTATTTTAATAAATGTACGTATTTTATTTTACTACCAACCCGTTATAGAAGAATGAATGGCTAAGAGACATGGCAGCATCATACATCTGTACATGGCAGCCAATGATATTATAATACGTCAATGATGGCAGCAT